>JBAMBE010000361.1:3547500-4147500 GCA_037043585.1 Drosophila mimica | reverse complement strand
TGTAAAGTTTAAAAAGATAAAAAAGAAATTTATTTTTAGCACTTTTTGTTTATGGCTCCGATTTGTCTGCTTTCTGGCATTAGCCAATTTTAAAAGTTTTTTAAGGTTTAATTCATTAAAAAGAAAATTTTTTAAATTTCTGTACATTCATAGATCAAATCGCTTATCAATCATCACTGCTTCTACAAGTTGAGAATTTAAATGGAAAGCAGGCTTCGCTCCAAGCTTATTTTCCACTTATGAAAATTGAATGCCTGCGCAATTATTCAATAAAAAATGCCATTTTTATCAAAGCCACTTTCAGGACACACAAAGAGGGGAATTTCTTATTAAAATATCCTTATATATACATATATAAATATTTATATATAATTTGGGGGCACTCACCTTGCGCCTTCGCACTATTTTGGCCGCACAGCATTGATTGCCGCAGCCGCCAACGCATTTGGCGTACTTCAGCGGCTGCCTCGAGCGGCAGTCGTTCTCCGTGTAATACTCACGCACCTGCTCCTTGCGGCACGTCGCTGCGGCTGCAACACAAGAATGTGGAACGAACGATGAAACAAAACGTAGAAATGCAATTAGTGTGCTACCTTTGACAAGGCGGCGGCCGGCAAATGAGATTACACACGCACACACACGCACACACACACGCACAACACGCAAACACACACACACACACACACGCACAACACGCACATACACACATACCCCAGCAGCAACACCTTCCCCTCGATGTTTGATATGAAATGCGTGTAATGTGTATGTGTGAATATGTTGTGCGTGTGTGTGTGTGTGTGTGTAAGCAAATGAAGTTATGCAGCATAGCCAAACGGGTTGCGTAGGGTGTAGTGTGACTAGGGTAGGGTGTCCTTATAGGTGAGCTAAGGTGCCAGAAAGTTGCACAACTTCTTCTGAGGCCCGCAATCTGAGTGCAAGTTTGCACGCAAATTGTGTAAGCAAATTACAACCCCCCTCCCCTTCCACCCCCTCTGCCACCCGCTTTTATAACTTGTGAAAAGCTCGGTTTTGATTCAGACAACTTTTTTCGCCTACACTCAATTTGCTAGTTGTAAATAAGTCTTGTGAAGCCTGCAGCTCAACTCCTGCAGCAACTCTGCCTCCGGCCAATTAGTCGATTGAAAACCAGACAATTTGTTTATAAATTCCAAGCAATTCAAGCATCGAGAATGATAAGTTTACTTGGTTTAGCATAGCAATCGTTAATAGATATTACTGAGTGTTATTTCAAGTATGGAGTGGGGTTGTTGCTGAACAAGTTTTCTGGACAACTCAATCTGCAAATGTGCTTTAAAGTTGTGGAATAAATGTTAATTAAATGACCGACTTTGGTTAACATTGGCTAATACTATATACTATATATAGAATAGGTGACTTCCACTCACAACGCTATACTTTATCCCACCCACAGCTGATGCCTCCCCACTGATAAGGATAACTACGCTTGTCAGATCTAATCAGAAGTTAATGTCCAGCACCGCTTGGCATGTGTGTGTGTGTGTGTGCGTGTGTGTGTGTGTGCGTGTGTGTGTGTGTGCGTGTGTGTTTAATGAGTGTTTTGGGGGTGGGGGAGATCGCAATATGTACCGGTGATTGTGGGGGGCTCGGTGCTGCCCTCACCTTGATCGCAGTAGCGTCCACGCTGCCCATGCTTGCATTTGCACTGGTAGCCATCCCTTGAGTTCGCATGGGGAACACAGCGACTGCCGCGACGGCACTTGTGCTCCAAACACGGATCCACGGGCTCCTAAACAAGAAGAAGCAAGAAAATCAATTTAGTAAATGCTTTTCTGTATGTCGACAAGGACTCACCTCCTTGATGTGCGGAGTTTCGTCCATGAAATCCTGCTCATCATCCTCGTCGCCCTCAGTGGGCTCACCCTCGAGCAGAGCACAGCCGGGCGTGATTTTCTGCTGACGCTGCGCATTGCCAAAGTCGACCAGTTTGTGATTGATCCACACCTCCTTCATGCAACCCTTGAAGCTGGTCAGATTGCGTATTTGCCAATTTTTGTACGCCTGCTGGGCAGGTTCCACGGGCAGACCGCCAAGGAACATGGGTGTGCTAAGCTTCAGATAATCATTGGAGCCCTCGTTGATAATCGAACGCGCCAAGCCGCGATCGACGCGTAGTGTAAAATTCTTCTTGATGGCCAACAGTTCCACGGCATGGTATTTGCCATCCGCAACCATTTCGAAGCTGTACATCGTCGATACCGGATAGTTGCCAACATCATAGCTAACCCGAATGCGTCCATTGAACAGCTCCACGGCCAAGTGTGCATCCTGTCCGTCGTACATTAAAATGCCATTCTGTTCGGCGCTGCTGAAGACAATGGTGACATTCGCCTCGGGTCTCGTGCGCAACGGTTCCAGCTCCACAAACGAATTGTTGTGGACAAAACTGATACTCGTCAAATACTCGCACCATTTGCCCGTGTAGCCAGGATGACACTTGCACAGATAATCGGAGCCGGCAGCATTGGGCTGAAAGCAAACACCATGTTTGCACTCGTGATTCTGACAGGGCGACGTTTGTGGATACATCATGGAGATCATGTTGTGACCCTCACAATATTTGCCCGTAAAGTCATCGGGACACATGCACACGTAATCGTTGATGCCATCGATGCAGGTGCCACCATTCTGGCACATATGATTCTGGCAATCATCAATGTTATCCGTACAATTGATGCCATGGAAACCCGCCGAGCAATCGCAGCTGTAATGGGTGAAATGATCCAAACACTTGGCGCCATTCGCACAGGGATTGAACTCCTGGCTGCAGAACTGGATCTTTGTGTCGCACCATTCGCCGGAGAAGCCCGGTTGGCATTCACAGCGATACGACTGTACGCCATCGATGCAGGTGGCATTGTTCTGGCAACGGATCTCCTCGCCCAGGCAATCATCGATGTTCGTCTCGCAGCGGGCACCCGTATACCCCGGCGCACACTGGCAACTGAAGCGTCCCTCCTCCAGCACGGTGCAGGTGGCATTATTGCGACACGGATTGCCATAGCAGGCATCGATCATAAATTCACAGTGCCTGCCATGATAGCCCGGCTGGCAGAGACACTGATAATCCCGTTGCGGCATTGCCAAACACTGAGCCTTGTTCTGACAGGGCTGCTCGTAGCAGGCGTTGCACTTGGCCAGGATATCGTTGCGCACCTTGCCGCGACACGCGAAATTCGAGGAGGGTGTCGACAGAATTAGCTTATCCTTCATGTGCTCCGGTTCCGCACAGCGTGCAATGCCCGGCTCCACATAGTCCAGCTTGATCCAGTCCGAGAACCATTTCAGCGAGCAATCACAATACAACGGATTGCTGCCCAGTGCACTGAATGAATGAATGAATGAAAAGTGGGTGATGGGGTCAATAAACTTGAACATGAATAAACCACAACTGCTACTCACATGTGTGTCAACGACTTGAGATCCTCGAAGGAGCCCTCCGGCAGCATGGATATCCGATTGCCGTGCAGCGAGAGCACGCGCAGATTATTTAGACCAGACAACGCATGACGTTGCAAGCATTGCAACTTATTGTACGAGATGATGCTACACGAACCAGAGAACAAAAAAAGGAGGCCAAAAGAGAAGCAAATGAAACATTTACCAAATTGCAGACACATGCAGCATTTCCACATTCTCAACGATGATGAAGAAATGAAAGTAATTGCAAAACGTTTTTAACCAGCCACAGCAGATTGAAAAGAAATGCACCAATCGGTAAAAGGCTCAAGAGTGCTTGACTAACGAGATACCCTGTAAGCGTGGATTTAAACTCAAAACTAGACAACCAGAGGGGATAGGCGAACCTTTTGAATATTCATTTTTTGTTTATTTTCCTAATATATTTAAGTATTTTTCATACGTTTAAAAATCAGACAAAATTAATTAACTACAAGTTTTTTTTTAGTATTTACAGTAAGTTGTAGGTAAACTAAAAACTAGGCTAGCATAGGAGATAGATGGGAGAACTTTTCAATTTAATATTTTTGTATATTTTTCAAAAATGTGGAAGTATTTTTCATACTTTTAGAAATCAAACAAAATTAATAAATTTATTTTATTTATTATTTACGTAATGTAATATTTCAAATTTTAAATTTTCTGCAATATAAAAAGACAATATAACCTTGCTCTGCATGTTTACAGGGTATTCAAAACGGCATAGCTTTGATTGCGGATAGCGCACAGAACACTGGGTTAAAGGGGGAGAGAGAGACAGAGAGAAAGAGATAGACAGACGGGGCTGGTGGAGTTCGAGGAGGACGACAACTAATGCTTAAGCACGAGTCACGACTTAACGTCTCGAATGAATTTCGTGGCCGGTTGAGACGAGCCCAGGCCAAGGGTGGCCAGTTACCAGTCACCGCCACCGACACCGCCATCGCCCCCCAAAACCCTCAGTCGCATTAAACCGCAAAATGCAATTGCCGCAAAAAAAAAGATCAAAAAAAAAAGAGAGAAAAAAAAATTGTGTCAAGCCCTCTTGAGGTTGGAAAACGTTTCGATTCGTGTTGGGTTAATGCCTATGCATTGTGGCAATTAAAAAGTCATTAGAAATGCGCAGGCATCGTTACTTACAGCGTGGATAGTTTGGTCAGATTGGCAAAGGTGTAATTGGACAGTATGGTGATTTGGTTGTTGCTCAGATCGCTGCAAAGAAAAAAAAAACACAAAAAAAAAAACCACAATCAAATCAAAACAATTTTATGTAATGTTGCAACAGCAACTGCAATGTGGCAGTGGTGGCAACTTACAGTCGTGTCAGCGCACGCAAATGCCGGATGCGCTCATAATGTATCTGTTCGATCTCATTCGACTCCAGATACAGTTCGGATGTCTCTGCGGGAATGCCACGCGGTATCTCCTTCAGTTGGTTGCGGGAACAGCGCACCACGGTGCCGGTGCAGGTGCAAGCTGGCGGACAATAGCCGTCGCCGAGGCAGCCCTCGTTGTTGTCGCTGCTACATTTGAATTCGTTGTGTGGCAGATCCTTAATTTGCACATCACGTACCTTAAGCGGAGCCGCACAACGTGCCGCACCACCATTCAATGATTTTTTACGCAACCACTCGGCGAACCAGGCCAAATGACAATTGCAATTGAACGGATTCGATGCCAGATTCCTGCAGCAAAATAAAAATAGAAATAACAAAAAATAATAATAATATTGATTGATTGAAATGCTCAGGTTTTTTTATTACGATTATTTTTATTTCAATTAGTTTCGAGTACGCGATTCGTTTTTCAAATTGTTTCTTTTGCAATGCGAGCTAATTTCAAAGCATTTCAAGCGTTGTTCAGTTTATTTGAGTGCATTTTCAGCTTTTTAAGAGCTCAAGGCAAAAACTATTAATCATAGTTGCAACTTAATTAATCGAACACAAGTGGCGATTAAATCAATTGAGCGACTTTAAGTAAGCTAAAGTGTGCAACGACTGAAAATTGTTAGCCCAATGAAAGTTGCAAGTGGAATTAAGTCATTGTAAACTTTGTTTAACAGAGTCTAGTTTAGGGCTTACTATGAGAACTATGTGGAAGAGAACTTCAAGTGGTATAAAACTGAATTTTCTAAGCTTTTTGCTATTAAAGCACCTAACAGTAAAATTCTATCACTTAAAGCTCAAAGCTCTTTCAACTAGCTGGCACCTTCAATCATGCAACTGTTTCAGTTCATCACTCTCTGCCTCTGCCTCTGGCGTTGCATACAGCTTTTGATAAAACTTAATTCAATTTCAGAGTGTCACTAGTGGTAATTGCGTTATTGATATTTAATATCAGCTTGACTACACACACATACACACACTCGCACACACACACACTCACACACACACTCGCACACACATGCATAATTTTGAATGGTTTCATTAATTAATAGCAATTTTGCACTTTGGGCATGCAAATGGTTGCCAGAGCTTATGTTTCACTTTGTTCAATTTTGCAACTTGGGGCAGCAACATACGTTTATTTACGTTACGTTACGTTAAGTGCTATAAGGCCTTTAATTATGCGCCCAGTTGAAAGATTGCAAGGCTTGCGAAACAATGGATCGCAAATTACATTGGCAATTCCAAACGAAGTCCAGACTAATTTAATAAGCAATGCTGCTTTGTCATGCTATCAACGTGTGTGTGTGTGTGTGTGCTGGGTGTGTGTGAGTGTGTGTGTGTATGTGTGTATGTATGTGTGTGTGTGTGCTTGCTGGGTGTGCGTGTGTGTTGTGTGTAGACGAGAGGCCGCAGGCAACTAACTAACACTTTTGCTGACTGACTCCCACTGACTCCCAGCTCGCAACCTTTCAACCTTTCCTCCCATCCTCCCCTCCTCCCATCCACCCATCCATCCACCTGAATGATTGAGCTTGCGGGTGTCGTGTGGTGCACAGCACTTAATGACTTTCATTGATGCTATTTATTAGCTAGTTAAATGAATTTTACAATAATTTTAGATGAACCACAACCAACACCTCAACTCATAGCAGCTACCAGCACAATCAACACAAACACACATCCAAAGTACAGTCTAACCTAATTAAACTGAACTCTTTTTGTACGTCTTACTATACACAAAATAATAGAAAATATTTATCAAATTTCTCTTCTCATTTTTTATGGTAAATTTCACTTCAGATCGTTTAATTTAACATTTTCTATATATTTTTAATAAACGAGCAAAATAAATCTTACTTTCTGCTTCAGAAGATTACAAATTATTTTCTTTACACAACATTTGCAATAAAACTTAATTGATGAATTACAAAGGAAGGGGGAATGCGACTAAGTTGCGTGATATGTTTCGCTTAGGCAGGTTGTACTGTATATATATGGGTTTGCGCTTTTTATTGAACTCAATTTTAATTAATTAAATCATCGAAGGCAGCGCACACTCGCAATTGTGTGTGTGTGTGTGCTGTGAGGGTTGATTTACAACAATATGGAGCAGCAGACAGATAGATAGACACACACACACACACACACACACACACACACACACACACACACACTGAGATAGAAGAAGAAGACAGCGGGTGAGTTTTATATATGTACGTGTAGTGTATGTTTATGTGTTGGGCTCTTATCGTTGGCAGCCCTGCTATAAATTGAAGTTCAATTGAATTATATACAATAGTTGGTGGCATGCAACGAAGAAAAACGGATTTGGTAAAGCAGCTGAAGCAGAAGCAGCCGCAAATAGCAAGTGGCATCAGCATCAACATCAGCAGCAGCTTCTGTTTTGATGTGAAACGAAATCAGATTGAAGTTCAACTAGAGAACAATCAAAACCATTAACCTCATTTTATGTGCCCTGTGCTCCGATAGAGCATTAGGGTAGGAGTGGGGGGCAGGCCGAAGAAGAACGAGGCAATTAATGCCAAAGCTAAATCATTTATCTATTGAAGTGCATGCAGCAGAAGCAACAGCAGCAGTAGCAGCAACAGCAGCAGCAGTGGCAGCATCGCTTATGCACCACTTGGCACAGTTTTAATTGCTATGCATTGCCACCAGCAGACGCATCCAAGAAAACTAGGAGGGGGAGGCGGGGGGCAAGTGTATTTCCGGGGGTGTACTTACAAAGACGTCAGCGAGTTCAAATGCTCAAATGATCCAGGCATAACGCATGAAATTTGATTGTCGTAAAGATTGCTGCAAAGAGTGGAAAATGAAAACCAAAATTAAGTTTCACGTTGGAAATGAATGAAAATAAAGTTTTCAACTTACAGCGTTTTCAGTTGATGCAAGCCGAGAAACATTTTGTTCGATATTTCCTTAATCTTATTCTCGGCCAGCTGCAGGTCCTGTATGCGGGATGCGCCCTCAAAGGCATTCGGCTCAATGCCAGTCAACTGATTGCGCTTCAGCTCCAGCTTCACCAGATGCGGCAATCTTCCAAAGAGTCCATCCGAATTAATGCGACCCAATTCGTTGTCGTTGAGCAAACTACGAGCACAAAATACAAATTACAAAATACAATATACACATTAAACACACACATACAACACACACCCAACACACACAACACACACACAACACACACAACACACACAACACACACACACACAACACACAGTCAGTTTCAACCCAATGTTAAATATTTAAGCTGCTTATTTTTAAACTTTGCAAAACAAGTTGAAAGTAGTTCACAATTTTCTACGTTTTTAATTAATTTTTGATGTTGCAGCTGGATTCAAGTCAAGTATTTCTATAAAAGTTGAAAGCATTTTTATTGTGAAAGTTGACTCTATTCAAAACTTGATATTTAGTAGATTAAATATATATATATATATTTATATATATATTTTGGTTTAAATAAAATCTAATATTCCAACTTGGCTATTTACTTGTTGTTAGTTACAAAATGTAAACTAATTTTACAGAGAGTTGATCAAAATAAAAAAGTTTTTTAACATATTTAATATTTGTGGTAAAAATTGTTTTTTAATAAGAGCTATTAAAATTCATATTAACTACCTAGTAAATAACTTAAGCTAAGCAAATGTAATTTTTTAAGAAGATTAGCGACAAACTAAGTTCCAAATTCGATTACTTAAATTTGAGGTGCGTTGATTTGTTATCGATTTTGCTGCATCCTCTGCAAAACTAAACTTTTCCTATTCGAGTATAAAAAGTGTGCCACATTTTCAAATTCACGATGCGTTAAGTAATAAATAAAGCGCCATTTAGCGAATAATTTAGCTGCAACCTTAAACTAGCAGCAGTGGCAGCTTCAACACTCAACTTTGGTTGCTTTGTTGTATAATAATTTATAGTGAAATAAAATTCACCAAGTGTATTAGGAGTGTTTTGTCGGTGCAACTTACAGCTCGGTGGTATGCAACGGAATGTCGCGTGGTATTTCCTTGAGGCCACGTCCCGCACAGTCGACAGTGGTGCCCTCGCACTGGCACATCGACGGGCAGTCCGAATCCATGCGACACTCGCCGGATAGCTTCATGCGCAATTCATCCCAGGAACCTGCAACAAATGGCAGACGCAAATGGGTGGGTGGGTGGTTTGAGTGGTAAGTTAAGACATATTCTTCTGCTTTTCTTTCGCTTTTCTTGAGAGACGTAACCGTAGGGATGGGGGAGACGCACTTACATTTGAATTTCTCCTCGCGCAACGATTCAATGCGCCGACGGTGCATCCGCTTCGGTGACTCACAGCGTGCTCCACTTGTCTCTATGGGATTTTTGTGCAAATAGTCGGCCAGCCAGCGCAGATTGCAGTCACAAATGAAAGGATTCTTGGCCAAATGTCTATACGTTATACACACATATATATATACAGATATATACAGATATATACAGATATATACAGATGTATATATGTATGCAAGTATTGTGTGTTCCGACGTTGTGTGTTGCAAATGGAAAGAAAGCAAGAAAGTAGCATTGAGCATTTGTACAGAACGGAGCGTAGGGAATTGCGAGTGGCAGCAACAGAGGGGAGTTGCAACAGGGAGTTGGAGAGTGGGCGAGTGGGAGTTGGAGAAAAGCAAAACTGTTGTTGGTTGGAGCAGAGACTCCAACTTGAGACGTCTTAAAAGTGCACGAGCCCTGTGGCTGCAACGTTTCCGTTGTTTCCGTTGTTATTGTTGTTGTTTGTTGTTGTTGTTATTGTTTGTTGTTGGGCAACGTTTTTGAAAACTATTTTCAAAGGCAATCCTCGCCCAGCCACCGCCCCGCCCCGTTCCGTTCCGTTTCGTTCAGTCCAGCCCTGAGCTGTCCCTGTTAATGCCTTGTGACAGAGTGCCCATTAAACAGAAGCTGGCAACAACTACTAAAGTCATCTTAACTCATCTTGTTACCAAAGTGCGGATTTTGCCTCACTAATTGCATTCAGTTTTAGTTTTGTCTTTTATAACTACCAAGTTTCGACATCTCAGAATTCATTCTTCGAGCAACTGATATTTTTTTTATTGCCGATTTGACTTGCAAAAAAGTATCCATTTATTGGAAACTTATTTCGTTTCTTTTAAGTTTTGTTTTTACTTCGTATGCGTTTTTATTGTTTGTGTTTTTTTTTTTTTAAGTAACTTTTGCATTTGCCAACTACTTTGTACTTTCTTCGATATTTTTGCGCAGTTATTTGCTTTTATGTTGACAACCCTGACAAATACTTAACCCACTCGAGCACATCGTATACGAACTTAAGAGCCGCACAGCACTTAAAGACAGCGCATTTATCGATGCTCAGGCTTTTGTCTCCCTGCTCCCCCAGTTTTTGGTTGGCTGGTTGGCCTAAAGAAGCCAAGAAACCACCGCCCGCCCCATCTTTTGTTCGTGGAACATCTTTACGGTTCACAGGCGATATTACTGAAAAGGCGGCACGTTGTTGTTTGGCTGCTAAACAAATGTCAACGAGAAGGCGGCGTTGCTGTGGCAAGAACGCTGCCAAAGTCAAAGCAACTACTAAATGCACTTCAGAGGTTTAACACCAAAGTGCCTGGGTGCCCGGGTGCCTTGGTGGCTGGGTGCCTGGTTGACTGGTTGACTGGGTACTCCTCCATTCAAGTCTTGCTTGCTCCAAAATGGGGCGTCAGTCGTCAGCTCACTTGCAACATCATGCAACATGCCACCATTCAAACTGAGCAGTGGCAGCGGGTGCATGGGCATGGGCATGGGCATGGGCGTGGCAATACTTACACCGTTTTGATGCTCTTCATGGCGTCGAATGTGCCATTAGCCAGCGACTGGATGTTGTTGTCGTACAGCGATAGCAAACTGAGGCTGTGCAGGTCGCGGAAGGCATCCTTGCGTATGCAGGAGATCTCGTTGGCATTCAACAGCAGCAGCTGCAGTGAGCCAAGTCCTTTGAATACGCCCGAGGGTAAATCCTTTATTTTATTGCCATACAACACGCTGTAAGCAAAACAAGAGTCAGAAAGAGAGAGAGAGAGTGGAAGAGTGAGAGGCGTAAAAAAACAAAGCAAATGAACAAAGAATAAAAATAGAAGTGCACAAAAGAAGAGTGCTCCAGTCGAGATCATGACCGACTTTGCAGATACCCTGTAGACAGGTGTAACAAGCACACAGTACCTATGGTAATGTCTTCACGCATCTTTAAAGAAATGTCCAAACGGAGAGTTGCAATCGGAAATCGATATATTTTAATCGAAGTCAGTTATCGACGAAGCAAAAGCTTAAACTTCATAAAATAAAAGTAAAACTCTGCTTTTGATGCTTATCCACAATATACACATAAATATTTTATGTCTTCTTCTGCCTATTACATAAGCTTGCCCAACAACCTCATGATACCCATTTAACCCAATTCTAATGAGTACAGGGTACAGAGGTAAAAAAAAAGAAGAAAAAGAAGGTACGTAGGTTGTTGTTCTTGTGGTGGATTCCTGTTGTTGTCATTGCGGGCGGCAACTGGTTTGGCACACAGACAGACAGACAGACCTACAGACAGACAGGCATGTTTGGGGGGGCACATTGTTGCCAACACAGGTAATCTGATGCCTTGCGGTGTTGGCAACGCTTAGCATAGGCCGATTAGCTCCTCAAGCCTGAGCTGCGAGCCCTTCGGCCCAGTCAGGCTGGAGCTGTCAGGAGTGTGTGACGGACCTGACACCACTCCACACACACACACACACACACACGCACGCATGCACACACTCGCCTTTAACGAAGCGAGTGCACATTTGGCTGGCATATGCTACTTGTTGCCACTTGTGGCAGGTCTACTTACAGCGTGGTTAGCTGCTTTAGGCCACTTAGCGCATCGTGTGCTATGCGCGATATATTGTTGTTGGACAGATCGATGCGTCGCAATCGTCGAAAACTGGAAAAGGATTTGGCTGGCAGCTCCGTGATGAAATTCTGCTCCAGGCGACTGCAAAAATAACGAGAAAAAATCGGTTAAAAATTAGAAAAAATCGGAGAAGAAGAAAAAACGCAGTAAAATTGGTGTAGTTAAAACTCACAGTTCGGTGGTATCATCTGGCAGCGTAACGGGCACACTCGTCAGACTCTTCTCACGGCAATCGACGATGCCATCGGCACAGCGACAGGGATGGGGGCAGCTGTTCTCCACGCCGCATTCCATTGGCGCATGCTCGGTGAGGCCTGCAAGTGCAGCAAGTGTGGCAAGTGGCAAGTGTAAAGCAAACTGCATATTTAGCTGCACACAACAGCGATTCATTCAGCGATCCACATGCATTTGATTTGATCCACAACAACAGCAGCAGCAGCAGCAGCAGCAGCAGCAACTACATAATTATGAATGCTACTGTTGCGCGCCAAGATGCAACTACAGCAACAACAACAACAACATGAGAGCTGCCACAGCAGCCGCTGGTCATAAATGTTTACCCACATAATTCCATAGCATTTTCGTGTACACAAAACGAAAGTCAAACACGGCACAAACTAAGCCAAACTAGCCTGGAAACAACCAATGCCGAATCTTAGATGCTCTGGGAGTCAAGTTACGCCCAAAATACTCTTCAAAAATGGTAACTTTATCTTACAATTTAAACTGAGCCATCAGCTCTTTATAAATAAACCAAAAATACGCAATTTCACTTTTGCAACCTGTGCAAAAATAGCTAAAAAAAAATTACATTAAAAATGTTTTCATCTATTCAAATTGCCAACTCTTTGAACTTTTCACGCCTCTCTGTTTTTGTGTGTCAATTTTCCCTATGTTGAAAAACTCATTTGCTTCTTGCAACTTATTTCCACTTCCCTTCAAAAATATGAACCATTAAAAAGGAATAAAATCTTTTACTAGTGATTCATTCAAACAAAAATAAACCATGCCATTAAACAAACAAGCAAACATCAAATCAAATCAAATCGAATGAACGCCTCATTTAACAATCATCATTTGCAGCCGCAGTTAGCTGAACTGGGGTAAAGTGCCTGATAAAAGTGTGCAACTCTTAATGCCGTAGAGCATAACGGCAAAATACAATAAACGATGGAAGAAAAACTCGTTTCATGGCATCGTTTGGCGCACATTTTCCGCTTCATTGAGCAGAGCAGCCCAAGACTCTTTTTGGAGTTGAGTTTTCGTTGGAGTCGAAGACTCCATTGGGAGGCTTTCCAAATGCTGGTGCTGTTGCTGCTGCTGTTGTTGCTGCTGTTGTTGCTGTTGCTGTTGTTGCTGTTGCTGGTTGCTGTTGCTGTCGATGCTGCTGTTGCTGCTCTGTTGCCCGCAGCAGCTTTTGAGCATCTGCATCCCAATCAAGCGAAGCGATGACGGCGTTAAACGTTTTGGCAAACACAACGTTGATGATGCTCAGCACGCCAAACCCACCCCCCTCAACCATCCCAACCCCCCCTCCAACCAACGTAACCCCTTTAACCATATCTGCTGCTGCTGTTGCTTGTTCTCGTTGTTGTTATTGGTTTGAGTGGGCGGCACAGCGGGGGCGTGCCCATATGACTGCTTATGATTTACAATGCTTTGTTTTCCATGTCACTGTGTGTGTGTGTGTGTGTATGTGTGTGTGTGTGTGTATGTTGTGCTCGGGCATATAAAACTAATTAATTTGGCATAGCATTTCAAAAGGCCCCCACGACATTTGTCCATTTTTGGTACAAAACTGTAAAGCAGTCCGTCCGTCCGTCCGTCCGTCCGTCCGTCCGTTGGTGTTCCATTCCATACCTGAGCATTTGAACTCCTGATCGTGCAGGTCCGCCACGTTTTGGCCCTTCAGCTGCGACGGCGACTGGCAACGTGTGTAGGGGGCAAGACGGGGGGCGCTGCGTAGGTAGCGCGACAGCCAGGACAAATGGCAATCGCAGGCGAACGGGTTGTCCGAGAGGCGCAGCGCTCGCAATTTTCCCAATCCCCCAAAGGCATTGTGCGGCAGAGCGGTCAAGTTATTGTTATTCAGTGTGCTAAAGAAAGAAAAAAAAATAACAATAATCGAATATAAGCAGGAGAAAAGAGAAAGAGAGACATAGAGAGAGAGTGAGAGAGAGAGAGAGGGAAAGAGTTGATTGCATTCATGAATTATCTTGCGACCAACTCCAAAAAATATTAGGGATGGGCCCAAAAAGGCAATTGAGCACTCAGTTTTCAGTTTTCAGTCAAAGTGAAATTACAGTTAGAACAAATCCATTGAATAAAGTTAATTAATGATTCATTTAATGCATTATTGTGTGATTTATTTGTCAATTTATAGCACTATTTATTATTTAAATGGATTTATTGTTGCATTTAAGCGTTATTTGTTTGTTTAAGATTTAAATACCATTTTACTTTATCGATTCATTTTTTTGTTGTTGGCTTTATTGTGATTTATTTGTCAATTTATTGCACTTTTTCATATTTAAGCCTAATTCGTTGCAATAAATTGCTTCACTGATTTATTTTTCTTTTTTTTTGTTATCTTTTTTATTTATATTTGTTTCCATCTGAATTTATTTCTTTTGTTTGTCGATTTTACAAACACTGTTCACTGAAGATGATTAATGAACTGATTTATTCTCATTTGATTTCACAGCACATCTAATTGACCACCTGGGCGTCCATCCCTAATTAGATTAGGGCAACTAGTACTCACAGTATTTCCAGCTCCAGCAGTCCCTTGAATGCATGCTCATCCATACATGTGATTTGATTGTTGTCCAGCTGTAGGCTCCGCAGCGACTGGGCGCCCTTGAAGACCCGACGCCCCACGGTTGTGATGACATTGTGCGAGATGTCTCTGGAAGGTTGTTGAGGTGGCAGGATGTTGCAGGCAGGCAGGCAGGTGGCAAGTTGGAAAAGCATTCAGTCAGTCAGTGAGGCAAGCAGGAAGAGGAAGGATTTGAGAGAGTCGGTTAGCATTTGTAATCTACTTGGGGCGCTACTGCTACATACTATATAGTATATATGTAAGCAAGTAGTTAATCGTATATATATATATAATTATATATATATATATATATGTATATATATAGTTGCTACGTGGCTACATTGATTACTTACAATCGCAAAAGACTCGCTGAACTTGTCACAAAGTTTTCAGGTATTGCCTTAAGTCGATTGTTGTTTAGGCGTCTGTTTTTTAGAGTGAAGTGTTTGGTTTTTTGATTTGGTTTTTTTGATTTGGTGTTTTTGATTTGTTTTTTGTATTTGTTTTTTATTTTTTTTGGTGTACGAGCATATTAGATACGCAAAACGAAACGCAACGAAAGTAGAGAGATATGCATAAAACGAAACGAGAAAAAACATACAAAAAGTTAAACTCAAAACTCAAGAATATCGCAACAACTAAATCGAATTTTTTGCACGATAAGTATAAGTTATTATTATTTTTTTGTTGTTATTTTTATAGCTACGAGCTATGTGAATCTATGTCTATAAAGAGCAGCAAATTTTGGTTAGTTCAAAGGTGAATTAGTTGCAAAAATCTCATGCACTAGCATCAAATTAGCAAGTTGGATTCGATTTACCAATTGGACTACACTTTAGATCTCTACTTACAGTCGCTCCAGCGAAACCAAATCTTGCAGAGCATTCTTCTCAACGGAGTGGATCTGATTGTCCGTCAATTGGCTGTGGATATAATAAAGATAGTTTAGATTAGAGTATTACAAAGAGTTCTAATAATACTTGTACAATTTTAAATTATTAAAAGTAATTAAAAATACTTATTTAAATGCGTTTAACGTACTTATTGCTTTCAACAAAATGTGAACAACAAATTGTGTGTATTGCAAAATCCAAGTAAATGGTAAAATATCAGCGTACAGTAAACACACCAGTTGTGAGACCTGTTTTACGCAGTGACTTTCAATTGCAATTTGCTGCTTGAATTTATGGAAAACGTTATCATGACATTTGGTGTTAATTTGCATGCCACATTTTGTGTTACGCAATGATAAATACTGGACAGAAAATGTAATTTAATATACACAGAGCAAGTAAATAAATAAATGTATAAATTAAATCTATTCAAAAACGAATAAATGTTAAATACTTTAACGTTCCCTGATGAAGCTATTTTAGTTCGGATAAATGAAGATTAATTGCTGAATAAATAAAAAAAAATACATTCAAAGCAAAAAAAAAAAGTAAAAAGTAATCATCAAGTAATCAAAAAAAAAAAAAAATGTTAATATCGAAAATTAAATATAGTATTGTTAAATACTTACAGCATTCGCAGCTTGGTCAAACGCTGAAAGTCCGTCTCATAAATCACGGTCAAATTGTTGCCCTGCAAATCGCTGCAAAAAAAAGATATTGAGAGAAACAGAGAGAAAAAACACAATTAGGAGATTTTATATTTTGATTAGGCAATGTCTTTAATTATGTTGCAAGTTGCAAGCCGAGTGGTTGTAAAGCGCTAATCGGAATCAGCTGAAACAAATGCTCTGCACATGCGAGAGGCGATAATAATTTTTAATTGCTTGTAAAACAAGGCACATGAGTAAAGAAACAACAACAACTGCAACAACAACTGCAACAACAACTGCAACATCTGAGATATGGAATACAAGCAGCTGAGAAGATGCAGTTGCAGCAAGAGAGAGAGAGTGAGGGAGTGAGAGAGAGAGAGAGAGAGTTGGGGATGCTGCGGCTGTTGAAAACACAGCCTTTTGTCTGATAACGAAAATATGATATTTAATCATTTAACATGCGCTGCGAGTAGATGAAAACTTGTTTCTTCTTCTCTTTATGGTGGGGCAGACAGGCAGACAGATAGACAGACAGAGATACAGAAAATTTGTTACCTGTAGATGTCATAACAATGAAATGCAACCTAAGAGATACAAAATACCTGAACAAGAGCCACAGACCCATGTGCGCATGCGCAGCCATAAGCAACAACATCCACAACAACAACAACAAAAACAACAACAACAACAACTCGTTGTGCCTCAGCTGCTATTTTTTTTTCGTTTGAGTAAGGTTGGCAGTTAAAAGAGCCAAGAGCCAAGAGCGGCCAAGAGCCGAGCAACAACAGGTAGCAAGACCTTCAGTCTGGGTCCAGAGCCACAGTTCCAGGCCCAAACGAGAAATATTGTTCAGCTTAAGCCTTAATGAAACTCGCATCAAGTTGCCGATGAGCGCAATTACACTGACAAAAAAAATTATGTAAAAAGCAGCTTAAGCGTACTTTATTTGTTGAATTATTTTTTGAAAAAATAAAAAAAAAATTTAAAAGCCAATTGCAAATAATAATTTATTTTGCTTAAAATTATATAATTTAAGCTATGCAAATTCTCTCTTGCCAAATATATGCATTTAAAAATTAAATCTTAACATGAGTTATTTAATCTTAAATTGAAGATAATACTTTATTTTCTATCATATATCAAAATTCTTTGTTGCCTATGTTTAAAACTTGAAAAGTGCTCAAAAAATAAACTTCCAAACAGAACTTTCTTTTTATTTGTTTTTTTTTTTTTAATTTTTTCAAATTAGTTTTTAATCTTTTCCCAGTGTACAATCATGCCCAGACCCAGCTGCTTCACACGACACACACAGAGCCACACACACACACACACACACATTTAAGCAGAGTTTTTAATGAGCTTAATATCTTGGCAAGAT
The DNA here is from genome assembly GCA_037043585.1 of Drosophila mimica. Taxonomy (NCBI): domain Eukaryota; kingdom Metazoa; phylum Arthropoda; class Insecta; order Diptera; family Drosophilidae; genus Drosophila; species Drosophila mimica. The sequence continues at coordinate 4,129,963 of JBAMBE010000361.1, read as the reverse complement.
GTGGGCATCTCTGGCTTAGATCCAACTGATTACGAAGACGAACAACTCCACGAGAGATGCGATACACAACAGACAAAAACACAAAAAAAAAAAAATTAAAAAAAAAACAAAAGTGATAAAAAAATAACAGCAAAGACACAAAACTAAAGACGCTTCTAATTGCTAGACATTTTTCAAAAGATTTTCAAAAATAATTATACTAATCGTAAGTTATTTTTTTTATTTTTTTCCATAAGTTTCTAAATTGTTTTGTTTTGGCGTTTTTTGTTTTTTTTTTTTTTTTTGCTGTTATAATTAAACATTTAACAAATAGCATTTAACTTCATTAGATTTGTTCAAGCATTCATAAATTGGCCAAAAAGCTTTTTGGTTGGTTTTTTGTTTTTGTTTGGGCTCCAATTAGATTTCAGCTCGAGTTGCTCGTTTCATTTTTTGTTGGCTGCTGTCTTTGAAGATTTGGGCAGCTATAAATTAGGCTCACCTTTTTGGTTTATTTTATTTTTTTTTTGGTTTTGTTTTCAACTTGAGGTGTGAAAGGGCTTTTTGGGCACAAATTGGGGTTAAGTTCGGTGGGGTTATATGAAGTTCTTGGCCCTGTTCCAATCTCCTAAAATTATATGCAAAACTGTTGTCGTGTCAATTGTAGGAAATGTGTGGGCAGCTGCCTGACTGAGTGACTGACTGAGTGACTGACTGAGTGACTGACTGGCTGACTGACAGTCAGCTAAGCGACCATTCTAATCCTTCTTTAACCTGAACTCACCTCCGTCCGCCGATCCCTCCCTCTGTCACTGTCACAATGCTCATTTCCATAGCCATAGACTTGGCTGTGTAATTAAATGGCAAGTTTCGTTTGGTTTGGGCCTGGTTAGCTTTGTGCTCTGCTCTGTTCTCTGTTCGATGCTTGGTGTTCTATGCTAGGAAGGCTGGGCCAACATTTGCCCTGGCACCAGTTTTTGCATTGGGGCATTGTTTCTGCCAGTGCCAGTGCCAGAGTCTACCAATAGTTGTGGGCATGTTCAATATTTGATGTGCAAACACACACACACACACACACACACACACACTCATACACACACACTCATACACACACACTCACACATTTATGTGCTTGTTGGCATTAGGGTGACTCAACTCAACTCAACTGCTGATTATCATGGCTTGTATTAGCCACTTTTTATGTATATATACGCAGTAATTAACGTTACATCAATTAAGCTGCTATAAAGAATCCTTTAATTAAGGCTAGTTTGCCTTTTATTATATATTTTAAATAAAGGGTTGCTGCAAATGCCAAATATTTTGATGTATAGTTTATAGCTTTACTGTAATTATAGTGTGGTTAAAAACATTGCTACTTAAATAAAATTCTTTCTTTTTTTTAAGTATTTACTTTTGTTGGAATACCTTAAAGTTTACTCGGTACTTTCCTAATTATACATTACTATTCTCAGTTGGAAAATGTTTTTTATGTAGTTTCAATATTAAAAAGAAATAAACAATAATTCTTTTAAGCTCTTAAGCCAGCCATGAAATAAATAAAGAATCAATTTTCATGAGCTTAAAATACAAATAAACACGATTTGATTGTTAATTTAAAAATAACTTAATATCCCAGCAGCTAGTTAAAAACCGCTTAAATTCCGTATTTTATTTTCCAATTATTGATTGGATTTTAAGAACTCCACCTTTTAATACTCAAGAGTCACAAGTATTCATTATAGATTTTCATTTATGGGTTTTAAGTAAAACTGTCAATCATTTTTTGTCAAGTACACCTCTGCCCCTCCCCGTCCCCATCCCAATCCGCATCCCCTTCGTATTTGTGTAGCTCAAGTTTCATCTTTCAATTAATTTTTTCTTACCACATAAGTAGTACTCGAATTTCAACCCCTGATTCAGATTTGTTACCTTTCTTATTTCGAATAAATTTGTTTAAAGTTGTTTTGTGCTGCGTTTGTTTGTTGCCACATTTTCCATAGTTTTTCAATTGATTGTTATTTTGTGCAACTCATTTTCCCGTTTCCTTAAACAAAAAAGAAAGATGAACTTTGGCACACATTTAATCTATTTTTCATACCCCCGTGCCTTTTGTCAGCAATCTGAAAATCTGTCAGTCAGTCGACTCGGGAGTTTTCCCAAGAACGACTTTTCCGCAACGTGGCATGAAACACCCTGTATCCGACAGGCGCCTCGTATTTTAAAATGCAAATATGCCGTGCATGCTGATATGTTTTCTGTTTCTGTTTCTGCTTTTCATTTTTCCTTCGTTCATTTTTATTTTTTTTTTTATCGTATAATTTTTCATTTCTTGTTTTTTTGCATTTTGCATTTTGCTTTTTGCATAAAACAAATGTGTCCCTGAGCGCTATTTGACTGTTCGGGGCGACTCTGACTGCTTATAACTGGGCTATGTTGTTGCTGTTGTTGTTGTTGTTGGTGTTGCCCCAACGTGGATATCTGTTATTAATTTATGTAGAGAATAAAGCAACAGCAACAGCAACAACAGCAGCGGCAACTGCCGCTTTTGAGGTCGCTGTGAAGCGAAGCGGTCTACAGGTCTGTTGGGGCCAATGGGTAATTGGAGGTTGAAGTTGGGGTGGGGTGGGGTGGGGTGGGGTTTGCGGCTCTGTGGCATTTTGCATACACTTGCTAATTGCCGACGCGTTAATTTATGTGGCGTCGGCTTAATGCATTTGACCATTTTGCGCACGTTGTTGCATGCAACAATTGCCAATGTGGACTCGCGCACAGTTGACGCTGTCTGATGCCTGCTTCGACGACAATTAATAAACTTAATGGCGAATTAATGTACGACTCCAAGACGACAACGACGACGACGACGATGAGATTTCCATAAGCCGATCCCAACATTTGTCCATTTGCCCATTTGTTTCGCTGTTATCGACACTGTCGACATGGTCACCATCTATATTTGCCTTCAGCTGTTGTTGTTGCAGTTGTTGTTGTTGCAGTTGTTGTTGTTTCCCGTTTGTTGTGTTTGTCTTTGCTGATTTTAGTGTTGTGTTTGTTAAGCAAATACCAGCAATGGTCAGCTGCACGCGGATGGCGTCATGTATGCCATAAGTGCTTATATAACACAGGCAGAGGCACATGCTCGATGCACACATCAAACAGCTCATAGATCATTGTCAAGGCTAAAAAGTAGCTCTTGCAGTTGGCAATCCAAACAGTTAGCAGAGATAAGCGTTTAATGCAGTAGCAGTTGCTCATTTCATATCACATCCGACCCATCTGTCAAACATTCCCAATCAAATACCTAAAAACAGCTGCACATTTTCCAATTCCAATTCCATTTACATATTTAGTTTAATATATTTGTATATATTTATTTAGTTGTTTTCTGTTAAAAAATATAAGCGATATCCACGTCATAATTTTACTTGCTAACTGTTTTCACCTTGAATTTAAATATGAAAAAATATCTAGAGCTTTTTAAACAAAATATTTGGCAGTGTTATTATTATTTGACTCCATTTTCTGGTCTATAGCTACTCTATAAATTAAAAATTGTTTATTTATTTTAATTAAAAAAGGAGGCCACCAAACGAAACTCGATATATTACAAATATTTCATAAAAATTTGCATATGAGAACTTTTGTCATTTATGAATTTTTATGTAAATTCCAATCAAAAATCGTGATTCTTAATTTGAATGCAGCATATTTCTAGATGTCAACGCATGACTAAAAAAACGTATTGTTTTTAAAAATATGTTTGGCTTCGATCTAAAAATTTCAACCAAACTCAGCATGCGATTTTTGAAAATGAATTTTGACTGAAAATCCCGTTTTCAAATTTGAATGAATTGCTTCTGGAAATCAGTTCAATGGAGTTTTTAGTTGATTTATAAATCGTATTGACAAAATTAAAGCTATGAACAACATCCCAACATGTAATTTTGAATGGTCGAGTTATTCGATGAATTTTGATCGAGAACCATGTTTCCTGATTTAAATGCAGTTTTAATCTACAGTTGAAACCACGAAAAAAACATATTGCCTTTAAAAGTCGGTTCAGTTTTGCCAAAGTTATGTAGAATTTTTACATGGACTTCAACTTAAAATTGCGTTGCCAAATTTAAGTGCAGTTCAATCTCAAAAATGCATTGTTTTTTTTTTTTTTGAAAATCGCTTCAGTTTTGACAAAACTATGATAGTTAAAAAAATACTCGTTGTAGTTGATTGTTGTTGTTTTTGGGTTTGTGCGCTGGCAAAACAAATATATACATATATACATGTATATGTACTTACAGTCGTTCGACATCCGCTGATATTTTGCGTGGCACCTGCGTTAATCCACGATGCGAACAGTCGACGGTTAAGCCGCTGCAGGAGCAGACCCTGGGGCAGCGTGCCTCCGTGATGACACCCACACCGCCACCGGGTATGTGAATGCCAACGGAGCCCAGACCGCCGCTGGCGATGGCCGAGCTGCCGTAGCCGCCCGAATACGGTTCCGCATGGACCGTAACGCTCAGCAGTGGAAGGAGCAGTGGCAGAAGCAGAAGCAGGAGCAGGAACGGTTGCGTTTGCGTTTGCCGGATTAATGCCTTGGCTATGGCTTTACAACGCGTCGGTGGTTGCAGCGTTGAAGGTGGTTGCGTCGTCCTGGACGGCGGCGCCATTGTGGCACATTTATAAGCAACGTGCCTAATTGAAAGTATCGAGTGCGTGTGCGGACGCCACTTTGTCAACAGCAATCACGTTTCCACAAATATTTGCACAACTCAAAAAGGATTGTTGTTTGGGGATTTTTACGTGTTTTCACTCCCAACCCCAAACACCACCGGCGGCGGAACTACGTATTTGTATATATATATATATATATATATATATATATTGATTGTTCACTATTGCGAACGGATTTTATTGTATTTCGTTGTCGTCGTCGATATTTGTTATTGTTATTTGTTGTCGTTGTTGTTGTTTTGTTTTATTTGTTGTCCCGGCGCGTATTTTATTTTCTTTTTGCAGCCCGACGCGACCGCGCGCCACCGCAGAACTGAGAGCAGCTGGACAGTTGCGGCAATGCCAGCGAAATAGAGAGAGAGCTACAAATGTAACGAGTAGCCAAAGTGACGAGTGGCAAGAGCAAAAGGAAGAGCAAGAGCAACGAGTGCGTAGGTAGCCCGATTCACTTTCTGCATTAGCTTAGGTAGAGCTGCCCGGAAATGCGCTTCGTTTTTGTTGTATCTTTGAGATATGCACGCACTGACGTCGCTGCCACTTGGCTGTCAGCAGTTGTTGTTTCAGAGTCGCCTCGCCAACAGCGGCAACTTCATCAACATCATCATCATCGTCATCAACAAGAGGTCCGTGCGTCCATTTATGTGACCTGCTGTGCGCATCTGCAACGAAAAACGAAAAAAAAAATAGATAGATAAATAGATATAGAAAGAGATGGAATGAATGAAACGCCATGTCAGGAAAAATCATGAAAAATTATCTATAAATTCGGCAAGCGTGTCTCTGTCAGTGCAACGGCAGGAAATTGTTATTGACTGCAATATAAATATATACACACACATACACATGCACACTTTGACAAGTCTTCTCTACATACATATATTTATATATAAAAAAATGAAATGGGAATGAAAATAAAGTCACAGTTGTTATTCAAAGTTTCCAATATTCAATGTGAGAAATGTGAGAAGTAGGCAACAATATTTTGTGGGATACCAGTCAAATTTGTTGGAATATACTATTAAGAACCTAAAGACACGACTATAAGTGATATAAAATATATTTGAGCTGCAAATCTTTGGGCCAGTAGCACTTTTGTAGTAGTTTTTTATGTGTAAAACATTATTTATATTATCAGAAGCAAGTAAATATTTCAAATTCACCATCGAAAAAAAGTTTTGGCTACTTTAACTTCAAACCACCAAATTGACCAAACGGAAGACCACGTTTTCTAGTTTTCATTCTTAAGCAACCAAATTTTGAGGGTTCTCCTTCACTTGCCCCCTCTTTCAGGTCTACCGACACTGCTCGGGGGTTAGTTTTGAAACCACCTGTCAGCAGCAGTAGCTGACAGCGCCAACTGAAAGAAGACTAATCACCTTCGTCGAACAAGTATTATTATAGCTACTACTGGCACTGGGGGAACATATGTTTCCTTAAGTTAAAGTTGGTGCGAGATAAGAAACAAAATGAAATAACAACCTGTAGGCTGAGCTAATGACTCAACTTATGTTCGGCGCATAGTTGCTTGAGTAAAAAGAACATATGTTTTTCCAACTATTTTTCACAAGTTAATTTTCTGAGAATTCTAATGTATGCTGATTAAGAAATAATTTTACTTTCGTTTAACTCATTAATTGGTTAATTGGATTGAAACTGCTTAACAATCCTACGCATGTTGTGATTTAACCTATTTCTGTTGCTCAACTAGTTTAGAGCCCATTTAAAGCTAGCTGGACAACAATTTAATTTAAGAGCTTAAGAGAGCACTTTGGCTTAATTAAATGTGTCTACAAATTTGAGTGTGCTCTGCGTGTGTTTACGTGTGTGTGTGTGCCCGTCTTCTAAGTACTGGTCCTCAATCTTCCGTTTCTTCCTCTTCTTCTTCTTACTCACTTCTTCCCCACTTGAAATCAGTCACAAACTCAACTCTCTGCCACTGTCCAAAATCTGTTCTATATTTAGTGCACTTGTGCACTGTGTGGTCTTTCCTACTCCCCCACCTCTCCATCACCCTCTCCTTCTCCCTCTCTCTCTCGCTCTCCATCTACTTTACTTTCCCATATTCCATTTCCATTGGCATCGCTGCTTGCGGCACACTTCCCGCTGTCTCTTTATCGTCTGTCATGTTTTGTCTTTAATTTGCAAATTGACATGTTAAAGATACACTCACATTCTCCCACTCTCTCTCTTCCGCTCTCTCTCTCTCCCACTCTCCCTCTCTCCCACTCTCCCTCTCTCCCACTCTCTCTCTCTCTGGTTTTCATATATTGAAATTAATTGTTTAAATTAGAATTTGGATAGCTGACAGCAGCGATTGACTTGTTATTTGATTGGTAATATGAATGATGGCGAGCGATTGCTCTAACTGTAATCACAGCAAGGCAAAACAGAGATGAAGAGAGTCTGAGAGAGTGAGAGAAAGAGAGACAGAGAGAGATGCGCCTGTCAAAAATACTTAACAGCCAATCAATGAAACTCAACGAACATTGGCCAGCAAATGTAATTTAACAAGCCTGGGAAAGTTTACCCTGAATAATGTATGCAAAGGGGCTACTGAATTATTAAAGACTGAACAATTTAATAATATTGATGTATATGGCTGCTTATTCAATATATTGAATATCTCAAGCATATCAGACTATAACTTTATTTGTTCTTAACTGATAAATGACATTCATTGCAGCTATAAACAACTAACTTCAACTTACGCTGATATTTTCAGCATTGTCGCAAACATTATATCAAAAGTGAATTACTGGATAAATTGCAGGTAAGCAAGCATATAAGGAAACACACCTACAGTTAGAGCATCGAGTGTGCCAGAGTGTGTGTGTGTGTTGTGTGGAGTTGCCTATCAAAGGCATGCCAAACACAGGCAGTCGGCAGGCAACCCATCCATACGATGGGCCTTTAATCAAAAATTTATCATTTCTCTAGGTTGCAGAGCAAAAGGAAAGGAGCACGAGAAATATTTGTTGCTGCAAAGGCATGCCTTTCTTCACAAGATGACGACGAGGATGACGATGACGAGAACCATGAAGATGCCAAAACGGAAGTGTGTGGGGGTAAAATGCTCAAAAGATGTAATCACTGCATTGTCACCCGGCCGGAGACGGGCATCAGATTCCCATTCTCTTGGCTGAGATTGGGTGGGTGGTTTGGCGCTTGGCGGCAGTCTCTTGAGTTCTCTGCCATATGAAACATAAATCAGTGAAATTCTATACATGCCAATGATTGTCTACTCTTCTGGTTTGTGCCCAAAACAACAACAACAACAACAACAAACGACAGCACACAAAAATTCCAAAAAGCAAAATTCAATGCATGCCAATAACTCGTTACTCCAAACCAAAGAGAGATGCCCTGGGACCGACTACTACTTGTATACAAGTCTAATGAAAAGAAAGAGCAGCAGCAGCAGACCTCAGCAGCCAACCACAATCAGCAAAAGACACAACCAACCAACCAACACCACAAACAACACACAGCCAGCCCTTGCCTTTGCCTTTGGGTTTTGTTAAGATAAGGCGTGAAAAAGCGAGTGACATTTGGGCAAACAAGTGAAGCGCACTATTCAAATAGTTGTCGCTAGATAGACATAGATGGAATGAAGCTGTAGCTGGTCTCCAGATTAATGAGCCACCACTAAGTATTGCCTTGAAACAATACGATTTATGAAAAGCCAGTGGCGCTTACACATACACACACACACACACACACACACACATTATGTATATAGTGTGCCACACACTCAATCTGGCTGACTAAATGGCTGCCCCTTTGGGCCGCCTGCGGGCTCTTGTGGATTTTCCAATAAATTACGCTTAAGTATGCACTTAATTCAAATAATGCCAAGTTGCGCGCCTTTCCCTACTGCTACCACTAATACCACTACCACTTCTGGCTCGTGCCCATCCCCGTTGACAGTCCCCAAGTGATTTGTTTTTTTGTGGCTTATGCAAGTTGGGAGCATCCGCAGTGAAGAGTATTTATTGTCTGTGTGTTTGGCTGCTACTGCTTATGACATGTGTCAAATTCTCCTACTCACTGCTGTTCAACTTGTCCAGATAAGCTATGGGGGAATATGGGGAAGGTGGTGTTGATTTTTTCTCACTTTTTTTGTTGTTTTTTACAAGCAATAGGGATTAAGCTGAAGTCAGCAAAGAGTAAAATGGCACCAGGGTGTTAGCAGGAGTAGGAAAAGAGCTGCTGTCAGCAGGCCAAAGGCGGAACTAAAGCACCTACGGGTTGTTATCTTCACATGTGCATATCAATCAAGGCTAGATTTATTAGCACCGCAATAAGACAAAAAAGAAATGTTAGTTCAATATTGGCAAACCAAATAAGATAAAACAAATTTAGAAAGCTCTCTGCCTATATATATATATAGTACTAATAGAAATATCCATCAAACTGACAATTTATTAGCTCATAATAAAGTAAAGATGTATGTTGAGAAAACCATTTGAGTTCAATTTTGTGAAATACGAAACACTTAAACAACATGAGACGAAACAGCAGCAATTCTTTGGGTGTTTCAAGAGCAACATCATAATGCATCCATTCAAAGTTGATTGGGAGCAGAAACCAGACCCCAGCCAGAGAGCTGTCAGTTGTGCTGTGAAGAGGGACAGACAGGGAGAAGCTTCCACCCGTCAAGTGAATGCGATACCTAACAAGAATAGAAATTGAAAATCCCATCCACCTGATAATTGTTTAAAATATGCAATTAATCTATAATATTCTTGTTATAAGAATAACATAACTATGTCAAAATTATATTGATTTTCGGATCATAATTGGAAATTTTATTCTAGTAAAATTAAACGATTAAATATTAATTTATAAAGTCAGCTTTGATCAAACTCTCTGGATGTAGATATAAATTCGAAGCGATAATTCATATTAGGGTAATTTTAAAAATTGTTATCAAACATTGGCTGTTGAGCTACTAATGACACTTGGCCCGCATATCTTTGCAGCTTAAGCCTAATTAACGGCATTCCCCTTTTTGCGTGTAACATTATATCAGCTATTCATCTAGTACACGTTCCACGTTTCCACCATCCATGTCCAGCTGCATTCTTCTACTCGTGCTCTGGCATTTCCGCAGACTCTTTCATCAATGTGACACTGTGAATGCACTCACCACACGCCCCCCCGCAACTCCCCACCTATCCCACAAACATTACATTACAAATGCCGCATAAAAGGAAGGAAAAGAAAAGAAAATATAACCCCTTTTTTTCCTGTCCAGAAGCGTGGTCAGCGCTCAATGAATTGTATTAAGGCAATGAAAGAGATGGAGTTGAAGTTGTAGCTGAAGATGGAGTTGAAGGAGCGAGTGCGAGTGAGATGAATGAGACTGTGTTGGAGAATGAGTGTCTCAGGGTTTGTGTGTTTTTTGTTTTTTTTGTAAGCCCATCTTCAGCAGAGCCGGAAGTGTCGCATACTTTTACGGATACACCGGCTTAATTATGTGCATAAAGTACTCAAATGTATATATATATATATATATATATATGTTTGTATATTTGTTGTACATTCCCCAGACACAGTCGTGGCATGAAATGACAAAACACAAACATTAATTGCTCCACATTCACACAGTCGCAGTCGGAGTCGGAGTTGAAGTCGAGGTTGGTTTGGGTTTGGTGTCCCCCAGGAGACTGGGTGAAATGTAAGAAAGAAAGCGCAAAAGGTCTCTCAACGCAGCCAACCAGGCTTATAATTTATTAATCTATGCATAGCACACACACACACACACACACACTCGCACAACAATAACAACAAATATAATTCCATTTCATGCCGCCTCAACTTTCTACATCTCGCACTGGCAAAACTCTCCGGGTTCCAGGTCCAGACACTACATGTCACTTTAATCTCTTAGAAGTGTCACTTTTGCAGCTCCTCAAGTGTTTGTGTGTTGCTGTTGCTGTTGTTGCTGTTGTCGCTTTAGGTGGGGGCGTTGTAAACAATGTGCTGCTGCTGCTGCTGCTGTGGCTGTTGCTAGTTGAATTTGAATTTGAATTTTCAGTTTGATAAGCAACAAAAAGCATAATAACACATCAAATTGCATCTGGGGATGGGGAATGAGCTGAGGATATGAGTGCTTTACATATTGTACATACTATACGATGTATATGCCCCAAGGTCTGCCCTTCGGTTGCAAACCTTATGGTAATGAAGTGTAGCAGCTGTTTTTGAGAACTGAATTTGAATACCACGCAGAGAGCACAGTGTGACAATGATGATTGAGAAACTAGAAGAGATACGGTGATGACTCTCGTAATTTATGGCGATAACAATTTTAATAAATTTTATTGAGGTCAGCATATCGATAGCCACATTTCGAAATTCATGAATATAAATCAAATATTCACCGTAAGAAAAAAAATTGCGTCTCTTGCATTTTCTAGTTAGCCAAGTTATATGAAATTTCAAAATTAATGACATTTCATGTGGTGTTTGGTAAATCATTTCCCAAATAAATTGAGTCTATTTTAAATATGCGACAGAAATTATTCGAATTTTGAAAATAAATTTGATTTACTTATATATAAATATATCTCATATTTTTCCATTTGTAGAAAGAACTAGGAGATATCCTGAAGTACGTAGAATGATTGCTGATATCATTATCTTTATCTTTATAGGTTAAGCCTAAAAATGTCCATCAAAATTGCAAGCCATATAAATCATGATTTATATAATTTTACAACTATTTCAGCAAATCAAAAACATGATTAAGTAAATAAAATTCTGTTGACAAATCACAATATTTATTTCCCTCGTTGCACTGTGCAACTCGTTACGATTTACATTAGATACACCCAGAGGCTGTGAGGCAGAGGCACTGTGGCAGACAGACAGTGAGCGAGACAAGTTGACTGACTACTTGAACAATCAAATTCAATTTATGCCAACAGCCACACATTCATTTTCATTTTCATTTTCATTAATGTTATGTGTGTGTTTTCATATTCAGTTTTCGTTTCTTGATCAACACAAGTGACGATGACGATGGCGATGGCGATCAAGTGCCGCTCGCACCTCAAAAATTAGTAGTTGTAGTAGCTGCCGGGGCAGGGGGGAGTGGGCGGAGACAACAGTTTGTGGCGGTGGATTATTATGGCAGATTATGTTGCTCTATTTGATTTAGACTTGATTTGGATTTATTATTACAATGGCGCCTCAAGTACCGCAACGCTGTGCTTATCTTTTTGTGTGGGTTCATAAAAAAAAGAAAAAGAAAAAAAGAGAAGAGCTTAACATTATTTAAGTTTGCTTCTTCTGCTTCTCACTCATTTGCTTGTTGTTTGCATTTGGGGTTATAGCCTCTGCCTCTGTTGGGGCCCCCAACTTGTTTCGAGGTTGAAAAAATAAACCAAATAAGCATAAAACCAAATTTCCATGTTCGGTTATAAAATGTTGCCGTGCTATTTCACAAATGCATAAACCAGAAGAAGAAGAAGAAGCAGCAACCGAATCCAAGACTAGGCATATATAGAGAGAGAGTGTTCGCATTTGAGTCTCGAAACCCATAACTGAATCCCATCCATGGCGCAGCACCAGGTGCATTGCATTGCAGCAGTTGAGAGCCGCTTTTGTTTTCTTTTTTCCCCGAGTCCAGGGTTTACGGGGGGTCAGGTAGTTTCGCCCGAATGAATGCCCGAGCATTGTTTCCCTAACCCGCCACAGGGAATTTAGCTACAGATACAACAAACTACATACGCTCTCTTTCTCTCTCTCAGTCTCTTGGTTCTCAGTGCTGCATGCGTCACAGGGATTAGTGCAGGTAGTAAATCTTAGCGTGCCACGAGAGTCGCCACACAAGTCAGGCAAAGTCGGCGGAAAAAGAGAGTGCAGAGTGCAATCTATCATAAACAAGGCTAAGGGCTATGCTCGAAAGTTGTTCAACTCAAAATTTAACATAATTTCAAGAATTTTCGGTAAGAATTAACTTTTGTTCAGTAGGAATTGAAATAGAGACAGAGAGAGATAGAGATAAAGAAGGGATATGGATATAATGGGAATGAAATGATGATTAGATATAGGATGCACTTTACGCCATTATTTTCAAAATGAAATGTTTACACTTTAAAGTCAAAATTCCTACAGACTTCATCTATAAATTTTGAAAAACAAACACAACATTTCGCTATTTTCGAAAATTAGAGCAGCAATCTCATAATTCAAAACAGTTTTCTGAATATCAAAAGCGCAACTCAATATTTTCACTCCATTCCCAAACACAATGTGATGTTTACTTTGCAGCGGTGCAATAAATACATCATTTTATGATGCTAAAAACCAAACACAACAAACACAACATCATAGATCAAATTTCCTAATGAGAAAATTAAATGGGGGAAATGGTAAATGCAAAATTAGATCAACAAACAAAATATTTCTCATTTTTGTACCGAAAATTGAAGTAATCGAAAAACAGAAATATTTAATGAGATACTTTTAGCTAATAACTTTGATATTGCTGGCCAAGTTGCATTAAAACCAAGTTTGATTATGACCATAATTTCAGATAGCATTAAACAAACACTCCCCACGCCTAGTTTATTATTATTTTGTCATTGCGAAAAACATGCTGGTAAGTGGCAAAGTTTATGTTGGCCCCATTCGATGGCTGCAAACAGCAAACGCTGTTAACCATTTGTGGTCCAATAATAAAAATACATATAGCCATTTGCCGTGTTTGAAAACAAATAATAAAAATATCGCTGCCCCTTCCCTACTGCTATATATATATATATATTAATTTTACGACATCTCCATAACTTTGAGCACACAAGCACAAACATCACCAGACCCATCCCCCGGCCCCCCTCCCTTTCAGCAATAAACCGATGAAACCACCCTCGCGACAAGTGCAATGTTGTGCAAAATGTGTGTGTATCGATCGGTGCTCAGAGCAAAACATAAGCAGACAGAAACTTTAATAATTCAGCACGATACGATGAAAGTTGAAATTTTTTATAAATACTTTCAAAACTCACACAATAATGGGCCACTAAAAAAATGATGAGTGCTTAAAGTATTGAAATTTTCAAATTGCCTGCCATGCGATTGTCATCCTATCGGACTGCGACTGTTGTCTGTTTTTTTTTGTATATACCCTATAAACATTACAAACGGTTAGGTAGGGTAGCACACACTTGTGCATAGCTATGCAACAGACAGCAAAATAAACAATTATTTGAAGCCCACTTCTCAAAGCAATAAAAATCAGAAACTAAATTGTTAAGCGAAATTAAATGATTGAAATTCAAAAGCGAAATACGATTCGATAAAAATACATTTCTTATTTAATTTCTACTTTTGACTTTAAAGATTGTTTCTTGAGGCTGCTTTAAATTTAGCTGCTCGAACAGAAATATGCAAAAAAGGTAATCAAAATAGTAATTATATATTTTTGTAGGATATTTTCTAGTCTCCTAGTTGCTTTATTATCTATGGAAAACTCTGTGCTTGTGTGTCTGTTATTGCTGTGTTATTATTGTTGTTGGATGGTCCTCCATGCATTGGTATCAAATTTCATGGCTTTCAACATGGGCCCACAGTCGACGAGTGCGTGTTGATGACAGATTTTGCTGTCCGCCGGGGCGTCGATTTTCGTTTCGTTGAAAGTCATTTTTACTCATTTATTGTCAACGTTAGTGGGCCCACAAGTGTGCGAGTGTGTGTGTGTGTGAGTGTGTGTGTGAGTGTGTATCCTTACAAGTACATACACAACGGGCGGGCAGTCGAGGAGTCAGAGCCAGAGTGCCTTGGTATTGATTCCACTTCCAGCAGCACAGCGTGACATCGAGTCCGTCCAGCCGTCAGTCAGTCAGTTAGCCCAAAGCCCAATTGACATGACTCAACAACAGTCATGCCTCAATATATATATATATATAATTATATATATATATATATACATGTATATATATGTGTATGTGTGTGTTTGTGCAACTTCCACTCTCTTCTCCTTTGGGGCGCCGCTTGTGTACTTATTAAATATTTAAAAGCTTGGCCTTTGTTTCAGACAGCGCCGCCCGCCCGCCCCTGCAAATACTTAATAACAATTTTTAACAACTGCCGCAAAACTCGGCAGGTTGCTGCCACCGTCGGCATCGTCATCGTCATCGTCGTCATGTAATTCATTCCCATTGCTCCTTTGATGAACAGCACGCACCCGGAGATGGGGCGGTTTCTGTTCCTCACAGTTTGATTCCGAGTTTTGCCGTCGCATTTTTTTAAATTATGGTCTGTTGCGTTTAAAATACAAATTACACGATAAGGCCTGACTCATTCCCATATGGCAAGTGGGTCAACTCAGGTAAGACACAATGAGTGCTTATTAAATGCTTCCCATTCTGTTTATTTTGTTTCAAGTATTTCTAAAGATATGTTCCACAGATCGCGAGTTCTTTTTACTTAAAAAAACAGGCACACACGCAACCAACTCGGGCAGCCAGTTTAGAGTTGAGGGGGTTCTCCTAAAGTCACTTAATTACGGTCTCTCGCTTACAATAGAACAAAATGTTGGGAATACCCATAACTCAACGCTTCGGGCATCATCATCAGTAGAACCAGTAGAGTTGACAAGTATTTCCGGCTTTAAAATCAATATTTAACTTTTGGGCCCGTCTATTTTATGTTGAAAGTTGAAAGGATTTTAGATGTATAGAAAAGGTAATGAGTCTTGAATAAAGTAAGCGAACAATAAATGTATCTTTTTGATTTATGATTTTCAAAATAACCAACAGTTAAATAGTAGGAATTATTAAACTGCTCTCTTGGTAAACATAAATGTTGCCACTTTATGTTAAACATCCACCTTTAGTCATACAGAAAACGTAACATCTGTTTAGCCACTTAATAATTCACTTACCAAATGCGTTATGCATAAGACAAATGTTTTAGCCAAGCCCCTTCGAGGCCAACCTACCAATTAAGTGGTATTTCCAGCGAAAAAAGGGTTTTAAAATAAGCTGCGACTATTTTTAATATGAACTGTGCCATATAATTAATGATAGACAAGCTTACTATTTATCAAATTATAGCTAAAATTGAGATGTTGAAACTCGAGTGCTGGAGGCAATCAATATTTTTTAAATTTTAAATGAGAATTTCAAAACTGCGCTTTAACATTTGAATTCAATTGCTTAGAGAACCATTTCATTTCCGTTTCTATTTCACTTTACTCGCAAATCTTTATGTGAGCTGCAAAGTTGTTCAGAAATAGGTAAAAAAAAAAAAAAAATAAAGTCCTTGTAGCATTTCTTGTGCGATTCTCTGCCTCCTCAGCCCCCCTTCAACTCCTTATGCCATTTTAATATTCATGCTTAGTTGAGCTGAAACTCTTTCTACTCATTTCGCAGCTGAGTTAACGCTCGCTCTGTCTCTCTCTCGCTCTGTCTCGCTCTCTCTCTTTATGTGTTAGGGATATAAGTTGTAGTATTTGTTAGTCCCATGCTTAAATTCGTTAAGCGGACACCTCGAATAACTAAAGTCTTACTTTAATTCACTCAGCCGCCGTGTGGAAAACCTTTTCTGGCTTGTTGAGGCCTTCTCCTTTTTGGCGCTCAAGTGTTAAATCTATTTGCAGTTCCTTGCTGCTGGCTGCTAACTGCTAACTGCTGTCGGCTGTCGGCTGTCTGCTGACTGCTGTGTGTGTGTGTGTAACCCTTAACCCCTTAGCCGCACCCCTTTTTTTTCAGAAGTCCTTCAGCTGGCACTTGTATGCCGCTTGAGTGTAGTACATCGTACATCTAACACTCATTTAAGCCGCAGCAGCAACTTGGGGGCACAGCTCGGGTGCAGCTTGGGGCACTGCTGTAGCGGGCCTAAACCAGCGCTATGCATACGTAGTCCGAAAAACAAACTCAACTGCCATTCCAGGCGTGCCTATGTGGCAGTCACTGCACCCCGACTGCAACCCTCTCTGCCCTCTCTCCGTGCTACACGGAAATAAATGAACAGTTGTTACAAATAGTATTTGAGATAGATTTGAATACCAATGATCAGGAGGAGATTGAACATCAGTTAACAGAAACCTCACCTAACTAGGAGATACTAACAAGTTTTTATTGCTATCGGTAGTCGATTATTATCGATATGTCGATCAGATTAAATAAATTTGTTATGCGTTTCGCTTTCGAGCATTTATATTCCAAATGTGATGGTTTTACTGATCTAAAAAGACAAATTCCTACAGACGAACACGGCTTCATCGAATCAACATTTAATGCTGATCAAGAATATATATACTTTATGGACTCAAAGCTGTTTTCTTCAGCCTGTTGCTGAAGTTGAATTCTATCTCACTTTTTACTGAGTTTAGCGGGTTTATTACCCAAAAAAAAATCAACATCTTTCATAGATATAATTCTTTCTTTCAGTGTAGCTGCTGCACATGCAACTGTTGGTGCTGCTGCTGTTGCTGCTGTTGCTGCTGCATTCGTCGTCGTCTGATTTCAGCAAATATTTGCAAATTTACGTTGACTGTGTGTAACCCCAGCTTGGCCCGTGACGACGACCCCGCTGGCTGCTAACTCTACAAAAAGAGAGAGAGATGAAGAGTGAAAGAAAGAGAGAGAACGAGAGGGGGGTAGGTGGTGTGTAAGGGGCAGGCATGCCAGCGGCATTAGCGACAACTGTCGTAGAGTGGCACTTAATGAGCAACGGCTGCTGCTGTTGCTTTTGCTGCTGCTGCTGCTGCTGTTTGCTGCAGTGGCCCGCATGCCACAGTGTGCGAGCGAGATGGCAACAAATAAAGTTGAAGTTATGCACGATGGCCATGCAATTGCCGCTCGTCTGTCCGACTGTCTGTCTGTCTGTCTGCCTGCAGCAAAATGTATCTTACGGATGCGCACAAACGTTCATTGTGGCTGGTACAAAAGTCGCCGGTTGCCAGTTGCCCCGTTGCCAGTTGGCTGACTGCTACAGATTCTTCTTCTTCAACCTTAGCATTGCAGTAATTTGACTTGATTTGTTTAAGCTGCCACACACACACGCACACACACACACACACACGCACACACACTTGCACAGCCGTAATACATACTGTGCCGAATGGACCCCTACTAAATGACAAATGTGCCGCTGCCATGTAATCGCATTAAAGTCCAGTCGCTGCTGCTGTTGCATGTTGTTGTTGTTGCATGCTGCTGTTGCATATGTTGCGCTCATTAAATTTGTATTTACAATAGTCCGGCAGTCAGCTAAATCGCCTTAAATTTGGCTACGCCCGTGCTTAGTGGCAATAATGGTAATCATCATAACTTTTCGATAGAGCATAGAAATTGTCATTTAACAATGTCTGTTGTTGTTGTTGCTCTTGTTGTTGTAGTTGTTGCTGTTGTTGTAGTTGTTGCTTGACTAGGCAAATTACAAAATTAATTAAATTTCAGCAAAACTTTTCGAACGGTACAACAAAACTGATTCATTATTTTTGTTGTTGTTGTTGCTGCTGCTGCTGCTTTTGTTGGACAACTCGCTGTGTGCGTTGATTGGCGCACTGTGGTTTAGTGGTTGTCGGTGGTTCGTTCGGTCGTTTCATCGGTTGCTCGGTTAGCCCCGGCTTGGACAGCGCGAGCGCCATAAGAAGAAAAAAAAATATATAAAAAAACGGAATAATTTAAGCGAAGGCAGGCGGCAGCAGGCCAAAACCACAGTCCGTTGGTAACCCAACCCGCTACGCGCTTGAACATTTCTCGTACATGCAAGTGACAAGGCAATATCCGTCACGCAAACAACAGCAACTAAAGCAACAGCAACAGCAACATCAACAGCAACAGCAGCAGCAACATCAACTAAAGCAACAGCAACACCAGCAGCAGCAGCGAAAACAACAACAATTACAACAAATGGCAACAGCAGCTGTCCAAGCACAATGGCCACAAATCAGCTAAAGCCAAAGTTATCGATTTATCGAATATTTAATTACTTGCGTTGCCTGATAAGTCCATTCGATGTATGGAATATGAGATGACATATTTCAGAAGTTAACTAAACGTTCGATTACATTTTAATAATAAAAAACTCAACACATTATTTATTGCTGAATTGCTAATTGTTTATATTAGAATATGTAGAAGTTGTCGACGCGTGGAATATCAGATTACATATTTTTGTATAGAACTTGATTATATGAATATGCATAACACAAATTATTAAATACATATTTAACTATCTATCAGCGAACTTACCTTTTGCACATCAAGCTTAGTTTGTAGTTGTTGCGATAGAACAGGTATCTGTAAAATATATATTAAAAAAAATAAAACAATTACTATATTATTTACTAGAAAATGTAAGAAACGACAAGAAAAAAATTTTGCTACAAATATTCTATTGTATAAATTTCCTGGAATTTGTACAATTTCCTGCAAGTACAAAAATCTATTCGTAGGCGTGGCTGGAATTTTTGGTGTGCCAAGTTTCTTTGAGGCGAAAGATGACTTAAAATCTGAGAATAGATCAAAGAGTCGCCGCTTGAATTGGCCAACCTGTGTGAGTATTTAAAAGTGACTACCAAAAATGTTTATTCACCAATTTGAAGCATCTTTCAACCGTTGTCTGCATCTATATAGATTTTTTAGTGTCTATAACGAATCAGTGGACAGATCAACACAATTTATATGGCCTGCATAGATTATCGATAACTATGCAATAAAATTAACATAAATGCGCAACAATAAATTGCTCTTTTATAAACTGAATGTTAATCTTGGGCGACAAACACAACAAACACATCAAAATGCGCAATTACTTCTGACGCAATCTGGACAAGATATGAACCCGGCCAGAGCCCATTACTGGGAAGTATTGTATATATAAACCACATGGTATTTCTATATGTAATTTGTATATGTATATAATATGCAAATGAAATTGGCTAACGAATTGTTTTGGCCATTTAACTGCCATTATTGTCCACTGTGCGATGGCGATGGCGATGTCCTGCTGAAATTATTATTCATCGCTTGTAAAAGCGACGTTGAAGTCGACGGCGACGGTGACTGCGACAGTGACCGCGACAGCGCTGCCTCAGTTGGCGCACAAGTTAATTACGGTCCATTAGACTGCACAAGGGGTGTTTATTACCACATCAGTGGCGCCGCCACCAACGCCGACGTTGCCGCCGTCACCAGGACCAGGACACACACACAACACGCTATGAGAGGTGGCCAGCTGCATGATTGAAACTAGAAAATTTTTGCTTGCTTGCTACGAGTGTGTGTGTGTGCGTGCATGCGTGTGTGTGTGTTTGCATGTGTGTATATGGACATGAAATCAGTTAGAAAATCAGCTTAGACATGGAAATTGCCGGCCAGCGGTTAAGCGTCAAGTGAAAAAAATCATTGAAAGTGCGCATTGAATTTTTTTCCTGTGTGGCATTAAAATGAATACAAGAAGATTTCTATCTTAGGCATATCGAAAATTATATACCCTTATAGACTGGAATCGAATTGACAACTTTTAAATTTCAATATAAATTTAAAAAATCTAAGGCAACAAAAACAAATTGCATACAAGAATTCATCTTTCCAGAAGTTTTTCTGAGAGTAATTCATATCTCACCCGATTGTTTCTAAGACACCTATATGATATAGAGATATATATCTAGATCCGCTACGACTGGCTCCAATAAATATATATTACATGCAACAAAAGAAAAAAACGAATATATGTCAATTTCTATCAAGCTAGCTTCAGAGCTGATGGACTAGATAGACAAACAGGACTTTATCTATCTCAACTCTCAAGTATCTATGTTGGTGTTGCTGATCAAGAATATATATATATTAATACAAGACGTCTTGTTCAATGCGTTACAAGCTTCACGACAAACTTATATTGCCCTCTTCAAATGTATAGTAAATTTCAATCATATTCATAATTAATAAATTCATACATTTAAAATGCAGATTAAATCTAGAGCACAAAGCATTTTCAGAATGGACTGAAAATTGAAAATCTATTTACTTTTCACATTTTCCTTGTAATTTGAAAAAGAGAAAACCCAAAACTAAATATCATTAATAATTGATACATATAAAACGCATTTTAATGGCCTCGTTTTTAAAAATTCTGTACAGTTTTGACCAAGTTGGGAGGAATGGAAGCGCATGAGGAATCTGACCGATTGAACAAAAGCTATTGTTGTTGTATCCACCTGCCACCCACAAAATACCCTTCCAACTGGCGCCTGGGCGACAAATATTTATTAAAATATTACGCAAGGTTGGGCAGCCAACGTTTGATGGGCTTCACGGGGCGGGTGGAGGCGGTTGGCCGAGCGTTGGGGCTGCAACTTGTGTTGTGTTTGCATAAAACTTTTTTGCCAAACAAAACTTAGCTTTTTCCCTCCGTCAAACCGAGCACCTTTTTTCAAAACACCCTGTTATCAACGATGAGGAAGTGGGTTAACTACACTCATAAGAAATGTTGTTTATATATAATTGAATATAATATTTGTATGTCTTCTTCTTCCCTTCTTAAATAATATTGATTTCTTAACTTGGTAAGCGATAAGAAAAATAAGAAATATATTGATAAGAATTGTGTGACAATTTTTGGCGAATTTTTTCTTTTATTGAAAATGTGTTCAAGTAACTCAACTTTGCAGATAGGAGGATACTTTATTAAAAACACCCATTTCCGCCACCGGAAATAACAGAATCAACAAATTTGATACAAATTTCGAGCACCTCTTAAAAGATTTAGGCACGCCGAGGATAGTACAAACTGAGGTATCAGAAAGTCGACTAAATTCAATAAACATTCTTAGTTGCTTCTTCTTTTTATTTATTTTTCTTTTCCATTTTTTTTTTTTGTGTGCGTTCGCCTCGCAAATTTTCAACAAATTTAGAAGAGCGGAAATTGCAAAGCATTCAGCGAGTTGAGTTGAGTTGAGTTATTTGTACGACTGCGTGCAGCAGCAGCAGCAGCAAAGGGGCGGAGTGCGGGGGAGGGAGAAAAAGAAAAACTTTTTTGCTACCCCTAGAGTTTGGCATACGGATTTGGAATTGTAGGAGCTGAGTTCTGGGCGTAAAGGGCGCGAGGTGGGGGCAGCAAAGGCGTTGCAGCGTCGACAAAATAAAAAGTTTTCGCGTTGTTTACATAACAAAGGCAACCAGAAGTGAGGGGTGGGGCAGGTGACCAATGGGAGGTGGGAGTTGGGAGGCGGTTTGGGGTTGGAATCGGGTGCGGTTGGGTGGCCTGTCAATTTGTGCATTGGAATTTAACAACATTCAGTGCCCGTCTGCCCGGCTGTCCGTCTATCCGTCTGTCCGTCTGCTCGACTGCATGCACATAAATTGAAGTTTTATTGTTTCTGCTGCTACTACTGGCCATAAACAAAGTAATTAAACGCAAAAGCCAAGCAGTCAACAACAAGAACAACAACAACAACAAGGAGCAGCTGCGGCAGCAGCCGTCCAAACGCAATTAAAGTGAGTTGAGAAAATGATTTTTTGTTTGGCTAACCAAATCGGAATCATCTCTGCTTTATATCACAAGCCAACAGCTTCACATGTGCGCCGCAAACGCGCCAAAAGGCGCAAAGGCGTCCAGATGCAAGACAAGCAGATAGAGTTTATCATTAAGCTATCGAAGATTAAATACTCTTCGCAGTTGGTTGATTATCATTAACCATTTACATTATCATTAATTATGCAAAAGAAACCCGTTTCTGATAAGCTATTACGATGTAATTAATCACAGATAATCTATCTTATGCAGCTAATAGATAGTCATCTGTATTCAGCTGTCTCGTTTATTCACCAAAAATGCAAATGCCCGGTTGGGGCAAGTGTATTATAAAAAGGAAGATCTGCAATTGCTGCTGCATGCAAATAAACAGACTTCAACGAACGCGGCGCTAATTGACGCGACTGCAAGCAAAAAAAAAAAATATATATAAAAAAAAATTACGACGCTGACAGAGATGCCAACAGCGACGGCGACAGCGACGTAGGCGACGACGAAGATGGCGAGTAACAATTGCAATTGGAGTTGACTGCTGCGCTGCGGCTGTTGACCGTTGCCGTTGACAGCGCTAACTGGCTGACAGAGGCTGCTTGATATGTGTCTCTGTTTCGGTCTCTCTCCCTCTCTCTCTCACCCGCTCAGTTACTACGGTTACCTCAGCTGTTCTTAGTTATGCTAAGATGTGTGTTAATAAACGCTTATCGATTTATGTGCAGATTAACATTGGTATAACAGTCTGTTGTCGAAGTGTTACAGCAATTATTTTAATAGGTTTGCGGCACTCACTCAAAATGTCGAAAAGGTCGTAATGAAGCTGTGCAAAATTATATAACAAGCAGAAAGAAACATCTACAATTCCATAAGCAATATCGATAGAAGTCGATTTCCGATAGCAATAAAAGTTTGTTTCTCCTTAGGCAACATAAAACTTTTTAACCAACTTTTTCCATTTTTTTGTTGTTTTTTTTTTAGTTTTTCCATCCACAGCTATCAGGAGAAAATCGCTAGCTTTCGATGAAAAGCTTAAGCTGCAGTCATGTCTGTTTCCGATTTTACTACCAATTAGCCACTTAAAATTAAGTATTTTATTGTATTTTTATGGCTTTTGCGTTGCGAAGCGGAATTTGTTATAAAATTTGCCATTCGCTGGTAATTTCTTAAATTGATGTGCATTTTATGATTAGCAGTTGCCACTAAAAGCTGATCGTAAGACGTGGAAGCAGCTGAAAAGATTTGCGTGTGTCGATATTATTCCAATTATTGGTCGTGTCACGCGCTCATCTCCCATTAATTGCAACAAGTGACAAGATTTTAATTTTGCGATTTAAATGCAACAAAGATTTAAGCAAAACTAACATATTTGCTAAAGTTGTCGGCAGTTGCGGTTTGACAAGAAAACTCTTGTGAAAATTGTTGTTGTTGCTTAACTGGAAATGTTGTCTAATTGCGAACTCAGCAACTATGTGACTAAATTTGCTGTTTATGCTGCTGCTGTTGTTGTTTTTGTTGTTGTAGTTGTCGTTTTGTGTAGGCGGTGTCCAAAATGCCCATGAGAAATTAACATTTACAACACTCGCAAACACACAAAACGCAACACGACACAATCATCATGTTGAACAAATGAAAGTTTGCAACATTTAGTTGTTGTGCTTGTTGCAATGTTTGGAAAGCAAAAATGTATTCTTTGACACTTTAGTAGAGTTTTTGCCTATTTCATAGCCTTTGTTCGAACTTTTTATTTGACCATTTATTTATTTTTCAGAAAAGCTCTTTATTTTTTTTTTTTTTAATTTTTAGAGAATTTTATTTATGGTAACTTTCCATCTGTCTATTAATCTAAATCTTTTCCCAATTCGAACAACTTACTTTCTTTAGTATTAAAATCTCATGATAATAGTGTAAAGCCAAAATATTATCTTAAATATGCATATATCTTAAATGATTTTATGAACTTACTTTAATGACTTACAAATCTTTAAAAATATTTTCAAAAAACTTGAAACATGCGTGGATCGCTTTGTAAACAGACTTTATGACTTGAATTTTTAGTGTTCGTCCAAACAATTAGAGGCACACAGACACTCCCCACATTTTTTAGGAAATCACTTGCAGACTTACAAAAATTAACAGATAAAAAATATATATAAAAAAAAATAACAAAAACACGAAAATGCTTCATTTACTTGTCTAGTTTCTCGACAAACCACAGGCAATCTTTTATATTTGCAGCCGAAACATAATTAAACCGAAAATGCAGTTAGACAAGCCGCTCACTTCGTTTGCTGCCGCATTTTGTGGCACTTTCAATAATGCACCTCATGTGGCTACAAGTGCAAAAGATTGCAAGGAAAGGCAAGCAAAAACCAAGTTGCTTAGCGTTTTCAATTTGCTTTGAGCTTGGTAATAGCTTCTGCTCTCCTCTTCTTCTACTCTCTTCTCCGTATTCTTCTCCCACTTGCGTCGCTGTTGCAGCAGGTAAAATGGAAGAAGATAAATATAACGAAGCTGCAACAGCAGCGGCAGCGGCGGCGGCGGCGGCAACTTCCCGGAATGATTTAGATGCAAAGTGTACATTTTAACACGCGGCTGACTGCCAATGACAAACTCCCCACCCCACGCCACCCCGCATAGCCCCTGTCCCGCTTCCTCTGCCCCCACCTGCTTCTGCTGCCACATGACCAAGACATTGCCGCAAATGAAGCAATTGCAGTCGCAGCAACAGCGGCAGCAACCAGGCGCGGCAACAGCAACAGCAAAAACTATAAAAATGAAGTAATATGCGCAGCAAAAAAAAAAACTAGAATATACAAGTTTTTATATGTACTCGACGTTGAAATACCCTAGCAAATTAAAGAAAGATTGGAACTTGAATGGTGCAATGTAAATAGTTGATTTTTAATTATTATTTTATATGATAAAAAAAAAACAAATTTAAAATTAATATTGCAATATAAATTATATAAGATATATATAGAGAGCTTAAATTACATTTATTTTGCATTTTAAATTAATTATAAATATTTTAATTGTTGCGTTTTAAAATTTAATAGTTTGACAGTCAGTTTTAAAGCTGACAAACTTATTTCATATTTAAACTGAGGTGTTTTAGTCGATTTACCCAGAAATTTTAATTTTAATGAAGTTTTCCTCTTACTCAATAAAAATAAGGAGTTTCCCTCAGCAAACTAGAATACCCCTTTGCGAAAAACGAGCACAGGGAAAAGCGAGTGCGCAGCAGAAAACTACTTCATTGCTCTCGTTGGCTGTGTTGTGCCTGGACGGGAAGGGAGGCAGCATGTGGCAGGCAAGGTGGCTGCAGAGGATTGGGGTTGGCAGAGGGGGGGGTGCCATGTAGCGGAGCTGTGGCGTCAGCGCAGGGCGACGCCACAACAAAACATAAATTCCAATGAAATAAGTTGATTTATGCTGCTGCGCACGCCGTGAGCTGACAGCCAGCCAAGCCAGCAAAGCCAACCAGCAGAAAAGAACAGAGCAGAAACCGAGACGGAGCAGGGAAGAGAGAAGAGAGGAGAACGAAAGGCAAGAGACCCAAAGAAGAAGTAGAAGAATGAGGAGCAGCAGCAGCAGCAGCAGCAGAAGAACATCCATCCATCCATCTGGCTAGGGAACTGCGGGTCTTGCATATGCCATATTTCACACAGAAGATATTCATATACAAATATACCCACTATTCACTATACCCACTATTCACTTTATTCATTATATTCACTATACTCACCATACTCACTGCTTGGCACTTGACGTGCCGCATGCAAAGTCAAAAATAACTAAAAACACAACGAACCAAAAAGTGAAATGAAATTTTTACTTGCCGCTTGCCGCTTGTCGGGCAGTGGCAGGGGCAGGGGCAGGGCAGAGTGGGGGCGTGGCAGTTGGCGTTGATTGAATTATATTTTTTTGTGCAGCGTATAGCATAAAAATCAAATGTGAACGCAATTTACTCTTGCCCCCTCCGGACGAGGCGAACCTGCCACGTTGCCTTCCTGTTTCTTTGGCTTTACACCATCGAGAAAAAAATAATAATATTGGCTTAGCGATGGGCACGTGACAAATTAATCATGCCACGTTAATCACGTAGATGACGTCGCAAAAGTTTGCAGCACGTGCGCCTGGTCTTGCAACAGCAGCAACAATAAAGTTGCCAAACAAAACAAACAAAAACTTGCGATGCATTAAATTATACAAATTTGTGCAGATTCCTGTCAAGTGGATTTGTTGCAGAAAAGTTGAGGCAAGCTAAGTAACTTTAAGTTTGGATAAGTAAGTAGAGAAAGTATTTTTACAGTTATTTGACTATATGTGTATCTTTGAAGTTTGAGTTTACAATCAAAAATAATGCTTGCATTAAATTCAACGATATATTTAATCGATTTTTCAACTTTTACCTGCAGCAGATTGCTTAAAAACTTTTCATTAATTTCACAACTTTTTCACTTACACTTGCAACCCAAATTTTAGACACTTGTCGTTCATCAATCGCATCACGCACTCATCATTAAAAATAAAAAAAGAAAAGAAAAGGAAAACTTTAAAAAATATATACCCCAAAACGAAAATTCATCAGTTTGTGCTTTTGGCTGACGCGTCGTATGCGCAACGTGTTTAGGGCCAACAGCCGCCGCAGTTTTTGTATTTTTTATGAGCATGTTTAGAGCCAAGTGTAAATCATGAAATTATAAGCCATTTAATTAGCTGCCTTTTGGCCCCGACTGACTGTCTGCCCATCTGTCCGTCTGTCTGTCTGGGCAATCAAAAGCACATTTCAACTGATGTTGAAATATATGCTGAAATAAATATATAGTCTACTTTTGACTTGCTGAAAGCCATTTCCCATTTCCCATTTGCCACGGGGGTCGCCAGGGGTTGGACGGACATGTGTTCGCTGCCCTAATTTAAAATATACAGACCGCAGCAAGCGGGGTCAAAAATGCATAATGCTCATTAGAGCTGGGCGCGCTTTGATGTTTGTTGTTGTAGCTGAGTAGTTGTTGTTGTTGTTGTTGCTGTTGCGTGTCCCTCGATTGATTATGCGCTCGGTTTTCCTTTTCAGTTCAACTGATTTGCATAAACCAACACCAACACCAAAAATCAACACCAACAACAACCCCAGCGCCAAACCCCACCCAACGACGGTCTTTGATAAAAAGGTGTTGTAAACAAGTTATGGGCCAGGTTTGGGCTCTCTTTCGCTCTCTGTGTGTGCGGCTGCTGTGTGTGTGTGTGTGTGTGTCAGTGTCATAAATTCTTGAGCTCGACTCGCAATCAACTTGCCCCACAGCCACATGTTCGCTAGTTGCGCAGTCGCCGTCGCAGACTTTGACTTTTGTGGCGGCTTCATTGGGCTTCAAATGTTCGCTTCAGTTACTGCTGTCAACTGTCGACTTATTTGTGTTTTTACATACCCTGTAAATGTTCAAGGCAAGTTATGCAAAGAAATGTTTTTGATGGACTGTAGAAATTTCATTAAGTTGTTGAAGAGATAAAAGTTATTACACAAATCGTAATCGTTTGTTTCCCAATCGGATCCACCAGGATTAATTATATTTCCTTGTCCAGTTTTCAATGGGTGTTTTCAAATATCAGCAATGATAATTATTATACCCAAAAACTTGTGTACAGGGTATGCTGCACGTTGAACCCTATCTAGCACTCTTGCTTGGTAGTTTTTTCTTTCCACCTCAGCGTGCAACGTGCACCTGCGCGATAAGATAAGATGTGCCACAAGTAGCGAGGTGGAGAGGGCAGGGCTGGGCAGGGCAGGGGTAGCGTCATCATCAATGTTGAACGTTCTTGTCGTCGTCGTCGTCGGCTTTTGGCTTTTGGGTGTCTCCAATCTGCGGTGGCATGCGGCTTGTAAGTAGCTTGCCTTTGTCTGTTGTTGTTACTGCTGTTAATGTTAATGTTGCTGTTGTTGTTATGTCCACTGCTGAGGGGGGTATTGCACTGGGAGGGGGCGTGTTGCTGTTGCTTCTTGGAAAATGTTTGCCCAGGGAATTGTAAAAAGAATTATGGAATTGTGTTGACTTTGACTTGGTGACTAGGCTGCTTTTTTCAGTTAACAGAACATGGTAATGGAAGGGGGGTTGGAGAATAGTAAAGGGTGAAACAGTGAAAACAGGACAAAAGATGTGGCATGATTGTGCAAGGAATACAAAAAAAAAAGTGAGAAGAAATGGATAAAAATAGAAGTGGAGTTTTGCATGAATGGTAAATGTAAAGTGACTTCAAGACAAGAAATATTTGAAAAGGGTTTTTAGATATAGGATTAAACTGTTTTTGATTTTCCTATAGACATGGCTTTAGGCTAATAGGTATTGTGTAACTAATTATAAATTTATAGATAATCATTTTATGTATTTCTTATTTTATGAATATTAAATGCAACCCAACTTTATCAATATAAATAATAGAAAAGATTTTAGAAATTGATATATTAATAATTTAATAAGCATTTAGTTGTGAATTATTATTTTTTTAATATATTTTTCATGGCATGAATTTAATATAAATATTTATTGAGTTCGCCATAGATTTTTCTTAATATTTATATATATTTTTTATTGTCAAATTAGCACAGCATAAAAGATACAGCTATTTTTTATGCTGATTATTTTAAATTATTTTTTTTTCCCAAATCTTTTCTATACTAAATTACGTATTGTCAAATTTAAGTGCGTCATATATCTATAGAACTATAATTGCCATCCAAAGTGATTATAAAGTACGTGTAGAACTTTTCCACTTTGTTAATAACCAGCTTTATAGCTGTCTGTAGATCAATCACACTGAACATTATCTGACACGAAAGCTAACTAAACTTTCACCACGCAAAGTAAGCGCCTTTCCCACGTCGCATTCATAACTATAATTAGAACGGAACTCGTGGACCCACTTCAAGTGCCTAACAACAGAGCGAACCCCTTTTAACCCGCAAAGAGGTAAATCATGTAATTATGCATGCATTTGGGGACCCCGAATCGTAATCAGTGCCACAACATCTCCAACGCCAACTAAGTGCAAGGTGTAGCACTTTTCCATATTACTCGGCAGAGGGGGGCGTTGTCAGTTAGTGGAATGAGTGGAGTGGATTGCTAGACTCATCACATTTCCAATCAGAGTCCTAGTGGTTTATGGGATATGGGAGTCCTGTCGCGTTGTGCTTAATGTTTTAATTTCGAGCCATTAACAGCTGCATATTTAGCAGCGACTGACTGACATATGCCATAAAACCAGTGAGGAGGGGGGTGGTGGTGTGGGGTTTGTGTGTTTGTCGGCTCATGTACATCATTTCGACATTTGCCAACATGCATTAAACAGCAACAGCAGCAGCAAGTCGGAAACAATGCCATTAGATATATCGCGCCGAGCAACGCCCATTTTTTGCACATTTTTTGGTTGCCTTGATGTATTCAAAGGCTCAATGCACACCCTCACAGTCACTCAAACACACACACAAATACACATACATACATACATCGTATACTGTGTACAACATTTCAACCCCTAACGCATCTTGGCCCAACCCCTCAGCTTAATACGCTCGACGCTCGTCGGCGCAGCAAAAATTAAAAGCATTAAAAATGCCCAAGGCACAAAAGGTAAAAGTTGAGCAAGTGTGGACGATGCTATCGAAACTGACAGCGGCGGGGGTGCAGCGGGGAAGGGGGGTGGGGTGAGGTGGCTAGAATTGGTCTGAGCTAAGGTGTTGCCGCTGCAATAACCTTGCCCGAAAATGAAAACATATAAAAAGTCGGCATTTCGGGGTGATCAACGAAAAGATACCTGGCAATAAATGGATCATGGATATCAATCTAAAGTTAAATTATTGACAATAATATTCCAAGTATTTTGACTTTATCTAGTTAACTTTATATTCTTTAAAAATATTGTTAACTATTTATCTTTTTACTAATTGAGAAAAGTATTCCAAGTATTTTTCATTAGTTAACTTAAGATTTATTTTGATAATATTTTCAACTAGATAAAATTAGAGTGATATATATTTAAAGTATTTTCAGTTAGTTAACTTAGGTAACTTCGGATTTAAATAAATAATATTACGATATTTTATTTTCAGTTAAATTGGATATTTTAAGTTAAATTGGATTAATCATTCACTCAAGTTGAACAAACACATGTTCAAGTATTTGTCAATTATTAACAAGTTGCATTCAACAAATTACATAATAATCTTAGGCAACAAATATTGCTTCTATGACTCAGAATATGCAGCTACTTCAAAAATTTCAAGTTGCTTTTCCATTTTTAATTGGATTTTGGGGAAAAAAAAATTGAAGTGAAATTTATGCAATGTTTAATTGAGATTTGAAGTAGATATTCGGATAGTGAATGTGCCTATAAATTGAAGATAAATACAATAGTCCTTAATAAACAAGGAATACATTTTGTTTATCACGTAGCTGTCCTTTCTTAGTTCTTTGCTTGGATAAAACTTCTTGTGCCCGCATGCAACATACCCAGCCACACACCGTTGCCAGCTTAAGGGGTATGCACCGAAAAAAAAAACCCAAAAGACTATCCCAGTTATACCACCACATAACGGTTTCTCCCCTACCCATCTCTCTCTCTCTGCTCCCTGACTGTTTCTCACACCGTAGCGACAACAAATCGTTGTGGATTTTTACGAGTTTCCTCCACGCATCCCCCCTGCACCCAGCACCCTGCTGTAAATTCCTTGTGCCCCTTTCTCTTGGCAATGTTTGTCTTCTGACAGGCAGCAAACAGATTGTGTTTGAGCGAGGGTGGGGGGTGTGTTGTGTGTGTGTGTTTGTGTGTGTTGCATCCGATCAGCTCACATATAATATATATATATATATATATGCACACATGTAGTATCATAATACAATGCTTAAGTCCAGGTTGTGTGTCCTGGTGGTGGCAAAAGGAAGCTGAGAGCGAGAGAGAGAGAGAGACGTGGAGAGAGGGAGGGGGCTGCAGTGCGTGCGGCCGCAATAATTGCGCTGAATTTCGTTTTGGGCGTAGAGCGTGGCGGCTGTAATTTAATTTAAACGACACTTCGCTTGCAATTTTCAGATTCACAATTCAAAACAACCCAAAAACGCCCGACAATAGGCAATCCTCCTCTTCCTCCTCCTCCTCCCTGCTCTTCCCAACTGAGAAGCTACCGTACCCTATACAATCTACTGATTGAGTGACAATTGCGCCGTGGAGAAAAGTTCTAATGAGACACGATTTAACGATGCATTTGCGGATAGTTTAAACGGAGAGAAGCGCATCCGACGTTTTTAATAACTATTGCAAAGTGAACCGGAAACATCAGCAGCAGGCAAGCAGACAGGCTGGGTCATGCATACACCCAAGGGGCACACACATACACACACACACACACACACACATGTGGGTATACAACATTTGTTGTGTCTCGACCTATTTGCTTTTGGCTTTTATTGCAAACGGGCATTGGACTGCGACCATTGAATTGAAACATATACATATATATGTGTATATATATATTTATATATATATGTGTGTGTGTGTATTAGTGTGTAGAACCCTAGACCCAAATATAAACAACCACCGCGTGACACTGAGATCCGGTGTTTTTTGGAGGGCAATGCGCCCTTTAACTTCAACTGTGCAAGCATTGCCCCTCCGTACAAGTTATACCCTGTAAACTGACTAAAAAGAGTATAATATAGTGTTGTACCTAACTATTACAGGTAAGAATGAGTGATTAGCAACTTCTGTCAAATTGAGAAGTAGATTCTAAATCATAATTATAGCTATTCTTCAATCCTGCAAGTCAATTGATTCTTTTCAGGTACAACCACATTTTAAAGCCTCAAACAGGGTATCATCTAGTCGAGCAGTTTGGCGCTTAGCACTTATGCTTAGTTTTAAGGTTGATTTGTTGAAAGCGACTTTGGTTTTTTTTTTGTTTTGGGAGTTTTTCGACCTTATCAGAGACCCCAAAAGACCGTGTTAAAGATAAGCTGTAAGCTTTCGTTGTTTGTTCTACTAACTCACACCCGCACACACACAAGCACACTCACACACACACATACACATACATAAATTATTATTATTGATTTCGATAAAGTGCATTGCAATGATACCAAATAGAACTATTGCTCACGTTGTTTCCGGTGTTTGTGTTTTATAGTTTTAGGGGCAACATTTCTGGTTGTCGAGAGTTTGTTTCGACATTTGCCTGGGAAAAGTTCTGTTATTCTCTTTTTACTTTATTTTTTTTTTTTTGTGATAAGCTCGAGGTCTATGATTAGACCAGCCCATCTGGGTAAATAGAAATGTGTGTATTTATATGAGTAAGTACACTGGGAAAAGAGCAAAGAGCTGGGCAAACAGTTTGGATTAATGCCAAAATTCACAGAGATAATGCCTACAAATGGACATATACAAACATATTGTGTGAAAATGTAGAGAGTCGTGAGAATATTTAAACAGAGTAGATAGAAAGATAAAGTGCCGGAGAAGGGAAATCCCTCATTTAAATATAAATGTTAGATCTTAATAAGTTAAAAGTTAGCTATAGTCGAGACAGCTAAGACTAAAAGATATCCTTCTCGATTCGGCTTTTGAAGCTGATCAAGAATCCTTCTGCCAGTTGCAGACTTTTCCTTACTTCCAATTTACAAATTTTTCCCATTTTTTTCAAGCAATAAAAACTTTAAATTTACTTTACTAATTTATCAAGTTAGTCTCATCTAACTTAATTATTTTTCAAGTGGGTGTTAATTGTGAGATTATAAAAAATAATCATAAAATAATCATAGATAATAAAAAAAAGAGAGAAGAACCACGCTTGTTGCCATCATCTTATCAAAAATGAAAATCTAATAACCACAAATATTTACGACATTCGAGCAAGGAAACTAACATGATACTTAAAACAGATTTAGCAGTTTACATCTTGTAGATTCTCGATTTGAGCAGCTTAACGATTTTTAAATTATGGCATTCATAAAGTTCTGAAAACTTTTTTGAGAACTTTCACTGCACCAGCTCAAGCAAAGAATGCCAATCGATTTGAAATTCGTAAGCTGTATTGAGAAAAAAAAATAGCTGAATTTATGTGAGCTTTCAATTTTTAATTGTATAAAAAAACAACTATTAGCGACAACAAAATGCGACATAATTGTGCTGTAATCCTAACTAATGAACCAACAAAATACAAAATACCAAGAAAAATCTTCATCGATTGGAAAATGCAAATGCGAAGAGCTGAGCTTCAAAATGCGGACAAAGACCACCAGGTGTCGAGTATCTCACGGTTCTCCTCTCAAGCTGCAACAACTTTACACTCTTCTCCGACTCTAAGTCAGACTCTGACTCTATCTCCGACTCCGACTCCTACTCCCCCCACTCCTACATCATCAGCTTATAAATAGAAACATTTTGTGGGCCAATGTATTAAAATGCAAATCAAACAAGGCCGTAAAATTGAAAATATTTAATTAAAACGATGCGACATATTTTGGAAAATGTGGCGCACAAGTTCTCAAAAAAAAAAAAAAATAAATAAATATACAAAAAAATGTCGCCGGACTTTCCACGCTTTCATCACGAGACGTGGGCCGTTGATTGTTGTTTTGTCATTGTTGCTTTTGTTGCTCCATTTGTATTTGTTGTTGTGGCTGTTGTGGTTTGTTGTATGTTTCTTAAGCTAACTGCTTAAGACCCAAAATATTTGGGCACAAAGTTCGCCCTGCCGTAAGAAATCTTTACACTGGCTGCACCTATTTGAATACTCTGTAATTTGTATAGTTTTATGATGTTGGGATTAACTTTTCAGCTTATTGTCAGTTGAAGATCTTCATTTTTTTAGATTAGCCATATTTTCATTTGCTTACTTTTTTTTTGTTAATCTTTAATCCCAGTTGTCAAATCAAATCGTATTCAGATTACGATTCCGGTAAAGGTTGTGATTGGATTCCAAATATTTTGACAGTATGCGGTTACATTATGTACCAATTAAATTGATTTCTTTGGTTTTAAAAATATGTCGAACTTCTGCTTCTGTTCTTAGTTTAAATCGGTAAAGTTGCATTTCCTTTTCGAGTTCCGTTTTGGCACCCAACTCCAACTTAAGAGATTTTGATATGAATGCATGTTTACATATTAAACCAAACGGTCTTTGATGAAAATACATAATAAATCAAATATTTCGAACAAAACTGTTTTCATGAAATATTGAAAAAAATGTCATAAGTAATTTATGCATAGCTTAAGTAAGGGTATTCAAGCTGTGTTTTGTCATATATTCATTTGCTTTCATTCTGATTGGAGTTTTTGTGTAGGCAACCAATGATGAGACAGCCGGAGACAACAACAATAAACGGCGACAATGTGACAACAACAACAATGACAACAGCAACAACAACAAATAAGTCGGCTGAGAAAATAGTCGGACATTTTATTGCAGCATCACGTCTACCGGATGCCTGCAATATATCAAAAAAAAAAACCTAGAGAGAGTCCGAGTTCGAGTTCCAGGCTGAAACTGGAACTCAGAGAGAGGGGAGGGAGGAGTATTGGGTTGGTTCTGTTGCCAGTCTCCTCTCAAACTGTCCGGCTGTTTGTCTGTCAGTCTGTCTTACTTTTAATAATTCCGCCAATGCCCAAAGCACAGTCGAACGGACGAGACAATCACCTACACATAACAAATGACAACAATAACAATAGGCTGCACCGCCCCCCTGCCTCTCCCTCGCATCCCACCTCTCCCTCTCTCCCACTCTTTAGACTCTTCAGGCAATTGCAACCGCTGGACACTTTGTCTGGTCAGCGTCTCTGTCTCGTTGGCCTGTCTCTGCCACTCAGTGTTTGTGTCATTTGTGTGCAGCGAAGCATAGAAATTTACGTACTGTCCACTCTCTCCCTCGCTCCTCTCGCTCTCTCCATCTCTTTCTAAGCATTCAACGTCCACTGTCGCCGTTAATTATGGGAAGATTTTAACGTACAAATGAGTTGAGGAGGAACTTTTTGTCAGCCTAATGATGGGCAGCGCCTCAATGGTCTTCTGCAATGCTTGGTTAGCTACCAAATTTATAGTAGACCAGCTTTTCATGTGAAAGGAAAGGGGGAGCGCAAGCGGAAGAATGCAAATGGTGGCAGGGAGGAAGCATAAATTCCAGCAACAACAAAAACAACAAAGAGAAAGAAGTAAGACGAAAAAAAAAACCTAAACGTAAACGTAAATTGGTTTATTACATTTTTTCATTAGGCCGCAAAGCTTGAGAAGAAACAAGTCAAGTGTGATTTGTAGAAGAATGTTAGACTGGCAGATACTATGTAATTGCATTTTAATTGAGCTTGCTTATCAAAGCAGAAAAGATAAGACATTCTTAAACAACTTAACTTGTTGCTAAACAATCTTAATACTTAAAAGGAACATAATCAACCTACAAAATTTGATTTCTTTTTCAACTTTTGTAAATAATTGCAAAGTCTAAAATATAAAAATGAAATTCTAAGATTTATTACTGCAAGCTTAGCGTTATTATGCCCACTTCGAACAAATGATAATGGGTATAGCGCATAATGAGGCATCTGTGGGAATGAGAGGCGGTTGGAAGTGGGCGCGGGTGCGGAGGAGCGTGACGCTGTCGTCGCTGTCTCTGTCGCAGTCGACGTTGCCATCAAATCAACGACAATCAAATAAAGTTTAAATACATATTTTTATTTCATTACACACTTGAACTAAAAGGCGCGAGAGACTCAAGAGAGGCGCGACGCAAGCTTTGCGCCATTGTTGCCAACTGTCTTGAGAGCCATGATGATAATGATGATGATGATGAGCAGGATGATGTGACTGAGACAGAGATGGGGACTGTGACAGACTGAGACAGAGACAAAGACTGAGATAGAGCGACAGTGACAGCGACTTTTAGAGTGAAGCTCAGTCTCGCAAGTCTCGCGGCTTGAGTCTTGCCTCTTGGAGTCTCGTGTCTGCGGCCAAGTGCCAAGTGCTAACGATTTGGCAATGGCCACACGATGATGTCCATGGCCAGCACACACAACAACACAACACAACAACACAACACAACAACAACAACAGAAAAATCCCTAAGCCAACGAAGCAACGCTAAATGTTTTTTCCATTCTTTCTTTTCTTTTTTATATGTATGTATTTCTGTTGCCTTGCAACAGTTGCACTAATTGGGGATGGGCGTCTGATCGCAAGCGTGAGCGTAGCGTGAGAGTATAAGGCAGAAAGAGAGAAAGAGAGAGAGATCGAAAAAGCATTGAAGAAATAGAGAGAGAAAAGCGTGTTCAATTGTTTGGAAATATGTGAAAATTGTTGACATTTTAATGAATATTTAAAATAAAATATATGAGAAAAAGTTTTCCAATGAATTTTTCCCGACGGCAAACCTATTTTAATATATATTTTCTTAAACAAAAAAAAACTCTCTTAAAGAGAGCTCTACTAGGAGATTTTCCAAACGAAACTTTTATATTTAAAATGGGCTTAGATTTTTAATATAAAAATATGTTTTGATTAACAAAATTTGTGTTTTTCTATCCGAACTTAATGAAGTCTGACTATAAGATATATTAATTGAAGGGTTATATCTCAACAATTGTGTCTTTTATTGCTATAGGAATCGATTCTTATCGATATTCGGGAAACAGGAGCACTTATTGATAAAATGTATAAATGCATTAAACATTAGTTTTCCATTAAAGTGCTGTCTCTCTCTCTCTTATTCTTTACCTATGTATATTTCTCTCTCCCTCTCTTTCAGATTATAAATTGACCATTTTTCTAATTAAGCAATAAGGAAAAACGTAGGATTAAATGCTAATGCTCTATTATGGCAACAAAATGATAAACATAGGCTTAAATTCTAATACTCTAATAATTCAACAAATTGCTCGCTATTATCAAACATCAGTTACGTATAATAATGGTCATAACTACAGTATATAGTATATGTATGTACATTATAAATAACAATCTGGTTAAGACACACCAACACACACACAATCAAATGTGTGTTATAATAAATATCAATTATTTTAAACGAGATTTTCGTGCGGACAGGCCAAGAAGTTAAGGATTAGTGCCATCTCTAGTCTGACCATGCAGTGAAATGTGGCTACAGGTTTTCATTTCGCTTCTTTTATTTTTTTGGCTTTAACTTTGGCTGACCAAAGCGATGGATTCGACGGGAGTCGCGGGACTAGCCTCTGACACCGACACCCCGAAGATGCGGAATGGACGCGAACAACAACAACAGCAACAGCAACACCAACTGCAGCAACAACAATGTAAGTTGCTGTAACAGCAGCAACAGCAACAACAACAACAACAACAACAACGCGCTGTGCTGTTAGTATAAATTCTCGCCTTTCATTTTGGCGAGTAGTCACGATTTATGCGAAATCATTATAGGCGAGTTTTTAGTATTTACGACGCGACTTTTATCTTGCAGAAAGGAAGAAGACACAACACCAACAACAACAACAATATTACATTTATATATTTATATATATATATATATATGTATGTATATATATATATGTGTATATATAGTGTATACACTATAATTGCAGTTGAGTCAATTAAATACATAGATTGCGGCATGTCGATAAGGCATTAACCTTCCCCACGGCTCAAATTTGCGCTGCTTTTGGCCGGGCCTAATTGGGTTTGCCAGATTTTGTGTATACCCTGTAAAAAAGTCGGGCTAATTTATGTAGAACACAGACAAAACATGTCCAATTCGATTAGATATATAAACTCTTGGTCAGCATCAATTTCAGTGGCAATAAGAACTAGAGAAATTGTTATACATAGGAGGTTCCTGTTCCGGTGCTTGAAAGTTCCTCGTTCCTGAAACTGGTTCTTTAAAAAGTGTTAAATTTCAATTCGGTTTCTAAATTTAAATTATTAAAGTTGCGATTACGTTTAAGGTTTAATACTTAATTGATAATTAATTCTACTTTCCCGTCTACGGAGTATCTGCAATTCGAGCTCTTTTGTCAAAAGTTTCGCTTGTTTTTTATTTGCCTTCCTCTACAAAATGGCAGGTCATTTCACTTAGTCAAAAAGTGAGGGCCCATGGCCAGAAGAAAAAGAAAGGCCCAGTCGAGCCAAGAGGCATGCCCCCAGAGTCGGAATAGGAGATGGAGGCGTAGTCGGAGTCGAGGATGGACTCGGAGTCGGGGTGAGAGACGGACGTAGTTAAAGTAGCGCAACAATTTATGAAGACATGAAATGACTTTGATGTTTAGCTGCTGCACCAGCGATACCAAATGCTTTATAGAGAACCTCTTCAACACAATCCTAATACCCCTCCGCCCCCACTCCCTTTCTCTTCTTCCCTCCTTCTCTCCCTCGGTTTTAGAGACACTTCATGACTTGGCAAAAGCAGCGTTAACTTAAGTTTAACTTTACAAAAAAAAAAAAAATTTAGCAATTTGTAATTGACAAACTGTTTTCTTTTTCTTTTTGGGGTCGTGTCTTGGCCAAAAGGTAAACAGAATGGCAACGACACGGAAATGATTGAATTGTAGATAACTTTATAATTGTCTGCCGCTCTCTTTCACTCTCCTTCCCTCTCTATCTACCTTTGTTTTAGGCTGGCAGGCAGGTAACAAGAATTTATTGTGCAGATGACGCAGAGCTTTAAGTTGATAGGAATCTCTGCTCAAAATTTTAAGAGCAGTCACTTCATCTCAGACTTGTCCATAATTGCAGCAAACTTTTTGTTTTGAAAAAATATATAAATAATAATAAATTTAAACGTTTCGAGCGTAAATCTTTTGAATTTCCAAATATTTATTTTTCAAGCAAATAAGTTTAAATAATTACTATTTAACACATAATTTATTGAAATACATTAATCAGCTGCCTCTAATTTTATATTCTATGAATTGTAAATTCCAGAGATAAATATTTTCGATGTTCAATAAACTGAAAATTTGCATTGGCATAATTTAAGAAACATACATACATATGTATATGATAATTTGTTAGACTTCAGCTGTAATTATATAGCATTAATTTTTCTAGTCAATTTCAGGTTTACAAACTGGCTGCAAAGTTGTTTTTCTTGAACTGATCGCATCGTTTTCACTGCTTCATTAGCCAACAATTAAGCAACATCTACGAAAATTAGGAAATCATTAAGAATACCGTTTGACCTATAGAGAAATCGGGAACTGAACTTATCAGTGCTAGAGAAGAAAAACCAAGTTAAGAATGTTTTCGAGCTGATTCTTAACTGAAGGAATTATTATCTGTTGAAATATTATATTAAGTTCAAAATTATTGGTTAATATTAGTTTCATTCAAAAATTCGTTGAGCAATTGCTGGGCATAATAATACATAAATAAGCGGATTTTCTTTGCGCTGAACTAGCACAAGGGCTTTTTTTCGTTGGCTATTGGCCACCTCAGCTGAGACCAAGCCTGGCCAAGACTTTCACTGCAGCGGGGGGCTAACCTTAATACCCAGCAAAGAAAAACACTTTGCATCCAGTCGGCCAGTCCGCCAGTCAGTCAATCAGTCTATCAATATCTACACAGTGTGTTTGTAATCAACACTTTTATGTGATCCAAATCCAATTCACAACTAATTACGAGCATCGAAGCAGGCATTAAAACGATGGCGTTGAAAAAGCAAATGAGCTGATTGCGATTGTTTATTTAGTTGCATATATACACATATATACAAATATATATGTATATATGTATGTGTGTGTACTATATTATCGAAAGTGGAGGTAAAGAATCGATTGGTTTATTGTTGTTTTTTATGTTACTTTGTTTGGGACGAGCTTGTAAGCGTTTGGTTCGATTAAAAAAAATTTAAACACTAAATCGATTGCACTACATTCCAAATAGAGACGTAAATCGATTGATTAAACTCTAACCAAAAAAACAAGAAGAAACAAAACTGAGCAGTCTTCTATCTAAGTGCTACATGCAGTAAAGATCCAAAGTGGCCGACGGGTCATAAAAATGCTCCAATAGCCATTAGAGATGAGTGATATATAAACAAAAGCAAAGACGATTAGTGCTGATAAAGAAGAAGTTGTAGGTGCTTAATATATACAGTTAATAGAGAACAATATATTAAGGCAACTATTAAAATTATAAATATAATTGACATTTAAGCATTGATCAAATGCAGTCGATTTAGCTGCAGCTAAATGCACATCACTAACAAGTGCACATAGCGATAATGTGTGTGTGTGTGTGTGTGTGTGCGTAAGTAGTATTGTTTATTTACACTTGTGTCTGTCTCTGCTATGTTTTCGAGTGTTTTTTTCCTCTTCCAAGTAAGCGATTAGTAAGTAGCCGAATGACAGTGGAAATTGGAGTGGGAGAGAGACAATCAAAATTTGTCAGTTGACAAAAACAAAAACAAAACAAAACGATTTCCATTTGGCCGAACGAACGACAAATGAGACATGAGTGAAATGTCAATTTATTGGAAGAAATAACAAGGAGTGAACGATACAGATAGAGAGAGAGAGGGAGAGAAGCGGCACTCAATGATTGTTATTAGTACATTTGCCTTTTTTGGAGTATGTACATCTAATTTGCCATTGATGTGTGCATTAAGTTCTCTATGCGTACTGCCCGCCTGCCAGCCATACAAATTGTCGTAAAACATTAGTGTCCCCCGAGATTAGAATGGCATCTATATAGGAAGAGGTGGGGTGAAGAGGAGAGAAAAAGGCTGGCTCATCGCCCTTTTATTTGACATAGGCAATATTTATTGCGAATTCATTTTAATGAAGAAGAAGAAAACTAAACGCAGACAAGCCTATACACACGCACACACACACACACACACACACATACAAGCACATGTACCGTGAGGGCGCTCTCTGACAAAGCGAAATGCCGAAATACGCCATCAAAATAAATAAAAACAACACTCACACACACATAGACGCACAGACGCACACACAGACATGACGACAGAGCGACGCAAAAGCTGCGAATTTCAGTAGCACAGCATTCGGCGCGGAGCCTGCGGGCGAGTGAGCGAGCAAGCATGCGAAAGTGAGAGAGCAGAGGCAACAGCGACAGAGGTAGCGGAAGAGGGTAACTTCAAGCGTTCCACCCAAAAGCGTCATGAAATCCTTTGTGTATTGTGTATATGAGTGGATGAGTGTGTGTGTGCGTAAGTGTGTGTAAGTGTGTGCGTTTTGTTTGTCAACTAGCCAAACGGCGACATGAAAATGCTAATACAAAAAACTACAACAAATTGTGCGTGCGACTGTTTTTTTTTTCTTTTTGCTCCTCTTGCTGTCCTTCCTCGTCCTTAACACCTCGCACCAAATTAAGTCTGGCTAACCGAATGAGAAGAAGCAGAAAATGGCCACACTTACCGTTTTAGTTGGAGGCAATTGTAAATAAATGCACCGTTAATCCAAAAGTATTGCCAATTGGTGCACAGAATCAAGAAACACACACACACTCACTGAAAACATAACACACACACTAAAAATGCAGTCTGCACTTGCAGAAATTTTTATACAATTTTATATTACGATTTATTTTATTTTTTTTTTTTGTTAGCTGCGCGTCGCGAACGAAATTCAGGAATTTCAAGTGGAAATCTTGTTGGAGCACTTTTTTGACGGCAACTGCGACCGCGGCGTCGGCGTTGTTGCTGTTGTTAGCGGCAAAGAAGCTGAGAAAAGCTTATTTGATTTGCGGCCAAAATGCTTAGTTTGTTTTGCAATTCAAAGGCTAGTTTTCCATTCACAAAGTTCTCTTTTGTGCTTAGCGCGCTCAAGCAGCGTTTTAATTTTAATTCGTTCGATTCGATTTTCTGCACTTCGATTTCTCGTGTGTGATTTTGGTACGCGAACAACCGATGAACCGTCGACCGAACGCTTCAACTGCAAATGTCACAATAACAAAAACTTAACAGACGCTATTGGCA
This sequence comes from Drosophila mimica, assembly GCA_037043585.1. Taxonomy (NCBI): domain Eukaryota; kingdom Metazoa; phylum Arthropoda; class Insecta; order Diptera; family Drosophilidae; genus Drosophila; species Drosophila mimica. The sequence continues at coordinate 4,087,814 of JBAMBE010000361.1, read as the reverse complement.
TTTTATTTTATGCTTAACAGGGTCTGTTAATGCTTGAGAGAGCAGAGCGATGTTGAGAGAGTGAAAACGCCAGCAAAACGCGTGCGCGGACGGAAAGTCGCACGCAAAGCGCTACGTGTTGCTGTGTTTTTAACATGGCAACATGTACTCACCCTGTCAAAGCGCTAGCAACATGTAACTTGGAGAGTCTGCAAATGTATAATTGCTGTTATGCTCAACCACTCAAATCCGACTGTTAACGACTGTTCACAATAAGACAAAGAGCTGCCAGATAGCTGCCAGGGAGTATTTTAAGAACTAATACAAAGTATTTGCACTAAAAACCTTGCTCCAACAGATGTCTGATAGTTAAATATATTATTTTAAGTCTTTATTCAATAAAAACAAATACTTAGATGTTCATTTGAACAATGTCAAGTTAGCTGCAATTGCCCTTGCATAGGCTGGCAACGACCATTGTTTGGCAACAGGCGCGCGCGTGCCAATTTGAAAATGCTGCGGATTAAACGTCTGAACCAGATAAAAATGCAATGTGCAAGTCAAAAACAAAAGAAAAACAAAAATGCGTGCGAAAAAAATAAATGTACGTTGAACTTTGTATATAAAAGTAAAACTATTTATGTATATATATATATATATATATATATTCAGCTTCCTGTGTCAAATCTCTGTTTGTAGTTTGGGGCGCTTCCGTTTCATTTTGAGAATTTTACTGGTCACGTTTATTAATCGGCTTAAAAATTACGTTTCTGCTGCGCAAATGCGACGCACTTAAATAAGTGGCACGTAGCCAGTCTCTGCACCCATTGTCATCTCGGGCATCTGCGGCCTCTAAACATAAATTACGATTATCAGTGATGCCAAATTTAGACGGGCACAAAAACAGCTAACTGGATGTGATGCAAATAAAGCTAAATTAATTTGTTTTTATTTTCTTCTTTTTTACTTAAGAGCGCAATTGTTTTAAAAATATAATTTATGTAAAATTCAATAAGTGAAAATCGAATTTGAAACAAGCCGAAGGCAAAATCAAGCCAAATTTGACGGGAAAAGTGGGCAGCCCTGTTAAAAAGCAGCGTATTTCGACAATTCCAATCAGAAATTCATTTTTCAGTTATTAAAAACTCCAAAACAAGCCAAAGTTTGATCGCATAATTCAAGCCAAACTTGACGGGGAAAAGGGCAACACTGATTGTTAAAGATCGGGGATGCTTATTAAATCCAATTTTCTCATGTGTTTGTTGTCGTCAAATACTAATTAGTTTTTTATTATTATTACATATTATGCATTATTCGATATAGCTACAAAATAATATTCGTATTTAACTAGCGCTAATCAAGTCTAGGAAAGCAAGCAGAGATATGTGATCCTCAATACAGAGCTATGTATATAGTATATATATATATATATATATCTGTATATATATATTTGTATATGTACGATACGATACGAGATATTAGTCAATTAAATCACAGATGTATTATTATTGTTGTTATTGTTGTTGTTGCTGCTGTTTTGTGCATCGCCGACGCCTGGCGTCTGATCCGGCGGCTCCGCATTGAGCACCAGATTCTCAATGGAACGGAACGAGGCGTCCTCCAGATGTGTGGACATCGCGCCTGGCGGACGCGGCAGCGTTGTGGCAAGTCCAACACTCTGCCGGCCATGTGGCGGCGGTCGATGACGCACCGATGATCTCAATATGGTCACCACATCCTCGGCAGTATACGGATGAGGTGTGGCACTCGCGGAGGCTCCTCGCTGCAGCTTGCGGCCCAACGACTGGGAACGTTGCGCATAGCCAGCTGGCCGTTGACCAATCTCAATGGATTCGGGACTGCTGCCGCTGCTGGAACTTGATGCAGCTGCTACTGCTGCTGCTGCTACTCCTGGTGTTGAGCCAGAGCCCGAGGGATCAGTTAGTATGGTCAGGTAATCGGGCGGTGCGGCAACTGGCGACGACGGTGACTCAGCATCCAGCGAAAGAATGGGCCGAGTGCGACTCGAGGAATCGCCGAGCACTCTGAAAGTAGCAAATGGATTGAAATGAGTTGTAATTATTTTCTAGATTTAGATTACAGTCTGCCAAGAGTTGAGACGGATATAAGTAGCCAGATCTAATCTGAGTAGATTGGCTGCATCAAGTTGGGACTCAACAACTAAAGACCGGATGCCCAAAGTCATTATTTTTTTTTTAAATGTAATCGATTTTGAAAAATCTGTTCTTTTCAGTTATTGTTTGAACTGCATATTCTGGATTTTTACTACATTTAAATCTATAAACGCAATTCTGTCTCGAAAATCATTTTTAAATTTTGCATGCTTAGATTTTACCACCAAAAAAAAAGCTGGTCAAAATATTTAATATTGATAAAATCATAAAAAGATAAAGTTTTTTAAAAATACAATTTTTCGTCATATTTTAAAATCTAGATTGATTCTGCACTTAAAGTTGGAAACGAGATTTTGACTCGATATGTTAAAAATAATACCCACAAGAAGAGCTTTTAAAAACTGGTTCAAATTTTAATTTAACATAAATTCTTCAAAAGTGATTTCATTTTCAAAAACCAGCGCTTTTCATCTTGCCTTGAAGTCTACAAGAATACTGCAAAATCTGGAAATTCTGGATTGAAAATAATGTTAACATTTTTAGATGACAACTTAATCTCCATCTGATCCGGTCTAAACAAGGCTTCAGCTCTGGATTAATACTGCTTTAAGGTAGAAAGTCTACACGACAGGAAATGTAATTTTAGGTCTCATTTCATTTCAGAATTTTATGCTGCAAAATCTAATCGGACATCTGATAACTGATTCATATCAGCTTCATATCTGGTTGATAACTGGTTTGTAACTGGTTTGTAACTGGTTTTTACCTGCGCACACTGCGCCTGATGCTCTGGCGCAACAATTTGGCCAACCTGGCACCCGTCGCCGTTGTATACGATGGCGGAGGCGTGTATTTGGGCGGTGCATCATTCTGTATATCGAGTTGGGCACTATCCTGCTGCTGGACTGTTGCATTGCGACGCTCCTGGGCGGATCTTTGACGGGCTGATGGACGACGCGGCTCGTCACCCTCCTCCGGCGGACGATACAAGAGTTGAATGCGCTGCAGCAATACAAAACTTGATGAGTAAAATGATCAAATCAAATCTAAAGCATAACTACTTACCTCGAGTATATCCGATGGGCCGTTGGTCAAATAGCGATAGATCTGAATGATAGCCGTGACCGGAATGATGAGCACAATGCCAATTTGGATGAGACTGCCCATTTTCCGACTCCAGTAGCTGAAGTACGATTTGCCGCGCCAATAATAAAACTGATTCGATAGCGAAGCCTTATAATCAATCACCGAGAGCGTAATCAGACCAATGGGCAGCAACACGTTCCAGGACAGAGCCAGGAAGGCCGACATGGAGCCACACATACGCAGGTCATTTACCAGATCATCGCCGTTATAGGGACGACCACGGATGAGGAATACGCCAAAGATTTGCGCCGCCCAAATAATGGGTATAAACCAGGAACCACCAAGCAAAAAATCCACATAATACAAAATGGCAATTCCCATTTCGGTGGCAAACGGAATGCTCAGCAGGAGTCCAGTGACGCAGCTGAGCAGCACAGAGCTGGTTGAGTTGCCCAACGCACTCGAAATGGGTTTCCACATGACGCACAGCTGCGCAAGGCCAAAGACCGCAAACATGGCAAAGGCGACTGCAGCCCAAATCCACGAAATGGAATCACTGGCCAGCGACAGAACAGCCGGAAATAGTTCCGTGATGAAGCGCAGTGCCTGGAAACCGCTCTCAATGTGCAATATGGTCTTATTGCGACGATAGGTCTCTCCCAGAAACGATGAATAATGCGGCACCAGCGAACGTGGATAGGACAAGAGCTGTGGATTCGTGTGCGCCTGCAGCGAATAAACGGACGTATAACAATCGGGTGTCTCTGCAAGAAAATGACGTAAGCAATTAGTCGAACCACAATTTGAATTCAATTGAATTGCTCACCAAATGAGCCCGGCACATAGATGTAGCCATGTTGTCGCAGGATCTGTGCACAGCACAAGGCTAGCAACGCCACCAGACCCAGACCCAGCAGCGTGAGCAGCACCAGCATTATTGCATCACGTCGCAGCGTGGACTTAGTAGCCGTGACATGGCTGCGACTAGTTATGGCTATCACTGAGGCGCCCAACAGGCCCCACGTGAGAAATGTCTCCTGCGTTGCCGCCGTCCACGAGTTCGAGTTCACCAGAAAGTCATCAAAGTCGCTGGCCGCAAACACGTTCTAAGTGCACCGAGGAGCAACAATTAAAGTTTAATCAATTAGTTTCATAAATAAATATAAATTGCAATATTTAGTTGTATTTTTAAAAATAAAGTCCCTTGATAGATTTAATATTCATATCAGTACTTTATATGATTTATAAATAGGAATCATAGTAAATTATACATATATAATTTATACAGTCGCGTTGCATTTAATACAAATATGGCTAATTTTAAAGTGATAAAACTTGGAATGCCAAAAATCGAGATCTTTTTAAAATCCAAAATATGGTGAAAAATGCAATGCAGCAAAACAAGAAATTGTTGGTTTCTCATCTGGGAATGTTTTAAAATACTACTGTTTTCCAACAACTAAACTTAGTATATTAATTATTATTAAAGTACATCCAATCATCACATCTAGTTTTTAGAAATATTATTTGACCGTAAGGAAAGTTGAGAAAACTTCACTATAATTTTGACCTCTCATTTCCATCTGTCTTTAATCTTTTTGTGTTAATAATTTTTTAGCATTTTCACTTTTAATGAATAAATATTTAAATTCAGAAATTCAGGTTTGGTGTACCTGTAAAGTGGCTGGATCCACAACGCTGACAAACTTGCCGGTAACTGCGATCAGTGCTATGAATGGCAACGTATTGATGAGATAGGTCAGCTTGCCCAGCGATCGCAATCCCTTGCAGAGTATGAGGAAGACGGCCGCCCAGATGAGGGCCAAATAGAACGCCAGCTGCTGAAGAGAACGTAGAATGTTAGCTGTGCTGAGCAAAACACCAAACGCTTGAGTTTACCTACCCGATCATTGACATGGAAACGCATACCGCTGGCATCCGGATGCTTGGCCAGATGCAGACGCTGCAGCACCACAACATTAAAATATTCGGCCACTGTTTGCGTTAAGTTTCCCGTTTCGTTGGCAGCATCGTAGCGATAGGGAAAGGCCAACTCCTGCCAGCGATAAACATTTTGCGTGGGCGTTGGGAAAACATCCCGCAAATAGACAAGAATCCAGGCAACCGATACCGTTGAATAGATGGCCAGAAAGCATTGCACCATCACAAGAGCAATGCCAACCCCAGAGCATATTGGACTAATTTTCCACATGGAAACGGGACCAGCTTTAATTTTGGCGCCCAGGCACATTTGCAGCCAAAACAACGGAATGCCAAAGATGATGGACAGCATCAGGAACTGGAGCAGAAAATTGCCACCATAGTTGATGGTCAGCACGGCAAAGCGGCAGAGATTGAACACGCCCAGGGTGCAGCCCAACAGCGCCAGTGTCCGACTGCCGGCATGCGGCCAGTAGCTATTGAAGCCACACTTTTCGCGCAGCAACAGTTGCGGCTCCAGTGGTGTGGAGCTGCTGCTGCCGCCAACACTACTCACACTGCACATGGTCGTTTGTGTCGTTTGCGCCAGCTCCAATTGATCCTGATCCGCGGCGGTGCTGACTGTGGAACTGTTGCCGCTGCTGCTGCGGCTGCTGTTGCTATTGTTGGTGTTGCTGCTGCTGGCCAACGAGACGGGGCTGGGTATGCGCGAGGAGCGCGCCGAGCTCAGCTCGGAGCTCAGCGTGGACATGTGTGCCTGCGGCGGCTGTGCTGTTTGCGCCGGAGCGCTTTGTGGTCGACTCAAGCCGACACTGCTGCAACAGTGCACCGGACTCATCGACGGATGCCCCTCCGAGCGACGGCCGTACTGGCGTGGACGCTGCTCCAGCTGCTCGCTGACGGCACGCGCTGTGCGCTGCTCGTTCTGCAGCAGATTGTCAAAGATGTGCGCCTCGGTGAGCATTTGCAGGGCACGCGATTCGACATCAGACGCGGACTGGGACTGCGTTGGGCAATCGCCGTGAGAGAAACTGCGACGCATTGAAGCCAACTCCTCACTGGGCGGCAGCTGCACAAGCAATGTGGACGCATGCAAGAGCGATGGTGACTCCTCCTCCTGCTGATGATCTTCCTCGGCTTTGGTTTCGTCAGCTGCATTGGACATGGCGCGTCGCATCGACGATTGACGGCGCCACACATCCCCAATGGCGCCAGTTTCTAGTGATGTATTCGAGGTGGCTGCAATTAAATAAAATGCAAATTTAATTGAGAAATTTCTAAAGATCTTATAACTTTCACTAATGCCAGATTTGCTGGCTAACTTCTCAATATTCTCCGAAAGTCTGCAAAAGTAGTTAATTAAAACATGTTTGACTTGTTTTCTTCAAAACCCATTCAAACTTAATGCGTCTAATTCAGCAAATCTAATTTTAATTATATTGTTTCTTTATATAGCCAAGAATAATGCTAAACTACAGTTCGACAAATGTCCACAACGGGTTATTCCGATCTCATCAAGTATATTTATATTATTGAAAAGATGGGTTATTGAATCGGCATTTTTGCAGCTATTATTAGCCTAACCACAACAATATTTAATCTCTCTTCTTCTTGGAACATAAAATTATCAACATCGGACTACTATGTAATATAACTCTCATGGGAACAAACTTCCTGTTTTGGATTAAATATGTTTTTTGACTGCGGTCTCCAACTAATCTACAACTGTGCTCATTATTATTTTGTCAACCAACCAAGAAATAAAATTAAATATTATTATTTGCTGATTAAAAGAAAAAAACAAATTCTTGCGATAGCCTGTGCCCTCTCATATATATTTCGAAAAACGATTTAATCTAAATTCAACTCTAAATAAGAGATTTACACTTAAAATGACGAATCTAAGCTGCAAGATTTATAAAAAATAAAATAAAATAATTGCTATGCAAAATCCACGCCAACTGAAAACATGATTCATCAAATACAACATTTAAGGCCTGTTCCTGCTGAGCTGAATCATGCACATCACAGCTGAGATCATGGATATCTTTGAAAAGTTGATTAAATCCATTATAATACAGCAAAGAGTATTGGCATTCAACTTGAGATTAACAACAAATTACAAAGCAGATTGCAGCAATTACCTGTGATGCTTGCTGGCGTCAGGCCACAGCTAAATGTTTTCCTCATCTGATGTCCACGCTGGAACTCGTCATCCATCGCGTGCTGTACATCCCCATCCGCATGCGCAACTCCATCCTCGGCCAGTTTGTGAGGCTTCCTCTTGCGACTCAGCGGCAAGGTGCGTGTGCGTGGCTCTCGGCTCAGACTGTTGGCGTGTCCAGCGATTGCCAGGGGATCTTCTTTGTCCAACTCCTCCAGATAGTTGTCCAGATCCATGAGATAATCCTCAACTTTATCATCATCCGACGAAGCAAAGGAGGAGGGTGAGTGGCAGGAGTTGGGAGAAGTGGCGGAGGAAGAGTTATTGTTGCCATTGTTGAGCTGCGATGCGCCATGTACATCGAGTATGGCATCCAGTTCATTGAGCACACTGAGCGCCTCATCGGGCACACCACCAGCCGCAGCAGTCTGCTTGATGGGCGTGCTTAGAGGAGCCTCTTGGCTTACGTCACAAAACGCATCACGTTCGTCATCGTCGATGGTCATCGTTAGCGGCATTTTAAAGCTAAGCGGATGCTGCAAGTGCTGCGGATGCTGTTGCTGCTGCTGCTGTTGATAAAAACTTTGTGGTGTTTGCTGAATTTCGATTAGATCCTCATCGCTTGGCTCGTCGTCGTAATAGTCGCAGGCTTGTTTCATCGATTCGCTGGACAAACTGTGCGAGAGTCCATAACGTTCCGGTTCACGTAATGACTCTTGTTGTTGCTGCTGTTGTTGTTTACGTTTTTGCTTCTCTTTCGTTGTTGTTGTTGCTGGCAAACTGGCGTAGGCGTTTGAATTTCGCTTGAATTCCCTGCCAGCTGTTTGTTCTTTACCGTTCATATTGTTTGCATTGCCGTCTCAGCTGTTGTGCGCGACAGTGCTGCAAAGCGACAGCTGAAATCCTGTGAGTAAACAATAAAGGTGTTGGTCAATGACGCATTGCGGCAGGTCAGGTTTGCATGTGCTGTTAGAGATGAGCAGCACAGTGACTGTTACATGTACGTAAAAGATAAGGTCCAAGAGAAGCTAGTGTTGATCAGTGACAAATTGTGATAGGTCAGGCACCATGGTCATGTTGGTTATCTTAGAGATGAAACAGCTGTAAAGCAAGGTAAATTGCTAGCATAAAATTAAGTTAAATATGCAATTAAATGCAAAGAGTGGAATTAAAAATCATGATAAGCCTTGAACACCAAAAGCACTTAGTGACTTGTGACATGAGTTGTGGTGAGCCGCAGTCACAAAAACAAAGAGTGTTAAGCTCTAATTATTTACACTTGACTTGTTCATATCATGATAGTCCCCACCGCCTCCACCACCCACCTTCCCACAAATGCAATCAAATGAAAACAAGCGCGTGCTCCTTGATTTATTATGATTTGATTTGCTCACGTGAATGGTTGGCTGCTGGGGAAATAAAAATAAAGCAACAACGATAACTACAGCTGTCCATGCGCTTGGCGACAGCGCCGTAAATAGCAAAAGTATACCAAAATGGAAATAAAATATTAAATAAAAAGTAGAAGTAAAAAAAAAAGCAGCGCACAGCGCGTGTTCATTCAACTGATCAGGTGAATGTACTTCCGTTAATAACTTTTAATGCATGATACGAATACACAGACAATAAACTTTTCGATGCTGATTGTTGTTGCTGGAAAGGGAGTGGCATATATATATATATATATATATGTATATATACAGTATAAACGTGTGCATACAGATGTAGTTTAGAGCAGCGAGATCGCGATCGTTGGCACGTTACCTCGATTAAAGCAAATATCTTTTCTCGCAGCTGTCGCAGCATCAGCAGCAGCCAAAAGAGTTTCAAGTCTGGTTTTCGGTTTGTTTCAATTTTATTATATATATACATATATATGTATACGTTATACACATATATAACCGTGACCTTCTCAGAGTTTTTTTTTTTGTAGTTGTCAGTGTAGCCATAAAATTAAATACACAATGTTAACAGAGATCTCAGATCTAAGATTTTAACACACGCACATACAAATGTAAGCAGTGGGGTGTGGTGTGATGGGGGACCACCCATTGTGTGAACCCACCCTATTTAAGCTAATAGAATGGGGCAGCGGCTGTATATTAATTGTTGACTCAAGAGGTCAAATTATTTAGCGATCAAATGCCATTGATAGCAAATTCACACAGAGAGTTGCAATCTGCCCCACCACCAACATGGATGCTACCTACCGCTAAATTTCACTCCCGTTTCGAATTCGAATCCAAACGCGAATGCGAATTCGAATACCGAAATGTCGAGTAAAAGTAAACAAAGCAATTAGTGCTGCCACACGAAAAATGTTAACAGCATCGGCTAGGTGGAACTAGAGGAGAGAGGAGAGTGAAGCTGACCTTCAAGCGAAAATGGTAAACACACCAAGCCCCAGCTGCAACTTGTTTTTTTGGTTTTTTTTTTTTTGTTGCAAAAATGCCACAGCTACTTGCAATTTACAATGAAATTGACATTCAGCAAAATCAAATAAAACTAGTTAATCGACGAGTTGAAACGTAGCGATTAATACACACATACAAACACAGTGGTAGATATTCACATATTGACGCACGCACCAAAGAGAGAAAGACAGAGAGCGAGAGAGACATTGGAAGAGAGACACATTAATTTGATCATGATGCTGCAGCAACAACAGCAAGTGGCGAGAGTCTTGTTTAACTGTTTAACAGATTTTGTATTTATTGTATGAACAAAAACATACAAAGCGTGAAACGAACACCGTTTTAAAATAATGCAAGATGCTTTTGTTTTTTCCATTGTATTATGGATAAAACAAATGCAAAAACCACCAAAGTAACCAGCAGGCAATAAGAGGAACAAGTAGAAGGGAGTAAGCGCACGCAAAGAGAGAGAGGAAACAGACATGGGAAAGATGAGAGTAGTAGCGTCAACTGCATGCATGAGTAATAGTTGCAGCCAGCGTTGCCCACAAAATAAAGTTAGCTTTAAATGTTATTATTTCGAAACGAACAATAAAAGTTTAGCTATCTTAACTATATAATCAATTATTATATTATTCATCAATATTTTGCTACTTTAACAATATAGACAATTATATTATTTTTCGATATTTTGTTGATTCATTGTTCAAAAAATTAAGCTAAATTTGTCGGCGAGAAAAAAGCAAAATTGACAACAATGAAAAAACAATCGACGCTGTCAGCACTAACACATTATTCATGCTACTGCAATTGCAATTAAGATCAATATTTAAGTAATGCACCGGGTCACAGCAGAGATAGAGAAAGGGAAACAGAAGAGGGTGTGAAGAGTGCTAGCCAATTGCTAAACAATCGAGAAAAAAATAAGAATGGAAAAAAAATGAGAACGCGAATTTTGTTATTTATTTACATACGTAAATTAAAATGTATGTATGCTGACGATATAACGGGAACTGCTTGGCTGCCTGCGTGCCTGCTCTACTGCGTTGCTGAAATGCTTTTTTTACACACACAAATATAGAGAGAAGACACAATATATATACATGTATGTATACATAAGCGCGTCCCAGTTGTAAAAAATTTAACTGTTCTTATGGCAACCGCCGAAAAGGCACCACAACAAAAAAAGAAAACTGCTGACTTGCTGATTTTTTTTGCAATTCTCTTTTTTGCTTCTGTTTTTTGGGCACGAGTCTTGCAGTTTTTTGGGGAATACCTTGGGGATTGGTCATGGCGCAGTTCTAGCGCCACCTGACGTCTGACACCCAAAGTAAGCACAATAAAATGGATCCTCAATTTGAGCAAGAGTTGTAAACGCTTGCACACTTATACATATGCTGATAGTGCGCTATGTATGTGTGCGAGTGCTTTTGTGCTTATTTCGAAATGAAAACGCGGCCAGTCCACAATTTGAAGATTTTTTTTTGTTCGTGGAGTCAACTTACGAAACGTATTAAAAAAAAAAGAGTAACAGGCACCAACGACTACAAATACAAATGCAATGGAAAGGGGAGCGCGTTGGCGTTGATTCTACTTCTTCTGCTGCTTCTTGCCACACAATCCCAATGTTGCACTTAAACTCTCACTCACTATCTCGCTCTCGCTCGCTCGCTCGCATGCTTAGTAGCAGCAGTTAGCATAATGCACACACGCGCACACATATGTATATATGTTATACTCACACACACACACGCGAGGGCGCTTATTTGGTATCTTGTAGCTAGTTTCTTCTCAATTTATACGCTATTTATGCCACAATTCTTTTTGTCCGCTTATACGTACAGAAAAAACTTTAACTTAACTAAACAAAATAATTAACGTAATGTGTTTTTATTTTTTCTTATTTTTGAAATTCATTTCAAGATCTAGACGCGCGAGACACGTTCGCTCCACGTCTGGAAGCAGCCAACTGACGAGTTCAACAAACAAATATAACAATCATATTATGACAGCCAATATAACACTAGAAGCGCTAGCAGTGCGACTCAAACTGTAAGCAAGCAGGGCAAACTGTTATGAGCTATCGACAAACTGTTAGTTGAAGAACTGGCGCCAATTTTATCACATGCGTAGCGAATTGAAATGTAACTCTACATAATAATTGTCATAAAGATTGTTAAATTTAAGACTATTTTATAGAAAATGCTGTTTTGAATTTGTGAGTGAGCCTGCTTTTTAAATAATCGATTGCCAACCGATCGACTAATAACATAACAGCAATATGTTAAGTCAGCTGTTTCTGTTGCTGCAAACTTATCGAATAGGAATATCAAAAAAATGGAATTGGAGGGTTCAGAATTGGGCACCAAGGATTACTGGGAAACCAGCTACGAACGCGAAATCAAAAATTACAAAAGTCACGGCGATGTGGGTGAAATCTGGTTTGACGAGGACTCCCAGCAACGAATTGTCGACTGGCTGCTGAAGCAGCAGCAAACACTCCATAAACAATCCGCACGTGTTCTGGATTTGGGTTGCGGCAATGGAATGTTTTTGATTGCCTTGGCCAATGAGGGATTCACACAATTAACGGGCGTCGATTACTCACCCAAGGCGATTGAGCTGGCCAAGGGCATAGCCCGTGATAATGCCCACAAAATTGATTACAAAGTGGCGGATTTAACGCAAAAGGACCCACAATCATTGGGTACCTTCGACATTGTCCACGACAAGGGCACCTACGATGCGGTCAGCCTTTGTCCCGACAATCCCAAGGAGATGCGCAACAATTATCTGGCCACCGTCGCGCGATTGCTGCATGACGAGAACAGCTGGTTCATAATCACATCCTGTAACTGGACGGAGGACGAGCTGCTCCAGAGCTTTGAGCACCTATTTGCCAGACACTGCACAATACCCACGCCCACATTCAAGTTCGGCGGCAAGCTGGGCAACGTGGTCACCTCTGTTGTCTTTAAGAAGCGTCCAGTTTAATGAAATAAGAATCTTTCTTTTACATTCAAATAAGATAAATGATTTTAAAAAGTATGAATTAAATCTTTCTGTACTATTTTATATTTTTATATAAGTGTAAACACAGATAGTTATCCAAATATTTGTTTAGGTGCATCAACAAACCTTATCAGAAGACAATCAAGCGGAATGGTTGTTCACTGGGATTTTTTCTCCAAGATTATCAGCGATTGCTTGTTTACAATTTGATAATGCGGGCAAATTTCAACATTTATATATATATATTTATTTGTATTTGTAATTAAATTTTTTTGTGTGCTGCAATAAGTCAGCGATTACTAATAACACAATCAATATTAACAAGAAATAGACAGTTTTGTGCCTTCGGCTAGTGCCGAATTCAAAAAAGTACCCTTGCATTTGATATCGAGGCTAAAAACTGACTGAATATGACTTAATAATGCCGAATGACTGGAAATAAGAACTATTAAAATTGTTTGATTAAATTCGTGTTTTCATTTGTCCAGGAATAACAAGAACTAATAAAAATTGCTTAATTAAAATTATTGATCAAATTCGTTTCGATTCAATTTAAAGAAATTTTTGTAATTGCCAAAAAAACAAAATATTCAAATTATTCAAGCAATTTAAAATATGTGTTATGCGCTTAGAATTTTACGATAAAGCGAACAATTTGAGTTGCCAAAGACTAAGAAGAAATTAATCACTGGTTAAAAAATGGCAATAGTAAACTAAACAATGTAAGCTGCCAAACACAATTTAAGCTGCCAAAACATTAAAATTGTTCATTCAATTTAGACAATTTAAAAGCAAAACACAAAAAATGCAATTCAATTCATGCGCTGAAAATTTTCAAAAATAAACTAAACAATTTGTAGATTATCTGTGAGTTAATTCTTCAATTCTGTCGCCAATTGCAAGGGTATTTTTTCACTCTATAAACAGTAAACAGTTGATTCAATTTATGTATAAAAAACTTGCATATTAAGCTTAGACACACTGAGAGAAAAGTTAGTAACATTGTGAATTGCGTACGCCATCAGTTAGTAAACGATAAACAGCTGATGGGGACGCCACGCCACGCCAGGCGTTCCAAGTACAAAGTAGAATTATGCTATGATCCATCAACATACAGTATATATATATAGATATAGATATATGGAGGAGGAACTGTTGCCTCCCAGTTGCTTCAAGAAAGAAAAGTGCGCACAAATCCTTTGATGGGCGCCCGGCACATCGGACAATTGGCGACGCTGGGCGCACACTGATTACAGGTGGCTACATCCAAGGATTAAAATACATATAATCAATAAAGATTGCTTAATACGGTGTTGTGTCCAGAGACTCACCCAAGTGCCCGCAGGGCAGGAAAACAACGCCGACCTCTTCGTCGAGGCAAACCTTGCAGAGGCGCGCATCCTTTAGCAGACGATTCTCCTCCTCCAGCGTCAGATTGCCATTGGGCAGCGAGCTGCTGTCCAAGGCCGTTGGTAGCGGCGGAGCTGTAGCAACAATGGGTGTTGTTGGTGTTGTTGTTGGTGTCACCGGTGTCGTCTCCAATGCGGCCGCTTTGCTTGTCGTCGCTGAGCAATCCTCAAGGGGTGCAGTTGGATCCGTTGTTGTTGGTTCAGTAACTTCCAGTGCTGCACTGGAGCCACCAGCATCATCGAATATGGCATGCAACAGATCGTCCAGCGTGTCGTAAGCGCAACCCGAGCTGGACAGCTTACGGACCATAGTCTTACGCACCACACCCACATCAATGCCGAGGTCCAAGGCCTGGCGAACGGGCTCCGTGCACATGGCACTGCCTATGCTCGTTGGGAGCTGTGGCGCTGTGGCCGCTGTGGTTGGCGTTGCCGCTGTCGTTTCACGCACTTGTCGCACAAAATTCGGTCCCTTGGCGAGCAACACAAATTGGCATTTGGGCGACCATTTGGCGTGCTCCTTCCACGGCTCATCCTCCTTCTGCCAGGAGCGCAGCCCGATGTTGCAATGGAAGCAACGCACCTGATCGTCGATTTTCTGGTAGTAGAGACCCGCCTGGGCCAACGGCTCCGCCGGCTGTATTTCAACGATGGGCCAATCGCGAAACGTGCGCAATCGCGACTCCATGCATGAGTATTTGGGTCGATGGGACAATGATGTAGGCTGTATGCCCAGCTCCTCGAGATCATTGCCGGCAAACTGGATGAGTGGACCCATTTGGACACGCGGACAGTTGGGAAAGAAGCGTCGATGTTCGTCGAAGGCATTGTCGTTCTTCTCCCACTTGGCAATGATGCCGTTGCACCACACGCATCTCACATGATCCGACTGATTCAGGTAATAGAAGCCAGCCTTGGCCAAATCCTGTGGCGTTACATTCGGATTCTGCAAGAAGAATATACGTTTAGTGAAACTATCTGCCAAATATGAACTTGAGTTGGATGCGTAATGGAACATGAAACGCTTCCACCTCCGCTATAAACTCCATATACAAACTGGCCAATCCTTGAACGTTTCCAGACGATTCGCCTCGATGAGCAGATCCGGTGTTGTTGTCCGTCCCTGTTGAGCTGCTGCTGCAGTGCCGCCATCGACAACGCAATTACCCTCGCAGTCGCTCGACTGCTGTTGCTGTTGGCCAGTAGCTGCCTCCACGGGCACATTGCCACAGTGGCCCGGCGCTAAAACCATGGAGCAGATGGGTGAGGCGCGACGATGTCGTTCGCCGACCTGATCCCCATACTCCCAGTGGTCGATGCGTATGTGACACCAATTGCATTCCGCCTCCAGCCAATTGCCTGTGGCAAAGAAACCGTTCTTCACCAGATCTCCAACTTGGACGGGTGCATTTGTGGGCCACTCGAGGAACGTCGCATATCGTTCGCTTTCGTATTCTAGCCGACGATCGGTTGCCATTGTGCCATGCGTGTTGGTTCTTTTGTCACGAGGCCCTGAACTCTGCAATGATGTAATTTGCTCAGCTGCAGTTCAACAAAAGAAACCAAAACACCAAAAACGCAGCTGCGAAAATAAAAGTTTATTGATTGCACCAAAGTGTGACCGTCTTTTGCAACAGCAACATTATATACTATGCAATCAGCTTGCTGGCCCTAGCTGTTAATTAACAGATTTGGTATTTTCGACACTTTAAGTGGTCACACCTAAGAACATATGTTTCTTGCTCAATTTGAACTATTTTGAATGCGAATGCTGACAAAAAAGTTAAAACCAGCAGGAATTGGGAAATTTGGGAGTTTTTAAATGCTTTTACCATACATTATTGTTAGAACGTATTTTTACTTCTACGCCAAACCTTTCTACAATATATTTTTATCAAAATTTGAATGCCTACGCAGTTTTTTAACCTTTCAGCAATGTTATTTCTAAAGCTTCTGATAAATAATTTGTATATAAAAATCTTAAAACAAAACAACAATTTTAATGTTCGAATTAGGCAAGCATTTTTGGCTCGTCAAAAATGGCCAATACTTTTTTAAATAAAATTTATAAATATTCGACTACCTATTAAGTATTAATTAATTGAAAATGACTGCATTTACTCTTCAACGTACTCATTTTATTGAAAGAATCACTTAAGAAAGAATTTGAAAACCACAAAACGCACCCAGTGCGTTAATTCCACAAGGAGGATTATTTTGTGATCCTACTGCTCCTTACTGGAAGTAGGTCCTTGGCTTTCTGTACGAGAACAGTTTCCTGTTGCCCTTGTGGTGGACGCGCTGCACCAGCGGGAACTTGATGGTCGAATCGTGGAACTGCTTGACGTGCACACGACGCGTCTTCGCAGCGGCAATTGATTCCACCTTGATGATCTGAATGGAATGGGCACGGGCACGATGACGAGCGCCCATATCCCGGTAGCACTGTGTGACGGCACCGCCAACGGTCAAATCTCTGTACTCCCTGTACATGTTGTGGGTACCCGAACGCGAGTCGTAACGCAACCATATGCCAAAGTTCTTGATCTTAATCGGCGACGTTTCGTACACCTGTTTGAGGGACACAATTTCGCCGGTCGTCTTCTTGAACTTCTTCAGCTGGCGCAAAAAGTACCAGAAGCGAGATTTGGCCACAATATTATCGGGTGCAAAGATGCGCATCTTGTACAGAGGCGTCTGTGGCTCCTTCTCGCTGGGCAGCTTGCGGCCAACGACCTCGTATTCCTTCAACTGCAATTTTAAAATAAATATATTAATTCTCTATTTTCAGCTTGTTGTTTTATAGGTTAGGTTTATAGCTGTCCATTAAATGCCAAGTGTAATTGTAAGCTTAATATAAGCTAATCACAGTTTAAGTATGTAGTCATTAAAGTGAGACTTCTTATTAAAGTTTCAACTGCGTTAATTAAACTAGTCAAAAAACAGACTCATTTTTTTCCACTCGGCAGCTGTCAGTTTGAGTTTTTGTCGATTTTCTCACAGTTGCTAGCCATTTCTTCGTATTCTATCAATTGCACTCGTTGACCGCTTTGTCTGACTGTGCGTTGCACACATTTTTAACACAATTTTTATTGGTTTTTGTTTATTTTTTTAGTGAATACTAACCAATCCCTTGGCTCTCATGATGACGGCGCACGCGAAAAAGGAAACGGAAAGAGCTGTCGAATTGTTATTACCACTGAACTGTAAAAACTCGTGCAGCAGCGTTGCTTGCAGACGCTTACAGCGTTGATTTTTTGTGGACAGTCATCGCAGCATGCTGTTATCGATGCATTGTACATCGCTAGGCTACTGCGCGTGTTCAATGGCTGCGAACGTCGATAAAATTGCTAAAAAATTGCTTCAATCGCGTTATTTAAGCAACAATAATAGTAAATATACCAGCCATATACAATACTGAAAGTGCGTGCGGAGTATTGCCAATGGCCCAATCCCTAGAATTAAGCAAAAAGTGAGCAACAATCAAGCATACGCAAATCCCTACTAGCAGCGAAAAAAAATGCAAAGCGCAATGTGAGACGTGCAAAAAAATAAAATAAAATATATTTTTTTTCCTAAATTCAGCGCAATATATTTCAAGTGCGCTTCGTAATAAATACGCATTTTTGTGAAATTTTGCTCCCACTTATGACGCACCAAAATGCTCAAAATTATTAGAAAATAAAACAAAAAATTGTATAAGCGCTGCTGCCACAAACGTCTGGCCAATCCATCCATCCATCGAACCATCCACGGGACGGGACGGGGGTGTTGTTCTTGTTCACATTAAGAAAAACGAACAAAAAATAAAAAAAACGCGCGGCCGCCGCTCCGCTGGGCGCTCCATTGCCAGTGTCTCGCTCAGTTGTGCAGCGAGCGTCCGTGCCGTCGGTTGTGTTTCACTCCTCTCTTTCGCTCTCTGTTTTGCGCGCGTAAATAATTTGCTGCGTGTCCTCCCCTGCGAGCAGGTAAGAGAGACGCGTGCATAATTATTCCTAGAAAAAAATAAAATAAATAAAAATAAAATCTCATTGCGATTGCATGAATATTAATTTTCCACCATACAATTTAAAGTTTTGCTAATTTATTTATAGACAAAAGTTTTACTTTTGCTTTTTTGGCTTACCCATCGCTTCCGCCTGCGCCTCCGCATCACATTTTTTTTGCGCAATTTATTTTGGTATTTTCAATTATCGGTGTTTGCTTTGCGTGCGCACTTCGTTCGGCTCCAGGGCTGGCGAAAATAAATTCAAAGAATTGGATTTTGTTGTTGTTACCCTTATGTTTTGCTGTTGTCATTTCCTGTTTGCTGTTTTTATCGCCCAGAGTCGGAATGACCAACATAAATAATGGCTTATGTATTTTTTTTTTTGCAGCAGCAGCAGTAGTAGCCGCTCCAAAGAGAAGAGGAACGATAAACAACACAAACACAAAGTCGGTGTACGGCATGCAAAGGTAATGGAAATTAATCGATTAGCACTTATCGATAATCGAATTTTAACGCTTGTGTTTTGCTCTTTGTTTTTGTTGTCATAGCAGCGCATAAATGCAAAAAGATGATAAAAACACTGGAACAACAACAAAGAAAGAGTACGCCTAACATTGAGCCCCATGCGGGCGATACGCAAACAACGCCGGCACCCAGCGAGGAGGATGACTTTGAAGAACATAATGCTGCTGCCTTCCAGTCTCATTCTTCCTCCAACAACAATAACAGCAGTAGCAGCAGCAAATCTGCGGCAGATCTGCTGATGTTGAACAATGTATTGGAAAACAAGAATCAGAATCAGAGGTTAGAAAATGGCAAGAGGAAAATCTTGTCGGATAAAGAGATCATTGCTGATGCAACTGCTTCAGCTGCGAGCAGATTATTGACAGCTGATGAAAGTGCTGTGAAAAAATGGTGCGAAGATGAAAATGAATCCGCCACAGTTTCTGATGAGGCGCCGTCCAAATCGCATATTGGCCAAAAATCACCAATTCTCATTAAAATCGCAGAGAAGTGTCCTTTACATGCGATTAAAATTGATCATGATAAGGACGATGATGATCCTGCTCCACCTGGCAAAGAATTGGATTCAGCAACGTGTTCGACATCTGCTATGGATATTAAAAAAGGAGAAAGTTCGTCACAAGAAACTGATGGAAAACAATTTCAAGAGAAGAGTCCGTTTCCTACGATTAACATTGATGATGATGATACTGATGAATCCCCCTCAGCTGGTAAGGAATCTTCTCCAGAGGAATCATGTTCAACACAAGGATTACAAGTTGAAGAAAAGAGCCAAGCAGAAGATGCTTCCTCTTCGCCAGTGATTACACCCAATGAAGATGAGCAGCATAAGGTGAAGGATGACATTTTGACGCCTGGGCTTTCGATCCATGCCGCGAATTTTTCACAAGATGAGGAAGATGATTCGCCCACGTTAAATCTGCTGCCGAGACTAGAACGAGCATTGTCTTTGTCATCATCATCAGCATCGTTATCATCTTCAGCAGCAGGAGCAGTAGGATCACTAGCATCTTCAACGTCATCGTCTGCGTTAAACATCTCACAAGATATCGAAATCGAAGTACAATCGCGGGAAGCCGAAGTGGAGAATGCTCCAACGCCCGTCTATGAAATCGATGACGATGAAGTTGCTGCTAAGGAAACTGAGCGAATATCGCCTGCACCAAAAGCAGATGAAGAAGTGGAAACAGAGGCAGAAAAAGCACCAGTAGAAGAAGAAACACCAGCAGAAGACGAAGCACCTGTGGAAGAAACAGCAGCAGCAACAACATCAACAACTACATCTCCAGTCTATAAGATCAATGATCTTTCGCCAGCTGATGAGGAATTCTCCTCGCCAGGCAGCGATAATCAAATGTCAAAAATTGAGGATCGAACACCAGTGGAGACTATTAAGATTGAGTCTGATTCGGAGGTGGAAGAGGAGGAAAGGAAACAGAATGATGACGATGATGATGATTGCCAAACGGATGCAGCAATTGAGCCAAGTGATAATTTGGTTGATATTAAGGCAACAGCGCAATCAGTGAAAATTAATGGCGCACATGCAGCATTGGAAGAATTGGACGAGGAGGAGGAGCCGGAGTCGGAGCAGCAGGAGCCGGAGGCGGAGGCATTGCAATTGTCTGTGATAGCAAAGGAAGAGGAGCAACAGGAGCTGGAGGAGCAGCAGCTGCAGACAACAAACTCGAGTCGAATAAGTAGCCGCAGTAGCAGCAGCAGCAGCAGCACAGTTAGTTCCACATCACAGCAGCTGGTCATTGATCATCCAGAGAGCAGCGAGCAGAACAACAAGCAGCAGCTGGAACAGCAGCAGCTTCAGCAGCAGCTGGAGGAACAGCAATTGTTGCTTGCATCAAAGCGCAGGCGCAGCGGCAGCAACATCAGCGATTGCAACAACAGCGATAGCAACAGCAACAGCAACAACAATAAAAAGCAGTGTATGGAGCAGGAGCAACATTTTCAGCGGGATCAGCATTTGTCGCTGCTATTGCAGCGACTACAAGCGCCAGTGCCAACTACAAGCGACGTTGCACAGACTCTCAGTTGCTACAAGTGCAATGCGCAAAGCTTTGATAATTTTCAGCAGCTAAATGCGCATCACGAAGTGTGTAAAGCGGCAGCAAAAGATGCAACAGCAACAACAGATGCAGCAGCAATAACAACAGATGCAACAGCAGATGCAACAACAGATGCAACAACAGATGCAACAACAGATGCAACAACAGCAGCAACAACAGCAGCAACAACAACAGATGCAGCATCAGTAGCAGCAGTTGCTTCAACTCCAACTCCAGCTGCATTAAAGGAACGTTTCTTTCGTTGCGTACGCTGCGACACTGTCCATCAATGCTGGCACTTTTTTCTGCATATGCGCGATGTGCATCAGCGCTATATATGCTTATATTGTTCGCATGTATTTGCGAGTGTGGAGAAGCTATCGCTGCATCTGGAGAACAAGCATGACATGGATCAGCGGCACTTTGCCAAAGCGGAGGAGTGGAGGACGCTGCAGGCGCAGGAGGATCGAGCCCGTTATTTGGTCTGCTGCATTTGTCAGACGAGTTTCGAGCTTGGCGCCCAGTTCGAGGAGCACGATTGTGCCGAACTAATACAGCCGTGTACGCTGTGCGGCCTCAAGGGTAGCCATGCTAATGGTTGCAAAAATGGCAGCAACAGCAACAACGTGTCCAATAGCAACAACAGCTCCAATCGCAAAAAGACAACTGCAGCGCAACGAAAGCGAAGACCTGCGAAGACCAAGCAGTTGCTGGAGAAGCTGCAACAAGAACAGCAACAGTTGCCGGAGTCGGGCAACTCTGCCATGCCAATGGAGCAGGAGCTGACCCATCAACAGCAACAGCAGCCAGCGATACTGATTGAGAATAACAGTAAGTGGGATTCTCTTGTTGTTTTCAAAATGTGTCCATTAAAAGGTCCCACAAAAAAGCGTACAAAAAAGAAGAAAAACAAAAAAAATAACCGATTTCATTGTATATTTATTGCTTCGATTGCGAATGACGTTTTTATTATCAGGGTGTTGTTATCTTTGTATATATATATATATATATATATATAGACAGGTGACTTGCCCTAGCAGTCATCTGTGTAGTGTTTCAGCTGTCGCATATTATATAGATTTCACTGATTGATTGATTGATTGAGCGATTGACTAATTAAAATGAAAATGGTGCAAAAGAAGGAGTGATAGGATGACATACAAATCATTGATTGAATGAATGAATATTGTATGATGGAATGACTAACTGACTGATAGATTGATTGATTGATTGATGTATGATATATATTTTTGTTTTAATAATAACTTAGACTGCAATAACGCATTTTTCGATCTATTGTGCTACTCCCTTAAAAACGATTTGTTAGAGTTCTTAGCTAATTGCCAGTCAATCTACCAGATTGTCTTCCAGAATCTCTTCATCGTCAAGCCACAATTGTTTTATACTTATTTCCCACAATTTAGAGCTATAATTTAGATAGATTTAATGAATTTTGTACGCTTTTGTGGTGGTCTCCCCGAGTAAGTCACAGCAACTAATCAAATTAATACAGTTCCAGCGCCAATTGAAAATGCGCCACGAGAGGAAGCGGTGCCCCCACGACTGGTCGTGCCCAAGATAATGTTGCGTGTGCCCAAAGAATTTCAAAAATCGGTGGATGCCGAGCTCAGTAGCACGGACACCGAGGACGATGAAAACGATGAGTTGCCAACGACAACAGCAGCATTAGCAGGAGAAGGTGAAGAAACTGGAACACTGCTTACAGTGGATGCAGTGCAGCAGCAAGAACAGCAGCAGCAAGAACGCTTCTCATCGCAATCGGATGACACTGAAACGGCCACCGAAACTGCATCAACGTTTTTGGAGGCTACGCATATGCCCGCCCATATTTCATCGGAGGATGTGGATGATGAGGATTCGCCGGCGTCAAAGTTGCCGCAGGTGTTGGCCAAATTTGAGCACACTAAATTGGAGTTAGATCGCGCCTTGGGCAAGTGGTTGGAATTGAAGGTCATGCAGCAGCCAGTGGAGCAGCTGCTACAACAACAGCAACTGGAGCAACTGCAGCAACAACAGCAACTGGATCAACTTCAGCAGCAGCAGCAGCAACACAAACAACAACAGCTTGCAGCGGAGCAGCCACTTTTGCCCACTGCTGAAGTCAAGCAACAGCGACGTCGCTGGTCTTTGACGCCACCCGCATCTCCACACAACAATCACCACCACATCAACGACGACGAAGACGAGACGCATGTGCCAAGGGAACGGGAGCGGGAGCGGGAACAAGAGGATGCGCCAGCTGCATCCCCAACTGCAACGCTGCAGCGACGCGATACGCTGGGCAGCGAGTGCATGGACTTGGATGACAGTCTAAATGAGCAGCAGCAACCACAACAACAGCAGGAAACAGCCGATGAGGAGCAGGAGGACGAGCAGGTGGAGGAGGAGAAGGAGCAACAGCAAACGCCCCAAATGGAAACACCTGCAACGCCGCCACCCGCCGATGGCATTGAAGTGGCCGGCGTGGATACTTTAACTCTTGATCTGCAACTCGATCGACCGCTGGACAAATTCGAAATGGTTGACTTTGTGCGACTCTGCCTGAAAGCTGTTTATCCTTACTGCTTGTATTGCAATCATGCGCGACGCATCGCTGTCGATGCCCGCCAACTGGTGTTGCATCTGATTGGAATGCATCGTTTTACGGCGACCGTCGATAGCATCACCGCCGAGGAGTTGCATGCAGAGACAATTGTGATGCGTCTAAAGAGCTATTTGCCCGCCTTCGAGGATGGCGGCCACTACATGAATGCGGTCAGCTGTTGCAGTGTGGATGGCGGACGCTTCGTTCAGCCCTTCAATGAGCGGCTGTACGAGTGCTTTCCCTGTCGTTATGTGACCGCCAGCCACAAGGAGCTCTACACCCACAATCGACGGCTGCACATCAAGGGGAATATTACGTGTTCGATGTGCCGCTTGAATTTCTTCAGCTTCAGCGAACTGCTGTGTCACATTTGTCCCGGCGTCGCCACCTTCAATCCGTTCGCGCTGCAGTTCCGTTGCTGTCTGTGCGATAGGGCGCCGTTGCCGAGCGCCTTCCGTCTGATGGTCCACCTGCGGAAACAGCATCAGGCGTGCGATATCTGCCTGGAGGATTGCCATACGCAGGCTAAGCTGTCGGCGCATGTGTGGAAGCACAAGCTGTTGCATCTGTGCTATCGTTGCGACATCTCATATCGCAACAAACAGGATATCTCCAAGCATCTGTTCTGGAAGCATGGCACTGAGAGTGTCAACTGCATGCGTTGCCTGCAGAAACGCTGGCGTCACGTCTACCATTTCTGTGTGCCGGCAGCGCAATTCGTTTGCGAGCATTGCCAGTTCACGTTCAGCAAGGCCATCTATCTGGAGGTGCACAGGCGTCAGCATCTGAGTGATTTTCGGTATGCCTGCAATGAGGAGCAGTGCGACGAGAAGTTTGTCTCGCGCAAGCTGCTCCTCAAGCATGCCGCTCAGCATGTCATCGAAGAAGCAGCAACGACATCCGCGCAGGAGTTCGACGTGCAGCAGCCAGCGCTCACGGATGAGGTGCAGCAGCAGCAGTTGCAGCAGCAGGAGACGCACAACTCGCGGCGCACATCTTCCGAGCTGCAGCCCGATGAGCAATTGGCGCAGCTTAAAACCGAATTATCCTCACCAAAGCCGGAGGCAGTGGAGCAGCATCAAGTAGATGCCGCACAGCCGCAGGTGCCGGAGCAAACGGAACAGCAGCAGCAGCAGCAGTCGACGACTCGCAAGCGACGCAAGAAGAATAAACGCAACAAGGCATCACTGGAGGATCTAAATCTCATTGCGCCCAATCTCTCCGAATCGGATAGCAGCGATGACAGCGATTCGGATGCGCCGCGAAGCACGGGCACACAGCAGGACAACCAGCAGGCAACGACGCTGCCCATGCGCGCCTCTGTCGATGATCTGGATATGCCGCGGGTAATGCTTTCGCCAGCATCGGAGAGCGACAGCGAGGAGCTGGCAAAGGAACAGCCAAAGCAGGAGTCGCTGGATGCTGACCTGCCCAAAGTCGAGTTGGAGCAACTGCAGCCGTCGACGAAAACAGAAAACGAAAACGAAAACGAGGAGCGCAAGCCCAAGCTAGAACAGGAGAACAAGGAGCACGACGACGAGGAGCAGGTGGAGGAAGTGGAAAATGTGGAGCCACAAGAGATGCCCGACATATGGAAGAATCTGCTACAGCATCAGCCGGCTATTGCAAAAATGGAAGTCGAAACGCCCATAGAAATTGAGCCCACTGAGGAGCAGTTGCGTCCGGTCAAGTTGCATGTGATCATCTCCGATCATGATTACTGTAAAATGCAACGTACGCCGCCGCCAACGCCACCGCCCTCGCCCCGCAAGCTGTCGTCGCATGGGAAGGCAGCGAAGGCGAACAAGCGAGGCACTGCCGCATCCAGCGACAGCGATAGCTCCAGCAGTTCCAGTTCCAATTCGGATTCCGATAGCTCCAGTTGCTCCTGTGGCTCGAATTGCAGTTGCAGTTCCAGCGGGAGCAGCTCCAGCGACGATGACTCGGACAATGAATCCTCCGCCCAAAAGAAGAGCAAGGAACGCAACTCCGAATCCAACAACAACAACAGCAATGGTAGCAACAATAATAACAACAACAGCGAGGAATATGTCAATGTGACCGCTGTCAGTGAGCCAGTAGAGCCGCGCCCCGTAACGCCCACGCCACAAGCGCCGTTGTATAATGAATCCGATTTCGATACGGCTGTTTCCGACACGGATGAGGAGTTTTACGATGCCCATCCCCAGAAAATGGCCAGGGAATTGGCCGAGAAGCGTCTGGCGACGGAGCATTCAAGCCACCAACAAGATCCGGGCGCCGGCAACAATTATCTGATTGTGGAAAATAGTCGACCGTCGACGCCATCGCTGCCGGAGGAGGCGTTCGCCTATGCGGATAAGGATCGGCGTGAACGTGTCAGCAAGAACAAGAAGAAGAAACGCGAACGCAAATCCACCTGCAGATCCACGTCGACGAGCCAGGCCAAGTTGGCAACGCAACTGTTGCTGCTCCAAACGGAAATGGCTGCTGCTTCAACGCCGCATCTTCTGCACCAACAGCAGCAACAACAACAGTTGCAACAGCAACAACAACTGCTGCTTCAGCAACAACAACTGCTGCATCAGCAACAACAGCTGCAGCAGCAGCAACAACTGCATCATCAAATGCTGCCCGAAACCTCTCCAATGACACCGATCACACATCGACCCAGTTGGCAGCCGCGGATGAGCGAGGGGAGCAGCTGCTCCGATGCCGATGGTCAACTGAAGCGCTCCAAGCGCACAAGACGCCCCAACAAATTCTATGGCTATACCAGCGAGGATGAGAATATGAGTACGGTACTGGCGCCACCGTTGCAAGTGGGCATGCAGTTGATCAAGCCACAGCCGCCGCCGCAGCTCACCTGGGCCAAGGAGGATCTGCCGACGCCGCCGAAACAGCAGCGCAATCGCAGCAGCAACAATCACAATGTTGCTGCCGCCGACCATCATCATCATCATCATCACCAGCAGCAACAGCAGACGCCGCATCAGCATCATCATCAGCAGACGCCGCATCACAACTCCTCGCATCAGCACAGCAATGGCAGCGGACGGAAGCGCGCCAAACGCACACCGCTCAGCGCTGGATCTGGTGGTGGTCGACGTGCAGCGAAACGTGTCAAACAGCAACCAACACCTGCGATGGTGCTGGCCAAGCAGCAGCCGACGCCGCCACCATTGCCACCAATACCTACACTGAAAATACGACCCGCTCTGTTGCCCGCTGCGAGTGCCGTAAACAGCGACAGCAGCGATAGCAGCTCCGATGATGATGACGAAATAAATGTCACAAGTTTGCTGGCAACGCCGTCAGCAACGCGCGCCCCGCCAGCACCACAACAATCATTATCAGCCATGCCACCTGTGTTGCAAGCAGCACCAATTGTACCGTTGCCAGCGCCATTACCCGCACCCCCGCCAACAACGACAGCCTTCAATCAACCCATACCGCCAGCGCTGCTGCCCAATCCGGATTTCGCAACGTTGCAATACTTTAAGGCGAATAATATTCGATATCCGATCAGGCCGCCGGCGGGTGCCCGGTTGGCGCGTGAGGGTGAATCGGTATATTGCTATTGTCGCTGTCCCTACGACGAGGTGTCCGAAATGATTGCCTGCGACGGACAGAACTGTCTCATTGAGTGGTTTCACTTCGAGTGCGTCGGAATTATGGTTGCACCGCAAGGCAAATGGTTCTGTGCCGAGTGCCGGCCCAAATACTCGGAGGGACTCTATCCCGGCCAACTGAAGGCCAAGTGAAAAGTTTAAGATTTACTTATCGACTTATTCTAAATATTAAACCATAAAAAAAAACAAAAACAACAACAACACCCACTACAGAATGGATTACGCTTATTAAATGTTTAAAAAAAAAAAGAAAAAGAAAAAAAGTTCGTTGTTTTCACAACTTTGGAATAACAAACAAGAAATCTATGAAAAAACAATGAAAATTAATTACATTTAAATTAAGCTAAGTGAAAAGTTAGAATATGTGTGGAGTAATAAATATACATAAATATATACGCATATATACATATAGATATATAAGAGGTCCAGGCTCAAAGACGACTTGGCTACGGCGTAAACTAAGTTAATTTTAATTATATAAGTCTATATTACACATAAAACATGAATGTATATTCGTATATTTGTAATCTAATGGAATATATATATATATATCAATATATATATCTAAATTTTGTAAATATGTGAGAAATTCGTGCATGAAACCCATTCGAAATTATGGGTACTACTCCATATATATATATATAAATATATGTAGTTAGCTCATGCAAGATCGATATCTAAACGTTTAGATTTAATTCTCAACCCCAGCATCAGTAGTTATGATGATGCTTATGATAAATATAAATGACTATCTTTAGCTATATATGTGTAAAAAAAAAAACGTCAAACTCGAATTTCAGTCGAGATGCGAGAAATAAACATTCAGTAAGTGAACCATATTCAAGTTTAATTGTTTTTAATTGGATGTGGGCGCTTTTCTTAAATATTATGAATTAGGTACGAGTTGAGAAGAGACATAAATTTAGTATACTGAAAAAAAGGCTAGTCTCAATAGATTTTGAATTCGAGGGATATGTTGCTAATGATATAGTTACAGAACTACTTTAAAAGTTGTTCCGTATTTGCGTATTTCTATATATACGATTTTAACATGAAACTGGCAAAAGTTCGCAGCAATTGGGTTTAATACCCTTTAAGTATTCAAAAATATGTATCCGATATCTAAAAAGCATATTTAACTATTATTATGATTATGCTCAAGTGAATGCAAATAAAGCACGACAATATTATTAATGTTGATGGAAACACGAACGTATGCAACACAATACACACACACACACACACACACACATACCTTGGCCAGGGTCAGTGTGGGGTCATCAAAGACCAGGAAAAGGCAGCAGCAGGAGTAGAAAAGGGACACAACCACCACAAACCATTGGGGAGGAGGTGTTGAATTTTGTTTACCAAAAACAGCGCGTTGATTTAATTGCACAGCCAAAGGCGGGCGACAAAAGTAACGAGTGTCGAAATAACGAGTGACGAGTAGCAAAGCAACAACCACAACACACACAAACACCCTTACACAAATTACAGGTGAGTAACGGTAAAGAGACGCGGCGGCCAGTGGGCAATTTTCATGGCGTGGTGTGCGTGAGTACAAAATTACCATAAATCTGATTGGGCACCATATACAAATAAATATATATATGTATGTATATAATGTGGTTGCTGGTGAACTTGAGTGGCTCAGTTCGTGTTGAGTTGACGTTGCGCGCGGTTCGATCCTTGCGCTCCTTGCGGATAAATTAATTTTTGAATTTATTATAACGTCCCGGCACTCGCCTAGCTCCTCTGTTTGTGCGTGTATTTGTGTGTGCATGTGTGCCATGTGGCAGAAGGGGTCTACAAAATATACTGTGACAATATTGAGACTTGTGATTAGAAATTATTTGGCAACATGGTGCGACGCGCCTCGAGCGTGCCGCATCTAAACAATAGCGGTGGCAGTAGCGCCGATAGCGTCACGGCACGTGGCAGAGCAGCAGCTGCAGCAGGTGCAGCGGCTGGACGTGGCAGACGGACAACGGGCGGCAACAAGGCAACAACACCAACGCAACCGGGTCGTCAGAGCTCGGGCAGCAGCAGTGGATCGAGGATGCCGCGTTCTCGCAGCTTGACCAATGGCATGCGGCGTTTTAGTCCGCAGAAGGGTGGGGGCAGTGGCAGCAGCGGCGGTGGCACAGGAGGTAGCTCACGCAATACGCCATACTTTCTGCGTTCCCGTGAAAATGAGTAAGTGTCCCGGCGTAAGAATAGACTATAACACTGTGATGCTTCCCACCGTAATCAATAGTTCGATAATATTTGTTCCTTAAATAGATTCTATGAACCTCAAAAATCCTGCAGAGCCCAAGTATAAATTAAAATAATGCTTTTTTAAAGTTCTACAACAATTTTCCTCTAGGATACATCTTGATTTCCTCAGGCTTAAAATTGTTCTTTTAATTATACTTTTTCTTTGATTATATTGAATATTGGTACTGCTTAAAGTGGAATTTCTCTAAAGCCCTAAAATTGCATTATATATTCCCTTTTAGCTGATTCTGCTCAGATTTCCATTTGCGGAGGTTTTTTTTGGACCCTCAAGCCTAACCTTATATTGAGCAAGGGATATCTTAGTGTTACAAATCAAAACAAATCAATAATAAATAAAATAGACATAAAATGGACATAGACATACCTTGTATATAGTTATTCTTCTTATGATTATGTCTTGAAATATTACGCGATTGTTGTCTTTAACTTTTTCACTTTGATTTACCGTTTAAGTAATTTTAACACCATCAGTTTTTTTTTAATACAACATCCGATATATTTAAAGGTCAACATGACTCTTAGTTCGATAAGTCGTGAGAAATAGTTATATGCTGTTTGAAATATTAATAAGACTATTAAAGTGTCGAGCTATGCAAGTTATTAATTGTTTTTATATATGTATATATATGCAGCAATCCATTTGCCTGCTGAACTGAATAATAAAACTACAATACTACTTAGTAACGCGACTAGGGGCTACCAACCCTTGATGAGGTGTCATTAAAAAAAAATAAAAAAACAGCGAGTACCCTGGAATCATAGGAATACCCACAAGGCACGAGGCATAATGACCACGCACAATAAGTCAAAAGACGGCCAATCGAATGGACATATAGACAGAAAGACAGAAAGGCGGACGGATGGTGGGACAGACAGTAGTACCCTCAATTGGTCAAGTTTTATGTTTAAACAATTTGTGGAATTCTCTAATGGGGGTTGAGCAAGCACGACACAAATCGATTTTGTAATTACCCAGCATATTGAAGCCGACGAGTCCTTTGAGTCCAGCCTGACCCGCATCGAGAGCGAAAGTGACATATTTTTATTTGCCATTAGAGCTGTTTTGATAGGCGTTGTTGCTGTTTGTATCCTGATAGTAGTTGAGCGGTAGCCATATACTATATGGTCTACTAAGTAGTATATAGTCAGTCGCACTTAAGGTTAAGGACCTGTCGGTATTTCGGATTAAGTTGGGTTGTGGTTAAGCTCATGTCGAACAATCCGTTAATTGATGGAACTTGTGCCAAGAGGTAATTTTCATGATTAATTTTAACTTTCTGCTTTGTAATGTTCATTACTTATCGCTACGCTACTAATTCGATTGTCACTTGACAATTAGTTTGTCAAAATTCATTCTGCATTATCGATATATGCTTCATACAAATTATTTACTACCTTCAGTCTTTTTTTTTCAAATTTAATTCAAAGCTTTTTCTTTCGCTTTTAGTGTTTAGAAATTTATTTACATTAATAAAATCTAAGCTCAACTTCCAAAACTTAATTGCCACATATTAGGTTAGATTTCGCGCCTTTCTCAAATCATTATCACAGAATATTTTATAACACTGAACTGTCAAAAGTGTTTTATGACAAAAAAAAAAGTGTAATGAATAATAAATGGCCAGAGGGACATTGACTTGGTCGATAGCAAGTGCCTAAACATTGGTATTTGCCATGTGATTAAAGTGTGTGTCTTGTCGAGATTGCACGCCATATAAATAATGTCTGGTCAGTAATGTTTATTTTGTTGAAATCGTTGTTTTTATTGTTGCATTGTTCGCACAACAAATCAAATAGAACGACTACCAATTGAGCCAACGAGTCGGAACAAACAAAAAAACAAAAAAAAGAGAGGAAAAAAAAAAACAGCAACAATAAAGTGCAACTCTCACTTTTGTTTCCATATAGTATCTATATGGCTACATGTCTGCTAATAACCATATCGTGTAATGCTAGAGTTTAGGCAATGAAATGTCAAATTTGATTATATTTGAAAACGGAACATGTCCCTGTTGCTCCACAGAATAATAACAATGACCTAACCATCGTGTTGTGCATGCCAAAAAAAAATAATCCATATTTTATATAGATATAGTTATATGAATGTCTGGTCTGAGGTGTTTTTGAAAAATGCAAACTGCGCACAAGTCTACGCTGAAAATTCAGCCAAGGGTAAATTAATTCTTCTCTGTTGTGTCACAGGGGAACTATAAAAAACATATATATATATATCTATATATATATATATATATATATATATATATAAATCAATCAACTATTGACACGGACATTAATTAAAGCGTATTTACATGCATATTACCCACTCATTACGACGCCCTTAATACAAACTAAATGGGGGTACTACATGAACATATTTACTATCTACATATATTCCATATAGCTGATCAATTAAAGTAACAAATGCTATTGGTGTCAATTTACGATACACGTGCTTATATTTTCCTATAAACACCCGATATGTGGAGCACCCAATAAATTAGTCAGTTCCACTTTATTTTCACTAATGCTCAACAAATTGATGTTGATGGCTAAACAAAAAATCAACAATAATATGGCCTACTAATGTAGTAAAATTATTATTACTTCTACTTTTTCTACTTGTAAAGAACTAATATTTGTACAGATATATTTATACTATACACGTAATTATTATATTACGCATTTATTATTTATTCTTTATTAACTTTATGCACTTTTCATAATTATTAAACTCTAGATATAGTAAAGCTGATATAAAAGTGATAAATTTATTTCAATTTATGTAAAAAAAATATAATTGTATATTTTGTGAGAAAACTTGTTTCCCCATTGGATAACTATCAATTATTTGAGGCCATTAGAAAATCAATATTTAAATACCAATTTTACCTTTATTTGAGTAAATAAATTACTTAGAAGACAACCATTAGACGAAAGTCCACTAGAAATAGCCCGGCTTATTAAGTATTTAGCATCCATTTCATGTGGATTAAAGTTGATTGAACTTTCGATTGGTTGTCTTATTAGCCCAGAAAGTGCTTCGTGTTAATTTCTGCTGTCACGTTTGCCTCGTTTAAAATATTGACAAAGTGCTCACAAACTAAGGCGTAGATCCAAAGTTTTGTGCCTGATTAATATATATGTATATACACATTTGTGACCTCCATTTGTGTGGTTAGAGAGTCAAGTTTTTGATCACTAATTCATTAGTTCTGAACATTCCAATTATGCGTATATGTCAAATGTCAGCGCCAATGAATAATGAATTAGGAATAGTTCAAATAAACAATTTGTTGATTTATTTAGGCCTTTCGAT
The DNA here is from genome assembly GCA_037043585.1 of Drosophila mimica. NCBI lineage: Eukaryota > Metazoa > Arthropoda > Insecta > Diptera > Drosophilidae > Drosophila > Drosophila mimica. Next base: position 4,055,289 of record JBAMBE010000361.1, on the reverse strand, counting down.
TGGTTTGATAATTGACGGAACACACACAGAAACTAAATTAAGCTCTTTACTGCTGTTCATAGCAATCGACTTGTTCACGATTCCAATTTCAATTCACACAAATTATGGAAATACCAAAAGTTCCGAAATTCTATTAAAAATATTTCTTGTTAATCATATGAAATCACACCAGGAATGTTTTCTCCCACCACCAAAAATCGAATTAAGCCAAAAAGTGCTACGCAAACGAAGAAAAACCCACTCAGAGAAAAAAAAAACAAAAACAAGAGTTTAGGCTGCGTCCACCCTTAACCTTGGGCTATTTATAGGGCCCCTCAATCATAGGAACGTCATCAAGTTCAAGGGAATTGGAACAAACACTTTAGCATTGTTGACCATAACAAACCAAAATATAAAAAAATTCATAACAATAACTAAATTTCGTAGTTGCGCTTGAGAGCGGAGATTCCATTTAGTTAACACAAATTGAGTTAACAACCAAAAAGAACCACGTACTAACTGACCTTGAGAAGTCCCAGAGTCCAGTGAGTAATTAAACCCATTCCGTTTATATTGTGATGAAATAGTTGAGGACTTTGTTTGTTCACATCTGTTGGATGTGAAGCACAGTGAAAGATACGACTAGTAGTTTCTTCAAGCTATTAGTCTTAATTGTCTACTTTCGTATGTGTCCAACTTCTAGGATGTTTATCCATTAATCGATTAAATTAACATATTAAATGCTCGCAGGGGTTAATTTCGCTTTCCGCTTAATTTCCACTTAATATTTACATAAATGAGTTATTCATTTGCCTTACGCAGAATTGGCAGTGCGGATACCTTGGAAGTTGTGGCCTCCAAGTCGACGGGCACGGGCAGCGAGGAGCCCTCAACGCCTGAGGATAATATCAATGTGGTAGTCCGAGTGCGTCCTCTGAATGACAAGGAGAAACGTGACAGGCATGGAGCAACTTTACAGTTTCCCGGCAATGGACAAGTCATCGTAAGACCCGAAAACCTAATCCCTTACTTTCCACATATATGTTGAGTATATATCTCGCTCTTTCTGCCAGATCGAGGGAAATGACACGGGTGCGAAGCGTTCGCATAATCGCGATAGTGTCCGAGTTTTTACGTATAATGTGGTCTTCGAGCCGGGTGCCACCCAGGAGGATATACTGGACTATTCGGGCATAAAGCGCATCATTGAGATGGGCATCGAGGGCTTCAGCTGCACCGCCTTTTGCTATGGGCAAACGGGTTCCGGCAAGACGCATACATTGACCGGTCCGCCGGATTTGGTGAGCAGTGTTCACTTGATATAAGCTAAAATATATATGATGTGATCGAACTTTTGTTATCTTTGCAGTTTGTGGGCAAGCCGAATCCAAAGGATCCGGGTCATGGCTTGATCTTCCGCTCGTTTTTGTATCTCTTCCAGTTGATTAAGAATCGCAAGGATGTTAACTATGTGCTCAAGGCTTCTTTTATGGAGATTTACAACGAACGGGTGCGTGATTAACAAGTATATCATAATAATAATGCTCAAATATCAAAATGAATTGACAATTTTTGGGAATGAAAGTTATTATAAATTTTTGATTTATTTTATTATTTAATGTCGACACAAAAAGTAAAAAGTAAATTAAATTATTTAAATTGAAAAACTTAATTTAATTAATAATCAGATCGAACTAAGGTCAACAAATTAATTTGAAAGCCGATATCTGTTATAATGATCTAAAATGTGTCCATTGTCCAAGGTTATATATCAGTAATTACACCACATGGCTAATCAACCGATATCAGCAGACTGACCTTTACTATGACATCGGTCCAGTTTTAAGCATACCAGAACCTCGACTCGTACAGCTCTTTTATCATCTGATATCTAAGTAAGGCGGTTCCACTTGATCGAATGTTTAATTAAAATTGTTTTGCAATATTACTGATTGGTTCCGCCCATTGGCAAATAGCATTTGCTTTTAAAATTGACTCTGGTATGCATTGGATTGACCTCTATTTAATGGCCACTTCACAGCCCATTCACTTCCCCTTTTTCCAATCATGCATGCTCGCAGTAAATTGTCGCACTGAGTGAATTTTAGGTGCAGTTTGCATGGCATTTTAGATGATTTGTTTGATCAAGCCCAAGGAGTCCAAGGGGTGCCTTAATTTCATTATTGGTTTTCGAAATTGAAATGCATTTTATATGAACAGGTAATCGATTTGCTCAATCCGGGAAGTGCACGCAAACCGCTCGCCGTACGTTGGTCCAAAAAATCGGGCGGTTTCTTTGTGGAGAATCTATTCACTGTCGACTGTGAGGAACTGGACGATTTGCTGGCTGTCTTGGAGGAGGGTAAGTAATGGTGTTGCTTTTTAAAGGGCGCTCTTGCGACACACAGCTGCAAAAATTTATTTTTACGAATTTCACTTTAATCCTGACATTTGACAGGCATGCGAAATCGTGCTGTTGGCTCGCATGCGATGAATGATCATTCATCGCGCTCGCATACGATACTAACGGTACACATATTATCGGATCAGCAAACCGATGGCGGTGTCTTTCTTTCCAAGCATGGCAAGATTAACTTTGTGGATTTGGCTGGCAGCGAGTTGACCAAGAAGACGATGAGCGAGGGCAAAACGCTGGAGGAGGCGAATAACATCAACAAGAGTTTAATGGTGCTGGGCTATTGCATCTCATCGCTGAGTGATAACAAGAAGAGATCGGGCCACATACCCTACAGGGATAGTCAGTTGACCAAGTTGCTGGCCGACAGTCTGGCCGGGAATGGTGTTACGCTGATGATCGCCTGCGTTTCACCAGCACATTATAATCATGCTGAGACGTTGAATACCCTGCGCTATGCATCCCGTGCGAAGCGCATCCGGACCAAGCCCGTCATCATGATGGATCCGCGAGAGGCGCTCATACTTAGCCTGAAGCGGGACATACACGCGTTGCAAATGGAGAATGAACATCTGAAGGCGGCCCTGAATCTGCATCATCAAGCAGCCCCGATTGATGACCACGCTGGCAATCTAATCGAGCAGCAATTGGAGCGGGTTAACACTGGCGAAGGCAGCGTTGCCGTGCCCAAAGTCGATCTAGAGCGTTTACCCGAACTCGATGGCACCGAGCTGGCCGAGCTGGTTAAGCTCTATATGGCCGAGAATGAATCTCTGCGGCAGGAGAATAATCATTTGTTTACGGTACGGGAAACGATACTCAGGGATCAGGAGATTGTGTGCCGGGAGAACGAACGTTTGCTCAAAAAATTGGAGGAAGTGAACAAGTGAGTAGCAGCTACCAATCCACTAGTAACCAAATCGAGGGCGCGACACTTGGGCTCATTGCTGTCTTCTGTCTCCTTTTTAACTCGTTTTAGATTAAAACCGAGCGAGGACAATGAGTCAGCAAGTGTTGAGCCTGGGTCCCAGCCGATCGCATAATCGGCAAAAATACCAACAAATACAAATTTCAAAATTAAATTTTTTTTTTTGCTATTTGCATTGACAAATCAAGTTTTTGAAACGAATTTAGAGTGTGACTAATTGTTAAATAAGCCGAAAAATAAATAAGTTTTGTTTCTTAGTGTTTGTGTGCGTTCACCTTTAATACCCGCACGACCTGCATTCTCGCCAACAACTGGCAAAGAAACGCCCGGCACCGAGATCTGGACTAATCCGGAACCCATCTTGGCAGCAGCGATTTTACCGCTTGAGCAGCGTATGTCGGAGAATGCGGATAAGCGAACGCATACGGCTCAAAGGCGTATAGATGAACAGCGTATCGCTAGGAATATTCTACTCATGGCAAATGCGTTTCGAAAGCCCCAGGCCCAGTTGGAGTCCAGCATCACAGAACCAACAGAGGCTCACCATAATAATGAGCCCAATGAAAGAAAACCAGATTTAATGCCCGAGTAAGTTCTTAATTCAGAAACAATTGTATTCATTATAATTATTATAAATTACATTTTTGTAGCATGCTTACGTAATACATCTATTTATGCCCATACATATATATATATATATACAAACAAATATATATATATATACAAACAAATATATATTTTTGGTACAATTAAATCATATGTTAAATCGAAACTTCAATAAAACTGTTAAAATATTCAAAATGCCTTTAACTTTCCGCCAAGTTGGCAGCTCTCGAAAAACAGCTGCTAAAACTTATTGTTATCGATAGCTCGTTAATAACATGTACATTCAACAACAGCAAATCAAACGCTATTGATTTTTCGGTGATTCGAAATCCTCGAGCTTGTGCCTAAAATTAAGCTTCTAAAGGTAAAATCAACCATGATTGTTGAAGAAACGCCATATTTACAAATTTTTGTGATTCTTTGCAGCTGCACCCGTATTCGCTAGCAATCGCATTTTTCGTTGACATTCATCATAGGTCTTGCCGAGACTGCCGTTTTGGACATCATGGCTGCTAATTTGCAACAGCAGCGCACAATTAATGAGCAACTGCGTCGCGAGACTGTCATACAACGCATCCAGGTGTCGGAGGCATGTAATGCAATGATGAAGTATATGTTAGATCACGAATCGGATGATTGTCTGCTTAGTGGATTCTCTAGTCAGAAGGTGAATCCGTTTCGCGAGAAGAACTCGTGCAGCATTTTATAAGCTCAATTTTGAATAGGTACACAAGTTCCTAGCACAGTATTCATAATTATGTAGACATATATACATAAATATTGTTTACCTTTCATTTGCGGTGAACAATAATAGACTAGAACCAATACATATACAAGAAAATCTATAAATGCATGCGTGTGTATAACCTTTGATGTTTATTGTAAATGTATGCTGACCTCAATTATGTCTATAAACTGAACACACACATATTCGAGAAAAATATTTAATAATGTGCGAAACAAAAATAAAAACTCAAACCGTCTTTATGTATACATACCATGTATTTTGCTAGTCCTATAGCTCTTTTTTGGAGAACAGCATATATCGCATATATACCCTAGCAATTTTCAAATAAATGTATTACCCTAACTAAATATGTTTCATTTTGAGATATTAATAAATAATACATGTTTATAAACGTATATCTACGGTATATTTTATTATTTAAAAATTGAAGAAAAAAATGATATAAATTACATTTCAACATCTACCTATGGCCTTCTTGTGCCATTGGTACCATAATAAAAAACATATAGTTTATTTGAATCAGTATTTCATAAATTGTCGAACTTTACAAATTGATTTAACGTATTTCCATCTATTTAAAGCCTTCAGGTTAGCAGGATTTTATCTCCCACTTTGTTTATATCCCTTCAAAAGGCGAAATAATTCAATTAAGTATGGCTAATATGTTATTCAATCCATACAAAATTGTAAATTATACGGAAATAAAATTAGCTTTCCACCAAAACCACTGCCAACGCTAACGCTAAAAAGTTTTCTGATAGTAGTACTTTCTGGAAGTATTACTTTTAAACCAACGTTGTACCTCCCCAAACAATTCGATATTTTTAGGAAATATTACTTAATTACCTTTCATACTATGTAAAATGTCAATAGGTTTTCTAAAAAAGAAAATGAAAAAAGGAATTTAAATCAAACCACATCATTGGTACATGTTTGACCATAATTTAGTCCAACATAAGAAAATGAGAAAGGCAATTTAAATCAAACCACATCATTGGTAAATGCTTGACCATTATTAATTTATACATAAACAATATCGTTTATTTTAATATAATTAACAAGACCGTTAATATCTAATTAACTCATTATTTTGCTTACAGCTGTATTAATAAATTATCCAAACGGAGTTATTGTTGTCATTTTATAGTTTGCGCTTTATGATTACCCAACAATTTTCTATCGGGATCCCATTAATTTTTGATGAATATCAGTGTCTACGCCGCGGATCAAGATTGCAGGGGTTTTGACAACTCTAAGAGAATTCAAAACAAGTAAATATAAAATAATATTATGCTTTCTTAAGAAGAACAGAGGTGAATTATGACTTATAACACATTTCACAAGATGAATAAATATCTTCAATTCATTTACAATTTTTATTTTTATTTTACTTACTGCTTGAGTTGCCAAAAGGACCAGTACGATTAAAATCACAAATTTCATTTTTGTTGATAGTTAAGTCTCAATATAAAACACTTGGCTTATATACACTTCAATAGGCGAAACAATTAAATTAAGTGTAACTAATATGATAAACAATCCCTACAAAATTTAAAATAATGCCGAAATAAAATTTGTTTATCACCAAAACCACTATTAGGTCATACGTCATACTTCTTTTGACATAAGTACTTCTAAAGATTTTCTATCTTACATCAACATGGCACTATCCCCAAACCATTCTACATTTTTTGGAAAGGTAACTTAATTACCGTTAATACTATTTAAAATGTCAACAGGATTCCTACATAAGAAAATTAAAAAGGTGCTTTATTGGTACATATTTGACGATTATTAAATCATACAGCAACAATATCAGTTATTTTAATATAATTAACGCACATTTCTAGAATCTAATGGCTCCTTTTTGGAGAAGGCATATATCCTACATGCCTGTTATACTTTAAGATATTAATAAATACAACATATTAATTTGAATAATGTTTTCCCTCCCCCACCTATGTGCCTTTGGCGGGAATTCTCCGGGGTCCATGTCGTCTACGACAGCTCTATGAAAATTAAAATGTGTAAATATAAATTAATAAATAAAATTATAAAAAAAATTCGGAGTCTCTTTGGTTTTTATTTCACTACTTGACCTGACAAAAGGACCAGTGCGATTAAAAGAGAAGATTTCATTTTTATATACCCCTCAATATGCGAAACAATTAAATGAAGTATGGACAATTTGTTAAACATTCTCTGCAAAATTTTAAATATTGTAGAAATAAAATTTGCGGGAGTTAGCGAGGTCCAAAATTTGTTTTCCAGATTCTTTAAGGGTGTTAAAATTTTCAAATTTGTTGAAAATTTGCTGAATTGAGCTTTAAAATTGTGTGAGATATGTATATGGTCTTATCGATTTACACCAACAGGTGTATCGGTTTAGGTTTAGGTGAAGTGAGCGTGGTCAATTTTATATCGATCACTTAGGGGAGTTACCCGTAACATACGTTCAAAATTTGGTGACAAATTATGGAAGATATGCGCATTTCAGATTTCTAGGTCCAGAGTTCCTGGCGGCGTCGGAGGAGGTTACCAGCAAGTTACCTTCCAAGTTTGGTCGCTCCATCTTTTAAATGATGCAAGATACACGGATTTATCGATTTACACTTTCCCAAATATTGGCATTGTCGATTATGGGCACAGGTGTCGGCGTGGCAATACAAATTTGTTATCGGTTCTTAAAGGTGACTACCAGTAATATACCAACCAAATTTGACGTACCCAAATCAAAACCTACGGAAGATATAACCATTGGCATATACCGATCTTTGAAGGACATCGCCAGCAACCTCCCAACCGAAATTTGTGACATTATCGATTTGCGATTTGAGCGCATTTTCTAGCTCCCTATTGGACGCTGGAATCCAATCTTGACACTTTATCTTTTGAGGGTACTTTCAAGTATATGTTCCAAGTTTCAAGTCTCTATATCTATACCTTCGGTACCATACTAAAAAAAACAATGTATCTTGTTTCTCTTTATTTTACTTACTACTTGAGCTGCCAAAAGCATCATCACGACGATTAAAACAGTAAATTTCATTTTATGTTTAATTCTTAACTTTCAATTTAGGAGACTCGGCTTATATACCCTTCCATAGGCGGAACAATTAAATTAAGCATGGCTAATATGTTATAAGGTTGGTAGGTTATACAGTTGTAGACTCAAGGTCGACACACATAGGCCATATTTGGCCCGTTGTGGTGCCGTGTGGATAGAGATTTAGACAGAAAGGTTAATAGTAGAAAGAAACGGAGGCAGAATGGACTAGACAAACATAAAACAACCAAGCCTCCAGCGGGATTCAAACCCGCGATTGATTGTGTTGTAAACGATGCAAAGATTCAATGCTTACGACCATGAAGCCATATTTTTCTTTTTATATTGACATGGTACCTCGCCAACCAATTATATTCCTGGAAAGGCAACTTAATTGTCTTTATTCTATTCCTGAAAAGGCAACTTAATTGTCTTTAATGCAATTTTAAACGTTAAAGTTACAAAATAAAAAGGTACTTTAAGTCAAACCAAATCATTGAATATTATTAATTCATATAGCAAAAATATCGTTTATTTAAATCAGTATTACATTGTTGATGAATTTCAAAACGCTATGAATATCATTATTCTAATGTCAATTTTTGTTGCCACAGCGATCAGTGCGAAATTCATCTATGTAATTTTGCCAATAGTAAAGCTATATATCGCACATACAGACTAAAAATTTTCAAATGAATGTATGACCCAATTTAAATATGTTTTATTTTGAGATATTAATAAATAAAAACAGATTCATAAATGTACGCACATCAATTTATTTATGTTTGAAAAGTGTTACGCCATATTTTCTAAATCGAATAATAAGACAAACTGGCTTAATGTTTCTCCATATATTAATGGCCTTCAGATTAGCAGGATTATATCTCCCACTTTTTTGAGAAAATTGGTTGATTTTATTTACCTTTTACACCACCACCTCCTTTTGGAGGCTTGGTGAACCTCGGTGGTGGTTGTTTTTTGCAGCTCTAAAAGAATTCAAATCAAATAAATATAAATTAATGTTATGACTTTCCAAAGTGGATCAGAGGTGAATTTTGACTTATAATATATTTAACAAGATGATTGAATATCTTCATATTAAATCCAAAACATGAGAGAACGTCGCAGTCGGACTGAACAGACAGCGAAATATTATGATACCAAGTTTGGTAACTATTGCTCTTAAATTGCGGGAGATATGGGCATTTATCAGTTTTTGGGGGCGGGAGTACGCGAGGTCCAAAATTTGTTTTCCAGATTCTTTAAGGGTGTTACTAGCACTATCCCTTTCAAATTTGGTGAACTTAGCTTAAAAATTGCGTGAGATATATGGTCTTATCGATTTACACCAACAGGTGTATCGGTTTAGGTTTAGGTGAAGTGAACGTGGTCGATTTTTTATCGATCACTAAGGGGAGTTACCAGTAACATACTTTCAAAATTTGGTGACAAATTATGGAAGATATGCGCATTTCAGATTTCTAGGTCCAGAGTTCCTGGCGGCGTCGGAGGAGGTTACCAGCAAGTTACCTTCCAAGTTTGGTCGCTCCATCTTTTAAATGATGCAAGATACACGGATTTATCGATTTACACTTTCCCAAATATTGGCATTGTCGATTATGGGCACAGGTGTCGGCGTGGCAATACAAATTTGTCAACGGTTCTTAAAGGTGACTACCAGTAATATACCAACCAAATTTGACGTACCCAAATGAAAAACTGCGGAAGATATAACCATTGGCATATACCGATCTTTGAAGGACATCGCCAGCAAACTCCCAACCGAAATTTGAGACATTATCGATTTGCGATTTGATCGCATTTTCTAGCTCCCTATTGGACGCTGGAATCCAACCTTGACACTTTATCTTTTGAGGGTACTTTCAAGTATATGTTCCAAGTTTCAAGTCTCTATATCTATACCTTCGGTACCATACTAAAAAAACAATGTATCTTGCTTCTCTTTATTTTACTTACTACTTGAGCTGCCAAAAGCATCATCACGACGATTAAAACAGTAAATTTCATTTTATGTTTAATTCTTAACTTTCAATTTAGGAGACTCGGCTTATATACCCTTCCATAGGCGGAACAATTAAATTAAGCATGGCTAATATGTTATAAGGTTGGTAGGTTATACGGTTGTAGACCCAAGGTCGACTCACATAGGCCATATTTGGCCCGTTGTGTTGCCGTGTGGATAGAGATTTAGACAGAAAGGTTAATAGAAGAAAGAAACGGAGGCAGAATCGAATTCCACTGGACTAGACAAACATAAAACAACCAAGCCTCCAGCAAAGGTTCAATGCTTACGACCATCAAGCCTGCTAATATGTTATAAGATCTGTACAAAAATTAAAATAATGCGGAAATAAATTTGCAACTATTAATTCGAAAATCAACCATTCTTCTAATATTTAAACTTTCTGGAGGTTCTTTTTATATTGACATGGTACCTCCCCAACCAATTATATTCCTGGAAAGGCAACTAAATTGTCTTTAATGCTATTTTAAACGTCAAAATTACAAAATAAAAGGATACTTTAAATCAAACAAAATCGTTGAATATTATTAATTCATATAGCAAAAATATTGTTTATTTAAATCAGTATTACATTGTTGATGAATTCCAAATGCTATGAATATCATTATTCTAATGTCAATTTTTGTTGCCACAGCGATCAGTGCGAAATTCATCTATGTAATTTTGCCAATAGTAAAGCTATATATCGCATATACCGACTAAAAATTTTCAAATGAATGTATGACCCAACTAAATATTTTTTATTTTGAGATATTAATAAATAAAAACAGATTAATAAATGTACGCACATCAATTTATTTATGTTTGAAAATTCGAATAATAATACAAATTGGTTTGATTTATTTCCAGCTATTAATGGCCTTCAGGTTAGCAGGATTTTATCTCGCACCCTTCAGATTAGGCCACCTCTAGGAAAATTAAAATAAAAAATAATTTTTAATTAAGTTGAACGAAGTGAAATTATGACTTGTACGAGGGTGGTTTGATGAGTACCTGACCTGGCCAGGTGAAGTCCACTGTTTCGACTGTTCTTTGGTCTCTGGTGTGTACCAGTGAATCCATGTTTCGTCAACAGTCACGAATCGACGCAAAAATTCCTTCGGATTACGCTTTAACAGCGCCAAACCATGCTCCGAAGTGGTCACGCGGTTGCGCTTATTGTCTGGTGTGAGCAAACGCGGCACCCATCGCGCCGATAGCTTTCTCATACCCAATATTTCATGTAGGACATGTAGTCCGATTTGACTGAAATTTTCACTGTGGCTGTTTAGGTTTATGTACTATACGATAGTCACGTCATATTGCAATAGTGGCACCATCTGGCGTCAAGGTCAGGTACTCATCAAACCACCCTCGTAGCATATTTCTCAAGATGAATAAATATTTTTAATTCATGTAAAATTAAAAAACGCCCTATTAGTTTTTATTTTACTTACTCCATTTTATCCCAACATGATCAGAACGATTAAAAGATAAAATTTAATTTTTATTTTTTCTTTTCCTTTTTCGTATGTTTCAATGTAAGAAACTTGGTTTATATCCCTTCAAAAGACGAAACAATACAATTAAGTATGGCTAATATGTTATTCAGTCCATAAAAAATTGTAAATAATGCGGAAATCAAATTAGCTTACCACCAAAACCATTGTCAACTCGAACGTTAAAAAGTTTGTTGATAGTAGTACTTTCTGGGGGTATTACTTTTATACCAACGTAGTCGAATGTCATCCATATAATTTCCCAATCGTATAGCTACATATATATTGTATATACAAACTAGACATTTTTAAATGAATGTATGATCCTGACTAAATATGTTTAATTTTGAGATATGAATTAATAATACATGTTAGAAACGAACGCACATCAATTTTTTATGTGTGAGAAGTATTTGCTTTATTTTACGATTTGAATATTAAGACAAATTGGTTTAATGCATTTACATCTCTACTTATGGCCTTTTAGTGCCATTAGCAGGATTTTATCTGCCATTATTTTGAGAAAAATTAATGCAGAGGATTTCACTGCTCAAGCTCAAGCTTTGCCTGTCCTTTGGCTTTTAGCGGCCCTGTTTTTAGCTCTTTGACAACTCTAAGAGAATTCAAAACAAGTAAATATAAATTAATATTATGCTTTCTTAAGAAGAACAGAGGTGAATTGTGACTTATAACATATTTCACAAGATGAATTAATATCTTCAATTCATGTAATATGCAATAAGCTCTGTGTTTCACTTATTTTTATTTTACTTACTGCTTGAGTTGCCAAAAGGACCAGTACGATTAAAACAGCAAACTTCATTTTTGTTGATTGTTAAGTATCAATGTAAAACACTTGGCTTATATACACTTCAACAGGCGAAACAATTAAATTAAGTGTATCTAATATGATAAACAATCCCTACAAAATTTAAAATAATGCGGAAATAAAATTTTCTTATCACAAAACCACTATTAAGTCATACGCCAACCATTTTTTGATAGAACTACTTCTAAAGGTTTTCTTTCTTATATCTACATGGTACTATCCCTAATCAATTCTATATTTTTTGGAAAGGTAACTTAATTACCTTTAATATAATTTAAAATGTCAACAAGCTTCATGTACATGTACATGGTACATTTTTGACGATTATTAAATCATACAGCAACAATATTGGTTATTTGAATCGAACCATTAATATTAAACACGACCATTAATATTAAATTAACAGAATAGTTAATTTACAACTGAATTAACAAATTAACAACAGTTTTCACCAATTTGAGAGCTTAAATTTAAATAATAGCTTGCTTTTCATGATTACCCACAAGTTTTCTATCGGGATAAATGCATTTATTATGGATATCAGTATTCGCTATTTATATATTTATCCTATTGCCAATTTTATGCTGCCATAAATGCGAATACGGGGCGCATTTCTAGAATCCAATCCATGTGATTTACCAATCGCATGTCTCCTTTTTTGATAATAAAATAAACATAATGAAACATAATAATAAATAAACATGTTTATCAAAAAATCAAATAAATATAATTTAATATGATGATTTTATAAAGTTGAATATTGTACTTCATGTAAAATGCAAAAAGAATTGGGTTTCCTTTCTCTATTTTATGCTTACAACTTAAGCAATTATTAGCTGCAGTACCATTACGGTGATAACAGTTTCCTTAATTTTCAATGTAAGATACTTGGCTTATATACCCATCAATAGGCTAGCAGGTTATATAAAATCTTTTACAATCCCCAGAAAATTTATAATAATGCAACTGATAAAATTTGTATTTAGGAAATTGATTTGATCTGTGTTGCTTTGTGTGATCTATCGAGTATTTAATGTTATTGTATTGTTATAATATATTGTTATTGTTTACTGTAGTAAAAGTTTCTAAAATGAACGATACCTTAAAGAATCTGTCAGTCAATCCGTATTTCATATTCCTTGCCCAGTTTCGAGCATGTCTTGAAAAACGTGGTGTCAGAAATATTAAAGTCACCACGACGGCGCGAGAGGCTGGTAAGAAATGGCGCCATATGAGCTGTTCTCAAAAGGCTGTTTATATAGAAATTGCCCAAAGAAATCAAGAAGCACGTAAACGAATACATACAATTAAAACAGAAGTGTAAACAAAATTCTATATAAAAATTAATAAAATTGAATTTTTTACGTTGGCGCACACAATTGCACAAATAAATCGAGAAGCACGTAAACATATAATTAAAACAGAAGTGTAAACAAAATTCTATAAAAAAATTAATAAAATTGAATTTTCTACGTTGGCGCACATTTTTCGTGTGATTGTAATCGATGATCACTGTCGATTGCAAAAAACGCACACTTCCCAACACTATAATGCTGCGACAACACATTGTGTGAAAAGTAAGACGGTTTGTCGCACAAAATTAAAATGAGTTCCGGATTTGTTACTGAATCCGAGGCGGCAGAAGTACGAAAGCGTCGCCAGGAAGAATGGGAACGCGTCCGGCAGCCAGAAGATCCCATGGAGAGACCCGAGGAGCCATACGACGGTCGCTCGTTGTATGACCGCCTGAAAGAGCAGAAAACCAAAAAGGATATGGAATTTGAGGAGGCACACAAACTGAGTGAGACTTGAGCCTTGTGTCAGTGTGAACAGCAACAATTAGCAACAATGTCATATATGTATTTAGAGAATCTAATACGCGGCCTAGACGATGACGAGGTGCAGTTCCTGGAGCTCGTCGATGCACACAAAATGAACGCGGAGCGCCAACAGATGCGTGACGAGGAAATGGAGCTAAAAGATTTTCGCAATCGCGTCGAGAAACTGCACGAGGAGAGCGTTGATAAGGTAAATTCTGCTTAAAGTCTGGCTATATGGGTTATTAAATTTTTTTTGTTTTTGTTTTAGAAACTACAAGCGGAGCTGAAGACGACAGCTAAATCCATTGGTGCGCCTGCCACAGTGCGCAATACACAAAAGTCACTCTTGGCCCAGGGCATTAAGCGTAAAAATGGTGAATTGCCGACCACCAGCAAAGTGTGCAGAGTAGAGCAAGAACAGCAGGAGACACTAGCTGTATCAGCAGAGAAACCAAGGGCAGCTGCATCGACGCCCGCTCTATGTCGCATTAGCACAACCAAACACGACGTTGGTGGCCTCAAATGCATCGCCATATTGCCGGGCATTGCATCCTACACGGATTCGAGCGACTCCGCATCGAGCACCGAGGATGAGGATCATGGCTGCAGTCTGGTTGATATGTGTGGTCGGAAGATGCCCAAGAAGAAACAGTGCGCCGAGTAAATCAAAAATTGAATTTTTTTTTGGTGTGTGTATTTTTGTTTTTGTATAGGGGGCAACAACAACAAACAGTTTTTTATTGGATTCTTAATTAATTAATGTTTGCTGCAGCGAATTATATAAACTAGAGGATAAAACGGTTGCTATTCTATGTGTCCTTTTTCTTGTTGCGATTGCGGTTCTTTACATTGGTTGCCTCATAGAAATTACTGCCAATCTTCTTGCGCTTCTGACTCCGCTCCAGCGCACGCTTCTGTTTGGCATTGAGGCGTGGCTGCTTGGAGGTTCTCGGACCATCTTCATCCGCGCTGTCGTCCAGCTCATCGGAATCCCCTGGTTGCAATTTCGAGACACGGAATTTACCGGACGATGTGATCGCTAGCTGTTGGGTCTTCTTCGTCTTCGATTTCTTGTGGACGACACGCTGCAAATCCTCATTGTATTCATCCTCCGAATAGAAATTATCGGCACCATCACTCGAGTCATCATCCATCTCGGGATTTACCATGCGCGCCTTTTTGCGGGCTGCACGCTCAGCTTTCTGCTGCTCCAGCAGCTCCAAGTCAATATGCTCCAGTTCGCGCTCATCTCGCTGCTCATACTCCAGACCGACGCGAATCTTGCGGAAATCCTGAATCTGCTTAAATTCACGCGCCCTTTTCACTGACTCGCTGACAAATGTGGGCGCCTCCGACTTGGCATCCCCATCGTCACCAGCCTCATCTTTCACAGCAGCAACAGCCTCTTCCTCCAGTGTTAGTTTGGCCTCTAAGGATTTGGGTATGGCGAAGCCCTCGGGTGGCACATAGAAGGGCAGCTTGCCACGCTGCCAATCGTTGAGCACCATACGCGCCGTAACCGTGATGTCTGGTTCGCCTCCTTTGAGCAGCTTGCCCGTCTTCTGAGCGAGCTGCTCGAGGAAATGTGTCCCTGATGTCCAGCTTTCAATCTTATAGTTCTTGGCAATGTACTCCTTGCGTACACGCTGCAACACAGTCTCAACATAATCCTCCGGATTGGTAACCAACTCCACGCGGACTACACCTTTTAGCACTTTCTCCGTGTCCGTTTCGGCGGAGGGATAAACAACGCCGGGACAATCGATGAGGAATATACGTTTCATTAGCGTTATATATTGCCAGACTTTCGTCTCGCCAGCAATCGGTGCCACATTGCATACCTTTTTGGACCGAAGCGCATTGATGACGGAAGATTTGCCCACATTTGGATAGCCAATAAATCCAACGCTGATCTGTTTCTTGTCCATGTGCAATTTGCCTAACTGACGGAACAGGTTGATCAGTGCACCTGTCAAATATTGTTTTTATAATGATATATAGAATATTTATATATACACAATTCCACTACTCACCCTTGCCAAAGGGGTGCTGCATCGAGGCATGAAATGCGATTGTTGGATACTCCGCACTGAGAATGGCCACCCAGCGCTGTGTCACCCATACTGGCACCAAATCCACTTTGTTCAGTATGAAGAAGAGATGCTTGTGTGGCTTCTCCTTTCGCAAGAACTCCTCAATATATTTGGAACGTGTGCCCATGGGATCACGTGCATCGAGCACCTGCAGCAGCACATCGGATGCATCCACAACTTTGTGCAACTCATTCCAGATCCGTCTACTCTGACCCGCCCCGAAAACCCAATCACGCACCAACTTCTTCTCGCCAGTATCCTCACGGATGAGATCCACATCTTTGTTAGCATCATACTGATCGGCCTGCTGATCAGCGGCACGGCTCAAATCTTCCAGATCTCGCACCTTGAGGCTGACACGTTTACGCTGCTTCTTTGGTCCAAAGACACTGTCGAAACTCTCCGTTTCCAACAGATGAACACGTTGGTATTTGGATGCCTCGTTGAGCAGGGTCACTGGCAATTGTGATGGCTTCATTATAACCTGATACGGATCCTTAACAGCTTTGCCAATCTCATCCTGAAACTTTTGCAGTGCCGTCTGCGAGATGACTCGCGAATTGCTGAACCATTTCGGTGTCGGCTCCACTCTGGCCATTGTGCCAGCAGGCAGACGACCCTAAAAATAGAATAAAATATTAGCAAACAGGTAATTTCCCTCATTGTTGGGAATCCTTACCTGAAACGGTGCCGGGGTAAGAATTTTGCCAGTGCGATCACGTTTGGCCTTAAAATTGCGATACATCTGCAGACGCTTGATGGTGCCCTTCGTGCGCGGATGGGCGACACCTTTGAGGCCACTTGTCGGCCGCTCCGGATTCATGGAGTGATTGGAATGGTTGAAACCCTGTGTACGGGGTTTGCCCGTTGTGCTGCGCGTTTTCGGCATCGTGTTTGTCTTCTTTTTGTTCAATTACGTGCGATTTAGTTAAATTTAAGTGCTGCAATTGAAGCACGCACGTATCAAAACAAACACGTTCCGTTCTCAAAAGAAAGGTTAGGTTGAAGGATTGTTTTCATTTCGGTGCACTATCGATATTCGCAACACTTTGCTTATCGATAAGCAATACGCAATCGATCTTAATAATAAATTATTTATGCTCTTGTTTGTTGAAATTTAAATATATAGTAATATCTTAATTATTACATATTTAAATTGTTTATTACGCCGTTTTTTATGGAATCATTATCAATAACTTCTTATCGATATTAAGACAGTCTTTGAATTGGAGTATCTGGAGTGCTGCCAGACTACTATGATTCCAGTTAACACAATCAGTCTGGTTACTCTCAATCTTATACCCCGCTGCAAATAGTAATATGTCCACAACCTGCGGAGTTAATAATTTAAAGCATGTATATTTAGCAATTTAATTAAATGAAACATGCTTATGCTCTGGAAAGCGTGTAAAGCATACTCCTACATGTTATAACTACCATACAAGAAAAATTAAGAGCGACTTATAAATGTTTTTATTAGCAAGTGCTCATATTTATGTGACCAGTTGTGTAGCTCAGAAGTAAGCTGGTTTGTATCCGTGTGGATGTATGCATATTTGTAGTTGTAGTTGTAGTACATTTCAATGATGGCCACGAGCTGCACGCTGCTTGCATTTTGTAAAGTCGGAATTTAAATATAGTTAAAACTAAAGAAGTTAACATATAAATTAGTAATGCAGCAAGCAAGTGGTATTAGTTAGCAAAAAGCGCGAAATTCGATTAAGCATATGTATGTATTTCATAAGCTCGCTTGCTGTTGCTATGTACGTGTGTAGGTGTCTGTGTGTGTATGTGTGCTTTTTGGAATGTTGCTTTGCACGAAATTCAAATTGTGACCATCCTTGAGATTTTTTGTGATACAGCAATTAAGTGACACAGAGAGAAACCGAAAGAGAGAGACTATGCATAAAAAAAGCAAAATAAAGTAAAAACAAAAAAAAAAAGAAATGGATGAGCACACATTGAATGACCTGTTGGAATGTTCGGTGTGCTTGGATCGCTTGGACACCACATCCAAAGTACTGCCATGTCAACACACCTTCTGCCGAAAGTGCCTGCTGGTAAGTGTTGGTAAATTTGAACATTTCTTACTTTGTTAATGCTCTTGCTTTTGTTTTTGCAGGACATCGTTGCCAGCCAGCACAAATTGCGGTGTCCAGAATGTCGTGTTTTGGTCAATTGTCGCATCGACGAGCTGCCGCCAAATGTGTTACTCATGAGAATTTTAGAAGGTAAGTGTCGTATGTGTGTAGGTTTTGTGTTGAATTGTAGGCGGCAGTAATACTTGAAAGTCACCCACTCAAATAGGCATGAAACAAACGGCTGGAAAAAATGAAACTAAAATCGAAGAGCTGCCAACAGCCAAACCTCAACTGCAGCAGGAGTTGCCAGCCACACAAAAAGCACAACAGCAGCAGCAGCAACAACTGCAGCAATCTCAACCAGTGCAGCAGGCACCACCAGCGGAGCAGCCACAGCAAACAGCTCGCCAAAAGCAGCGAAGATTTCTCCTTCCACACGCTTATGCCCTGTTCGATTTTGTCAGCGGCGAAGCGAGCGATTTAAAGTTTAAAAAGGGTGATTTAATATTGCTGAAACAGCGCATCGACAACAACTGGTTTGTGGGTCAGGCGAATGGACAGGAGGGCACATTTCCCATTAATTATGTTAAGGTGGCTGTGGCGCTGCCCATGCCGCAGTGCATTGCCATGTACGATTTCAAGATGGGTCCCAGCGATGAGGAGGGCTGTCTGCAATTCAAGAAGAGCACCGTTATCCATGTGCTGCGCCGTGTCGATCACAATTGGGCCGAGGGACGAATTGCACAGACAATTGGCATATTTCCCATTGCATTCGTTGAACTGAATGCGGCAGCTAAAAAGCTGCTAGAAAGCGGTCCCAGCAATCCACAGCCTGCGCCACTAATGCAAATACAGCAGCAACAACGGGCTTTGCCTGCGGTGCCATTAATTGATCCAACGCACAACAATACAAATGACTCCAGCACAGGGTCCTCCTCCTGCTCCTCGATCAACAACAGCAGCAGCAATTCGAGCTCCACATGTAGCTCGAACAATTGCAGTCCAAATCATCAATCGCTGCCAAATACACCCCAACATGCAGCGGCTCTAGCTTCTGCTGGTGGTGGCTCGGTACGTTATCGTGACAAGGGTGCCAAGGAGAAGCGACACTCGCTAAACGCTCTACTCCAATCGGCGCCACTCAGCTTACTGCAAACTAATCGCCATTCCGCCGAGATACTCAGTTTACCACACGAACTGAGTCGCCTCGAGCTCAACACGCAACAGGCAACATCAGCAACTGCTGCTGCAACTGCAGCCACAGCAGCATCGCGTGTGCTCAAAACTCATGTACATCAACAACAATTGCCGCCAACGTTGCCCTGGGGCTATCTTGCCCTCTTCCCCTACAAGCCACGTCAATCCGACGAATTGGAGCTGAAGAAAGGCTGCGTTTATATTGTCACCGAACGTTGCGTCGACGGCTGGTTTAAGGGCAAAAACTGGCTGGACATCGTGGGTGTCTTTCCGGGAAACTATCTGACACCGCTGCGCACACGCGACCAGCAACAGCTGATGCATCAGTGGAAATATGTGATGCCCGCAACGGATGCGAATGCGCCAACGTCAACGGTGCAATCTTTGGATGTGCGTCTCAGCAATATGCTGCCCACACAACCACCAGATTTGCCGCCACGACAACAGCAGCAGTCGCAGCAACAGCAGCCGCAACAGCAGCCGCAACAGCAGCCGCAACAGCAGCCGCAACAGCAGCCGCAGCAACAGAAGCAGCACCAGCAATCGCAGCAGCAACAACAGTCGACTACCAGCTGCTCGGTGTGGACCAAGCCAGTGGAGGCGCTCTTCAGTCGCAAATCGAGCACAACAGCCGAGAGCAGCTGCAAAGCGGACTCCTCCAGTTCCGGCAGTTCGTCCGGTGCTGTTGGTCTAATGCGACGTTTGACGCATATGAAAACACGATCCAAGTCACCAGGTGCGCCACTCCAGCAGCCGGCGCCAAAAGAGTTCATCAGCACAACAATAGAGAGCAATGTGAAAGCTGCGCCAGTGCATCCAGTGCATGTCAGGTGAGTTTGCGTGCAATCCACAATGTCCACAATGTCATGTTTTTGCCGCCTCACAGATCCGGTTCGTGTCCCAGCCAGCTTCAACAGAGTCAGCCAGTTAAGGACACATCTGTTGTGGCTGCTGCTGCTAGCCAACAGCACTTGCAACCCAACAGCAGCAGTAGCAGCATGACCTACGGCTCCCAGCGCATCAAGAGCAACAAGGAGCGACCGCATTTGCTTTGGTTAGTTTGCCATTGATTTACTTAAAGACGGACTCCTCATTTATTTAATTTATTCCCACTACAGCGCTAGGCAATCTCTGGATGCTGCTACCTTTCAGAGCATGTACAACAATGCGTCGCCGCCAGCAGCACCAAGCCATACACAAACCCAAACGCAGTTGCATGCGAACATGATTATGGTGCCCAATCATCGAAAGAGCCAAAGTCTGGATGCTGGACATGTGCTCGGTGGCAGCAACAGCAACATAAATAGCAACAATGGCGCCAGCCTGATCACTGAGGCTGCCATCAAGGCCAGTGCCACAACAAAGTCTGTCTACTGCACGCGAGAGAGGTAAGCTTGGAGCTTAGAGAGTAATTGATCCCTTGAAAGATCCTTAATTAATTTGGCTTTAACTTTCAGTCGCTTTCGATGCATTGTGCCGTATCCGCCGAATAGTGAAATTGAGCTGGAATTGCGACCGGGAGATATTATTTATGTGCAGCGCAAGCAGAAGAATGGATGGTATAAGGGCACACATGCGCGCACCCATAAAACTGGTTTATTTCCCGCTTCCTTTGTGGAACCGGATATTTAGTAAATTACAAAAATCTCCATTCCCTGATTATGATGATACACATTCGTGATGAAATTCGAAATTACTTACAAAAAACAATTGTCAAAATTTTGAATCGCCGGTCGATTTGTGCTTCCACAAAATGTTTGCCAAACTCGCAAATCTCTTTTCGAAAAAGAACTTTTTAAATACTTTTTATACTGCAGCGCTCGAATACAAATGCTCGATTATGTAGTTTTAATACGATTGTCAATCAAAATACTAGCTAGTTAGCAAATAAGTGAAAATTGTACTTAAGATAATTAACGTTTAAATAGTTAGTGAAATCGAAACAACGAAACTATCTAAACAACTCCAAGCGTAGATTCCTTTTGTACTCTACATAGAACTAACAAACTCGTTATGTGTAGTACTTATATTCTATATATATATATATATATATATAAATATTAATAATAAAACATATTGTGCAGCATGGTAAAAGATTTAACTGTTTGAATCGAACCTATTTTTATTGACATCAATCAAACAAATTTAACTTATTGAAAAATCAGCAGTGCTTTGTCTTCAATCGGTCTTATCGAACTTGGAGCCGTAGATGGGCATGTATTGCAGCACCAGCTTCCAGTCAGTGTAGTAGAGGAGCGCCAGACCAGCGGCACCACCAAATCCTGCACCGGAACGCACGCTGCAATAAACAAATTGAACAATATTAGAAATGTGTAAAATGACAAGATTCGTCAAGTTTTGATTATGCAATGGAAATGCGAGTGGCTCCCCATTTATATTTAGAACAATTGTTTTTCTATGCACAAGTAAAACTTTAAAATTACTTACAAGGATGTCGCGATTTCCGCGTGCTTCTTGCCAAAAGGTATGCGAAAAGCCATTTTTGTTACGAATTTAACAAGTTTATTTTCAGATAAATATTCAGTGGCCACTCGTAGCGTGCCCGTATCGCAATACACTAAAAATGACAAAGACTGCTTTAAACGTCTGCTGTATTTAGTGCAACCCTGGCAGCTTAAATCCTATTGAATTAATAAAAAAAATGATAGTTGAAAATTAATTTTAAGTTTGCTTACAAGTACTTAACATTAATTGTATTTTCATAAGTATATACTAAAAACTCATATATTACACATGAAAGTATTGTATCTTTGCAAACGTTGGCAACCCTTGCATGTGGCCTACGTGAATAACAAACAATTCATCAGCGTTTGCATTTATTTGCCTTGAAGTTTCTGTCCCTATTGCATTTAAAATAAATTTTGTTAAGATGAAGTTGGCTGTTTTTGGTGACGTGAACACATTTCAACAGTTCCTCCTGTTCACCGTGCTGCCAACCGTTTTTATTTATCTGTGGACATTAATAACCGGCGACGTTAAGGCAAGAACGCACAAATAATCAGCTGATATTTTATTTAATATGATAAGCATTTTGTTTTTGCAGAACTTTGAAAACAGCAGGACTGCTTATTCGGTGTACTTGGCCAAGGATCCAATCAATTGCTATCAAAACTATGTGGAGCAGAAAAAGGATTCATAAATGCCAATTGCCATTGCTAGATAAGAAATGTATTAAACAAAAACTCTATTAAAAATTTCGAAAGATAATACTGATTGCATAGTTTTATTAGTGCGTAGCTGAATGATTCACAGTAATTTCGGAAAAGAGCAAGAATATCTTTGGATAAAAGAACCAATAAATTGAATCGTGAACTTACAAGTTCAGTTCAAATGCAGTTCACAATGTTTGTGATTCATGTTCATATGTATGTGTGTTTGTATGTGATCATTTACAGCAGGTGAACAACAACACTTCCTAGTTAAAAACAATACAATAAGTTTTTCTAGGAATAAAGTTTGATTTTCGGAAATTTTCAAGCACTACAGCAACTGCAAGCAGGGCAAAAAAGGCACACAGTCGAAGCAACAAAGAAACAACAACAACACAACGAGGCAAAAGGCAATACAATGTCTGAAACATACGGTTTGTGTCCAACTTTTGCAGCTCGCACAAGAATCAATTGTTAATTGCATTTTTGTGTTTACCTCAATTCTAGATTACCTGTTCAAGTTTCTAATAATAGGCAGCGCCGGCAGCGGCAAAAGTTGTCTCTTGCATCATTTCATTGAAAGCAAATGTAAGTAGCAATTAAAATGCATTCCGCACTTTACTCAGTTCGATAATTTTGCCATAAAATATGTAAATCAACTTAAGATTATTCAATTTATAATTTGCATTCGTTTCTTATTTATTGCCATTTCCTGTATAAGTTTATCCGAAGTTGAATTCTTTCTGCTGATAACAAGCATACATATCTATGTGTGCTGTATTTTTGTTTACAACTTCGCTTATCTTTGTGTTATTATTATTTGAATCTTATATTTTGAACATTTCCAGTCAAGGACGACAGCTCGCACACCATTGGCGTTGAGTTCGGCTCACGGATTGTCAATGTGGGCGGAAAATCGGTAAAGCTACAAATATGGGACACAGCTGGCCAGGAGCGATTCCGTTCGGTGACACGTTCATATTATCGTGGTGCTGCTGGCGCTCTGCTCGTCTATGACACCACGTCACGGGATTCGTTCAATGCGTTGACTAATTGGCTAAATGATGCACGTACTTTGGCCAGTCCGAATATTGTCATACTGCTGGTGGGCAACAAAAAGGATCTGGAGGAGGCGCGCGACGTAACATTTCTAGAAGCGAGCACCTTTGCCCAAGAGAATGGTGCGTTCACACCAGCAAATCGCCTAGTTTATATTTATTTATTTTATTATTATTATATTAAAATGTTGTTTTCTTTATTTGCAGAACTTATCTTCTTGGAGACGAGTGCCAAGACGGGCGAAAATGTTGAGGAGGCGTTTCTTAAATGCTCGAAGACCATCTTGGCCAAAATAGAGACGGGCGAACTGGATCCAGAGCGCATTGGCAGTGGCATACAATATGGAGGCGCCGCGCTGCGTAATCTGCAAACGCGACAGCGCAGTATAAATAAGCCAGATTGCACCTGTCGCGTGTAGAGAGTTAATCAGATGATCATCATGATCTTCTCATCCGAGTCGCATTGCATGCACGCGAACAATAACTGTGTATTAGTTTAGGAAGCAAAGAAAAATTAATCTCATTTAAATTGTAACGCAATCGCATTAGACTTAGTTTAATGTTTGTTTGTCTGATTCTCTTAACATTTATCTCTCACTTGGTTCCAATTGTTAATTGTTTAAAATGTATCTGGTGGCATTCCAAAAGATTTTAGTTCGTTGAAAGTGTTAGTTTTTTGCTTTTGATTTAATGACTCATTTATTTTGTTTTTGTGTAACTTCAACTGCTGAATTAATTGTACTAGTTTCTCTCTAACTACGTTACTTATTTTAAATTGTAAGCACTTATTGTAAACAACCAGTGGCGGGCCCAAACAATAACAACAACAACGAGTAATAAATTTCATTATTAATGCGCCCAGCATTTTGTAAATAAGCCGAGTCAACTTTGAACGTTGACAAAGCGCAAGTTGTAAAGAAATCGAAATAAATTATGCACGCGGTGAATAAAAAACGCATACTAAAATATAAATGTTCAAGTTAAAAACTAGTTTCACGTCGTTTTCTTGAACATAAATATAAATAAAAAAATAATTTTAAAATCTATTCAAGAACTTTTTAGGGGTCAGTGGGATTTGACCCATTCCTTAACGACAGCCTTCGTAGCTGCACAACAGTCTCAAACTTTCGATTACCCACTAAAACTCGAAAAGAAATTCCATTAAACACTACTTACTTTTCCGAAGGCTACAAAGTGACTTCCTTTAATCGCACCTTAACCCGACATTAAAAACAAAACAAGTAATAAAAAATGTTATACTAATGTTTTTTTTAATTATTTATTTAAAACAACTAACTTTTGTGGTAAAAAATTAAATTTAAAAAATTTTATTTTCAATTTTATATCGAAAATATCAAGTGCCTGTAATTGCATTTGACAGCAAACTTAAAGTAAATTGATGTTAAAAAATTATTATACTTAAATAAGGCATATATTCGATATAGGATATATTTCCCATGTCTACAGTAAAATAATTGAATGTGTTAAAAAAATTGACTCATGCGTCGCATTTGGCAATCTTTTGTAGAGCATGCTTGGCAGCAGATAGTTTGGCCTGTTTGCCGTTGCTGCCAAATCCGTAGACCTTGATGGTCTTCTCCATGCAGATAAACTGGCAGGTGACCATCACGTGGTTCTTGTCAAGGACTGGTGCACTGTAAATGGGCTTTGCCGATTTGTGATCGTTGAGCTGACGGATGGGATTCAGTGGCACGTTGCGTGAAAATTCGTGCAGTTCGGGTTCGAAGAGTTTGTAGACCACCTGCCAGGTGGTGTTCAGATCACGGCAATCTAAGTAGACGGCAGCTATCAGGGCTTCCACGACATCGCCCAATGTTTTGGGCACATCCACATTCGTTGATATATTAAATTCACCAATTTCCGCTTTTTTGGCATCCGCCGTAATAGCTGGCTGGCTCTTCTGCTGCTCGGCCTCTTCAGCCATCTCCAGTTCATCATCGGAGTCCAGAGGCTCGGGCTTAATATCGCTCTCCTCCATCAGGATGCGTACCTGATTTGTAACGCGATGGTTCTGTGTCTCCTGGAATCGGGCAAAGTTCCGTATGGATTCGAAAAGCATTGCATTTTCGGCCAGAATGAAAAAATGGAACCGATGCCGTATACAAATACAAGCCAGTGTCGTATTGTTAACGAGGGCGGATCGCAAATCCGTCAATTGACCAGGCGTCATGCGTGTCTTGTGCTCGAATATATAAGCGGAGATTAGGAAATCCAATATGGCATCGCCAACAAACTCCAATTCCTGATAGCAGCCCGTCAACCTGTTTGTGGGATTGGAGGGATGCGTCAGAGCCTGCAGCAAATAGGCACGATCTCGGAATGTATAGCCCAAGTTTCTCTCCAGATCCGAATAATTGATCAGAAACTCGTCGACCTCTCGCTTCGTGATGTTCGTTCGGAATTGTGTGCTGCCCAGATGCAAATCGAGCAGCTGGCTCAACGGCTTTCCAATGTCCGGCTTGCAAATGCCAAAGTATTCCAGCATGCGAAAGCCATGTTGTAATCCGTAATTCTTAATGATGACGCCAAGCAGCGCTTCGAGCGTATCAGCGACCGATTTATTCGTCATCTTCACTTGACCCACACAGAAATCCACTTCGCTGCTGAAATCCATGCCGGTATGCTGATTCGCTCGGCAGCCATCCATGAAACTGTTGTAGGTACTCTTTGCACAATTGCCATTGCCAAACACCTCCTCCTCGCTCATCGTCAAGTTGCGCAAATTGTGCGGCCCAACAAGTGCCGCCAGTTCGGGTATCTGCTTCCACAATTGTCGCACATTCTGGGGCAGAGTCAAACTGGGTGGCAGCCAAGTGTATTTCGGTGTAAACAATGTGAAGCAAATGCGAGACGGAATGTCCGTATTTCTCATGCAATACAATAAGTTTCGATTCGAGACCAGTGTGGATTTGACCTGATATTAAAGAATATTATAATTAAATACAACAAATTCATATATAAATATATAGAGAGAGACAGGAGTCAACATTTTGGAAATACCCACCTGGGTCAATGTGCCCTCATTCCATTTGGGATACTTGCTGGCCAAATATAAAGTGGCGCTTAGCTTAAGAAAGCAATCGCCGAGCAGCTCAAAGCGTTCCATATCAAAGACATCAACGCTGCCCGAATAGGTGATGGCTGCCAGAAATTCACCCTGTTCCGCTGCCGTTATATGCTCATTGGAGATGCTGCGCTGCAGCACCGACAGCGGCACCTGTTGCATCCGGTTGCCATCATTCGCATTATTGGTGGATGGTAGCGCCGGTAAATTGTTTCCTTGCTGGCGGCTGTAAATGTTGCCTTCGCGCATCTTGAACTGTCTCTGGGTCCACATATCTTTGTCCTCGATTTCGAGCTTGTCCAGCGAAAACATTTCGCCTTGCGTGAATTTAAACAAATACATTAGCTCTACGGGGTAAGCGGTCATAATATTGCGTTCGATATCAATGGGCTCCATATACTGTTGCCACGGCGTCTGGTGATCGGTGATTTGCAGATTCTCCATGGCTGTTTCGATACTCTTTGTGGGCAGCGGTTCGAGCAGGGAAGGACCCTCGCTCTCCAAATCGTGCGTGGCATTGCCCTGATGATCAACATTGCGCTGCAGCGACCAATCAATCTCAAGTGGACGTGGTCGATAATTGCTGCCATTTTGTGGCAATTGATCCACTCCAAGAAATTTGTTAATTTTTACACGCAACGCTTCCGCGTGCAGCATATAGTAGACGCGACGCAAAATGCTCGGCAAGAAGAGCAACTTCACCCACAGATCACCGGGAAACCCAAAATTGAAGCACAGCTCTGGTATCAGCATCACCTTGGAGCGTGCTTTGCTCAGCATCGAGGATTTCACCCGCTGTTGCACATAAAAATTCAATTGATCGGTCAACTCGCGCACCTCCAGCAGGAAGTGATCCTTGTGGACAACGTCACCAATATAGTTGCTGTATTTGGACATTGTGAACTTGTAGTAGTTATTCTCCTGCTGCTTATCCTGCATCATGCTCATGGTCGTTAGATCCGTGTGCACCTTGGTGACCAGCATTCGCTTCTCATCATAGTTGGCATACCATTGTGTCACGATTTTACCCTCGTAATCTTTTGGATTTGGCGGTGGCATCGCCTTGCGCTCTGCCACAGTTGTCGGCCGCACCTTGGGCAGCCCGCTGGAAAACTGCTCCACCAATGGCCAATCGAGTCCGCCGCCTGGTGTTGCTGACAGCGGCACAACCAAAAATGAATTCTCTGCATTGCGTCGATCGAAAACAAAGAATGGCTGCCAAATACGCAAAATATCGCGAAAGATCATCACGTGGAAATGCTGCAATTGATCCAACTGCTGTTGTGTCTTAATGATCAGCTGCTGCGGCTGCTCCGCCACCCGCACATGCATCTTGCCCTGGTGGCTGAACAGCGGCATCTCCGCCAGCCGTGGCAAACGATTCCTCAACAGCAGCGCATAATTGCCACGTGTCTGCAACGCATCGTAGACGTGGAAAGTGTAATCATTGCGCTCAAATTGTGGTTCCAAAATAATCTCATATGCATAGCAAGTCTGGCCCAGACGCGGCATCGCATCGTATAGCTCCGATGGGCAACGTGTATCGTAGGTATTCGTATTTGTAGTTTTCAGTTCATGAGCCTTGCGCTTTAAGGTCACTGCAAGAGATGTAGATATGGACATATATATATAGAGGAGCGGCGCTATTCTATTGGGCCATTTTATATTGCTTCTAACACTTGGAATAAGAGTCATCAATATCGGGTCACTATATAATCTATATCCGGCATAGGAGAAATCAGTAAAAAAAAAATTAAATCGTTAACATTTGGTCAAAAAAAAGTTAATGTCATAAAATATCATATATCTTTAGGCCACTGCGAGGATATTTAAACTTCCTGCGTGCTGCAATAGCCATTCTATCTTGCTATTATATTATAAGATGATATAGATTCATGAGTGTTAAAGAGATTTCATATAATTATATGTAAATAAAATATGATCGATTTTGAAGCAATCAACATAGATATTACCCATTATCTCCAAAAATAGAAGCAAACAAATACGCTCAAAAAAAAAAAAAAAAAAAAATAAAATAAATAAATAAATAAATCTACAGAAATAAGTATAAGATTAAACAACTTGGACTACAAACAGTATAAAGGGTACGACAGTAAGTCATTGCATACGGACCATCATCCCCGAATTTTTTCCAGTGCTCAAAGTGAACATTTGCAATGTCGGCGATCCTCTCGTTCACTGTTTTGGGCAGGAAGCGTTCGTTGAGCTCGCCCAGCTCGTATAGCTTGATGCAAGTCTTAAATGCGGCCGACGTTTTTGCCCAACGGCAACTGGACATGGGATCGCTCTACAAGCACAAACAAATATAGATCGGGATTTGGAATAGCAGCAAATTTGGACGCTTACGTAGATGGTGTCTCGTAGTGCTGAGTTCAGAGGCAAAGTGACCGAAACAATGATTTTGCTTTGCCAAGCTGGATTAAATTCTTTGCGCTCATTCGGTTCGAGCAACTTGAACCAGGGCAGCACAGTGCCAAAGGTATCCGATGGCATCTGTTGGACATAGCGATGGAGTAAAGATAAAGCGCTGCTGGCAAGTAGCACGGCGCCATTTTCATTAACATATGGTTTTATTTGATCCTGGAAATGATCATTAATCTCATCCATTTGGGGTTCGCAGCGCTCCAGGACTCGTGCGCTTAAATACTCGCTAATCTCGGTGTGTGCCTGTCGATACTGTTGTATCTGCTGCGATATCTTTGGCCTATCCATCTCCGACGAGAACAACACATACGAGGCATCCTTGGAGCGTGCGCGTCCCTTGGTTTGCACATACATATTAAATGTTTTGATCGGATCCAAGATCATCACATAGTTGCATGCCTGGACATCGATGCCCTCCTCCAGCACACTGGAGCACACCATCATATTAGCTTCCCCACCTCGAAACTGTTGAATGGCCTGCAATATATATGTTGATAACATTTGAAATTGGAAAAGAATGATTACAGATAGAATATGCATACCGATTTTGTCCAACGGCGATCAAGAACGCTCTCGAAATCTTGAAAAATGCCATTGCCTCCCACCATAAATTGCGGATAAAGAACATTGCGTAACTCCGGCACGGCAGCGATATACTTAAGGAGGAGTCCATAGATGCATTTGCATGTATAGCGTCGCTCCACGAAAACCAGACAACAAATATCCTTGGGATTTTTGTTTGCAAACGTGTTCTTCAAATATTGTAAAAATTGTTGCACTTTGGGCGTGGAGAAATTCATGATAACATCCTCGGTGACGGTCGCCTCATGATCATCATCATCGTCAGTCAGCTGATTGACCAGCATGTGACGAATCTTATGGCAGATTACGTTAACCAAGCGGTACGTGTTGCGCATAGCAATTGTCTCCGATTGGCGACGCTTCATATCGAATTCGACGAGCACTGACAGGATCGCAATGGAGCCCGCATAGATGCCATAGGTATCGAGCTGATATAAGAAATCGTTGAGCATCAATTTGATGCCACTTTTCTTATTTGAATCGCGTTGCTCTTGCAAACCCTTAGATTTCCTCACCGGCTGATTGGGTATAATCATTAAGTCCAGACTCTTCAAAAAATTTTCGATGAGCTTGCGAATTTCTTCAATAACAAGAAATGTTTGTTTCCTATCATGGTAGGTGATTAGACATTCCCTCGGCTTTGTCGAGTAACTGCACAGAATATTGTGATTGGGAATTAAGAGTATGATCTGAACTTTCTGTGTTTTTGTTTGCTTACAGCATAACATTCTCCAGTTCTTTCGTATCGGAGACGGTGACGATATTGCCCCGATATGTCGTCTCCAGCTGCTTTAACTTTTTGTCCACCTGTTTAATCTCATTGCCTTTGATTAGCACCCCGGTCATACCCACCACTCGTGGCAATGGCATTGCGTTTCCCTGTCCCATTTGGAACAGGCGCATAATCTCATGAAACGGATGATGTCCGGTTCCATGATGACATTCATCGATTATAATAATGCTCACCGACTTCAATTCCAAGTGCTTCTGCAGGAACATGTCCAGAATGACCTGTGCCGTGCCCACAATAACCTTTTAATAGAAATTAACAAAAAATAAATAAATAAATAATCATTTTTTATTGACTTTCATCTAAATATCTTTTATTTGAAATAACAAACATTTAACATAATAGCCATTTTTGAGAAACTAACTGGTTTTCATGCAACAACCGAAAGCTTATATATATAAATATAGATTTATATAATATATAACATGTATATAATATAATATTTAATATAAATATTATATATATAAATATATTTATATATAAACATTCTATACATATATTTGTACTTTCCTCCTACAAGCAAGTTTAATCAAGACAGCTTAAGATTATCATAAATGAAGAAAAACATGAGAGCAATCTGAGAGTGTAGGGGTAAATAAAATAAATAATGTTAACTACTACTTATGATATGATGTACATAAATAATTTTTTCTTGAATCTTTTGATTTATCCATATGCAAGTTACTTACTTGATTCTCCTTTATTTCCTCTGCCCATTTTCCGCGGACCCAGTTATCCACGCCCACTTCGCCGACATATAAGCCAACCTTGAAATTTGTGTGATTTCGCACATAGACGGCCTGCTGGCGGGAGAGCTCAACG
This sequence comes from Drosophila mimica, assembly GCA_037043585.1. Lineage (NCBI taxonomy): Eukaryota > Metazoa > Arthropoda > Insecta > Diptera > Drosophilidae > Drosophila > Drosophila mimica. Next base: position 4,024,072 of record JBAMBE010000361.1, on the reverse strand, counting down.
GTGTTGCAACAAAACAGAGCCCTTTGTCCACCCTCCTCGATCGATCTGCCAAATGAAAACAAATACGAGTTATATTTATGATAAGCACAAATAAATATACACTTGCTTGTATCTATGTTTGTCTAACGAGATTAATTGTAATCTGAATCCAGTTTTCAAAGCTAAAAGCTGTTTTCTTGCATTTGATATTTTTCTTGTTGTTTTCTGAAAACTTCCTTTGTTTATCGAACTAATATAAATTTAAAAGTGATTATATCTACAGCAGCATATACATAGACACACACACATATATATATATATATATATATATATATACATTTCTTTCCTTCGATTTTTTTTACTAACCTGTCAAAGTTTTGAGAGAATCGCTTGAGCGCAAGGATGGCCACGTAAGTCTTTCCAGCGCCGGTGGGCAAATAAATAATTGCATTGCGTTTGGTAATGTGTTCAACAATACGCAGCTGATAATCGCGAGCCTGTACAAAACGTGAGTTCAAATATAATTTAATATATTTTTATATAATATGTATATAAAAAAATACATTCCTCCAGATTGTCATCTTGCTTCTTTTCAGACACCATTTTATCTCTCGTCGCACTGCACTCTTATTTTAATAACCAAGAAATGCACACAAATGCAGTTTGCAGTCGTCAGTGGTTCCGTTTGCGCTCCTTTTTCTTTTGATTTGTAAACGCTTACGTGGCAATTGTGTATTAAAATCGTCTTCTCTATGGAGCGAGAAATATTTATTTTAAGGGGATGCACCGCTTTGTAGCCAGCTAACCACCAGACACCAAAATATATAATCGGATGCGGTTTTTGAGTATATTTGTCTCTTTGCTGTTATCTGAGAGCACGAAACACAATTGAGGAAATGTCTGTATTCCGACAAGTGCATTAATTTAAATATATCTTTATGAAACAAAAATAATATTATTCTAGCACAGAAAATAAAAAATTAAAGAAAATGTTCGGAGAAACACTTGTGCACTCCGCGAAGATTGTAGACAAAAAGAAAAATCTAATCAAAGTTTGACAATAATTATCGTTACATAAATATCGATAGTCGTACAAATATATGAATATAAATTAACTTAGGATTTTATGGATATACATTAAGTGCAAAAATTATTTCAACTTAAATCGACTTTAATTGAAATATGTTTTAGAAGCTTGTGATCACTTTTTTGATAAAGCGAAACTTAATCGATTTTCAATTGATATTTAAAGAAAAAGCACCATCAGTGACACGTAGCCCTGGATGAATACAGCCCTGTTTTGTACAAAGTTGATCACACACAAATAATAAAGAATTCGTCATTTCTGTGCAAAATTTGGGCTGAAATTAGTTTGTATATGTGTTAACGACAATGTTCATAGGCAATTCTAATCACTAGATACGGTAAATAGTGTAAAACAAAGCCCAGTGTTTGCGAATAAAACACATCAAGATTGTTTACTATCCAAATACACAAAGCAATAGGCGTTATAAGAGAAAACAATAAAAACAACAATAACAATGGTTGGAGTTATTGATGAAGCGCAGCTGTTTTATCCGTTGGGCACACGCATCAAAATAGGCAACAACTATGGCACCGTCAAATACGTGGGCGAGGTGAGCTGGTGAAAAAGTTAATTTTCATTTGTCCCATAATAATTTATCGATTGCGTCCGATTAACGCAGGTCTGCGGACACATTGGTACCTGGCTGGGCATTGAATGGGATGACGGGATGCGTGGCAAGCACAATGGCATTGTCGATGGCAAACGTTATTTCCAAACGCAAATGCCAACAGCGGGCAGTTTCATACGTCCCGGCAAGCTGGGACCGTGCGCTACGCTGGAGGATGAGGCACGCGAACGTTATCTCAACTATAATGCGAGCAATGTGGATGCAACGCTGATACGCGAGGCCCAGGCATCGTTGCAGGCCTCGCTCTTTGAGGTCGTTGGCATGGACAAGATTGCGCGCAAGCAGAGCAAATTCGAGCAGCTAACCGAGGTGTGTGTCGATGAGACGCCAGTAAATGCGGCTGGCTACCTAAAGGATTTGACCCAGCTAACGACGCTCAATTTGAGTCACACGCTAATTTGGAACTGGGAAATTGTTGCTAGCATTACGCAACAGCTGCCCAGTCTTGATAATTTGAATTTGAGGTGGGTTGTGAGATTAACAAGTAAATAATAATTAATAAATATATTGAATTACGCATGAATGTTTCAGCTCCAATCGTCTGGTGTTGCCAACAGAGACCAAAATCGCTGAATTGGCGCCGGCTTTTCGCAATTTGAAGCATATCAATTTGCGCAATTGCGGATTTAGCGACTGGAAGGATGTGATGCAGACGGCGCTCTTGTGGCCGGACATTGAGTCGCTGGGACTGCAGGAGAATGCACTGAGTCAGTTGGCTGTGGTCGATTGTGAGCACATCTTTCGCCAGTTGCGCGAACTCGACTTGCATCGCACAAAGCTGATGGATTTCGATCAGGTGCTCAAGTTGGGTAACATTCGAACGCTGCGCTTGCTCAATCTCATGGAGAATGGCATTGAACAGCTGCAGCTGCCGGATTGTGAACCGCAATGCAAACTAAATATATTTATTTCGCTGGAACAGCTGAATTTGCTGCACAATCCCATATGGAATGAGGTAAGGAATTACGATTCTTATCGTGCAATGAATGTAACGTTTTCACTTGCAGGCTGATGCATTTAATGAGCTGGATAAATTGCCGCAATTGAAGCGTCTCAATAAAACGCCGCATTTGAAATCAAATTTCGATGAAATGTTTTCCAAGGCTGTGGCCAGCATTGCGGGCCTCCAGTTTGTAAATAAGGCAAAGGTATCTCCCGAGGAGCGACGTGGCGCCGAATATGATATATGGAAAAAATATGCATTGGACTGGCTGCAGGCAAACAAGCTGGGAGCCGATGCTCGGCGTGATTTCTACAAAAAACATCGTACCTATTTAACTATCGTCAATAGTAAGTATTAATTGAAATAACTATTTTTTTTTGTTTTTGTTGAGTTTTATTAATTGTTTTTCTTGGTACACAGAATATGGATCTCCCGCTGATTTTGTGCCGCTCATCCAAGCCAAACAATCGAATCTGATTAAAGTGCGCATACAGTATCAGCTAACTGGTGAAATTTGGGAGAAGAAGGTGCCTCGCATGATAACCGTGCAGACGCTCCAGGGACTGATTATGAAGCGTTTCCATATTGCCGGAGTGACGCCGACCCTCTGCTATATTGATGCCAAACGGCCAGAGCTTGTGGTTCGCTTGGAGAACAGTGCCAAGACACTTGATTTCTATTCAGTGCAGGAGCACGATACTGTTTTGGTTGAATAATGCACCATTCCCTCAATTTTCGAATTTTATTGCGGTATTTTAGCTGTAAAAAAAAAACAAAATCAAAAATGCATGGCGTATTATGTGTTTACCTGCTATGCAATTTACAAAATTAATAAGTTTAATAATGTTAGATGCCTAAGTTCAAATTTTCACTATCTAATTATATTTATATGAATTAATGTTTCTGTTTTACAAAACAAAAAATGCACGTTTAAATAACCAAAGCCAAAATTGAATTTATTACGTCGCTTACAATGTAAACCTCTATTATCGATAGATGCCCACTATTTTTGCTGAAATCGATTAATAAATGTTTTGAGAAGTGTTGCTTAACATACCGATTAAATTGCCAGTCACACAATTTCGCAATGCATTTCTATTGGTTAACAAGTTCCTTAAAATTGCTTAATTGCAATAAAAGCCAATTTTTGGCTTTAAGTGTGCGGAATTTGTCAGCCAGTATACGGACAAGTGAAGAGAATGCACCGCCACCACCACCACCACTAACCACGGGTGCTGTGAACAACGATCAAAACAACAACAAAAATTCGCAGCAGCAGCGAGCGCTTCACATTGCCGTCATCGGAGTGCCTAATGTGGGCAAAAGCACATTTATAAACAACATCATCAATCACAAGGTGAGTGAAACAAACTATTATCAATTCAGTTAAATATGTTTTTGTTTTAGGTATGTCCTACATCCGCCAAGGTGCACACGACACGCAAAGCGAACACTGCAATTTTGACCAGTGGACAGACACAGTTGGTCTTCTATGATACACCTGGGCTGGTGACACAGCGTGAGATAAGGAAACATCATTTGGAGCAGAGCTTTAAGAGTGCCTATCGCCATGCCATCCAGCATGCGGATATCATTGCCGTCATGCAGGATGCCTCAAATAGCTGGACGCGTAAGGAACTGCATCCCACAGTGCTGGACACGTTGAAGGCCTACGCACACTTGCCCAGCTTTTTGATACTCAACAAAATCGATGCCCTTAAATCGAAGCGCGTGCTTTTGGATCTAATTAAGACGCTTACAAATAATACCCTGCACAAGAGCAAAAAGATGGCGACTCCAAGTGACATCCCACTGTCGCCCACAAAAGGGCTGCCTTTGAATCAGCGTGAAACCAATTGGAGTCATTTTAATGATGTCTTTCTCGTTTCCTCGCTGACAGGCAGCGGACTGCAGGAGCTGCAGGATTATTTAATTGGCGCTGCGAAACAAAGGAGCTGGCGCTTTGCAGCCAATGTTTATACAGATGAATCTCCCGAATCGTTGATTGTGGAGAGCGTGCGTGCTCGTCTGCTCGACTATCTGCCACAGGAAATACCCTACAATCTAAAGTGCGAACTGGAGTATTACAATGTGGAGAAGCGTATGTATTTAGATACTCTACATCCCTTTGGGGTTGACTTAAGAGCAGAAGCTCAGCTCTTCTCAGCTGGTTACAGGTTAACTGCTAGTCGGTCATAATCAACATCTTTTATAATTTACAGATGTGGTTTACACCTCAGTTTTAGTGCAGTGTCCCACGCCGCGCATTGAGCGTCTGATTTGTGGTGAATCCAATGGTAAATTGCGTCAGATAACAGAACGTGTCACTTCCGATTTGGTGGAAATGTTTGGCCAAGCGGTGTCCTTAACAATATCCACAATGTCCGGCAGCAAGAAGACAACCTAATCTAAGGGTTTGTTGTTGTTTTCATTATTATTATTAATTACATATATGAAATTATAAGTTGTCATATCGATTTACAAGAGTTTTAAGTGAGCAACAAGTTTATCCAGTTCGCTGGCGTTTGCCGGACCCAAGCCCAAAACTGTAGCTGTGCCGGCGTCGAGTTGTGTGCGTCCCGCATCCCTCACCAGAGCAGCGATTAGATTTGCCTGCTCCGCTTGCAGTTGCAATCCGGTTAGCTGCTCATAGCTATCCACACGTAGCACAATCTTTGGCTGGCCCATGCGGCACCAGCGTTTGAGAATTGCGTTCTGTACCTCGCTGCCCTGAGCCGCATTTTGATAGCACATGACTGCCGCATGGGCACACTGAGCCGCCGTCTTGCCCTTGCCCATCTTGAGATCGCCGCGTACTATGAGCGCCAGTTTAGTTGTTGTTCCAGCGGCGAAACTTCTGCTCACTATTTTCTGTGCGATTTTATTTAACATTGGCGTATTTTTTGGTCTGCTGATCCACATATTTTTGCATGCACTCCTTGAACTCTTTCACCTTGTCCTGGCACATTCGCCAATCGCCCGTCTCAGCGATGCACTCCTGCACCTTGTAGTGTAGCTCAATGCAGCCGGTTTTCTTTAGCATCAATTCCACGGGATCCTGTTCCACAGCGGACATATTTAACTTATTTTGAATGTTATGAAAGCAATTCCCAGACTCCACAGCCTCGCCGGTACCGGCATTTACAGCACTGGCTAAGGCATATGTTTGCTATCGATATGCGTGTTCAAGCGATAGCTCGATGACATATACAAATGAAAGGCGCCAACATTATGATTTAAAACAAAATATTGCTGGTGTTATGTAAGTGACTTTAATAAAGTAAATAAAATAAAATAAAAATTATAAATATCACTATATATCACACAAGTGCTTAGAAGTTGTTCATGAATAAATACATAGAATTGCAAAGAGTGGAAAACAAAAAGTATTAGCTTAAAAACCAGTCATGGATCAACTTAAGGATCAGTGATTTTCTTTCTACAACTTATCCAAATACATTGAAAGTTCAGGCAATCCTGGTTTCAAAGCCTTGCGCAAGCGTGTGTCCTGAACAATCTGATAGGGTTTGCTGTTGAGCTCGCAGGGATCTCCGGGCAGCATTTGCCAATGATCGAACACACATTGCGGAAATGCCTGACCACGTGTATTGGTGCGCAGTTCGGCCGTGAAGCCAAAGGATTCGTTGACCGGTAGATAGGACTTGACCACATACATGGGTGTGCCCGGCACCTGGGCCTCCTCAAAGACATGACCACGTCGTTTACTCAGCACTTTGTGGATGCCGCCAACGGCCAAATTATGGCACTGAATCTCACACAAATAAACGGGCTCCAAAAGGCGGGGACTCGCTGTGATTGCTGCGGCATATAGGCAGCGTCGTGTGGTCGGAATAATCTGACTGCCACTGCGATGCACTGCATCCGCATGCACCGTTACATCGTGTATATCGTAGCGCACACCACGTAAATTCTCCTCGGCCAGGACGCCCTCCTTAGAGGCCCACTGGAAACCGGCAACGACCGAGTCCTTGATCTCATTCAGATACTGCACCGACTTGGTGCAGTCCACAATGATGTTGGGTCCATTGCAATCAGGACCAAAGCACCAGATCTTGCGCGCCTCACTTACATCATAGGCGTATTTCTCGTTCAAGTAACGTGCACGCTTCTTGAACTCATCCCGGGATGTGACGACGCCATTATCAATATCTTCTGGCAATCCCTCCGGCATGGGCAGTGCCTTCATGGTCAAACGATTATGTTTGTTGCGCGATTTGGACAAACACAACTGGTTGGACTCCTCCAAAACGGTTTCGCGATAAGATACCAGAGGATCGGATGTTTTCAGTGGAATGCAGGCATGATCCTCTTCCAGATCCTTGATGCAGATCTCCAAATGCAATTCACCAGCGCCGGCAATAATATGTTCACCCGACTCTTCAATGATGCACTGCACCATCGGATCGGATTTGGCCAGTCGTTTCAGACCGATGACCAGCTTGGGCAAATCGGCTGGATTCTTGGGCTCAACAGCAACTCGGACAACGGGTGACACGGAGAACTTCATGACCTTCATGTTGTACGCCTCCTTGAATGTTGTGATTGTGCCCGTTTTGACCAGAAATTGATCCACACCCACTAGACCGCAAATGTTGCCGGCTGGCACATCCTCAATGGCCTCCACAGTGCGACCCATCATTAAAACTGTACGCTGGATGGCCTTCTCGCACAGATCCTCCTTCTTGCCAGGCACATAGTTGGGTCCCATGAGGAGGCACTTCTGTCCAGTTGATACCTTGCCGGCAAACACCCTACCAAAAGCGTAGAATCTTCCGATATCTGAGGTGGGCACCATTTTCGAAATGTACATCATTAGTGGTCCCTCGGCATCACAGTTTTTAATGGCGACTGCTGCTTCATCGGTCTGCGGACCTTCGTACAACATTTCCATGCGATACTTTTGCGCCACCACAGGTGAAGGCAAATGGATTGCGATCATCTGCAGCAGCGTTTCACCAGCCGGCAACCAACTTCTCATCACGGTCTTCAGCAGCACCTTTCCCTGCTGATCTTGCTCCTCCGGCTGCAGCTTTACACCGATCTTCTTCAGCAAGCCGGCTATCTCCTCCGTCTTGTAGTTCATGATAGCATCGAAAACCTTGTAAATGGGATCCAATATGTACAGGCAAAATGATCGTTTACTGTCCGCATCCAGTTGCTTTTGCCACTTTCTAGTTTTCGTGTTGAAGAAATTGCTGCCCCAGAGTCTGTAATTAGATAAAATTATATTTAATTATTGCAAAAGGGAATTAATTACTGGTCTAATAGGCACTTGGCGAAACTGATATTATTCCTTAAATAATTATAGATTTTAAAAACTAAACATTATGCAAAATTCCCACTTTAATGGAAAAATTTAACGTATTTAAAGGATTCAGCAAGTCTAACAATTTGAGAAAATTGTAGAACCAAATTAGCCTTCTAAATTCGTAAAACGAATCTGCACAAAAACATTTTTTTTTAGTCATTTTGGTTGACTTACCGTTTCATCAGTTTGCCCACATCAATCTTAAATTTATCGGCATACATTTCGGCGAACTGTTTGAGGGTGAAGGCCCAGCCGTGCAGACCTGATCCAAAGCCAACGGAACCCTTCGCCGGATCGACGGATACTTCACCCATGGGTCCACTATCATCGTTATATGTGGCAATTATCAAATTTACATTCTCCACAATGCGCTGGAATGTTTGATATAGCTCCTCTGAGTCCAGCTGTAGCTCGAGCAGAGCACGATCCATTTTATTCAGAAAGAGAATGGGTCGAATGCGTTCCGCAATCGCTTGGCGCAGAACCGTCTCCGTTTGCACACAGACACCGGAGACGCAATCGACAACGACCAGAGCACCATCGGTCACTCTCAGAGCAGCCGTTACCTCCGAGGAGAAGTCCACATGACCGGGTGAGTCTATCAAATTAATTAGAAATCCCTTTGTGTCCTTTTCGCGTTGATCCGCTGCTGTAATTAGGCCCAAATCCTTAACCTGTAGCTCAAAGTACATTGTGATGGCACTGTTAATATTATTGTGATTAATGATTATTGACAATTTGAGATATTATTTTGTATGATTTCAATCTTACGTTGACTTGATCGTAATGCATCGCTCCTGTTCGTCCTTGCGTGTGTCTGTGAACCGCATATTGCCCGCCTTGGCGCCAGCTATAATGCCAGCCTTGGAGACCAAAGAGTCCGTCAATGTCGATTTACCATGATCAACATGTGCTATAACGGATATGTTGCGTATATTACGCCGCTGCTCCATTAAGCCACGTATTTCGTCGAGCGAGAACTTCACCATTTTCAGTATAATTTATTTCTTAAACTTAACTTGAATTATTTAAATATTGCGCTCACATTTGGCGCGCTGGGAACGATTTCTGGAACATTCTACAACAATTCCAATTGTGCGAAGCGTTTATAAACACTTTCAACGCATACATTTCATAATAACGGAAATCATTTTAATGGCTTAAATCGAAAGCGCTATTTTTTCGAGACGAAAGTTCTGCAAAGCTCAAAGCTTTCAAAGCTGAGCGCATGGTAAATAAATGAAATTAATTAAAAGTCAGTGGCTTAGTTCAGAGGGGTCTTTAAAACAACATTTTTTTATTGGTATAAAATCTGTTTAAATTAATATATTAAATTCATTTGGTGAACATACGCAAATTTTAAATTTTAACTCGGCTTAATTTGTTATTTATTTGTGTAAAAAAGTTTGTGAGGTTTTTAAATTTATTATATTTTAATTTTTAAAAGGAATTTTATTTATTTCTTTTGAATGATACTAAGATTGAGTTTAATAAAATGTATTCATTTTTTTTTTATTAGATTAATTTTATTCAACGCAACCCCCTAAAAACATTTTTGCCTACGCACCTTATATTGGTCATCGTTTGATTTGTTAATGTTCGCCACAAATGAAATATGAAAAGCTTTTGCAAGCTATCAAGCGATGCAAGCTTTTATTCTGATAGAGTAGATTATGGAATGACTAATTCATTATCTGGCTCTGTTTTTTTTTGTTTTGTGGTTTTCTTTGCACTTACTCAAAGTTAAATAATTCTTATTATAAAAATTCATTTCACTTGGTGCCAACTTCATATTACCTAAATTAGCCACAACAGCTCGAAAGGGAAGATTTTTCATTAAGTATTCTTCCCACGAACTTATAGAGGGAATTTTCGGTAACATTTTTGGTTGTTTACGTTCGCATTGTTATAAAAATGGGCTGGCGTTTTGTTTGATTTATTATATTATTAATGATAATTTGATATGATGATGATAATTTTTAATGATATTATTATCTGTTCATCAAATTGATATGTTATTTTAATTGTATTTTTATATATGATAATCGGATTGGCATATGAGATTTTAATATTATTAACTCATTTTGTGGCACATTAAAAAATTAAAAACAAATGCTTTGTTAAATCACTTTTATGTTGCAAAATTATTTTGTATATTTTAAATAATTTAAGAAATTTTTTTATTGATTTTATTATTATTATATGTTACTGAAACTTTAGCTTGAAGTCTTGTACATTTACCTACTTTCAAAAAGATTCGTGACACACACATTTCCGTTAGGTTATTAATTCAAGTAAATCGATTTCCGTATGTCTGTTTTCTTGTGGCTTTAACATAATTTGTTCATCATTCTCATCACTCGTCTTTATTAAATGACATATTAACCAATTTATGATTAATATTATTGATGATGTTGTAAAAAAAACTTGCTACTGAGAGAACATAAAAAACGTTGCAAAATTATTCGATTGTCAATTCATGTTGGAAAAATACGTTGTGCTCTCAATTCGTTTTCATTTCATTTTTGTCTCTATAGAAATTATATGTCATAAGATATTTCACAACTCATGCTTCGTTTAGCTAATGGCTGTTTTTGATTTTTTGTCTCTTTTCTGCATTTTTCTTTCGAAGTTGGAATAAATTTCTTTGTTGGCTAAGCTGTCTTGTCAAATGATTCACATTTGCGTGAATAAGTGGAGTGAAGTGGATTGAGTGGAGTCTGTTTTGGAATGAAACCCTTATCAAAAGGCTTTGAATTTGCATAATTTGGTTGCAGCAGCTGTCGCTTGGCATTAACATTATTTGGCTTTAATTGTTCGCCAGTAAAAATGCAATGCAGAATAAGGACTCAACTGAAAGCTTGTTTATCATCTCAACTGTCTGCTCTGGTTGCATTATTCATGAGTTTCTGCGGCGCGTGTCCACAAAAATAAACGGAAGTAAAAAAACACAAAAATATGCACACATGAGTAGAGGAGGATGGATGAGGATGCTGTTGCCCAGGGTTACTCTAAACTGCGTCGCTCCTCGCTCTTACATGACGCAGTTGTCAAGTAACTGCGACCACAAAAAAAAAAAATAAATAAAATAAAAAAGATAAACAACAACAAAAAGCCCACGCATCGTCTGCTAGTGTTATGCTTATCCAGATGAAATGTTTATTTACATTTTGAACAGTATATGCAAATTGCCGGTTAAAAATGAAATGCTTCATACACTTTCCCCTCAACCTCACCTTCTGCTATGCTCACTTCCGTTTCCGTCGCAACAAATTGTCGTGGTGGATTGTTTACGCCTGGCAAACTTGCGAATTTTGGCCAAAAATCTTGTTAATTGTCAGTTGAGGTTGCGAAAAAAACAAGAAAAAATGTATCTTTTAATATATACTTTTGACAGCATTCTTTGGAGCATAAAAGTACTATTTATTAGAGAGAGATATGCACAGAGTATGAGATTGATGGACGCACAAATTATCTCTAATAAAATCATAATATTATTGAAAGCCTTAAATAATGTTATTTACTCATGGAAATTATTGAACTTTAATTCCGCAATATAATAAAATTTTCTTAGTTAGACTCGTTCTTTTACTTTCTGGAAAAGAAGAATTAACTGATGTCGATAACCAGGCTTAGAGTTTCTAGGTGGCTACACAATCCGGGTATGCAGTTCGATAGAGTTCGTCCTTGCGATTCTAATGCAACATAAATATATATATATATATGTATTTTTATAAAATTATAATAATAATATATTATCAAGATTTAGTAGCTTTTTACAGCTGTTGCCTTTAATCAATATGCGGCAGGGTCAGGAAGCAAATTTTTGTTGCACGACTAATTGACAGGAGTTTATTGAGGCGTGATGCCAAATATCAAACAAAACAATGACTATGTTAATGCTGAGGACCGCTAAAAGGCTCCACAGCAGCTTGGGCCTGAAATGGATTCAGTGAAGCATTATAGAAGTTAGCCAGCTTGCTGCCTGGCCTTCATTATTATTGCTAATTATTTATTTAAGAAAGCGCAATCAGCACAAAGCATTTTTTTTTTGCAAGCCCAGCGAGTCCAATTAAACCCATATAAATATGTATGGCATATGGTAAGAAGGTGCCTTGAGATATAATGAGACTAGCAGAGAATTACAGATGCAGTTGGTTAGTGTTGTCCAAAGAGCATAATCAAAGTTCGGGTAAAAGAGAGATCAGCGTGATAATAAAATATATTAAAATATATTTTAATTTCAGTAAATGTTGATAAGCTCAACAAACGCCAAAAACTCAACTAACCTTAAATTTGAGAATAGGGGGAAATAAATTTATGGGAAATAAATTTAACTTAACCTTTAAGCTTATGCAATTTTCACATAATCAGAAAACATCAACGCATGACACTTAATGGAATTTAGGCCAAATACATTTATCTTAATTTGAATATCAAATTTTGGCCAATTTGACATTGCTGCAAAATTGTAAACCGATTAGTTACACAAGCACACACAAGCACACACGCACACACGCACACACACAACTAAACACCCAGAGTAAACACACAGGCAATTACGCAATTTTGTTTTAAATAAATTGGGATAATTTGTCAAATGCAAATGTCAAATAAATAAAATTTATTTAAATTATCCGACGCACTGCTGCGCATAATTGGGTTTTGTCTTTCTTACACAAAATGGATTTAATTAGACAGTTGTTTTACTCGAACTTTATTTAGTAAATTGGGTTAGGTCAATATTATTTTGCCAATGTTAATGGCTATTTAATGCAGGTCAAAGACAGCGTCAATTCACCTGACAAACTGTTCGCATCTGTGCAAATATTCTCTGGCTATGACAGGTAAGAGTGCTCCAGTCGTGAGAGCTCGACTAGGAGATACCATAAATCCAGGATATTCAAATCAACCGACGATTGATGCTGATCTAAAATATATGTACATACTTCCTTTTGATTTGCTAAACTTTATTATACCCATTTTAAATAAGTTCAGGGTATTAAAAGCCACATATTAGGGGGAATTACGCACTCTAAAGTAAGCTCAGTTCAATATAATTTTAACAACATGAGGTCCTTGACTCTGTCCCGCACCCTGTCACTGGTGTCCTTGCTGCTGCTCCTTATCTCGACAGCTGTTGAGGCTATGGTCATTTTCTTTTCCTGCTTGTACAGTTGGAACATCTGTCCATTTCGCATAATCACAGCAGTCACATCTTAATAGCTAACTAATAAGCGTGGAACACATTTAAGCTGTGGGGATATATCTAATGGGCAGAAGAATATAAAATTGATTATTATATGTAAATAAAATACAAAATGTACAGGGTAAATACATTTATAATCATTGTGTGAATGATTAGAAATACTTATTGAATCTATAACGGTGTAAATAATGTATCGTGAGTTTGCTCAGCAATTCATAACTCTACTATAATCAATGTCAATATTAATCGCAGCAGCTGTTATAAAATAGTCTCACATATCGAAATACATATAAAGAGCACTTTACAATAAACCATAAGAAATGAGAAATAAATAAAAAAAATTTAACAAGACATAATTCTAACATAAACTATTCCTATTATGTGCTTACTTTTAAAAACACCTGCTTTCAAGCTAGAAGCTGCTTACAATGTAAATATTTTTCAGATCATAATGGACAACTGCAGTTTAACAAGTGTGAAAAAAGTAAATAAAACTATATTAAATATATATAAGAGGTACATAGATATAAAGTTATAGATTTTTGCAAGTGCTTTAATAGTAATCAAATGTATAATTTTTCGGTTATGTTGAAAATGCAGATAACAATACTGACTATCGTCTTAAAAATAGCCCGTAACTAATGAAATTCGTGTGCAAGTTCAATGGCTATGTATAATTAAAAGCTGTTTGTGCCTGGCTAGCTTTCCATAAATACGTAATTATCTTAATTGCAATCCAGGTGATAACAAGTGGCCACATTCGGTTGCACACTGGATGTCAACAAGAAGTCAAACAAAAGTTGTTCTGCTTCGATGAGCGCTCAAATTCACAAGAGAAGGTCGATGGTGGAGATACAGAGAATGAAGAAAGTTTTAGTCATTAGTTATTTGCAGTAATTAAGTGTAAAGCTCATTAAAGCCAGGTCAACTCAATGAGAACGAGCTTTTACATTTCGGTCTGTGACTACGTGACTGTGTTATTTAATTTTAGTAGCTGAACCCAAACTCAAATTCAAACCCAAACCAAATTCAGAACTCGACTCTATTTCAATGAGCAATGGCCACATTAATGGATGCTTATAGCAAATTGCCGATGTTTTTGTTGTTGTTGTTATTGTACTTATTGTTGTAGTTGATGGGCAAAAGGCAAATGACATTCTCGTCTTGAATTACCAATTATTTAACTCGGCTTAGCGCAACTTTGGTTTGCTTAGCTCCCAATAGCTTTCCCAAAAAAGTTTGCGTTGTTTTTCTCGAAATTTAATAGTTGAAAAGATATTTAATATTGACCTTTTGGGCCAAATACTCAATCTCTTTAAAATACATACGAAAATATCACATAAGTTAAATATTAAGCTTTTGTCACAACTGATTGAGTACATTGTTATAAAGCTCGGATAATTTGGGATTAAGTCCAGCAAATGCTCCGATTGCCTTAGTAATTGGTTTCTATTTCTGCAGCTACCATGTCTCGTTCTAAAAATGGATTTCTAATTTAAGACTGTAGCCTTTGATTATAATACACAGCATACACGTAAAAATATATTTTGAAATCATTGCTGCGGGTCGACATTAATTGGTAATTTATGCATTCTATTTTGAGACCTTGACACGTAAAACACTTGAATTCAAGCATTCCCATGTAAATTGGCATTCCTCTTGAATACGTTTACACACTTTGATTGCATTCGAAAACATTTGAATATATTTCACATATGCCAGCGGCGTATTTTAGCCCCAAATGACGGAGCAGCAAGAGAGTTCTGCGATCCAAGTAAGGAATGCAAAGACGACCCTAAGCAGTAAAATTAAATTTGCTAAACTAACTCACAGTTAAACACAGACACATCTATGTAAATGGAGCCATTAACTGTGTTCTCTAAAAAACTAAAATTTCGTAAGCAGAAGCCGTAAATTTGTTGGCACATCGGCAAATAAATTAAAGCCCTCACGGACTGGTGAAAAGATTTCCGATTTCTTCATAATATGTGGGTTCATTACTGCAAATAACAAGTAAAAAGGTTAGTTGAGAATAAAGTGCTCCATCAGTCTTCGGTACTTTAATTTCGCAAGTTAAAAATACTTAATTATTATTCCTTTCAAGTCAAACATCCAAAAAAAAGAAAGAATAAAGATGATAAGTCTACCTATTAATTATAAAAAATTGCGACATCCAATAAAAAGACAGAATAAAGATAAGTCTATTTATTAATTATAAAGAATTTTTCTTAGAATATGTGTCAACTTTAATTAGATTAATTCCCTAATTGGCCAGTCTTCAACGGAATGCCATCAATTTAAAATTAGGCATGTGTCTCAGATTCAAAATGAAAATCAATAAATTATTCAGAGGCTCTTTAATGCAGCCAGGGTCAAAAGAAAGTGGACATAAAGTGCTTGTTAGCTATTGACAAATGCCTTGAAAAATGCGAAACCAATAAAGGGACAACCACACACCCATACACACCCATACACTCACACACACGCACACACACACACACACACACACACACACACACGGGCAGGACAATTGCAATTCATACAAATCAATTGGCATTTAATTAGCTGAATGGCAAGCCAAACAAAAAATATCGCCTGCAAATAACAGCTGTGAATAAAAATGAAAGAATATTCAAGGGACGAGAACTGGGATTCAAAAACAAGAATTGATTGACCCAACACTTAGCTGGGGCATTATGGGATGTGGGATGTGCGTAGGGTTTATTGCGGTCGCTAAGCAGAAAAGCAAAACACAGAAAAAACAAGAGAGAACGTTGCAGTCGGACGTCACCGACAGCGAAATACTATGATACCATAATTTGTGTGCCGCCAAGAAATACTGTCCAAGTTTGTCAAGTAGATATAAGATAGTAACCATTCTTCGAATTTTGGCAACTGTAGCTCTTAAATTACGGAAGATATGGTGGCGGGATTTTGTGGTCGGGAGCGGGCGTGGTTGAAAAAAAATTAAAGAGAAGGTTCCTAATAATCTTCCATCCAAGTTTGGTAACTGTAGCTCTTAAATTGCGGGAGATATGGGCATTTATCGAATGTTGGAATTCGATCTTAGTAATAATAATATCGGCATATGGGCATAGGTCGAACCTTCAAAATGCCATAACTTCGTCAAAACTCAACGCATTTTCAAAAGCAAAGGCGTTTTAATCATAATTTGGCCTTTAGATCAATCGTACATTTAAAGTTGAAAACCTAATTTTGGGTCGGAACATAAGTCAAAATTATAGTCCGAAAATCGGTATATCGGCATATGGGCATAGGTCGAACCTTCAAAATGCCATAACTTCGTCAAAACTCATCGCATTTTCAAAAGGAAGGGCGTTTTAATCATGGGTTGGCCTCTAGATCAATCGTACATTTGAAGTTGAAAACCTAATTTTGGGTCGGAACAATAAGTCAAAATTATAGTCCGAAAATCGGTATATCGGCATATGGGCATAGGTCGAACCTTCAAAATGCCATAACTTCGTCAAAACTCAACGCATTTTCAAAAGGAAGGGCGTTTTAATCATGGGTTGGCCTCTAAATCAATCGTACATTTAAAGTTGAAAACCTAGTTTTGGGTCGGAACATAAGTCAAAATTATAGTCCGAAAATCGGTATATCGGCATATGGGCATAGGTCGAACCTTCAAAATGCCATAACTTCGTCAAAACTCAACGCATTTTCAAAAGCAAAGGCGTTTTAATCATAATTTGGCCTCTAGATCAATCGTACATTTAAA
The DNA here is from genome assembly GCA_037043585.1 of Drosophila mimica. Lineage (NCBI taxonomy): Eukaryota > Metazoa > Arthropoda > Insecta > Diptera > Drosophilidae > Drosophila > Drosophila mimica. The sequence continues at coordinate 4,007,155 of JBAMBE010000361.1, read as the reverse complement.
GTAGAAAACGTAATTTTGGGTCGGAACATAAGTCAAAATTATAGTCCGAAAATCGGTATATCGGCATATGGGCATAGGTCGAACCTTCAAAATGCCATAACTTCGTCAAAACTCAACGCATTTTCAAAAGCAAAGGCGTTTTAATCATAATTTGGCCTCTAGATGAATCGTACATTTAAAGTTGAATACTTAATTTTGGGTCGGAACATAAGTCAAAATTATAGTCCGAAAATCGGTATATCGGCATATGGGCATAGGTCGAACCTTCAAAATGCCATAACTTCGTCAAAACTCAACGCATTTTCAAAAGCAAAGGCGTTTTAATCATAATTTGGCCTCTAGATCAATCGTACATTTAAAGTAGAAAACGTAATTTTGGGTCGGAACATAAGTCAAAATTATAGTCCGAAAATCGGTATATCGGCATATGGGCATAGGTCGAACCTTCAAAATGCCATAACTTCGTCAAAACTCAACGCATTTTCAAAAGGAAGGGCGTTTTAATCATGGGTTGGCCTCTAGATCAATCGTACATTTAAAGTTGAAAACCTAATTTTGGGTCGGAACATAAGTCAAAATTATAGTCCGAAAATCGGTATATCGGCATATGGGCATAGGTCGAACCTTCAAAATGCCATAACTTCGTCAAAACTCATCGCATTTTCAAAAGCAAAGGCATTTTAATCATAATTTGGCCGCTAGATCAATCGTACATTTAAATTTGAAAACCCACTTTTGGGTCGGAACATAAGTCAAAGTCAGACGGACAGTCAGCATAACGGATATTGCACAAACCTATTATACTTTCGGTATCATGGTATAAAAAACGTTTGTTGCCCACTTTAGACGCAAGGACTTTAAAAGAACATTTTATATATAATCAAGGAAAATACTGTTCTTAATATTTGTTTTATTTTGATTGTGATTACCCCTTTATGAAATTGTACTCCTTTTTTGTGTGTGTTAAGTAAGGCTTTCTTTAAATTGCACCTATATTATTTTAAACAATATCGATTTAATTCAATGCGTTGCTATATTATTTATTTCGGACTTCAATTTTAAATTGTTTAGCGATTATTTCATATTTGATGTCAGGACATATAGATTGATTCATTCCCACGCAGCCTATCCTATGCTTCACATTCTCTAGTTACTGGGTTATAGTTCGGCATAGCAGCCGCAGGACATCTTGGTGTGGTAGAGCTTATTGGACAAAATGGTGATCTAGTCAGGCAGGCGAAAATGAGAAATGTTCCCTCGGCTGCAGGCGCGCAGAAGACCACCAGCATGGCCACCAGGGATAGATAGATAATGAACTTGGGAGTCATTGCAGAAGCTTTGGCCGATCTGTTGCTGCTCTCCAGTGATGAGCTGTATTTATATGATTTTTACGAGACTGATACAATGTGACAACATCAGTATTTTGTTTGCGCAAATGGCTCAAGCCAAATACTTTGTAACAGATCAAATAGGAACACGTGGCAATTGTTTCGCCAATTAATTCCCAAGTAGTTACGTAAAATAAATACGAGGTTTTCTGAAAACGTAGAATTCTTAGCTAGTAATTTGCATGTTACTGGCAAAGCAGTTAATTTTTCATTTTTATACTTTTATGAATTCTTATTGATTAGGCAATATTTTGTTTATACTTAATTTACGTCTTTAAATGACTTTGATAGGACTTTCTCATCTTTGGGGCACACTATTTGTGAACAGGGAAAGACATGTGATTGAAATTGTTAGTGTCCAAAGAGTGTAGAAAATCCAACTTTAATTTACTCGACAAAGTATCCAAAGAATACTTAGCCATGTCACATTTTTCGTAGACTTTAAAATGTGTTTTCTTATTTTTTGTTTTTGTTTTGTGAATTGGTGGTTTGGCGGTGGGGGCTGCCGTAAGTCAGATGTTGTAAGGGGTTCAACACCACGTGGACAAACAAGGCGCTGTTGCAGCTGTTGCCAGATAGCCTCCCGTTCATTTAAAAAAGTTTGTTTGAATTTGTGTCTAGAGTGTTATGTTAACGTTTCCCTTAACACCAACGTCAACACACAATTTGTAAATTAATTAAATATCACTCATACGTCAGATGTTTGATTGCGTAGGTTGATCCGTAGGTTGCTACTCCCACTGCCGCGTATCGTCATGATTTGCACACCAGGATATGAATTGCAGTCGGAGCTGAGCACATGCAACATGTGGATAGTGTTGCCATTTTAGCTATATTTATAGTGCTTTTCCGGAAATAAGAAAGCTGGAGTATAATCCTATGGACTAAGTGGCTGTCGATGCAAGTAAAAACACATAAGAAGTACTTATGAGTTAATTCTAATCTATTTTTTAATAATTATTAAAAAGCTCTCTCTTAAGCTGCATTAAAATGTTGCAAATATTGTTTTTATTACTTAACGATATTAATATTGTGAATATAATGTTAATACAACGTAATTAATAGTTTGTAATGTTCAAGGTTGCTTCTTTACACTCTCCTCTTCTTCTTCTTGAGGCGCAGCTCTCACAAACTATTCCGTGAAAGGGCGAACTGCAACTCTCTCGTCGTTATCACGTGTTCATCTCTGTCTTCGCCGCTTGTCTTCCTCGAGCGAATTCGCCGCCTTGCGAATTCGCTCTTGTCGTTCTTCTTTGCTTGTCGCTCTTCTTCATGTTCGTCGTTGTTGTTGGAATTGGCCACAAACCACTCCACATGTAATGAAGATTTTTTTCAACAAATACACAAAATAATTTTTAAGCCAAGTTTTGATGTGTTTTAGCTATTTATAGAAATCTTTTTTTGTTCCTTATAACACTGGCAACACTACAGCCTACTTGCTTCTTTTGAATACAATTATTCTCATAATACCTATATTGCATGCCACGGCGGGCGAGTTGCGTGGGCAGCAGACACAAATAGTCGCAACCATATTTAAATATGCGTGGGCACGCAATTTCATGCAGAATGTAATTTAATGCACAGTTACAGCAATGAATGGCAGAAATTTAAATAGATTTCACTTGAGTCGACTGAACCAGACGGAAGCCCAAACAAATCCGGACTGACAGTTAATCGGGCGCATTAGTAAGAGCTCTGCCAAAGTTGGTAAATTATGCGAAACTGGATTTCATTTTGGCCAAGTTCAGCACATAAACAAAAAAGTCAAATTTAAATGACTTAAAAGGCTGCAAGGTGTGCCTTATATTTTTATCAGAGTTACGCATACATTTCCTGTATTCATTTATTCGAGTTGGAGCAGAATTTTTATAACTAAGTATAGATTTGAAATAAATGTAATACCAAGAAAATTTATTCATATGTATATATATATATATGTTTGTCATCACATTTGGTAATCATTTTTTACTCGGCTCAATTGATATGTTTTCATAAAGCTGCATCTGTTGATTGATTTAGGACACTAAGCAATCATTAAGTTAGTTATATAAACAACAAAAATGAATGGCTATCTATTTGCCTCATGTCTACTTGTTGACTACTGTTACTGATCAGGAACTTATATAAAGTATTTTTCCCCTATTCCATATCTGCCTGAAAAGTTTTCATTTTTCAAGGAACCCGAACAGAAAATAAATATAGGAAAATAAAAGTTTATTGTCAAATGTTAAAACACTGAATAATACAAAAAATATGTGTATATTGATTTCTATTGATATTTTTAGTTAATAATAATAAATAGTTGTAAATTCATTAAATAAGTTTGGCAGCTTATATTGTTTAACATGAACACAATTTAAATTAATACTTTGTTTGTGGATTATTTTTGCACATTTGATTTCAGGACATACAGATTGATCCATTCCAACGCAGCCTATCCTATGCTTCACATTCTCTAGTTACTGGGTTATAGTTCGGCAAACCAGCCGCAGGACATCTTGGTGTGGTAGAGCTTATTGGACAAAATGGTGATCCAATTAGGCAGGCGAAAACGCGATATGTTCCCTCGGCTGCAGGCGCGCAGAGGACCATCATCATGGCCACCAGGGATAGATAGATAATTAACTTGGGAGTCATTGCAGAAGCTTTGGCCGATCTGTTGCTGCTCTCAAGTGATGGGTTCTATTTATATGATTTTTACGAGACTGATGCAGTGTGACAACATCAATATTTTGTTTGCGCAAATGGCTCAGACCAAATACTTTGTAACAGATCAAATATCAGCGTGTTTGATAAGTAAATAATATTATTTTATTAGTTTCACTTCGTCGCTTGCTGGTGTTTCTATATATAATTGATAAATTATATATATAATGTTATAAATAATCCTAACTGGATATTCAAAGAATAATTGACTGTTTTAGCAAAATAAGGCACAGGTGCATGAAAACTGTTATATGATGGTATTAATAATATTTTATTTTATTGAATTGTTCTGGGGTCTATTTGAACCTATTTACCCTTTAAGAAATACACACGTTATTTAAATTGGAGTAAGGTGACGATTGAAATGAATAATCTAAATATTGACACTCTACCGACTTGTGAATGTTGTTAGTTGCACATTTAACTCGTGATCGGCATCATAGTAAACATTTTGCTCTAGTATTATTAAATAAACAATCTATTATATGGAAACCATATAAATGGTGCACAGAGTTTCAGCAAAAAGTCAGTTGAGAGCAGCAGCTTCGAGGGAATACTACAAAGCTACAACGATGCCTCCCAAGTTCCTTCTCTATCTGGGAGTTGTGGCCATTCTAATGGTGCTCAGTGCACCTCCAGCAGATGGCACCATATTTTTGTCCATGTGTCTCTTGAGGTCACCTTTGTGTCCATTCTTTACAACTACACCACTGTGCCAGCCGGACTTTGCGTGGAATCCGCAACTAAAAATATGTGCTCCGTATCCTTGAATTGTATTCATGCGTTGAAGTCCAAAATAAACATTATATAATATCGCATTGCATATATGATAGACTAATGAATTTGGGCAACAGACTCAGTGTAAAATTGTGGAAATTGCATTGCAAATTGTAATAAATGTTATATTCTTTGTTCCGAATTGAATATAACATTTATTAGAATATATTGCTATGTCATTTAAGATGTTTTGTGGGCACATCAATTATTTTGAAGTCTTGTATATGCTGACTCTTACGAGCAACCTTTCCTCGTTGACATTTCAGAAACACTTTGTTGTGGTGCCTCAAACCGACTTCTTTAACGGTCTCAAGTGGAAATTGCTGAAAACTGCCGTTTCATGCGTGACTTGAAATTTGGAGGAGAAAAAAAATCGCTGAAAAAAAGAAAAACTAGCTGAGCAACACAAGCAGCTAAATAATATATGACAATTATTTAAACAGCAGCGAACTGGTCGCAAAATCATGAATGAAAATTCTTTCGAAAAAAGCAACAGTTGTCCAAACAGCAGCCACAACTAAAAATGAACAGAATCCACCAATGGCTACACTGGTGTCCCCGTAAAGTGAGCATGCCTCTATATATGTTTCAGCAGCGTCTGCGCTCTTTGGACTGGCACACGTGGTGGCTTCCATTTGTGGTATTCATTGTGGATCGCATCTTTGGCGCGCTTTTCAGTCGATTGTGGATGCTTTTGGGGCTAGGCGCCATCGGGTGCCGGTTGCCTCAGTTAGTCCTGCAAACGGATTCGTCCAAAACGGTCGCTGGTCGCCCGCCAAGCGTCAAGTTCTACAGAAAAAGTAATTTTGAAAAAAATTCAGAAAATACAAAAAAAAAAAAATAAAAATATATATAAGAAATTGGAAAACGTTTTGTTTTGCGCGTGCCAAATAAAAATAAATATTCGGGTCGACTTTCGCTTTGGAAAAGTGTGCCAAGTTTGTTTACGTCTGCTGAAGTGGACAAGTGTTTAAAATAGATAAAAAATAATGAATAAATGAACAAAACTGATCGGTTTATTTATTTAAGCACGCATCATTCGCCGCCAGCTGTTCGGTTAATTGTGAGTGAACCGTAAGTTGAAAAAGCGTTTTTCACGCCAGCGGGACATTTGTACGTTAATCGGAATGCAACTGCAAATATTTGCATGTTTGCTTAGCCTGGCTTAAATCATTGCAAGCCACAACACACAGATGACGCCCTGCGCTTCTGCTGCTCTCTATGCAAAAGTTTCCATTTGAAATAAAAAGAAAAACACAACAATTTTTAGCATGTTCACCACATTTGCTATATATGAATGAAAATTTTGAAAATGCACATTTTTGCACTGCGGTTGCGTTGGCTGCTTTTAGTTTGAGCGCTAAAAGTTAAAAAGCTGGCTTTATTGGATTAACGTGCAGGTCGACGATGGCTTAAATGCCTCCATGTAATTTTCATACATGCAGCGGATTTTAAAAGCTTTCGTGTGAAACTAATTACTAATTAATTAATAACAACAATTAATGTCAAATGCTTAAAAGGAAATGCGGTATTAAGTGCTTACTAAATTGATGGCACTTAATGTAAAGCAGTTGTAGATTAATAAATTCAAAAAATAATGAAGAGCGTGATTTGGGTTAAACTGTCAACTGATTGTGCTCATTTTACATTTTGATATTTATTTGGAACACTTGAGTGTTATTTTTTTTTACACATAATTGAAAAAGTTTTTTTATTTATCACTTTTTATAATTATTTGGTACGTTACAATTTTCAGTTCTATGAAAATAACAAATCTTTTGTGCAATTGCATTGAAATTCTCGAATTTTCATATTTGTTTACTTGAGATGTGCCAGAGCAACCCCTCTAATAAAACTCTCTGTTTAATATAATGAATGAGAAAAGCATGTTGCATGTGCAAAATATTTACTCATTGCTATGCCACAAAACTGTGTGCAGCTGAACCAAAATGGGATTTATTGCGATTGTTTTTACAATGTGTGTAATACAAAATTTTCAAAGAGAATTTAAGTACTTTCTCAAAGAATTTGTGAATAAATATTCAACTGTCTAGTAATTATTTTGAATAGACTAACACTTTAAACAGTAGCTATCCTGACGATCGAGAATTCAATTAGGGAATGTATTCAACATCAAGTACACATTTAAGATTGTGCTCCTCTCTGCATTTCATCTGTGAAATGGAAAAGGTCAAACCCCATTATTGTACATGGAATGAAATAAATGAGATTCCTTGCATCTCTTTGAAATGTGATAACATACGCACACACACACAATCGAACACACACACAATCGCACACACACAGTATTACAGGGAAACCGCAGATAATTTTGTTTGAAGCCACCGCTTACAGTTATGGTTAAAAGGGCCAAAACCGTACAAGCCAAACAATACCATGAGAACTGCGCAAACGGGGCGAACTGAAATGATGTAATTAAAGTGAGTGAATGGTGCAAATTGAAATTGCCAATAAAGTCCGTTTCAAAAGCCACGCCCATCGCCAACAGTTCACGCCTACCAGCAGTTCAATCAGATTCGACTCCAATCCAAATGACAAACCATCCGAACTTAGCGTAGGTTAATCAGTCAGTCAGTCAGTCGCCCAGTCAGATGGTCACCAGTTTGACAGCGAGACAATCAGTCCAATCACTCTGTAAACTCTTTCAGCAGAACCCAGCTAAAACCAACAGCATTTCTGGCTAATTAGCGTTTGCAATCACTGGCAAAACGCAAACTTTGCATAGAACCAGCAACTCAGCCTAAATCTCATCCACATCCTCATCCTCCTCATCAGCTTCATCCATTTGCAACTTATTCCATTTCACCTGCCCCTTTGCGTAGCGTAAAATTTCGTTAATTAATGTTGCCCCATCTCATGTTGCTTGTTGTATTCTTTGCTTTTGTACCTTTTGTTTTATAATTGTTTTGTTGCGGCGCCCAAAAAGCATTGGAAATTATCACGCATCCGCCGCATTGCAGCATTCGCTCAATTTGATGATAAAAGTTAACAGCGTTTACTTAACTTTATTATACCCTTGCCGAAGGTATTTTAATAATGTTATAAATTATGTAACGTTTTACAATAGTTCCGTTATGGGCATAAAAATGACTAGACATAGAAATATGCGAATTGAGTTACAGTCTGGATCGCAGTTCTGAGACAATATACAGTGTCTGGCAGCTCAGTTCGACCAGTGTGCAAAAAATGTGAAGTGCTATAAAATTGAAACAAGGAAAAAACATAACCCTACCTCGCAGGTGGAAAAACCACAATTTATTAGGTTCATATTATAATTTTGGTGGTTAATAAATGTACCTGCCACCGGTCTTGGGAATTTTTGAAAAAAATTGAATAATGAGCTTATAACAGGCAATTAAAATTTTTGCTAGACACTGGTCGATCTGAGCTGCCAGGCACTGTATATTTGATGAATTGAATACTCTTTTGAGACTTAAATTATTCAATAAAAAACCTTTTTTATTCCCCAAACAGCCTTAACGTATTTTTTAAACTATAAAAGAAGTCTGAAGCTGATTGATAAAAGTCTGCTTCTGCTTTGCATTTAATAAACACATCATTTGACACCTTTGTGTCTGTTAAGGGTATTCAAGAGATCAGCAGCGTCGTGCTTAATATTCCACATGATAACCCTAGACAAATATGCGAATTTGAGGACCTGGCTGATTGTCTAGCTGCTGTCGCGTTTCAGTCGCAGCCACAGCCACAAAAGCCAAACTTTTTGCGGTTAATAAAATTGGCGAGCGCAGCACGTGGCATATGTGGAACAATGTACATAATTTTGCCACAGGGTCTCGTATACATTTTGTGTGCTCTTGACAATCATTTGATTATACTTTTTGTGGCCATATCGAAAGTGCTGGCAACATAAAAGCCACACACACAAATATGTGTATATCTGTATTCAGCTCTGTGGCCCAATAAATATATCAAGTATTTTACGAAATGGCATTTTCAAATTGTTTTTCATTTTTGCAGCTTTAACTCCTATTTCTACTTTTATATTGCAACTTTTTCGCTGCTTCTTACCTTATTTATTTATTTATTTTTTTTTTGTTGAGAAGTTTATTCAAATTTATTTTTTTTTTTCATTTTATAGTTGCTCATTTGCATCCTGTTGCGTTGACGCTTTTGACGACCTGTCCTTTGTGCAACCACTATAAATTTTATACAGCGCGGACGCGATTAAAGTTAATGGACTGTTCGAGTTTTCTAAGTAGAAAAAAGTTGGTTGAACGCAACATTTTGTTGGGATTTGCGACTCGCATTAGATATAAATTAAAGTGATGCTTGCCTCACCTGCTTGATGGGATTTTCGATTCTATCTTTTTTGTTGGATGAGCAAAGTTTTTGCTTTAATAACTACTTGTAAGCCTTTCTCATTTCACTTTCGATAATCTAACTTTTTGGGCAAGGATCAACGTTAAACTTGGACACTTAATCTTTTGAGTGTAATACAGGTTCTTAGTCGAAAGCTTTTAGCCAACTCCTTGTAGACTTGCTGCTAATCCTTGTAAGCGAAGTTTCTGCTCTGCAGCAGATAAAATTCCATCATTGGATTTCCTATTTAATAAGACACATCTTTTCTGGGCATACAATTAGAACGGGAGATTCACATAAAAGGATGTAAAATTTGTCTGCAGAGTATTTACTTTAAGATATGAAAGAGATTAAGTTACTTTGAGGATTAGAATACTTTTAAGATATGTGTATATCATGAGACCCTATATAGGTGCCAGGACCTTGCCTGTCAGTTATCTGGACAGATTCTGACGAGTGCTGTGCTGAAACAACTAATTAAACATTGGCAAGTAATAAGGTATCAAAAATTTAAAACCCTGAATGAATATTTGCACCCTGCTTACGGAAATTTGAACCAATTATTCAGGCTCCGGACCTGCAAATAAAAGACTCTTTGTTTCATATTCTGAGAACCTCGAAGTTCAATTACATTTCTAATTGGCAGCCATAGACAACTTCCTGTCAGGTGTCGCATAGTCCCTTTTATATTAGGACTTGAACAGGAAGCGTTCTTGTTTAATATTTACAGTTCAGCAATTTTTAATAAGGACTTAAATGAATACTCTGATTAAAGTTTTGTTAAGAGCGTTGCAAATGTCAAAAGTTAAATTGTTCCCTTAAAATTTGGTCACATGTGAGCGCTTGGGTGGAATTCACTCTGACCATTTAAAATATATATATTTATATGAATATCTTGTATATCTAAGACAAAGAAAATTGACAGGGAAACTTTTGTGAAAGCCCAAATTTTTTATTTTTGTTTTTATTTGGAGTCATCAATTGAATTAGTAATGGAAAACTTTCGCTAAGATGTTTGCTGATATAACTTCTGCGCTGGCATTTTTATGGGCCATAGAGTCGCATCCTCAACATCCGGAGTTTGGTTTGGGCACGATTCGCATTTTAATTGGCAACAAATGTGTCTGCCACACACACATCACATCTGGTGTAACTGTCGACAGGCAGGCGTCTCTTTAATATATATGGCTATTTATTTATGTGTACAAGTATTTATCAGGTGTTTTTATCGCTCTTCGTATGTCTTTAACAATATGGACAGAATAATATATAGCATTTCATTTGGCGCAACTTGCGACTTGTCAATAGCTTGGGTAAATTGATATTTATGCGCTCCCAGAGTTTGCTTCAAATTGTTTTGCCGGTTTTTGATACCCTGTGCACCGGAAATCAGCGGAAGCGTTGTATCATTTGTCCCAGACAGAGGAGGGCTATCTTGATAGGTATCAGTAATGGGAAGCCCTTTAATGGCATGTTTATATTAATGATAATTATAAAAGGGAGAAATTACACTTGTTATCTGCTTATACTCTAAACAGGGTAACTCTTGTCGAGCAATTTCAATTTTCACATTTTTTTGTGATTTTGTTTTCTTCCGTTTGGTTAAAGGTATTTTTGTGATTTATGTTTTAGGCCTTTTAATGCCGACTCGCTCAATCTTCTTATTGTAAATCCTTTTGTGACATTTATTTTCTGTTTTGCTGCTTTCACGAATTGTGCACTAAAAGTCACATCTCTTAAGATCTGCTCCTGCTTCCCTTTATATTTTAAAGCTGCTCCTGCCCCGAAAAGCATTATGATGTGATTATTCTTTTATTTCTTCACTTGAATTATTTTTCCTTGTTGTTTCCATTTCTTTCGTTTGCTTGCATTTCATTGTTCAATTTGATTTACGTTTGCATTCGTATTTTTCTGCAATTTTCAGCATGACTCATTATTTAATAAATGAACACGAGTTTTTCCCCCAAATCTAAAGGCATTTCCAGCATTTCACTTAAACGATATTTATTGTGTGTAATTTTCATTATACACATTTTCGAGAGAGGGTCTTTAAAGTCGTCAAATTAATTCGTCATATTAAACTGATTAATGTTAACGCCAGTTATTAATGATTCACCATAAGAGGCATATGCTCAGGCTTTTGGCTCAGGCGTTGGCCAAATTGCTCAATTATGCCAACAGCTTTTAAAGGGCTGCTCGTTTTTCTCTTTGACCAAAAGGGAAGCGTTTATTAACTGATTGCATAATTAGTGAAAAGGCGTAAAAACTTGAATACGAAATAGCTTCCCATGGTATTTATAGAAGTTGTTTATCAATTTGAAATTACCACACTCCAAGCAAATCCACTCAGTTTTAACAAAGTTATGTCTGATGATTGCTTGTAACCTGCTGAAAATTAATTTTATAGAGTACAAATTTTTACATGAATAAATGTGAAATAAAGAAATATGCATTATTTTATTTTTTATTTTTTTTTTTGTTACAGTTGCATATTAAGACTCATATCAGCTTAATTCAAATGAGCAATCATGAAATTCAATTACATTTCGTCATTTGCATGATGCCAGCTGTGCACAGAGTCAGTCAGTCAAACCGTAAGTTCTTCAATATTGATAAACCATAAATAGGAAATTAAATAAATGCAAAAGATAAACGCAAGAGAGAGAGAGAGAGAGAGAGAGAGAGAGAGAGAGGGAGATGACAGATGCCAGAAGAGTTGGTAACAGGACGCCAAAGACTCTTGCGTAATCACAGTAAAGTCAAAAATCAAAGTCAATGCCAAAGCAGAGTCCTGAATATGTGGATGTATGAGGAGCTTGCCACGCGTATTGACAGGTTGTCAATCGATGACATGCAACATGGCAAATGGAGCAAATAGTCTCTCAATCTGCTGATGCGGATAATGTTCTCGTGGGCTACGTGTGTAATTCTGGTCCCTGGTTCGACTCAACCTGGTGATTTGATATGTGTTACATAAGCCCAGATACGTGAGTTGGCCGAGATGTGTTTTCTGTTCTGTGTGCGGCTTGTCAAAAGGAGTAGCTAAAATCAGTGTTTTCCTTCGCTTTCGCTTGCTTAACCGTGATTAATGATTTGGCCTCGTCGGTTCTATCAATGGCTGGCTAATGTCAATTGTGGAGTGGCTATAAGATTTTGGTAGTGAAATGTGTGGATTAATGTTTGCCCCAAAACATTAATTTCTTTGCAGCACAATATCCATCAATTATAGTGAACTTTTTGGTCTCCAAAAAGAGACTCCATTTTTGCCTTAACCTTTGCAACATCATTGAATATGCATTGACGTCAATGTAACAATTTCACCCCCTCTCTTATAAATAGTTGAGCATCGTTCTTGCCACCTGCATTAACACACTCCAACTTTTTCATGCTGTCCGATACAATTTTCTTTACTTTTCCACTTTCCCCACCCACCTACATTTTCATACAATAGCCTTTGATTTTTTTTTTTTTTGTTCATTGAAGTTGCTTCGAGCACTTTGCAACAACGAGTTGATGATTAACTTGACTCATTTATCATAAAATCATTGGCCCCGAACGAGGTGGGCGTGTCGAGTGGCTCGCAACGCCCACTTACTGACCACAAGCGCTATAAATAATGCAAAGAAATTGCAAAAGATATGCGCAAAAACAAAAATGAATTTATGCAAGCAAAAAGATGTTGTATCTTTGTATCTATTGTTATATTTTTTTGGGGTTACAAAGCTCGAGCTTATTTAGTGGTTGTTGAATACGGTTTTTATTTGTCTCTCCAATTTTATTTAGTGAGCTGATTTATCTTTTAGCCAGCTAAATAAAACACAAGAAAAACGAATTTAATTTGCATACCTGATAAATGATTTGATAAGGCTTACAATGGCAGAACATATTTTAGCTCTTTTTTTCGAGTAATCTTCGCTTGGATTACCCTCAACCATTTTTGGTAGTGTTATTATTCCGCAAAATTTATGAGCTATTAAATAGACAAATATTGACATGGACAGCAAAGTAAATAATAAAATAATGCTTAAATTATCCTCCTCGTCTCAGGAAATTAGCTTCAAGGAACTGAAATTGTTGCCCTTTTATCAGGCTCAGCACAGCAGACAGCTCTCATCGTATCTCTGCCGTTAATATCTTTTGGCTAAATTGAATTTGGCCTGAATTATGTTGACAATAAATTTGGGAGCTGCTTGTCTTGTATATTTGCACTCTTTACCAGTCGTCTCCCCATTTTCGATTCCTCATTTTGTTTGTCAATTTGCCAATTAGCGAACATGAACTGAAAAATGCCAAACAAAGCCTTCATTCTCGTATTGCTTTTGCCACAGGACCTGCCACAAAAAAAAGCAGCACCTCAAATCCCTTATCAATTTTGTGTGCCTCACAGCTGGGGCAGCTTGCAGCGTTTCGTGGGTTATCAGGGGGCCACATAGTGAAGTTGCGCCACAAACAATGCAGCAGCAATTCCAAAATCACATTTGGATTTCACCATTTGTTTGTTCTCTTCTCTTTTTTATCCAATTCCTTTTCCATTTTTTTTATTTTTTTTTTTTTTGAAGCAAAACCGACAACGCCAAAAAAATTCTCGCGAAATTTCAATTGAAATTCGTTAGATTTTTCACAGAGTCTGTTGCGCTGACAGATTGCCAGAAGTGGAAAAAAGTGGGCAATGCTGGGAAACTCTTGCAAAACAAACTGTAAATCATTGCTCCCGGGAGAACAATGTGTCACAGTTAACCAATGTGTAATAAATTTTAGATGTGCCTACACAGGACATCGATACAGGATGTTAGTCTTTCGAATAACATCGGATTAACAGCATACCTTGGGATATTTATTATTGATTACCTATTTACCTATATCAAAGATAACCTCGTTTTTGTTTTGTAAACATGACATCTATTATTGATTGCCTATTTACCTCAATCGAAAATAAGCTGCAACTTTGAATAACACTTAAGAAATAAATCGAGATTTTTGTTTTGTATTTGTCTGAGACAAATATTGCTGAAGTCTTTAAAACCTCTATTTGTATTTAAAGCAAAGTAACTTTTTATTCTTAAAGCGATGCGACATTTTTTATTCGTGAAATTTATTATTTCTTTAGTCTTAATCGAAAAGTCAATTTTAATATTTTCCGCATCGCTTGAAAATTGCACATTATTTTCATGTTGTTGGTTTTTTGTCTTAGTTTTCCACTTGGTTGCATTGCATACAATATTCACATTAATACCCAGTTGATACCCACAAATGGTGTTGTATTCATACGTGCCACTTATTTTTTTGTCAGGATAACACGTTATCTCCTATGTTTCCTTTTTTGGTCACAATCCAGACAGACAAGAATGTCAATTATGTGGCCCGAACTTGATGTGTGCCTATTGGTTTTTCTTGGTTTCGTGTGGGTTTTCAGTCTCGTGGCTGAGAAATTTGTCATCAAAAGGTTCGATGGGCTCTCTAAAGTTTGTGGTACTGAAATTGTTTTCGATTTGCCAACAAAAATGGACAATTTAACGCACTATTGCAGCTGCCTGTTGGCTGTTGGTTGTTGGCAGCGGACTGTGCGTGATCGATTGGGCTATAAACATTCTGAGATAAACAACAATTTGGGAACTGGCCCTGAATATTTACACAAAAATTGCGTGGCGCAAAAGCCGAAACAACCACAAGAAATCAATTAAAATATTTGCAAACAGCACGCAGCACATAAAACTCGGTTAAAACTAATTGGTTGTGACCATAAAAATAGCGCATACGACTCGTGGCTAAAATGGGGAAGGATGTTCGCATAGGGAGTGATCGATGGGAAGTTCTGCTCAACTGCATCATAATTGATAAGTTAATAAGCACTTTAAACAAGTGAAAAAATAAGTATTAATTTAAGTAAATTTCTCTCCAGAACGATAAAGAAATATGTGATTTCTGCTTAACACAAAGTTGTATTTCTTTTTTAAATGTATATTTAATAGTGTAAGCCAAGTTAGTAGCATAATACCTCTCCTCCAGCATTTCAGAGGGTATTCAAAAACAATCGAAATAATTGAAAAGAAGTACTATATAAGTGTATAAGTGGTGCTTATTTATCGTAGACAAACAAACAAATGCCAAACAGAAAATCTGCCAATGTACATCATTTTGGCATTTGGACAATCGCGTACTTCAAAAGATTGAACAAAAGTGCAAAACTTAATTAAATGTATAAATAAATATATATATATGTATGTATATATATAGATGTGTACGTTTAGTGGAAATGTGCGTAAAATTTCTCAGATTTTCATTGCGTTCACATTACGCCCGATGCCGACATCAACAAAACAGGGGCAATTGCGCTGTAATGGAAACCACTCGGGGCATTTCAAATATTTGCCAAATAATTAATCACGCCACGTCAGAGCGCACCACCAAATGTAGGCGCCTACGTCAGCATCAACTGCCCCACTCCGTGGCAACACCGATGCTAATGCCAATGCCGATGCCAGTGCCTGTTGGCCACTGATAAAATGAGCGCCCACTCTTCAGGGACCATCCAAAAAAAAAAAAAAAAAAAAAAAGTAAAGAAAACATTTTGCAGATTATGATAAATTTTTAAATAAAGCCGACAGCTGAAGTTGTCTACACATGACTTGTTGTCTACCCCTCACTCACTTACTCTGTCTCTCTCCCTCTCTCTCTCTCTCTTTCTCTGTCTATCTATCTCTCTTCTGTCAGTGCAGCAGATTTTGTATTCTGTTGCCGCTTTTCAAGTGCGAAAGTTTTGTCTTTGAGTGGCAGACGGCACTCGACACTTGGAGCTTCCACAGTTGGGTGTCACTCGAAAACTTTTATTTTATTCTGATTGCTCCGATTTAAACAATGTGTGTAAATAAAACTTCAAATTACTGCACTTGTAAAGAGATGCGTAGTTTTTTAGATACGTTACAAGATAATCAGTCTCAACTTAGTTAAATACAATTAAGAAAATGTAAAATTTTGTCCCGCGAATTCAGAGATTACCAGGAAGAGTTAAATTGACGGACTACAGGTGATCTGCAGAGGGTGGTATGTAAAAGAACTCGCTGTCCTTCCAGAAATCGACCAGCACCTGGCAGGAGTTCCTCTTGAACTGCATCTTGATTTTCTCCATTTTCGATTTGTTAGCACACTGACAAAAATAGTCGTAATCAAGGATCTTATCGAGACCACCACAGCACACATCCCGGACAAGTTTATCCACGGGATCGGTATTCGAGCTCACACACTTTTTGGGCATCGCCCTCATGCGAATCTTGTGCGAGCGTTTCATGTCCACGTCCAGGAGAACAGTGCTCGTCAGCAAGGGATTAAATATACGCTTTCTCCGCCTATTGTCCACATAGATCTCGTAGTGCGTCACCATGGAGTCATCGTGCAGATACCAATCTATGGACATGCAATGCTCATCTATCGGTTCTACATCAGTTATGGTTACGGGAAAACTCTTGGTTGGTGAAGGTATCGGTTCCTTGGCGCCATGCAGCCTCGCCTCGATCGTCCGGCGTACGTGAGTCATGGCATTGATGTCCATGAAGAAGCTCTTCAGATGCATCTTCAGCTGCATGCGCTCTTTACCTTCCGGCGTTTTCAGATATGCCGCCTTCCTCAAGGCCTTCCTCACAGCCACACAGTGGCAGCAGCAGCAATCCTTCTTGTAGCGTTCACAGCCATCCGAGAACAGATCCGTCATGGACAGTTTCACCAAGGCATTCGTATCGTGTTCACTTTTCAGCTTAGTTTCACTCCCTGTTTTGACGTCAGCACTGGGCCCAACTTTCGAGCTACTCCTCGAACTTTTAGCTCCCAACGATGCCGCTGATGAGCGTCTGGATGAAGGAGCTACTCCCTCTGCAGCCAGCTCGTCTGGCGTCAGAATGCTCACCCTCTTCGACATATTGGAATTTTGTTAGCACTTGCAATGGTTGACAATATACTAAACACAAAATAATTTTTAAAATGGTTTGACAGTAAGTCAAAAACTAGAATTTCATTTTCAGTCTCATTTTTTGGTCACAGTTGGCAGTTGATCCTTGACTACAGACCCATCCCGAATGTATAGCTGGCATTTAGCTAAGCCAAGTCAGGGCAAACAGAAATCTCGCATATCTGCGTAGGCATACTGTCCATCTGCAATCATCTTCAATCATCTTCAATCAAAATGAATAGCAATGCTTTATGACCCGAAATGGATGACCCGACAGGCTCTTGTGCCTTCCTCCTGGCTGCCTGTCAGTCTGGATTCTTGTCGGCTGCCAGCCATTGATTTAGCCTGGAGACCTCGAGGCGAGGCAAGGCGGCAGCGGCGCGTTACTTTGTCAATATTTATGTTCACAGCGACGAGGAGAGGGAGGGAGGGAGGGAGCTGAACCAGCAGCCCAAATGGAACCTCACGAAATTTGCATAATGTTCAGTCGCAAGGAAGTGGGTTGGGAACTAGCAAATTTCAGCGCATACGAAATGAGCATCGGCCACGTTTTTTTTTGTGTTGTTGTATTTTTATTAATGGACAAATATTTTTTTGGGCTTTAATTAAAATAGCTTAGAACCGGCTGCATAATGTGCGCAGAGTGTCATTAGTCACTGTTTGGCTTGGCCCTGTTTGTTTATTTGTTTGGCTAGAACGCACAGCTAACCTTTACAACAGCTAACGGTTATTATTCGGCTTGGCTGCGCATACGTGGCGTATGATTAACACGCTTGCCACATTACACATACGTGGCTGCTGCTGCCGCTGCTGCTACTGTTGCCATGCAGCTTACAACCTACGAAAACCTGCCTCGCAGCAAGAGTGCGTATTAAATTATATTTGCCTTATGATTTATCTAACGCAAACTCGGAAGAATGTTGGCCATGTTCCCAACGCCATTTCGACAATATGTTGTCTGTTTATCTGCTTGCATCGGCCTGGGAGGCGAAGGGTGTGCCAAGAGTCGTAGGCTCCACGGGATGCGTCTCTAACGACGGGGTGCTCCGCCCAACAACAACAAGTCACGCAGCCACCTCGTCATTTTAATAGACTTGCCCCACCGACAAATGTAATTGCGTTCAAAAAGCAGTCGCTGGTTGCTTTCGCAGCTCAGCGGATGCTGCAAAGTCGTCCTGTGAAACAAGCTAAGATCTTTAAGAAGAGTCTAAATAAAAATAAAGGAATAAAGTACTTTATGCACATCATCTCGCTAAACATCGTCTATAATGAAGACTTTTAAGTTAAATAAATGAATTCGCTTTTGCATATTACATATTTACATATATTTTGATAATTTTTTGATTAATAGGTTTTTTATCTAATACTAAGTCGACTTTACGAACTTTTCCATTAGGACACAATTGTTATTGCTAAGAGACATCAACAAAATATTGCTTTTTAAAGATTTGTTAAATTATAATTCTCCCAAGAGCATATTTTTAATTTCCCACCCCAAATAAATTCTTAATCTATTTGTGGAAAGTCCATCGCTTGAATCTGAGAAATCGCTTCAACTTTGACCTCAATTCAAGTGCTTATTCAAAACTTTTAAGAAGCAATAGACTGCCCATCAAGGAGAAGTTTCGCCCTGCCCCCAGGGGGTGTAAAGATTCAATTAAATTGATTGGGATCAGGGGACAGTGAGCAAATAAGCTGCAGGACATGTCCCATAAGTTAAATTATTTTTTGACATTTCTTGTATCTATAAAAAACATAATATGCTTATTACATTTTCGTCACAGCCACTTGATGGATTGTGTGTGTGGTTTGTTTTTCCTGGAAAATCGATGTGTATCATGGATTTTTCTTGAAACTTGTCTTTCAAGTGTTGCATGTTTCGTCGCATCTGCCTGACACTTCTTATTATGTGACAATTCAAGTTTTTTCATGGGGCAGACGACAGGCATTTGACAACATTGAGGGAGGGCACGAGGGTTGGATGAAGTTGCGAGTTGCACTTGTCACAGAGGATTCAACTAATTTGAGAAACTTTTCTAAATGCCGGGACGGGCCAAAGTTGTTTTAAGGCGTTGCGCAAAAAAACATCGAGAGGCATATTTTGGGGGCATCCCGTATAATTGCCTGAAGCTAACAAAAACTTTGGCTGTCATTTGGCGGAAGCAGCTTGAAAACTTTTGGTATTCAGCCGCATTGCCGCAAAAAGCGAAAAATAATTAACATTGTAAAGTTTCTCTTACAAACAGCTCACTCTAGTTTCCCTCTCTCCTCTCTCTCTCTCTCTCTCTCGCTCTTTCTCGCTCTGTCTCTTTAATCGGAAGTCACATTTCGAATTTTCCACTAAAGCAAACAATCATAAAACACACACTGGTGTGTTGATTGTCGACATTTTGGAAAGTATATCGCCCAAAGGCCTGTCATTAAGCACTAGCAATCCCATTGGATGTGGCACAGAAGCTGACCTCGCCTATGGCGCTGTTGTCACAGCTAATTGCACTTAAATTCTCTCAGTGTGTTTGCTCCCTGAACTCCTTTGTGACGCCACAGCCGCAAATGTTGCATGTGGGTCCTTTAAGTGCCTTGCCAATTGAGTGAAAACCCAATCGTTGCCATTGTTGACCTTTGTGGTACTCACATAAAATAACAACACGCTTTTATGACTTTAAAGTCGGTGTAGCACACACACCCACACACACACACACACCCACACACTCACACACACATTGCTGTTAAATGTTATAAGTCTTTTCACTAAGATTTTGTAACTTTGACACAAAAGTGCTGAAAACTTTGTAATGTATTTAATGTAATTTATTGCTCTGGCTGTGGCATCCACACAAGCGTTAAATATTCTAGAAAAAATTCTGAAAAAATGTTTAATCTATTTACAAAAAATATACAAACGTTTATTGCGGACTGATTGACTAGTGACCTTACGAAGGGTCAGCAAAAAAAACGGCAAGAATGAATAAGTTGAGATTAAGACTTTAGTTTGCACTTAGAAGGTCGCTGCACTCCCAAGTGGTCCCAACTTTTTAGGAATCCCTTTTTTTGTCGGTTTCAAGTTTTATTTAAAAGTTTAAGTTTCATTGGACACGTGCTTCACTTTTTCTCGTGTGTAACTTAAGAGGCCAATTTTTTTATTGGAAAAACGTGTAAAGCGAAAAACGTTTAAGTTAAACACTTGGATTTGCTTTGGCTAATAGCAACTCAGGTTTCAAAACAAATTAGGGAGAATTGCAATTTAATTAAACATTTACTACTTTCAAAAAATGTTTTCAAAATAGACTGCTACAAATATCATTGAAAAGAATAGGCTAGATGAAATTTAAATAGTTGCACAAATTGGATACATCCAAAAGTAAATCATTAATATTCAAATTATATTCTTCTTTTTGAAATTATCTCTTGAAAACTCCCTCTCTATCTCTATCTCTTTCTCACGCTATCTATCTGTCTCTCTAAGCCTCTCAATCAACGTTCGGCCACAAATTGCGTGCACAGTTCAATAATTTAAGGAAGCCGTCCAATAAATACTTGATTTTAGGGCAAACCAATGCTATAGGTATCTACTTTCTCATAGAAGCACCTGACCATGAAGCACCTGAGTATCCCAGAGAGGAAGACAAAATGATAGAGAGAAAGAGACGGAGAGAGAGGGAGAGACTCTGACTCCGACTCCGACTCCGACTCCGACTGGGCACTGCAATTGCGTGTATTTTTAAAATGGTTAAGCTACTTATAGACAAGCTAAAGCCTATAAGAACATTGGCTGAGAAGATTGTTGCCCCAATTGCCAAGAAACTGCTACAAATTTAGAGCGCTGAATAAATAACAAGTATACGTGGCGTAGACCACAAGGATAAACAAACATGTAGTCCTGGAAATCAATATGGCCAAAACAAGTAACGCCTGCTAAACAATCTAATATCGAATTGAAATTGAAACGACATAACACACAACACACATACAAACACACACAAACACACACAAACACACACAAACACACAGAAATACACACAACACACACACAACTGAAGTGAACCCCAGAAAGTAACCCAAATCAGTTGCTTTACAGACTGCGATTGTGGATGAAATCAGCGACTGATTGCGATTTGAAAGTCTTTGTATGTTTGCCCGAATGAATTTGTATTAGTTCTCAGTGTACGATTTACCAGGAATGCACCCTCAACCGATTCCCTCCCCTCACTCCTCTCCACACAGACACAGACAGCAGCTCAAATCCCACCAGAACTTTGAAATATAATATGAAAAGAATGCCAATAGAAGGCAAACCAGGAATAATTGAATGCTTTGCACCAACTGAGCAAAAGCCATGGCCAAAACACATTCAGCTGACGTTTCGATTGTACAAGCCAAGATAGAAAAGGGTTTATTTCTCTTTCTTAAATGTAAATACTGCGTAACTCTATTTGAATGTATATAATATAGACATATCCTGGTCAGTTGTCCTTCTTTGGGTTGGGTTCCATTTAGCATAAGCAATAGGTTTTTCCTATTAAAATTGTATCTGTGTATGCAAATTTTGGTAATAGTATTTAAGAGCTATACATAAAATCATTTTCCTTAAAAGATGAAAGAACAAAAAAACCCCTAACCCAAATTTATTAAAATTCTTAACAAGTATTTTCAAAATTATTCCAAAAGTTTGCAAATATGAAAGCTGAACCGAGCCCAAATTTAATTTAACATTAGCCTGTCTTACATCAGATTCGATCACATTTTGATGCTAAGCTTTCATCGATTTTGTTTTTATTTTATTAATACTCTTGCATTTATTATCCACTACAAATTGGATAATAAAAAGGGCTGCTCTCAATTTTTTTTTTTACTTATTTAATTTTTTTGGTGGGTAGATATTTAAATAAATAATAATCAGATAAAACCAAAAAAAAAAGGAGAAGGGTTGTCAACTGCACGAAAACAAACCGCAACACGTAACATAATTAAGCTACATATATACAGTGAGCAAAAGCTTATTTCGCACAGTGCCTAGCAAAAAATTTAAAGTGCTATAAAGTTTAAACAAGTAAACAAATTCAAAATGTTTAAATGCCAATTTGTTTAATGTTATATCACATTTGAAAAAGAAACTTTACTTTTTATTAAAATATTAATTAATTAATTAAAATTAGTCAAAAACTAAAAACATATTCAAAATTCGTACAAAGTCTTATTTCGCACAGTCTTAAAAACAGTTACATATTTGGCGTATAAAAGTTTAAATAAGGATTTTAATACTTAGTATGATATCCTTTAGCCTTAACAACTTCGCTTAACCTATTTTTCATGGAAGACACCAGCTTCCGGGTAGTTTCTGGACTGATCCTGCTCCACTCCTCCTGCAGAGCACTTTGGAGATCCTGTTTGCAGGATATGTTGTGTTTCCGGATGTTATTTTCCAGCAGAGCCCACAAATTTTCAATAACATTTAAACCTGGAGACGGCTGGTGGAATTATCATGTGGGGACAGTTCGGTCTAAGCGAGGACTGTACTATTCCGGCCTTATGCTTGGGGTCGTTGTCCTGGTAGATCCGGAAAGTACGTCGTATTCTAGCTTCTCGGCACTTTCGAGTAAATTTTCCTTTTGTATATCAAAGTACACATTCTTGTCCATTATTGGTTCAATAATCACAAAATTTCAGTCGCGGGCTGCCGAGATAGATGCCCATACCAAGACACTTCCTCCGCAGTGCTTGACTGTTGCCTTTAAGTTTTTGGGACTGAGCTCAGTATTGGAGTGTCGCCACACATAATTCCGTCCGTCCGAGCCAAAAATGTTTAATTTGTGCTCAAATTCAAATATAACTGTGTTTCAGAACTCCAAATCCTTGTCCAAGTGGATTTTGACGAACGTCATCCTAGACCCTATAGTTTTTGCGCTTATAAATTTCTTTTTTCGTGGTTCTCGGGCATTAAAGTCATGGTTGCGCAGAACTTGGAGCCCAGTTCCCATACTGAACTTTTTCCTTATTTCATCCTGCACCTATTGAGTCAGTTTTTGAGCCGATAGCTTAAGATTTCCCCTTGAAATCTTGATGATCCTCGGCTCGTCCTGCTTAGTGAAAATCGGGTTTGGTGCCTTTCCGCCCTTGTCCTCTGTCCGATTTTCGTCGACGAAACTCCAAATGATGCAGAATACAGTTGAGGTGTTTAGATTGACCATTTTAGCTATTTGGCGATATGAATATCCGATTTTTAAGTGTTCCAGGATGATTTTCCGTTGATCAATGGTAGTCGGTTTGCCCATGGTCCTTGTTGGCTTATTACACCCGAAATGCAAGGAAAAAATAAACTGACGTTGAAGGATTGGTCTATTTATACCGAAAATATTGAACTTTAGGTAAAAAAATCCGGATTTTATGGCACCCAGGTCTCCATAATGTAACTGTGCGAAATAAGCCTTTGCCATAAATAGAGGTACTTTCTTACATAACCCTACCTAGCAGGTGGAAAAACCACAGTTTATTAGGATCGTATATTCATTTTGGTGGTTAATAAATGTACCTGCCATGGGTCTTTGGAATTTTTGAAAAATATTACATAATTACTTTATGGCATGCAATTAAAATTGGTGCTAGGCACTGTGCGAAATAAGATTTTGCTCACTGTATATATATATATATATATATATATATATATATATATATATATATAATACTGTTTATTACGTTTTATTTGTAACTTTGTCTTTCTGGCCATTTTTATTGAAAGCTGCTTAAATCACTGACAACAAACGATGACTTTAACAAGTACTCATTCCACTGCTCTCCTCCCCCTCTCTCCTTCACAGAGTGACTACAACTGGCGACTGTCGCAAAGCAAACCACAAACAGCAAAAGCAACAAAAGCAACAAAAGCAACAACAATAAAATTGACAACAAATGTGGTCCAAGCTGAAACAAAATGTGCAAAATAAAACACGCAACAGTGGCAGCAACACGACTAACAACAACCACAACGACTCTGATAAAAACCTAAATGCCATAAACTGAACACCCCTTGGCAAACAAAAAAAAGCAAAAAATAAATAAATAAATAAAATAAGAGTGGAAAAGCGTGAACAGCAGCAAAAAGTTGCCGAAAAAGGAAACGGAAGTGGCCTAAACGAGCGGGCACATAAAAGGGAAACGCACAGACAGGAAAACGGTGCTGAGACAGGACACTCGAGGAGTCTCTGTGTGTCGCATCCTTAAACATGTACGCGGCGCTAATGGACATCAGCCAGACACTGGCGGCAAGTTTGGCTTATGCACCACTGGAAACAAATGCGGCTGCCGCTGCTGCTGCTGCTGCTGGTCTTGGAATGAATGTTAGCCAGCTCAGCAATTCGAGTCAGCTGGATGGATCGACGGGAGCAACGGTAGCGACATCAATTCCACATAATGTCAGCGCGGAGGAGTATCCGCAGTATGTGAACGTCTTGGATCGCCCCGAGACATATATTGTGACCGTGCTATATACGCTCATCTTTATTGTGGGCGTGCTTGGCAATGGCACTTTGGTCATCATATTCTTTCGGCATCGCTCCATGCGCAACATACCCAACACGTAAGTGATGCCCAGACCATTCCCCCTGTGGTGCAGGCACCCTCCGCCCTCTTTCCCCACCAAAAACAACAGCCTAATATATGCAGCCAAGCCATATGTGTATAATCATGGCAGACACTTCATATAAATATATCTTGGCCCAAATGAGCGCTGTGTGGTGCCAAAAATAACCAAAAAAAAAGCAAAAAAAAAATAGCAGAATTGCCACTCAACATTCATAGCGCTGAGTTATGAGCCGCATTTCTGATTTTATTGCCACTTGTATCCGAGTCGGATCTGTCTTTGCTTTGGTCGAAACAGCTGTCAACAGGCCTGGCCAAATTAAAAAGTTCTAAAGGAATGTTTCTTAACTTTTTGTATTCAGCGCAGAAGGCGCTTGCCCTTTTGCTCGGGAATACTAAGCAGCATTTCAAATTAAAGATAAATCGGGAAAGTTCCACTGATGCCACAAGTTGAAAGTGATTAAAAACATAAATCTTAAAGCACAATTTGCCGTTGCATGATTAAAAAATTTTGAAAACTAATATCAAGTAAATAAGTAAAAAGCGAATGTTTGCCGTTATTTGCTTGGCTGTTTAAGCCATTTAAATACTTGCCAATCGATGCCAAGACCAGGCCCATTTAAGCAGTTGCCAGAAAAAGAAAAAAAACACGAAAAGATACATTCTGACAATGCCACATGGCGTATGCTTAATGCGTGTCAGGGAAATCGGATTGTGTTTATTCGTATCCAGAATGTATTCAGTATCCAAATGTTGGTAAGCTGTAGCTATGTGTTTGAGTATTGAATGGAACAGATGTCGACGCCTTTTGATTTGGCCATATGCAAATGTTTATTAAGTTGCCAACTTGTACAAAACTTACAATCAAGAACTATGTTGAGCCTTGCGGCACTTTTTGTGTCTCTCGAGTCGACATTTTGTGACTCCTGAATTATTTAAACACAAGAAAATGCAAATTCAATTCAAAAGTTATTTCCAAACAAACAAAATCGGTGACAAAAAGTTGTAGCTTGCGTAACAAGCAACTTTATTGTGAGAATACATAAATTGTCAGCCTGCCTCAATTGTCAACAGATCAGATTCAACAATTTATAGAAATTCCAAAAATATACACAGTAAATTATAAGAATAGCGGTAAATGATGTATTTCTGTTCAGGTAGCTCTGGAATCTCAATTCAGCCACAATCAGTGGACCAAACTCACGGGCTTGTCCTTTGTGCACCTGTGTCCGTCCGGTTGGTCTGTCTAGACAAGCATCGATTGACGTCCGTTACAACTAGCAATTTGAGGATTATTGTTATGCCTCAAATGTGTTCAGTCTGGCACCTTCAATATGGTTCAAGCACCTCAATGCCAAAGCAATTTGTCCAACAATAAACAGAAAAGGCAGCATTTTCCCTTTTTTAACTGCCATTCAAGCGAGTTTCGGGTTCGGAAAATTTAAGCTCGACACCATTTGACAGGAGACACAATATCTCCTATTTAGGCATATATTTTCCTACATTCGGGGTTAAGGAAAATGTTGGAATCGCTGTTGATTTTGTGCACGGACCCATTTCAAGGCAGATACTTCAAAATGGCAGAGAGCAGAAAAGAAAAGTGTGTTAGAAATCGAAGGTTGCTTTCCAAGTGGATGCACATCGGGCAACAGGAGCAGAACAAAGCACCGTTAC
Source organism: Drosophila mimica (assembly GCA_037043585.1). NCBI lineage: Eukaryota > Metazoa > Arthropoda > Insecta > Diptera > Drosophilidae > Drosophila > Drosophila mimica. Next base: position 3,980,755 of record JBAMBE010000361.1, on the reverse strand, counting down.
CGTTCCCATTCCCGTTCCAGCTACCTAAACCCGTTCCCAATTCCATTGCGATAACAATTTCTATTCAATCCCAGTGCAACCATGCAGCAAATTTGACACGTTTAACTGTGTGTAAACTCAACAAATTCCCCTTTTTTATAAACTTTTCCTTTGGCACAACTTGAAATGTTCTTCAAAACCAAACGAATAGAATCTTAATCTTATTTGTTCAATAGATTTGAACTACGATTTGCCAAGCAGCAACCAACTCTAAAATGTGTTTTAAAAAATCAGTTAGTCAGTTACACCCTGTAACCATTAAATTATGTGGGGTAACATAAAATGATGTGTGATTAGTTGACAGACAGAAAATGACGTCGACAAACGCTTAAAGTCTACTTTTAAAATTCAATTCGGAAAGAGATTATCTTTAAGTTAAATATTTTTATTATTTGGTAGTTTGTTTAAACTGATTTTAATATCTTTTAAAATATACTAATCTGTTGATCTCTTCATTATCCCTACAGTTATATACTCTCGCTGGCGCTGGCTGATTTGTTGGTCATTTTGGTCTGTGTGCCAGTGGCAACAATTGTTTATACTCAGGAGAGTTGGCCATTTGAGCGAAATATGTGTCGCATATCCGAGTTCTTCAAGGACATTTCCATCGGTGTCTCCGTCTTCACGTTGACCGCACTCTCCGGCGAACGCTATTGCGCCATTGTGAATCCGCTGCGCAAATTGCAGGTGAGCCGGCAAATTTCAAGAGCGTTACTTACTTACGGATACTTAAACGAATTTCTTCTTCTTCTTCTTCTTCTCTTCTTTACATTACTCACACAAATACAGACAAAGCCGCTGACTGTTTTTACGGCGGTGATTATCTGGGTTTTGGCCATAATGCTGGGCATGCCCTCGTTTGTTGTCTCCGATCTGCAGGGCTACACGCTGCCCACCAACAAGGGCAATATAACCATTGAAGTGTGCTCTCCGTTTCGCTCCAAGATTTATGCAAAGTAAGTAGTTGTTTGTCAATGGGCCAAAATGCCAATTCAGTTACATTGCTTTTGCGCATTTGTCCGGCTCATTAGTTTTTATTTAGTTTTAAGTGGGTGTCCTCATTCCGGCACACAAGAAAAGAAAACAAATGAAGCAGAAGCTGTCGTAGCTACTGTCCAATGTCCTTTTCCATTAAAACATTCAATTTAAGACAACTAAAATAGCTACCTTCGGCTTGGTAACTATTTGATTATATTAAAATATTTGTATCTTTATCTCAAATTATATCTATTTTATTTTATTTGATTTTATTAAAGTTTTGAGAATAGGACTAAGTCTTAAAGTTTCTAATCCTAGCTTCAGTCTGTCTCAATTGAAAGCAATTTGGATTCTGTAGACAAACTGTCATCCCAGAGTCGCTTTAAAATGGTGCTTATATTCATTAAGATGCCATCCTGTTGCCCTGACACATTTCTGTCCAGGGCATCAGACGGATGCCTTGGCTCAATGACGTCTTCTGGACACTCAACCGGATATACATATTTGTTGGCCATATGCTGCTCCTCGCATTTCAGCCGCTGATAAGCAACTTAAATTTAATTCCTCTCTTGCTTTTAGCCGGCCTGTGTCTGCTCGCCTGTTGCCATAAGTTCAAAATCCTTTCGTGCCGGACAACGGCAGCTGCTGCCACATAATCTGACACCAACAGTCCCTTCCTTGCAGGTTGGGTTGATGTAGGTGATGCTGTTGCTCTTGATTTCTCCCTGTGCTGTAATTTACACGGCTTTAGTCAACTGGTGTGTAATTTTTTTATGCTTGGCATAAAACCTTTCTTATAACTTTTCTCATTTAAAAAAAACAAAAAAAAAAAAGTACCGCAAAATAAATAAACATTCTTAAACGCATGTAATTTAAGATTACGAGTAAGTTTTCATTACTCTTCGAAATGTGACACGTTTCATGATTTATTGTAAATTACTTCTGCCTACAGGCATTTTAATAGTCTGACAAATTGTTTAATATGGCTTAGACGTGTTGCTATTTGGGCCCAAATCCGATTACTGAATTCGTTACCATGAAATGTGAGAGTCAGCATTAAATTAAATTTTATAATTTATGTGATGATTCCCATGGGTATAATTTAAATGATTTCCGCTCTTCAATTGTGCAAATCAATAAGTTGGCTTGGCAATGTCGAGGTTGAATTGAGGTTATTAAAATTTACCAAAAACTCATAAATCATGAACTGAAGTCAGATTTAAATAATAAAGTAGTCCAACTTTGTTGTAATTAATTAAGCTTCCAGATTGTTAACCAATATGTCCGTAAAATAAATGAATAAATAAGAAGGAGAAATAAATACATCAATTACTCCAATGGACAAACAAGAATGCTTTCATCAATGAGCTTCACAATAATATATTTATTCTGGTTATATTTTTATTCTGGTTACAAGTGGTTTCGATGGTTTTCTCGTTGGGGTTAATTTATTTTAATTAATGTAACGCTTGCAATTGGCTTACATTTAAATACACATGATTCATACAGATTGAGACATAACTTTGCACATTTTAATTAACCCTTTATACCCATTTTTAATGAGCTTAGGGTATATAGAACTTTCTTTTATATTTTAAACGAAACTCTATTTGTAGATCGAAATCTCACAAAAGTTTTAAAGTAAGAATGCTCTTGTTCCGATTAACCTGAACCCAAGTCTGGAACTATCCCAAGTCGTAAACCCTTTTTTATTATACCAATTTTGAAGGGTAAAATATATAATTAAATTATTAAAGATTAAGGAGCACCATCAACATAAATCGTTGTGGATGGAATAGATAATAAAAAGCTACTAGTTTCCTACTTTATAACCAACAACTGCAAACAAACATAAAAAATTAAATTAAATGGGAAATTACTTAATTTGCAGAGCATTAAAACCATGTGCTTTTGACAGACTTGACAAATCTCCGACAGGTTGCTTGACAATCAATCAGAGCACCTTAAATGACTGTAATTACCAAGTCTGAGCAAGTCCTTAGTTAGTCGGATGAACTAAGCTGTGCAACTAAGTGGCAACAACTTGATGAGCCATGTTTGTTGTCTTCTCTTGCAGATATATGGTGGTTGCCAAGGCATCGATATATTATTTTGTGCCGTTGTCCATCATTGGCGTCCTGTACATAATGATGGCAAAGCGTCTGCACATCAGTGCCCGGGACATGCCCGGTGAGCAGCTGAGCATTCAGAGTCGCAGTCAGGCACGGGCTCGTCGTCATGTGGCACGGATGGTCGTTGCCTTTGTAGTGGGTGAGTACTGTGCTTAAACATGGGGCAAATGGTGGATTTCCTGCTCATTCAATTGCATACTAATCGCCTGTCACGGACAGTGTTCTTTATTTGTTTCTTTCCATATCATGTGTTCGAGCTGTGGTATCATTTCTATCCCACTGCCGAGGATGATTTCGATGACTTCTGGCACGTGGTGCGCATCGTGGGATTTTGCACAAGGTGAGTCAAGACTAAACCCCTGTACAACAAATACAACACATCCTCTCGTTGAATGCCTTTGGCGACAACTGTTTGAAATACTTCGTGCTGGCGCAAGCAATCCTTGCATTCCCTGCTCACAACGGGTACGAAAAGTTTTTGGTCTTTAAACTTTGCGCTGCAGTGCTTCCGGGGATAATTATACCCTTTCCGCCGAATATTATAAATTTGTCACAAAGTATGTCAAATACTATGCCCCACAACTTTGAATTCACAAAGTATATTTGTATTAAAAACTAGTTGAAGAAACAAATATTAAAACTCCTCTTGGTTTTGGTTCCGCTTTAACAGCATTATTTTGTCGTTCCCACGAAGACAATTGAGTTCCAGTAATATCACAAAAATAAAATCAATTTAGTTTTATACAAGTTATGATTGCCGAAAACTTTGAGGTAGATTTGTGCAAAAGAAAATACACCTATTTCAAATCCGCTCTGAAAGGGTATTTCAACTTCGAGTCGCCGTCTTCTGGTTTTTAATTGAAAGAGAAAAACTATTCCGTGCAACACTAATTTATTTGCTTCTTTGAGGCAAGCCGTGGTATATTTATTTTCGTTGACAGCTTCCACCTCTTCAGTTGAAAGGAAAGGACTGGGGAGGAGGGGAAGGGGTTACTTAGCGCAGTAAAATGGACAGAATTATGTGTCAGCATTGCGGCAACTTGCGGAGTGTCATCAGTTCCAGTGAGAATCATTTGAATTTTATTACCAAATGGGTTCCCCGAGAAAACAGATTAACTTTGTTTTAAATAAATTATTTAAAAGCATATTGAAACAAATCGAAAGTAATGCGGCAAATTAAGAACTCAACTTTTTGATGCTGGCAAACAGCGTTAAGGATTTGGCTAAGCTGCTTACTGACATTGATATCCTTAAATTTTATCAATAGGTGCAAAGAGGGAGAAACACTCCCATGAATTTCGTAAAATAAATATAAATATTTCAAATGTAAATCGCCAAGTCACTTGCAGACCACCCAATGACAGTGAAAAATCAGAAAAAGGTTTCAAGATGAATTTTTTTATATTTATTATGACTGGGCTTTATTACTTTTATCAAAAGGCTGGTATAAATCTTTGAGCTTTTCACACAGCCATTAAACATGTAAAAAATGTGAATTCATAAAATACTTTTAGTGATAAGGCCACAAATCAGAAATGAGAAAGCATTGATTTTTCCCATATAAAAATTTGTTTGATATCAAATTTCAAAAACTGTCTTTTGATATTTAAGAAGAATCTTAACCTTGACCAACTTCAGCGTTCTGTTGAATTGCTTAAAAAGTATAATTTAAGCCATGGTCTGATAGAATATCTGCAAATGGCAAAAGGATTACGAGACTGTTACGACGGTAACCAGGCCAAGAGCACCATTAGCCAAATTAACAACTGAGGTCGCATTCTGTGGCTAAAGCAACCTGCAGTTGAGAAAATATTTTGGGAATGCCAGGCTGCAACTGGGTCGAAAATCCTTAACAAGTTACTTCCAGCTGTGGACTAAATTTGTGGATTGGTCTTTTTCAATTTGCAGCTTCCTCAACTCGTGCGTTAATCCTGTGGCGCTGTATTGTGTGTCTGGCGTATTTCGGCAGCATTTCAACCGTTATCTGTGTTGCATTTGCGTTAAGCGGCAGCCGCACCTCCGGCAACACTCGACCGCAACTGGCGTCATGGACACTAGCGTCACCTCGATGCGTCGCTCCACCTATGTGGGTGGTTGTGCAGTAGGTGGTGCCGCCCATCGTGCCTCGCTGCACATGAACAATAACCATGGCATTGGAGCGGGAGGAGCTGGCGGACGAACAGGAAGCTTCCATCGACAGGACTCGATGCCGCTACAGCATGCGGGCAGCGGCAATGGGCATGCCCACAATGTGGGCGGCATCGGACGCGCCTCAATAGTCAATGAGAAAAGGTGAGGCACACTGATTGTGGAGCTGCTGGAGGAGGGTTCTGCCGCCCACCAGGCCGATGAGCAGCTCTAAGCTACTGATCTCACTCTCACAGTCACTCTCTCTATATTTCTCACACACATCCGCACACCAATAACCATACACACACACACACACACACACAAGCACTCTGGCTATGCTAAGTGGCAGTAATTGTTGTACTGTTTAACCTCACAACACCCCCATCCCACATCCGCATCCGCATTCACATCCACATCCACATCCTCATCATCAATTGTAGCTGTAGCTGGAATTGGCAGTTGGCTATATGTAAATTTCTAAGGGCTCTAAGCCTGCAATGGGTCGTGTACATAAATAGATGGTCCTTGGTATTGGCCAAGTTCAAACAGTTTGTGGCTATTTGGTTAATGCCGAAGTACCGAAACCTGTTTTATATGTTCACATCGATTGACTTTTGAGTCTGAGCTGCACAGGAAGCACTTGAAGGTCTCTGTACAGTGGTTACTCGAATGCAAATACTATTAGTATTTTCATTGATATACTTGTTATTTGCATGTCTGAAATAATCTGTTAAAATTGTAAAACAAAAAAATAAATATATAAATGTATAACAGAATATATTTAATATATTTAAGAAATTAAAAGCAACCCTAAAATCCACCAAACGTTCTCATTATCGGGCGACCACTGTATTAGTTGACTTCGCACTTTATTTAATTTCTTCTTAGAGTATTCGAGCTTAAAGTTAGAAACTCTGGAAAACTTGATTGTAGCAAGTTTATGTTTGACTTCAGAGAGTCTAAGAATCTTCGATCCAATATAGAGCTCATTACTCAGTATTTACTCATTAGTTGTACGTAAATTCCTTAGAAATAGCTGTAAATATATATACTATATCGACACACTCATTCACCTATTTGAGGGTACTCTATGTGATGTGGTACTTTAAGTGTTAGATTAAACTCGCAACTACCTATATACATATATATATGTATGTATCTATATTTGTAATGTATGTGCAATTAAATAGGCATTTAATGGCATATATATTTATCCACATAATTCCTGCTAATTGTAATCGTGTGTAGTGACAAAATATCAATAGCTATAATAATTATAATTATAATTATAATTATAGGTTTGTCGTTGAAATGTAAATAAATGAAATAAATGAATGAATTTATTTAGTTATTGTTGCTTTCAAGTGTTGAATATGCTGTAATTAATAAATTTATGAATTCATTCTTAATTGAAGCCAATTGATTTGTGGAGTTTTTAGTATTCGAGTCACAGCAAAAGGGCTCTCAAAACATTTCCAATTTAGCTGGAACTAATCTCCAATTAAATATGAAATAAACGCGTAGCTTATAAGATAACTCCATTAAATGCAAATATTAATTAATATATGTTTTAAATTAAATAAAATTAACTAGAAAATCAGCATTTTATCCATTTCTTGTCACACAAACAGGTAAGCCATTTGTTTAATACACTGATAATTGAAGCTTTTGCACCGATGAGTTCACAAATTCACATATTTGGTTAAAGTATCCATTTCCAATAATCTTTCCATATATATATAAATATATATTTCAGTTTGATCAAACGCTACGAGGAGCGTGCACGCTACTAACATGAATATGATGCATTTTTTATACCCTAACCTATATGGAAAAGTTCCTAAAAAATGGGATATCCCTACCCATACTCAAAGCTAATTCGAAACGCAGCATTTGAAGAGAAATTTGTTTCTTATTTGCGTAATAAATAAGATTTTAAATGTTTATAAATTAAATAATAACAAGTAAAAACTGATTAATAAAAAAGTTTTGATGTGTCAAAAGTGCATGAAATGTATTGCAAATAAAATTTAGAAAATATGCAGAAGACTTTCAATTCAATGGAGTACCTTAAATATTATCACAAATGCATTGCTGTAAATCTAATAATAAGCTTCTCTCTTTTCTTTAAATTACCTACTCATATATATATTTAGATGCCTTGAACCGATTCTAGAAAATACATATCGATTGCTTTATAGATACAAGATTTATTTGCGACGTATTAAATAAATGGTAAATTTAATTAAGGCTCAGCCAGTTGTGAAAAATAAACTGCAAACGAGAAACAAACGAGCGGCAAACCAAAGAGATGCAAATGTTGCCAATTATTACAAAATTAAATACAACACGTTCAATTTGCATTTACAAACTAAGGAAAAACAGGCGAAAATTGAGAAGGGGTTGCCGGAAAAACAGGAAAATCCAATACAAGCTGCCACTCACAAAAGGCAACAGCAACCAGTTGTTTTTGGACTAGTATGTAAATTGGCAAAATATTGCAGGTACTTCGGATATTGTCAGAGAGACCATAAATTCACACACACACACACACACATACACACACACACACACGCACACACACACAGCAAATACACAAACGCACCTTTGAGCCTAGACAGTAGTTATTGGCATCCAATAAATGTTGGAAGTCAGAGTGGCTAATCTGCCGAACCACAGACATTCGAGCACACACCTCCTCTGCTCCAATCTGACATGGTCATTGAACATAACTGCCAGAACATGAGCTGTGACCCATTGAACGCCCACTAAATCAGGTGGAGACAGTTCACCTGTCTGCCCAGCAGCCAGCTGCATATGGTCCCACAGATAAGCACCAGGACAATGAACAAAAATTTGTGTGTCATGTTTCGCTTGGACATTTAACATTTGCCCAGTCATTTTTGGCCACAGGTAGTAATGCCTATGTTGATCGTAATTTGTGTTGCCTGCAGCATGCCACAAACTGGGTCAAAGCGCACCAGGAGATTTATGTACACAACAGTCAACATATACATACATATATATATATGCATACATATAAGATAAGACCCAACCACCGCACCACATTTTCTTGCCCATTCCTATTAACTTCCTTTTTTTATGCTGATTGGTAATTCCCCCCATTGTGAGCCACTTTCCCGGCCAAAATGCTCATTTCATTTGGCAAGCCCATGGTCAGAAGTTGTGTGGCACAATTAACTAATTTGTCGGCCAGGACTTTTCGCCTGGCTTCACTTAGACAGTTAGGTTCACAGTTTATAGAGCAGAGATTCGGATCACTGAGTTACAGTTATCATAAATATACTTATTCCAGATGCTATTAGGGGTTGTTCTGTTGCTCTGAGCTGCTCAAAGAGATGTGCTGATTATTGTTAAAGTTTTAGTTACCGCAACATAACTTTTATATTCAAACATTGCAACTAACATGAATTTTACTTGTTGATGGGCCAATAAAATATTGATAAAATGAAAATTGACTTTTGGTATGGTCTAAAAGGAAAACTATTTTATGAGCCTAACTGTTAAAGCTTTAAGAAGAGTATATTTTGTTATTTGTTTATCTATGCTCTCAACACAGATTTTAATACCTGTAGCATTAAGGCTAAAACGAGTCGCTGGAGCGAAAGCCAATTTTTGGGCAAACATTAAACAAAGGACATTTGTGGACACAAATTTGTTGACCAAACCCAAAGCAAGTGTTAATACTGTTCCGCATATAGAAACAGATGCCCTGAGCTAAGGACAATATGCAATGGAAACTTTGCTTATGCAAATGAGGCATACAAGGAAGCACTAAGTCAACAGAGTAAGATGGAAGCAACAATGTCAAATAAAGACACAGCTGTGGTTGCTGCTCCATGTAAGCATGTGCGAATGTGTGCACAAGCACACTTATACTGGCATAATCAGAGTATCAAGTGCTGAACAGGACTCTCATGCAAGGATGCGCTCACAAGTGGCCCAAAGTGATTTATCATGCTGCACAGCGGAGTCAGCTGGCAGTCAGGCAGAATGCATCCCAACTAAGGATTCGATGGAGGCTCTTTATTTAGCTCTTTAATGCCAGCGGGTACTATAAGTAACAATTAGTGGGACTCAATGTGGCGCTCCTTGCCACAAAAACCGAGTTGGCATCTCCAACTCTGCTGCTTGGGCATTCATAATTCCTCATTATGGGTCCTTGTCGAATGCTTTTGCGTGGTGGCATGAAAATGAGTTTAGTCCTTCGGGCTGATTCTTATCTGGTGTTGGCGTATTTTTTTTTTTTTTTTTTTTTTATATATGTTTATCTTACACGCAAGCCAAACGGCGCCGGGCTATTTGCGTCTTGTTATTTAGGCTTGGGATTAGCGCCTCGTCATCCCTCTCTCTCTCTCTATCTCTATTTCTCTGTCTCTGTCGCTCTCTCTCTCTCTGTCTCTCTCTCACTTTAATGTGTGTATTCTTTTGCTGCTGTTGTCCAGCTTTGGCCACTTTAATAATGTTTTCGCTTTGCTTTTGCTGCTTTTGTTAATTGGCGCAACTCGTAAGCTGAATTCCATTGACAGGGCCAAAAGGCGCAGCAACAGGGCGTGCCAGGGGGCAGGCAGAGTCTGGGGGAGGGGGAAGGGTAGAGAGGAAGTGGCGTGCGTCCTTTCAGGTCCGTTGGAGGCACGTGTTGTATTACAGTTAAGTAACAAAAACAATACTATTTTGGCCATCTCTTGTCCATGGGCCAAGCGAATTATTCTGGCTTTATGTTGGATTTGCTTGTTGATGATTTAAATTGTTTTTATTTCGTTTTGTTTTTGTTTTTTCCTTTGTTTTGAGTTCCTTTTCCTTCTTTCTCTTTGCTCCTTTGTTATTTGTGGCGTCGAGTTTTTATGGCATTCCATATTTATGAGTTCAGATATGTGGCTGATATATGATCTTAATGGGCTGATTTGTGGCTTTTGCGTAAAATCAAATAAATTAGTCTCATTGAGCGGAAATTCGATTGAAATATGTTTACATTTGATTAGCAAATTTCAACTAATATTTGCGGCTCATTGCAAATAATAAAATTATAATAATTTGTTTATATATTATTATTGATATTTTTCACAAGAGTATCTCACACACTTGAGTATTATTTATTTAATATAAAAATTCGACAAGCCAAAGAGGAAACGCAATTTTAAACAATTCTCTTTGATTAGGTCGCAAATGGAATTTTTGTTTAAACAGCAAAAACTAGGTAATTCTAAGTCCGTTTGAGTTATGTCTGGCACTTAATACCTATTTGATCCCGTACAGAAAATCAGCATGGAAATGGATTTATATACCCTAAGCCCAATCAAAACATGTAAAAAGGGTATTATGGTTTTGTGTGAATATATGTAACAGGCAGGAGGAAGCACATTCGACACAAGGAGGAGGATCAACAGCCGAGTCGATATAGCCATGTCCGTCTGTCCAATGACTATAGAGACTTCAAATTTGCAGAGCAAATTTAGCAATAAAACTAGAATAGTATATTTAGTAGCTGACCTCAGGGTATCAAGCAGCGAGCTCACTCTACTACAGCATTCTTTCTGGTCTCGGTTAACAGGGCCAAATATTCGTAATCGAATATTTATTCATTTTATAAGCTATTAACTTTCTTACATAAGAAAATTGCTGTGCAAAAAAAGGGTCAGTGCCAAATGCTAAAAAGTACCCAAAGGCCAACAGTTTAATAGATTTAGGAGCAGCTTGGGTAAGTAAAGAAGAAGAACACAAACAATCCATCAGAATTCTTTTGAGGCAATTATGAATGCAGATTCATCACTCCAAAAATTAAATGTCAGAAATATGCGAGTGGTTTTTCTTTGTCGGCTTAATTTAAAAAAAAAAAAAGAGAAACAAATTGACAGCTTTTTGCGCTGTGCTTGTCCCTTGTCAATGTTGGTAAGAGTCTGGCTGACACCTGGAGAGGTGCACATTTAATAGGCTTAAGATTTAGCTGGCTTAAATGCAAAGTGCGTTAATTAAATGACAGCTACCAAAACAAAGTTGAGGGTCGTAAAACAAGCAGTGCTTGTAAGCATCTTGCCACACTTTTTGGACCATGTTGTGATTTGGGAAGCCAACCTGCTCATCGAATTGAGAATTTAATATTCATTTATTTATTTATTTCTCACACTTAATTACCAATTTACCAAAGACTTATAGATGGCTAAGAAGTAAGCGTAAGTTTCAACTGAAACTTGTTTTTAATATGCTTGCATTAATAGAGTGCATTATTCACTCAAACCCAACTACAGAAGCTCATTAAGCTGTTTTTCATCGAGCTGAGAAGCAGAGGGAAACTCAATTAGTTAACGGCATTTGCCACCTTTCACCATTAACAACTTATTAAGAATTAATGAGATTTTCTGTTGAAAGCCCGGGGCGGCATTGAAACCGAATGAATTCGATAAGCAAATAACACGCAAATTGAAAAGAAAGTAAGGAACCCCTGAACAGAAGTCGTTGGGCAATGGTCTGCCTCAAGCGATTTGCAAGTTATTTTTATACCTTGAACTCATTAAAAATGGAAAAAGGGTATAATGAAATTGGACAACACTAAAGTATCAAGCAACTCACTCTCAACTAAAATATTCTTGTTTGTTTTGTCTCTCGATGTGTGCATATTTGACCAAAAGTCATGTTAATATTTTCCAAGTGCTTTGGAGGCCTGAAAAAGTTTTCGGCACACAACTTGAAGTTCCATTTGTTATTCCAGAGTTCAGCCATAAAGCCATTAAAAATCAATTGGCCCACAAAATATTCAACTGTTGCCAGAAAGACAGAAGAGCGCAAACAAAAACCAACAATTTTGAGTCCCGCTCAAGAAAAATAAACAAAAGCGTTTTTTGACTTCAGCTTTCTGCATTCCACTCAATTTGGTCGCAACATTACGCAAATGGGCCATGAGCCAAGTTTCTACCCACGCAAAACCCTCAATGGTTTTCCGATTTTACATATGTATGTGTTTGTGCCCTTTCAAAGGGTTGTATCAACTTTAAGCCTAACTCAGCTTTGGGCACTTTCAGTCCCGCATTAAGTCTTGTGGCAACCAACTTTTTTAAATAAATATTGAATTTCTTATTGAAATGCTAGAGTAGAATGTATAAATATGAAATATTTCAAAACAAAATTAAATTGAATTATTAGAGACTGCCTATAGCATACTTATTGGCGCAGAATGAAAACTCAGCACTGCGGCATTTTCTTTTGAGTTTCAAGAAAACAAATGCCTTCAATTCCATATCCTTATTTATAGGAAAGATAGGCGCCTTGAAGTGTTGGCTTGAAAGATTCTAGCAAATCCTTTTGCTAGCCTGCATTTCTGCGTGTGTGTGTGTGTGTGTGTGTGGGGCATGTGTGTGTGGCTGCCAACTATTTTAGCTGACTCGACGCCAGCCACGAATCAAAAAGCTGACTCGCCAATGCGAGTCCACCCCCAACTTAGTTCGATTCCCTCTGCATCCTTTTTCACCGATGCCTTGGGAAATCTGTGCTGCGTCTGTCACTGTCCTGTTCTCTCTGGTGTACATCCATACATCCTTAATGCTCCACTTGCAACCGCACACACACACACATACACACACACATTAGAAACTGTACTTGGCGCCTGCAACGAGTAATATATTTATTGTGCTCTGGGCCAGTGCCCGAGGATATTCGAGCGATACTTAAGCGTAAAGTGCCGCCTGCGATGGGATTGCGAGTGTCCGGGCGTAAAATGGAGGATGAGGCTTACAGTGAATTATTTATTTTTATTTTACGATTATGACAGTGGCTTTGGGTCATATAATAAGACGGTTACATGGCTCATGAGCTGGGCCCATTGTGGCTTTCACATTTCAATGTGTATGCAAATATTCGATTGGCATCCGGTTTTTTATGTGCGGACAGCTGATGTTGATGGCGATTGCCGATTGCCGATGGCGATGGCGATGGCGATGGCGTTGTAAGACATCTTCAAGTGCTGTCCAAACAAACCATAATAACCGCCAAATAAGTGCCGCTGGTCATGTTTCTTAGCTGGCACATAAGCAGAGCCATTCCATTTGATTGATTTGCCTGATTGTCAGCGCTGTGCTGGCCGTGTTTGTTGGCTTATCATTACGAGCAGCGATAATCACATGAAAGTAAATTCGATTCAAGTGCCAGACATCAATTCAACTTTTATTTCCCAAGGCACTTCAAAAGCAGTTCAAATGTGCCTCTTACAACCGATTGCAAGTTAACTCCTTTTTCCTCCAACTTTCCTTTAAGTACTAAACTTTTCAATGTCAAGTTGTAAAATTTGTTTATAGCTTTTGGCCAGTCAAAATAAACTAGCTATAAAGAAAAGTTATTCTAGTCAATCTCCTGCTTTGCAACTATTCATCATATTAGCTCAAGCTTTTATTTTTTAAAATAAGCCATAACAAAATATTGTTGATGTTTTTGGCGCAGCTTTTATAGGTATTAAAGTATGAGATAATCTCATGAAAATGTTGCAGACTTTATATATATTTTAAATTCTGAAATCGAGTCAAAAGAAAGTTATTTTTAATTTATCACTAGCTCAAACTTTTCATTTAAATATTCAAATAATTAAACTAGCGTTTGTTTTCCCTCACCGCATCAGTAAATTTTTTCCACCAAATTTCAAACGAACAAACTAATTGTGAAAATTTTTCGCATTCAGCTCAAACCAAAAAAATGTGCGAATGCAAAATAATTCCAAAATTTGCACTCACAACTCTGTCAAACAGCAGCTAAAAGTTTGCAACTGTCAAAGTTTTTTTGGGCGACACTGCAACCACCTGGTGGCTGCAACATGCCGAAACATCAGAACATCCACTTAAAAAGGGGCATCCTCAACGTCAGCAAACCAGTTAAGGTAAACTTTTGAAGCCAAATAAAACTTTTCATCTGTAAAAAGAGAAAAAAAAAACATTTGGTTAAACGGAACAAGAGAACACGTTGCAGTCGGATGTCACCGACAGCGAAATACTATGATACCATAATTTTCAAATACTGTCCCAGTTTGCCTTTCAGATTGATGTTGATATAATATAGTATAGATAGTTACCCTTCTTTGAAGTTTGGCAACTGTAGCTCTTAAATTACGGAAGATAAGTCAAAATTATAGTCCGAAAATCGGGATATCGGGATATCGGGATATCGGCATATGGGCATAGATCGAACCTTCAAAATGCCATAACTTCGTCAAAACTCAACGTATTTTCAAAAGCAAGGGCATTTTAATCATAGCTTGGCCTCTAGATTAATCGTACATTTAAAGTTGAAAACGTGATTTTGGGTCGGAACATAAGTCAAAATTATAGTCCGAAAATCGGGATATCGGCATATGGGCATAGATCGAACCTTCAAAATGCCATAACTTCGTCAAAACTCAACGTATTTTCAAAAGCACGGGCATTTTAATCATAGTTTGGCCTCTAGATTAATCGTACATTTAAAGTTGAAAACGTGATTTTGGGTCGGAACATAAGTCAAAATTATAGTCCGAAAATCGGGATATCGGCATATGGGCATAGGTCGAACCTTCAAAATGCCATAACTTCGTCAAAACTCAACGTATTTTCAAAAGCAAGGGCATTTTAATCTTAGTTTGGCCCTAGATCTATCGTACATTTAAAGTTGAAAACGTTGTTTTGCACAAATCCAATATACTATTAAACCTTCGGTATCATAGTACAAAAACTAACGATATCCTGTGGATCAAAATGTTTTTGAAGGCATTGATCAATATAACATTATTAAACCATAAAGTGCATATCAGTTTTTGAGTAAGAAGATTTAGACACAATTATTATTTTACTATTATACCCTTTGCAAATTTAATGCTTACAGGGTATTTAAAACTTAAGCAAACAAATAATGTAACAAATGTCATTTTCAACAAGTAAATACAAATAGATTTAGAAGTAAAACTAGCCGCAGGCGGTCTCAAGTCCGCTGAGGCTTGGTTCAATTACAAGATATATACAAAAATATAACTGGTGAGAAATGTGTTTTCCGGCGTAAATTTCCCACTGCTGAAAAAACGCTGAACAGCGCGCATTTCAATCAGCTATGCTTAAAGTCGACGTCGACGTCGCCTTCGACGTGATTCTGTTTCTATCAGATTCACAAATTTTACAAATTGCTCGGCAGTTTGGCTGAGCGCTATAGTGTGTGTGTGTGCGTGTGTGTATGTGTGTGTGTGTGTGTGTGTGTGTGCGTGTGCGTGTGTGTGTTTTTGGTGTGTGTGTGTGTGTTGGCGTTTCCAAGTTTTATGTTTGTCGCGACACGCGCGCATTTCTCTGATAACAAAAAAGGCAACAAAAAACTTAAAGGCATTTTCAACTCAGTCATGAGCTTAACTTGCCTCCAGCTCTCTCCCCAACTCGGGTTTCCTTTAGTCCACAAAGAAATTAAAAGTTGCTCCTGCTGGGTAGTACACGTTCAAAGTTGCCGCTCGATTGGTGTCAATGGGGGTGGGAGGATTGCGGATCTTAACAAGATTTTCCTAAAGGTAATTCGTAATTTGTGCTATGATTTTTAATTTGGTTCATTAGCATAAAGATAATTGAACCATACGCAGAAGTTCTTAGAATTCAAAGAGATGGTATTTAATTAAAATTCAATCTCAGTTGCTTAGCAAGTGACAACAACAACAACAACAATAACAACACCAACAAACAACTTAGTGTAGAGTCAACAACTAATTCCTACTAAATGCTCGTAAGCTGCGACCCAAAACTTTTTTTAAGCAACGAGTAAATTGTTTTTCTAACTGTTTGCTTGACTCCTGGCTGCATCCTTCCCTCCACTGCCAGTCTGCAGTTTAAAGCTACCCGTGCAAATTTGGATTTTTATTGCCATTGCTTAAGAACTACCAAACACGAGCAACTTTGGTCCCCAACAGCAGTGGCAGCTGCTGCAAGGAAAAGTTGAAAAACTCAGTCAGCTTTTATTGAATAGCGCACTTTAAAACTAGTTGCTGAAGCGGAATTATTTTGTTGACTTGGAATCAGAAATGGACGAGATCTATAGACCACCTAAGTGCATATACAAAACCAACAGCCGGAACTGTGTTCCACTTCAAGTAGTTAGTCTGTCTGTCTTGTTAGTTAGTTTGAAGTTCTATGTAAATACAATAAATCACTTGTTAATACACATCACACAGATGTGCCACACAACTAGTTCTACTGGTTGTAGAAAATATACTGGAAGTAGAAAATTTGGCAGAGTAATTTTAACAGATTTATTATTATTAATTTTATACATTTTAGGAAATTATTATGATACTATAATTAATTTTTTTTGAATTTGATTAAATGTATTAAATAGTTCCCCTCATAGTTGTAACACCACTAAAAATGAGAGTATGTCAATTAAGATTGAACGCTTCAGAAGTTATTGTCAACTTCAGCCAACTCAATAGACTTGCTGGCAACATATAATTATAACTAATGTTCTACAAGTGGCAAGCTTGTTCGAACTAAACAAATTAAGAACGCAATTAGCCCATAATTAGCACTTAAACTTGTCAGTAGTCATTAGAACGGAGGCCTTTGTCCTGTCGTGGCCTATAAAAGTGTGCGCCATGCGGTTTCAACTGCTTAAACGCAAACGAAACAATGGCACACGATGTCAAATGGATGTCGAAGAGACGCGCTTCGGAGAGCAGGAGACACCGATTGCTGCAGCGCTGGAGACGCCATCCACTAAAGCTGGCCATTAGCAACACCTTCTGGGAGTACACGGAGCGCACCAAGGTGAGCGGTATGTGGCTGCTGCGACGCAATCGCACCCAGGGACTCTCCAGGTGGGTGAGGTGGACGGACGGACGTACGTACGGAGAGTCGAACAATTTGCCTGACGTTTGCCCATTTCACAGATTCATTTGGTCATCGGTGTTGGTGCTGCTGCTGTTGCTGAGCGTCTATTTGACGCTGCTCCTCTGGCTAAAATTCTACTCGTATCCCATACTAAACACAATCTCAAATGATCTGTCCATCACAGATGTGGCCTTTCCAGGCGTCACCATCTGCAGTCCCAAGGCAGTTAACAAGGAACGCGTCCATCGCTTTGTTCAAACGCTGTAAGTGGGTGTGGCAAAGACAACTGATGAACTTGCATCTTTTTGAGCCAACATGAAAAAGATTGTTTTTTTTTTTTAATTTTCTTAATTTTGTTTATAAGAGACTTTAAGAGGGAACAGGGTATCTACTAGGTGTACTACTGGTGTTAAACACCTGATTAACTATTGCAGCAAAATACCACCTGAATACGATGCTGATGAAGTAGAAGCTGGCTTTGATTTCCTCAATGCGTTTACGGATCAGAGTTATGTGGCCCCGTCGCATGAGAGCTATAAGGCAACGGATGCAGTGCTCCGACTGAATAATGTGTCCATTTGGGAGGCAGCGATGTCTGTCAGTCCGGGCTGTGCGGATTTTGTGAAGCGCTGCTTCTGGGGCTATTCGGAATTTCAGTGCAACCAATCGCACGAGTATCTGTCCTTTATACCCACAACGGCATTTCTTGGTCCTTGCTGCTCCTTCAACTACAATCCGCGCAATGCCAGTTTCGTGCCCTTCTCTGCCAATATTTTTGGCGTGGACGGCGGCTTAACGATTATTGGCTCCGAAGGCTCCGAACGCAATCTGAGCACTGGCCTCATTGTGCTCGTTCATCATCCAGAGGATTATGTGACGGAAACATCTGCGTCCGTAACCATAACTCCAAGGTCCGAGAGCTTTGTCGAAATCTCGCCCACGGTCCAAAGCTCATCGACAGAGGTGCTGGAGCTGTCCGAAAGCAAAAGAGACTGCCTCATCTCGGATGATGTGCATCTGCGCAACTATCGACAGGCTGCCTGTTTGTTAGCCTGCCAGACGGAGGAGATTGTCAAACGCTGCGGTTGTCATCTCTACTTGCTGCCCATTGTCAGTGGCCATTTCAAGGAATGCAATCTAAACGATACCTTCTGCTACTCGCATAACTATGGTAAGTGCCAGGTACTCCATAATGATAATGACATTTAAGTGGAATAAGTTGTCTGGCTGTGGCTATCGCATATTCATATTCTTCACTACTTATTACAATTTGCATTTTGCTCATTTATTTTCTTAGCCCGGGATAGATGAAATTGTTCAGTTACTTACCTTGCCGCCTTCAATGTCATTTTCACGGCATCCTTTCCCGTTACATATTTCACGCTCCTGCGGGTGGATGTTTCTGTGTGGTGCATTGTTATCTCCACCATAGATGGTGGTGCTGTGTGTGCTGTGTCTGCTCCCGTTACATCATTTATAATTTGTATTTAATATTCAAAATGCGTGCCCGTGCACATAAGTGTTCCTTCACACAGAAATGTGCTAGAGATGGTTGGATGGTACTCGTCTCGAGGAGCTCCAATTTTGCCATTCGAGGCGTTTCGGTATGCAAAACACTCAACTACAGACACAATCATGTTTGGGTTAGTTAAATAATGGCTTTTGTGCAGTGTATTTCGTGTTCCTTGGTGTTAACATATATGAGTATAGGGAGAGAGAACACATAAAATGATTTAGGGATTCATGTTCGGGGTCTGCTCACGATAAATGAATGTATTTGAGAAAATTCAGCATGAGTTATGAGTTACTCTTGTTAAAAGTGTAATATTATTGAAATTTGTACCATCATTGAGTATTTGATAATGATTGAGATATTATAATTAAGTCTCTCAAAAATTAATCAAGTTTCTTTATTGTTATTCTTGAGACAAAATATCTATAGCTAAGGGACCGAAAATAATTATGCATATTAAGCAATGCAGACTTAAGGTACTAAAATAATTTGGAACTCATTCTGTTAAATCTTCTGATTTAAATAATTAGATAAACATTTTAAAGTATGTTTTCACATTCCCGTCCAAATCAAGAATTTTTCAAATTTTAAAATTAAGTCAATGTCTTAGTTTAATAAAAATATTGTATTTAATTTACAGACAATTTTAAGAGCGTTCGCTGTGACCAATGCCTCCCAAACTGTTATGACGTCACATACTCTACGCTGTCCTACAAAACGGATCTCAATTTGCATCAGTTCTCCGTGACAAATTTTTAGTAAGTTCTTAATGTTAAATACTCAGTTTTTTTTTATAAATTGAACCATTTTTTCTCAGCAAATCCGAGGTGCATAGGAATGATAGTTTTGTGCTGCGCGTCTATTTGGCGAAACAGGTGGTGCCAGTGATTAAGAAAGTGACTGTCCTTTCCTGGATTGGACTGCTGTGTAGGTGCATGATTATTTCCACTTAAATATGTAATTCATTTACATCTATTGTAGCTGATTTGGGTGGCATTTTCAATCTTTGCCTGGGTCTGAGCATGATATCCATTGTGGAGTTCTTTTACTACTGCATCTTTCGCTTGCACAAAAACTATCAACAGCAAAAGCAGCTGCAGCTGAAGCAGGCTTGGAAATAGCAGACTGATAACTTAACAAACATGCATATATATTTAAAAACTTATTTTCACTTGTTTATTTTTTATTTTAAGATAGCACCTTTATTATTTTTTTTTTTTTGTTTTCAACGTTTGTTTGGGTGCTTTTCGCTTTCTGGCCACGGGCGTTCGCTTCTCATCCGCTTCGTCATCATCATCCTCATCATCGCTGTCACTGTATTTGATGAGAATTTTATTAGCATGCAATATTTAAATATATATGTCTATGAATTGTAAGTATTGTTTATACAGATAAACTTACCCCACGGTGGCCATATGCTCAAACATATCCTCATACTCGGCGTCTACCGCCTGAGGTTGTCGTTTGTTATTTTTTATATCCTTGGGCCTTCGCTTTTCCTCTATTTCTGCCACATCCTCTTCACTCTCTTGCGTTTGCTGCAGCTGCTGTTGCTGGCCAGAGAGCTGCCTAATAAGCACTTTGGTTGCCTTGGACTTCACATAGCACTGATAGAGCAGCACGGTGGAATCGGCATCATGAACACGCACATAGCGGTCCAGAGAGGCTGAGCTTAAATATTTGCCCGTCTCATCCAAGTGCAAATCACTGATGCCACCCGTAAATCCTTTGTAAGTATGACAATGGGTTTTCATGCTGCGCGTATCGAAGGCCTGCAAAGAGCAATGGATGTCATTTAATCTGCATTAAGGTTGCATTACATGTGAACCTACTTTCAGGGCGCCCATGGTGGTGCCAGTGTAGATGTAGTTGCCGCGTGCCACAAGCGCAGCAAAGCTCATGCCATGCTCCTCGCTGGCAAAGTGGGTAACTGGCCGTCGCTGTTTGCGCGTATCGTAGAGTCGCACATAGCCATGCCGGGAGCAGGTGGCCAATACACTGGGGCCATCCACAAAGCCGATGTCACTGTCCCAAACGGGCACCTCCAACTGTAGGTAATCGTTGGGCAGGTTCTTGGAGTTGAAGATTTGCTTTCCATCGCCGCTTAGATCGTAGACTTTTAGATTATTCTGTCTGGCCTTGCCGCCAGTAGCAACAATGTTTGTGGCCGTCGAGCACTGACGGAGATGATCAATTTGATCGCCTGTTTGGATGACAACTGGTGTCGCCTGCTGCTGCTCCTCTTCCTCATCATCGTGGTCAAGCGATAAGCTTTGTATTTGACCATTACCAATGCCAGCAATCAAGTTATTGTTATAGCGGGCCAATCCCACAATGGGAGCAGCCGTAAAGTTAATATTACGAGTGGAGACTCCTCCGGTAATTCCCAGCGAATGCAGCTCTGCAATATTCTTAGCCCGTCCAAGCAGTATCTCTGTTTGTGCCTCATTGCCAAAGGCCAATGTTGTTACACGTGATTCCTTATCCAAACCACTCAAATCAGTGAGATTTGACTGGTTGTATGGACTCTTGTCCGCAGCGGGCATCAAGTCTGCGAAAGTTCAAATAATGAGCCGCGATAAAAGGAGCGAGCGTTTAGGGTTTGACTTACGTTTGAAGGAGCCCGTGTGTGTACCCACAAACAATTCATGTTTGGCTGTATAATTGGCATGTTTAAGATTCGATGTGGTCCACTTCATGTTCTTTGAATGCCGTTTTAATTGCTTATTCAGCAATAAAACAACTCAATCAACCAACAAAAATAATGCAACACGTGCAGCGGTAAAACTGGTGGTGACTATCGTTAATCGATATCATGTATTATTCACCAACACTCATAAATAATCGCATAAAGCTGAGCGATAGTTCACGGGGGAACAGCTGACTTCTTGTCATTTCAAAACATAAACACCCCGAAACGCGGCTTTTATGCAATTATTTATTGAATATGTCTTTGACAAAAGTCTACGATGCGGCAACTGTATTTAAGCACTTAAATGGCATTATAAATGTGTATAAGCCAACTGGCATGAAAGTGATACATGTGCGAAATGCCATTCTGGGCAACATTTGCAAAGGTGCGTGAAATGTGAGAAAATAAAACAAACTAAATTCAACAAATTGTAATTATTTAACTAGGACTCAATGAGCTGGAGCAGCGAGAGCCGCGTAAGTTAGTCAAGGATAGATTGCAGCTGGGCACTGGCACTGCTGCGGACACGGTCCTGCACAAGATTGCCTCCGATGCTGATCTATCGGACAACATCCTGGCCGCTGGTCCACGTTATATGCCGGCTGATATTAAATGCGCAGCTGTTGCCACACTGGGTGATCACACAAGCGGCGTTTTGTGTAGGTGGCCAAGGATATTTTAACTGAAACATAATGAACTCAACTCTCCGAATATTGCTTACAGTATTTGGATTAAACGGGGGACTCACTCAGTCCAGTCTCATCCAGCGCAATCGGCCAGTGAGAGTGTATCATGTGACCGCTCGCATGGGCACCGCCACCGAAAACCACCTTTCCAATTCACGCGTCACAGTCCGTGCAAACCATAAGTATGTGACGGCGGATCGTATCAGCGGTTTGGCTGCTTCCATGCAGGCATCGCATCAACGCAAGATGTACGAGCTCTGCGGGGTTGATCTGCAGACTCAGGCTGCCTACGAGCTGGCCTGCAAGGGTCTGTTGCGGCCGGCTGACAACAGCCAGACGGTCATATATGGCATCAAGCTGATACACTTTGAGCGACCGCACTTCACCCTCGAACTGCACACCATCAACGAGAGCGAGGAGTATATGGCAGCCTTAATTCACGACATGGCTATCGAGTTGCGCACTGTGGCGCACTGCACGCAACTGCGTTGCATCCGTCACGCACACTTTGATGTGATGGAGAGTCTGTTGCGACATGGCTGGCATTTGCCGGGTATCGTGAAGAACCTGCGACAGCAACGAGCGGTCCTCGAAGCGCATCCTCAGCTGCTGGAGCAGCAGCGCGTGGAGCTACATGCTGCTTCGTAATAAGCTTATTATAAATACAAACTGGTAATTTAATTCAAACAAATCGCATTCATTTTGGTTAAACAGCAGTATGAGTTTGACTATTGCGACTGTGGCTATTGGCCAGCATCAATTTATCATGCTCAAAGAGGTCCAGCTGCAGTTTTTCGAGCAGTTTTTTTCCCGCCACTGAATCCTGCACCTTTTCCACCACATCCTGTGCTTCGAGCAGATGCAAACGAGCCAGCTTCAGCTGGGCTGTTGCTTCCGTAGGTGACCGCCTTGCATGCTCCTCGAGCGTGTGAGCAATCTCAATTAGAATAACACTGACATAAATGGCCAACTTGATGCTGTATGGATCCAGGCTTTGGCAAACATTGAGTAGCTCTTCGCAAAGTCGCTGTTTGCGTCCTAGTTGGAGATCACTCAACGTGGCCAGCTCCAGGCCCGGCTCGTGTCCGTAGAGCTGAATCAGCGTGTGCTTCAAGTTAAACATGTGAAAGTGATTGGGATGCAGGAGCTGTGAGAGACGCGCCAACAGCAACTCCACCTGACTGGCTGTCGGTTGGCCGGCGAGCAGTTTCTCTACTTCGTCAGTCATGTGGGTCTGCACCTCGGACACATAGGCAGCATCCACGAGCATCGGGCATGTGTCGCACTTCCACTGTGTCTGCTCGTCGAGTGAATCCACCGGCTGTTGGATGCCGCCACACGACTTGGACACATCACCCAGGCATCGCATGGCACTCACATAAGTGCCATACTCGCTGGGATCCTCACAGCGCGAACAGCTGCAACTGAAATGCTTTGTCATGCGCAGATGATGCTGTCGCATCTGTGTGCCCCACAGGATGTTTGTGTAGGTGATCTTGAGGTGGTCACCTTTCTTCAGATCGCAGCCGGCGCGCACCGCAATCCGTTGCGTGGCAGCATCGAATTGAAAGTAGCAGTTGGGCTGGCAGGCGTGCTCCATCATGCAGGCCAGCCGAAAGACGCCGCTCAGCTCCACGCCCGTGGCCAGCTCGATGACCATGTAGTTGGTCTCAATGATGCCGCACAGCCGATGCAGTAGCTCCGCTCCGTACTCATTCAGCAGGCTCTCACCATTCTTGCCCGCCTTAATGCGGTGCAGAAACCGTTGCTGCAGATAGCTTACAATGCGCTGTTCCGCCTCCTGCTGCAGCTCTGTGCCCAAGCGTTCCTCCTCGTGGGACTGCATCTCTAGCAGTGCTGTCCAGCGTTCAGGATGTTGACGCTGCAGCAACAGGCACTTGAGCACCAGCAGCGCATCATGTCTGTAATAGTCATGCAGTCCACGTGCATCCGATTTGCCTGTGGGTGGACTGCCCAAGCTGAGAATGCTGCACTCAAATTTTTCGTGCTCGCAGCTGATGCTGCAAACCGGCCAACGACAGCTGTTGAAGTAGAACATGATTAAATGATTTCAATAAGCGAAAACTAAAAGTAAATATAATAAATTTGAACATTCGGAATCTGATTTATCAAGAAACTTAATATAGTCAATTTGAATGGTTAATAATAATGCCTTGCATCAAAAATTCTTATGTTGAAATTATAATTTGTTTAACTCTTGCGCAAATGAGAATTATTTAAAAATTAGGAAATAAATCTTTTTCTTTGCCTGTAAATTACATTGCCTGCTGTACCACAATTTAAGCAATCTTTCTGTCACTTTCTTGTCTCAAAACTTGGGCACTCACCTGCGGCACAGGTGCTTGTTGATGCGACACGGCGTGTAGCAGACAACGCATGGCACAATGTTGGCCGACTTCTCGTCGTCAGTGAGAAACCATTTGGGACCCACAACGAGCGGCTCCTCCACGAATATAATCTGCTTGGCCTGTATATTCTGTGTGGCCACCAAGTAGCGTCCCAGCTGGGGATCCTGTTGCACCTTGAAGGGCTTGCAGCATGCCTTGTGGACGGGCCAATGCTGTTTCTGATGCTCGCCGTTGCAATAACGTACCAGCTTGCAGCGGGTACATGTTAATGGGGCAGCCACATTGCAAACGGCGCAATTGGTACTGAGATTCGTCATTCCAATTGATGAACACTGCACACTTCAGGGATATCAAACTCATACTGAGATGTTACGTGTACTAAGAAATTTTTTGTATTTTGATTGAGTTAAAATTATTTTTCTTTTTCTTTTCACACGCTGCCCCTGCACAGAAATGTTATTTTTAGCACGTTTCTCCAAACATTTGTCTCTCAAAACTATGCGGCAACAGAACGTAGTTTTCACTCTTGCCTCGCTCTTTCTCAAATTATTTGAAAAACTCTCTGTTTTGAAATTGTAGGTCAGGACTGATATATGCGCATACTGATCAAAGTATTTACTTAAATAATGTGCGGCAATTAAATAGGTTATAATTATGTACCTCAAACCAAAAAAAATATATAAGCTTTATTGACCTATTTCGAGTCAAGTCAATTTTATTCAAACTGCACAACATTGTAGAAAAAATGTCGTATTATTTGTTGTTCAGTCAATTTTCTACTGGGTCCACCGAATTTTCACTCATTCATTCATATTCATTAGTTCGACTGTCCAAAGTGTGGACTCAATTTCGTCTATAAAAGGTTCTACACACGTTGCTTTAGTGTCATTTCAAGTCTTAAATACGGTTCTATCGGTTCTATCTCGAAAACTTAATTGTGCACATTTTGTGGAAAATGGAGTCGGAAATTAAAAAGTTTTACAAGAATAAGAATATTTTCTTAACCGGTGCCAGTGGTTTTGTGGGTAGAGGTATGAAAACATAATTTTAAAAATGAATAAAGTTATAAGTAATACCTCAAAATCGCTATGCAAAAATTTGTTATAAATTTTGA
This sequence comes from Drosophila mimica, assembly GCA_037043585.1. NCBI lineage: Eukaryota > Metazoa > Arthropoda > Insecta > Diptera > Drosophilidae > Drosophila > Drosophila mimica. The sequence continues at coordinate 3,955,274 of JBAMBE010000361.1, read as the reverse complement.
AAAGATTTGGATTGCTTAAAAATTAATATGAAATCTATATTAAATGTTTTAGTGGTTATTGAGAAGCTGCTACGTTCCACAGAGGTGAATCGCATCTATGTAATGATTCGACCCAAACGTGGCAAGGAGATTCAGGAGCGTATTAGCGGATGGAAAACAGATCCCGTATGCATACCAAAAACACTACAAAATGCTGATTCATTTTAATACTTACCCTTTAGTTGTTTGCTTTGCTGCTCGACTCCAAGCCCAATGCATTGGAGCGCATTGTTGGCATACGGGGTGACTGTCAGTCTGCTGACCTCGACATCAGTGCATCGGATCGCGAGTTGCTAAAGCGGCACGTGGAGTTGGTAATTCACAGCGCAGCCACAGTTAATTTTACAGAGCCACTTCACGTGGCGCTGGATATCAATACCCGTTCCACTCGCTACATGGTGCAGCTGGCCAAGGAGATGCCCCATCTGGTGGCCTTCGTGCATATATCGACAGCCTTCTCCAATTGCGTCATCCAGCACATTACTGAACGTTTCTATCCGGAACATTTGAACTGCAGCGCCGATAAGGTACTGGCGATTAGGGATTTGATGGATGCAACGGTATTTGATAGATTGGCTCCCGCACTATTGGATAAGTTTCCCAATACATATACATACACAAAGGCGCTGGCGGAGCAAGTGATACAGACCGAGGCCGACGGTTTACCGCTCTGCATCTTTCGCCCCGGATCAAGTAAGGGATATAAGTTCTGCGCTTTTCCTTTTAATTAACATGTTATCAGTTATGTCGACCAAAAAGGAGCCAATGTCGGGCTGGATGGATAATCTTTATGGATTCATTGGTCTTTTATTCGGCTGCGTCTATGGTATTTTGCGAATCGCACCATTAAATCTGAAAACTAAAATGATTATAGTGCCCGTGGATTATTGTGCCAATTGCATCCTGGCCAGTGCCTGGCGTACAGCAGCTGAATGGAGGAAGCTTCAGACCACGCCCGCTCCAATTATCTACAACTTTGTGCCAAGCAATGAGAATTCTGTATTAGTTGCCGATGTGAGGCGTTTCACGGAGGAGAAGCGAAATGTTATCCCCCTCACCCAGGCGGTTTGGTATCCCTTCTTGCACTCCACCGATATCTACTGGCTATACAAACTGGCGACGATCTTCTATCATCTGTTGCCCGGTTACGCCATAGATCTGTTATTGCGCCTGCAGGGTCAGCAACCCAGGATGATCAAAATTTATGATAAGATACACAAACATCTCGATGTGCTACATAAGTTTATGGTTACGACCTGGAGCTTCGAAACAGCCAACACGGATGGACTATGGACGAGCATGTCAGCAGCCGATCAGAATCTCTTTGAATTCGATATAAAGTCCATCGATTGGAGCAGATACTTTGATCGCGCCTTGTACGGCATACGTCTCTATCTGGCCAAGGAGGAGCCGACCGAGGAGTCCTTCGAGCGTGGTCGCAGGAAAGAAAGGCGGTAAGTTCACAAAAAAAATTGAAGATTCCCACTTTCCAATTTCTATTTCATTACAGCTTTCACATGCTTCATCGGCTGTTGCAGTTCGTCGTCTTTTGCCTGGTCTTCTTTCTTTTGAGGTGGATTTTAAATCTATTCTTATGATAATATAGTGTAGTAAGAATTCATACATACCAGATAAATAGATTTTGTGGGATATTATTTAAGATTCATATTCCAAACACAACACATCCATTTAGCTTCCATTTTATCATTAAAATCCAAATACCATGTTGATAACCAATTTTTATTAAGTTTTCTTAATTTTTTTCAAGCAATACAAAACAATTGGCATACACCAAATTCGTGTGCAAAACATTTGTCGCTTAAAATTTGTTTTAGATGGTTTTAAATAATTTAGTTAATGATTGTTTATAAAATGGCTGTAAAAATCTCTGTTTGGTTGTGGTAATCATATTTGTTCAATGCGTGAATTGTAATTATTTATTAACTAACGGTGTGCATTGTAGTCTATGGTGTGGGGTGTTTTTTTTTATTAATTATTTGTTTCATAATTATAAATATTTAGTACGGCTCTTGCGGCACGTCCAAGTCCCGGTAGTGTGATCTGGCGCGATAATCAAAACCACCGGGTCTGTAAGCAACGAGAATGAATGTTGTTTAGAGTTTAGAATAAATAACACAAATCTTATACATATGTAGTAAAAAAACATTTATTTGAAATTCGTCGCAAGTTGGCTGGTTTATAAATTGAATAATTGTGAGCTCAAGATTTGACATCAATTTTTATTTTGAAGACTTGTGTTTATGAAAATAATGTATTATTCGCTCTTCGTTGTCTTTTTTTTCTTTTTTCAAAATACAATCGCCATATTGTACAATAAAAAAAAACTAAAACAATTTCATTTAAGGAATACTTTATATAAGCTGTGTATATTTGTTTTGTAGTTCCCTTTTTAGCCTGGCATTGCTTAAATTGCTTTTATGGACTGAGCTCGAAAACTTGATTGTATTGCATTATCTGTGTGGTTAACTGCTTTTTTTTAACGCTAATTAATTCGTTAATTAGTCAAAGATATCGGAATTAACGGGCGCATCCAAATCATGGTAACCGATAAGCCGGCGTTGGTGTTCCACAGGCATTTCTCTGCAAAATATTTGCGACACAAGAAAGTTGTGACAAATTTCGAGTTAAGACCAACAACAACAACAAAAAAATGATAGCAAGATATAGAAAGTATATAGAAATTGGGACAAGTACACTAAGTTTCTAATTTTCAGGAAAAACCCTCGTCTTCTTTTGCATACAAGAGAAACAAATCTTTGAACAGTGGCTCAAATAGGTTATTCATTTTCCCATTTGTAATAAAACGTTTTAATAAAAATGTTAAGGCAAAAGCAAAGCTTAAATAATAAATAAATATTTAAAAATTAATTTGAAGTTGAATAAAAACTTTAGCAACAATTGATTTGTTTTTCATGTCAACAGCTAACCAATGAGTTTGTGTTAATTAATATATGTTTTTGAAGAATATTGTATATTGTTTAAAGAAAAGGGCATAGTGAAGGAGGCAAGAAGCAAGAACCTTGAATCCTTTCGTATAACGTTTCGTTGTTTCTCGGACAGAATTGGTTATAAGCTAAGAATTCTATTAAAAATCATGAGCTTAGCCCAGCTTCTACTTTAGGGCTGATATCCCCGCAATACTTAAGATTAGCGTTTTGATGGAAATTTCAAGTGTGTTATGCAACTGACCTGCGTGCCTGGGGAAAATTGCGTCCACCTCGACCACCGCCTCCCATCATGGGCGGTGCAAAGCCATATGGCATGGCAGAGAAGGGGGGATACATGGGCGGCCGATATCTGTGGCAACATATATTGATTAATATAATAGATACAATAATCAATAGCATTATATAAAACTCACCCTCCCGAGCCACGTCCCGACTCGAATTCGGTGCGCTTGGTGCAGCCTGGATGCTCGGGCAGCTGCGGCCGCTTAGGATCACGTAAATAGTTGTTGAAATATTGCACCTCCTTGCGGACCTCGTCCACCTTCTCCTCGTGCTTGTTGAAGATGTGCTTGCGTATGAATTCGGGTCCCTTGAACTTCTTGCCCGAGAGCGGGCACAGCCACTTGTCCTTGGCCAGCTCCTGTGTGTTGGCCTGCACAAATTTCTCGACTTCCTTTTCGGGATTCTTAGAGCCGAGCTCTTTGATATTCTCATCGCTCAACTGCACCGTCTTGGTCAAGAACTGTTGTAGTTTGCCCTCGTAGGATTTAATATACTCTTGTACATCGTTGCTAGTAACACGCATAGGGGCGGGACCACGTGCATGGATGATGCCACAGCGATTGGGCATCTCATCTTCGTATGGGTACTCGCAGTGATTGTAGTAGTCCACCGAGTGCACAACACGTAAATAGAGCACCAGGCGATCGAGCACTTGTATAAGCGCCTCATCCCGCTCAATGGGCTCACCCTCACCATCCTTGCTATCGCCGGCCAGACCGAGCAGTTCCTCCTCCTCGGCGGAGGCCTCTTCGATGAGGTAATCGGTTATGTTTTGCAACACCGGATTCTTGGAATTGAAACCATAGCTGCCGCTGCCATTGGTTGCCTCCTTGAGCTCCTCCGGATTTAGCTCCGCATTATCCGCTTCACTCCACAGCTTAAATCTCTCGTCCAGATTCATGGCAATCTTGGCACACAGTTTAATATCGGAGCGCACGATCTGTTTGTGCGCAGTAATCCCATTGGCGGGACGAACACGCCGGCTCAGATCCCGATTGACAATGGCGCCCATTTCGCAGTCGCGCAGCCGCTGATTGTTCAGGCTCCAACAGATCTCCTTGATGTTCACGTCGCGCGTAAAGGTGACCCAGCCTCGACGATACCAGCGACGCTCTACCAGCGGATCGGCGATGGCCACGCGCAAATAGCCGCTGAAGCGTGTGCAGATCGCCTCGATCTCCGCCTTGGTTATCGAGGGCGCCAAGTTGCGCAGAAATATGGATGATGTGCGATGCAAAGCGCGTGGTTTCAATGAATCCTTCAGTTTGTCCACATCGATGGTCTCAGTCATTGCATCATCATCCGCCGCTGCCGCTGCCTTTGTTGCTGCAGTATCTGTTTCGCTTTTTTCGGTTTTCTCCTCGCCATTCTCTTCGCCATTCTTTGAGGATGCTTCGAGGTCATCTTTAGAATGCTCGGTCTTCTCCTCCGCTGCTGGCTGCTCCGTTTTCTCTGACTCCTCATCGTTGACTTCGGTCTTGATGGCCACCACCTCGTTCTTCTGCTCCTCCACTGCAGCCGAGTCGCCCTCCTCATCGGGTGTGGGACTGTCGGGCGGCAGCTGTTTGGCTTTGGCTGCTGTAGCCGCCGCTCTCTCCTCCTCCTCCTTGTCCTTTTCTGCTTCCGCCTTTTGATCGGCACGTAATCCCTCCTCCACATCGTATTTCTCTATCAGCTTCTCATCATCCGAATCGGAATCCGACTCAGAGCTGGAGGAGGACGAGCTCTCATCATCGCTGCTGGTGCGTTTGCGTTTCTTGGATTTCTTCTTCTTTTGATTCTTATCGCTATTGGCTTGCGTTAAATCCTCATTGCTCAACTGCTTGGCAGGTTTTTCAGCCGCCAGCTCCGAATTCTGTTCGCTCTTGGCAGCTGGCACCTCGTCTTCATCCCAGTTCTCATCGTCAGAGTTAAGGGGCTTCGCATTCTTGCGATGTGGCGACTCAACCTCGGGCAAATCATCATCATCTTTCTCCGATTTGGTCTGGTGCTTGGGACTCTCAGGTTCTCGCTTGGTTACCACCAACGATTCAGTCGTTTCCGACCTTTCCGATCTCTCCGACCGGCGCTCGTACACGGGCGCCGGATCCTTGGGCTTCTCGTCGAGTATCTTTAGATCTTCATCAGTGCCGCCTTCCAGTTTGATCACACAAGTGTCTAGGACACGCACCAATGCATCCGCCTGCGACGAGTCCACCTTCACATTGCCAATATTACCATTATCGAGCAGCTCCAGAAATACGTTCGTGCGTCTCTGTAAGACGTGTATAGAACAACACACATCAATATCGTAACAACTCTTGGAACTGAATTAAAACTTTTTGCTTTCTTACCTTGAGAAAGCCGCGTTGTTCCTCTCTGCGTCGCACACTGTCCTCGGGATGATATTTGTTCTTGAACCTGCGAAAGACAAAATGCAGCTTTATCAAAATTGAGCCTTAGCAAAAGATATATGATATACGGTATATGTATGATTAAATGAAGATAAAAGAACGGCTGGTATGTTGGTTGACTATATGTGACATATATACATATAGTATATAAATAGATTCCGTCGCATCCTCTGGGTTTATGGACATCAATCGAATATTTGATTAGTGGTATACAAAAATATATATGTAGTTTTTCATTCAGTTTTTTTTATTTTTTTTTTTTTTTTGGTTTTTAGGTTTATCAGTTTGCAATGTACGATAAGAGTATTACCCAAAGTCTTACCTTTGCAAGCGCATTCATATTAATGTGTATACATATGTGTTTGGGTGATATGCATACGTTCTATATATACACGCTCTATGTGTATATATATATATATATATATACATATATATATTAGGTATATTTAGGCATTTGCTCGCAACGAATTTAAATAGATCGCGGTTTCAAAAATATAAACACACCCTCGGCATTGCTCGCCGGGTAATTTAAATTTTAAGTTATCTTTGTATTGGATATATTGAGACAGAGGCTGAGAGGCTGAATCAGTGTCTCGTCTCTGGCTCTGGCTCTCGGTTCGCAAGAGCGCCACAAAACCCATATAAAGCTGCAGAGAAAAACTTAATAATAAATATACAAAAGGGTTATGATTTTTTTTTTTTTTTTTTTTTTTTTTTTGTGATTTGTGATTTGCAGTCGCACTGAGAGAGAATTGCAATTAGAATTATAGAGAAACAAGCAAAAAAAAAAGTCAGATGAGTAAATAGTTAGTACAATGAGTTAAGAGTGTCTCGCTGCTGATACTCTTCTACCGTCATCGCTGCTGAAATTCTAGTTGTTCTTGGTGCTTGACTCTTTGCTCTTGTTTTTGATTAGCTACTCACCATTCCTCGTCCTTGTGTGCCACAAAGAACTCGTTTAGCTGCTGCCGCTTAAAGTCCGTCTTGTATTCAGTGTACTTGCGCATCACCTCCGAGTCGGATATGTTCTCGTCTTGTGTGTCCAGAAACTGTTTCAGCGTCAGCATTGCCGGCTGGGTTTGTGTGTCGCTATTACTCATCCCGCTCGGCGGCGGTTCACGTGCAGATGGCGCATGTCCCGAGTGCGAGTAGGCCGAGTGCAATGATTGATAGTGATCACTCCATGCTTGCACCAGGTACGGATCGTAGCCTGCGACAGGATTATCATTACAACTCAAATTTAAGTATTGGTTAGGTCTTAATGTGAAACACCCTTGCAGAAATACTCTAACAATATCTAAATGAATTAATCTGACATGTCTCTGCAAAGGTATTTAATCAACTAAGTATTTAAGATGATAACTAAATATTTTCCTTACTTCCATAAGCCTTACCAAAACGCGGATTGGCGCGCATTTCGCTGTCACCCCAGTCAGGTCGCATGCGTTTCGCAAGCGGCATCTCACGCCCCGGCGAGCCGTAGCGCGGACGTGGTCCCGGTCCCCGATAGTCACTGTAATCCGGCCGATGACGAGCCCCACCGCCGCCGCCACCGCCAACGCCACCACCTCCACCACCGCCTGCAGCAGCACTGCCGCGAAATGGATTCCTGGAAATGGAGCACAGCCACTTAATGTTGCCCAAGTGGATGTGTTCACTACTTGAATCAACTTACCGCTCGGCCCACTCATCGCGGGCGCCAGCTCCGCCGCCCATTGGTCGACGGTCGTCCCGTCGTTCGGGCCGGTAGCTATCGCGTTCGCCGCGGAATTTGTCGCGTCGCTTGCGATCGTATTCATCATCAGATTCAGCCATTGGTGGTGGTTTTTCTTGCCGTTGTCTGCAAATAGTTGTTAATTGCTTTACAATGGTTTTGCAGTGAAAGTTGCACTTTTGGCGCCTCGGCAGTCAGACATAACCTCAAAGAGGCTATAGACGATAATTGCAATTAGCTGGGAGAATGGCTTATGTGCTGGCAACTTATACACAAATCACTCATTCAAGCGAATAATATTTAGGCCAGCATCAATAGATGCTATCTTTGCTTGCTTGTTTTTTTTTTTAGAATAGCGAATGCCGCCATCTTGCCGTGCGAAATTCGCTTACGTGTTGTTAGTGAGCCAATTTGCAAGTAATTGGCTAAACACAAGTTGCCAACATTTATTGTTAATGCTCCAGCCTAAATAGCCTCCATATTGCACTCCCTCTTACCTTTTTGATTAAATTATTACTGTTTCTGTTATATTTTTCTTGCAGTGCGGCGTCTGAAATAGGTTGGAGATATCACAAAAGTATTTTTATCGATACTTTGATACTGGCAGTGCTGCCACACTGTTGAAATGTTGCCAAGCGAGCAAATGTTGCTCAGCAACTCAAATCGATAAGTCGATAAGAAGTAACAAATAATTAATTCAAATCATATTAATAACAAAACGAACATCAAATCCGTTGAACATATTTTAAATATATATTTTTTTATTTTTATTACACGTTTCATATATATCGTATATATAGACTTTTGTTGTTATTATTATTTTCATACGTATATGTACAGCTTAGTTTTAAAACTATTTAAAGTGTATGTGTGTAAGTCTAAGCCTATATAGATCTGTTTGTTGTTCTTGTTATGTATGTAATTAATTTCAAAAATGTAATTATATATGCGCCCCATAGACTGGCATATTAATCAGTTGTAGTTTAATGCGCTGCCCACTCGTTCGCCCCAAAAGTTTACACGTAAATAGCAAATTACGTTAACTTGTACATGAATCTGTTCATGTATGTATATATATATATAGATATATGTACTTTTTTTCTCAAACTAAAGTCAAGTTATACTCGTAGTATAAAAGTTTTCGTTTTTTCTATTTTTTTTTTTTTCTTTTTTTTTTGTAATTAGAATTGAAGTGTTTCTGTTTCTGATTAGCAATTTGTATTAAAGTATTTGAAAATAAAATGTCAGTTTAATAGATGCACTTACTAATAGATAAGTTAGTACAAGTATATGTATAAGTAAGTATATGTCTATGTAGATAGATCAATGCACCTTAAGTTCTCAAAAAAACCAACAAGCTAACCCCTTGTGTTAGTATACCAAATATTTTATACGATTGTTAATAATAATATATTGTAATAATAATAATAATTAAGTATGCATATTGAATTGTTTGTTCGGTTTAAATGCTAACAATCTCTACATCTCTCTCATTTTAATTAAATACGGCTTTAAGAGACGAAAACAGTTTGAAATCGGTAAAAATGAAAAGTTTTTTTAAGCTGTTTCTTCGAAAATTTGAATTACAAGCCGCCGTAAATTAGAGCTAAGATATAACTTAAAGTTTTTGGCAGTGCAGCTTTTAAAACCGAATAAAAAAATCCTAAAACGACTCAAGCTTAATCCGAAATTTACGGTGCCAAATGATAATTGATAAGAAAAATGTGTTTTTTTTATCAAATGCTGATTTTCTCTTTTAATTTAAAAACTTGCCAGTTCTCATTTCTATTACGTATTTTTTTGTGTTGTTCTGTCTGCTTTTCATTTAGAATATGTAATTGAATATATTAATATATTTTTGTTTTGTATTTCGTAACACTAAAATGCCATCAATTCAGTTTTAAGTTGTATTTTTCCGGTATATATTTTTCCTGCTAACTGCATCTGAAAAAATGTGCGTTGTTTTTTGCATACTCGTATAATTTTTTTGTATTTTTTAATTGTAAGTATTTTTACTCGTAGAATCTATGTAGACTTCTTGAACTGTACTCGTATTGGTTTTTCTGTATTTCTATATATCGTAGATAATTAATTACTCGTATTTTTACTGATTGCTACACATTGCAAATGAAATTTGACATATTGACATTTTTCGACATTACGGCTAAGTTTAAAAAAAAAATAAAAATGCCTGCACAAATTGTATGTAATAATAAACGTAAATGTGTATGATTATATAATTTTTAATTATTATTGTTAAATGTTTATGTCAAATTTGGCAGTGAGAAATCTACACAACTTAAAATTTTATTTGCTTAGCACTTTAGCTTTGTGATTGGAGAAGCAATTTATTTAAATATATTTTGTGATTTATTTCGATAGGTTTACAAGCTCAATATAAAAAAACAAAAATATTTGAGATTCGCATCATTAATTTTCTGTCTTATCTGCTATCTGAACAGATCTTGTTTTAGATTTTTAATCTTCTGTCTTGTATCATGGGAAATATAAATTGTGCTTTAGGTTTCTTCTTTTTATGATTTGCAAAACAGGTACCTCTAAAAAGGCGTAAGGAGTATGTTTTTTCTATCATATTTCGAACTGATCAATCGGGCTTTGATTTTGGTAAAGAATTTTGAAAACCAAAAAATTTGTTCATATTGTATGTGAGTAATTTTAAATGTATGTATATTTGTGGTTAGCGCTGCTGCTAAGGTCTCGCTTGTAGTTACGTTTATTATTAATGCTCAAAAACCTTTCAATCGTGTTTCATTTAAATGTTTCGTTTGAGGTAGTTTTCAATTCAGGATCAATATCTACAAGTTGAACACAAAACTCTCGTACAATTTTGCTTCTTATTTTGTATTTTGTATTTATTTATTTTTTTTTTTTGTGTTTCAAGGATTAGGCTTAGCTGTGTGCTCAATATGGGTTTTTGTTTTCTCATTTCTTCTCATTTACGGATCGTAGTACATATCTTCCTCTAGGGGTAATTAGGTATTGTAAGTAGTTATGGGCAAAACAAGTTATTCAAGTTACACGTAACAGAAAACAGTGCATAAAAATTAAATAAAGTTTTGATCTTTTTTTTTTGGTTTTGGTTTCGTTTCATGAATTTCAAAAATCTACATAACGATTTGTGTTTTTCATTTCATTTGTTTTTATGCTTTGTTAGTCATATTATATGAATGGATATCTCAACAAGTTGTTTTACTTTACTTTATACCTTATGTTCATCATTATAATTTTGTCAGGTTGCTTTTTTGTATGTTTCGTATTTGTTGCTTGTCATAATGCTTCTTTAGATAGAGCGAGAGTTACATATACATACATATTTACAGTTTGGCTTAGGTATAGGGTTTTTTTTTGGGTTTATTCTATAATTAGTTTGGTATTATCAAAGTTTAAAGAAATATTATTAGCGAGGGCGCGAGGAGTTTAATTTTGTAATGTAATTTTTTTTTTTTTTTGCTTTGTTGCATTAGATTAGTTTATGTTGCTTAACTTACATATTTAATTCACACTTGACAGTACCTTTTATAGATGTTTGTATTAGTTTTAGTTTTCATTAATTATTAAAAAGGTTATAAGCAAATCATTTTGTATCATCTAAAGCTATTTTATAGCGCGTCTTATGTTTCAATTATTTTTTTGGGCTTGACTCTCAAGATTCACCCATTTTAAAATCATTTCTCTTTTACTCTTTTTGTTTTTTTTTTTTTTTTTGTTTTTTGCTTCTTTTTTCATTTGGCAAAACTAAAACTTGGACTACAAAAAAATAACTAAAGTCGAATTCCATTTGGGTGACCCAATCTGTTTCGCAATACTTTTCCATCAATTTATTTTATCAATCTTTCGAAATAATAATGTTTCATACTTAGTTTTCTTAGCTTGCTTTTCCAATATCGTTTTCATTTTAATTTGTTATAACAACACTCAGTGAAAAGCCAACTTCACAGCCGTTTGCTTCGCATATGCAAAAATGTTACTCAAGTTCTGCACGCAATTTATCAATCTATCGATTAATCGATCTATCGATCCTTACACTAACGAGTCTTTGCTCACATGTCGCGTTCTCTTGCCAATTATTTCATGGAGAAATCAAATTGTGAAAATTAATTTTGTGAAATACAAAATAAAATAAAAACACATTTCTGTTTATGCTTGTTTTTTTCGTTCAACATATTTTCAATATATATTGTGTGTATTTTTGTATATTTTTGTTTTGTTGTTGCATTTTCCATTTTTGCATTTACGTAAAATAGTAAAAATTATTTATATTACGATAGATTTTGTTGTTGGTTTTTTACATTATAGTAAAACTACAAAACAAATTATGTATAATAATAAAACGCTTTTTATGCATACTAAAAAACTTAAGCTTTAAATCAAATGTATATGTATAATAAAGAAACTTAAGATTGAGTTGTTATTTTATTTTCAGGGATTTTTTTCCACTAATAGGTTTGCTGGTGTTAATTATTTTATAATTAAATTATTCACTGTGTTTTTGTTTTTGTTTTTCATTTCATTTTAAAGTGCAGTTTACAAATAATTGAATTTTTTAAAGCATTTAATTTCTAATTGTATTAATTTTAGATATTTGTTTAACTATTTTCAATGATTTCAATTGCTGTATAAAAAATTCAATCGTTATAAATTAAATTTACTTAAATGTTTATGTATCAGTATGTGTGTGTGGGTGTTTACTGTATGTATATGTGTAGGTGAAAATTATATATATTCAATAAGCATAATTATTTAATAATAGTAGTAAAAATAAAAAAATTGCACATTTCAAAAAATATCTCTGCCACTTTTTACACAATTAAAAAAGATTTGTTTAAACTTTACATATTTTGTTTTAGTTCTTTTATTTTGTCGTATTTTACAAATCGCTACTAAAATTAGAATAAATTTGATTTAAGTTAAAATAAGGCCAACAATTTGTTTTGTTATTTTTTTAGTTTACTTTTTCGTTTTTACAAGTCAAAAGCAAAAGCAGCAAAAACAAAAGATAGAACTTATAAAAAAATTAATTAAATTGCATAACATAAATTCCAAATAAAGAAATAAATTGCCAAAATTATGTAATTTGCACGTTTGTTGGTTTTTTTTTTTGTTTTAAAACAAAATTTTGATTATGCCAAATAGTTTTAAATTTAATTGCTACACTTTACAAATATGTATAAATTTTGAATTAAATTTTTTTTATAAATTAATATTGAAGTCTTTTGGTGTGTGTATGCATGTGTGTGTGTGTGGTGTGTGTGTTGTGTTGGTGAGTGCATGTCAAGTGATTGAAACTTTTGTTTTTTGTTTTTGCCAGCAAATGTGTGCATTGAATTTTTGTTTTTGTTTATGTTGCGTTTTTGTTTTAATTAATTAATACCGTTAATGCCTTTTATTTTTGAGTAAAACTCCAATCACTTTTTTTGTTTAAAATTTTTTTACAATTTCGCCAATTGTTTGTAAAGAAGATTTAGAAAAAAAATAAACTGCAAAAATGTATATGAATTGTATAAAAAACGACGGCGCCTAAAAATGTTAAATTCTCATCTCATTTAGTAAAAAAAATATAAGGAGGGCATAATTAAAAAATTTTTATGTCGTTTTTTCAATTGTTAAACATTTTGTTTGTTTTTTTTTTCGTTTTTTGTTTTTTGTTTTTTTTTTTTTTTTTGTTATACAGTTGTTTCTGTTTTCTTCTCAGTTAATATGATTAAAAAAATATTTATAAAATCAGTCCAAGTTTTGCGTGTTTTTTAGATTTAGTTTTTTGTTTAGAGTTGGTATTTGTTGCGAAATATACATAACTTAAATTAATTGTTAATATTTATTATTTTTTGTTTGTTTATAGTTCAAGGTATTTAATCAGATTTACTCGCTGCTTTTGAATTAGATGTACAGTTACTTATTTAGATATTATACACATGCTTGTTTTTTTTATAATTATTACATTTAATATTAGGGTTGAATTTTTTATATATTTTTAAAATATAAACAATCTTGATTCTCTTCTGTTTTCTGCATGACAGTTTGACAGGTGTTGAATTTAGCAGCTTCTAACTTCGGGTCATTAAACAAAAGAATTTTAATACAACTTCTTTAGTTCTATATATATATATATATATATATATATATAGAAATATACATATATAAGGTATGCTATGTTATTGTTGTTATTATAACTGCTTCAATTACTTGACCAATTTTATGTTTTATTTTTGTATTAATTTAAGCATGCTCTCTGTTTTAAGTTAAGAATTTGTTATATATAGTATTAAATGTGTGTTTGTAGGTGTGTGTGTGTGAGTGTATAGTAATATATAATTTTTGTATATATATTCATAATGGCTTACAACTAATATTTGCAGACTTAACACTAAATAACTGCATTTTACGCTTACTCAAAATTGTTATTTGCCAGATGCGACTTTTTTTTGCCAATTTATATATACACATATATTTATTTATATATATGGCGTATATATAAACCGTATAATTAAGCAGCCACTGTGCCGTTACGCACTTGTTTATTAAATCCACACGCGCAAAATTTTTACATAGCTTGCGCAAAATCCGAAAAGAAAACCAGAAAAAACGGAAAAAACGGAAAAGAAAAGAAAAAACAAACAAAACCAAATTCAACTATTTGAAATATGCTAAATTGTACAGTTACAGTTTGTAGAGTCGACTATTGCTTTGAACTAACAAGTAACCAAGTGAATAACGGTACAGCTTTGTCTGCTTACATGTGTGGATGTGTGTGTGTGTGTGTGTGATTAGGTATGTGTGTGTGTGTGTGTTTTTTTACAGCTGCCTGTTACTATTTGAATTCTATTCCATGAGCAGCAGAGCGACTCCCTCGACAAGCAGCGGCTGCTGCTGCTATGCGCTGCTCGTTGTTGAATGCTCCGTTTTTAGTGGCACACCCATCAAGGCCATCGCTGTCTGTGTGTTCGCATACATGCTAACATTTGCACCACCCCCACTGCCGTTGGCCACCGTTGATGGCGTCGTCGAGCTGGCTGGCACCGCTGCTGTGATGCTGGTGGAGCTACTTGCCGCAGCTGTATTCGGAACCATTGCACCACCGCCACCAATATAATCGCTGCTGGTGCTTACCGCTGACACGGAACCCGCACCACCAACGCCAACGCCACCGCCACCCGCTGTATGACTGGGCAACGTGTGGAGCTGTTGATGCTGTTGCTGTTGATGATGTTGCTGTTGTTGGGCGGCCGCCGCCAGAGCGGCCTGTGATGATGTCGACGCCGAGTCGGCATCGAGACCCGCTGCAATTGCACCACCGACCGCACCACGCATACGCTCGGCCCGTGCAATTCGGTCCTGCTCCTCCTGCTGGGCCTGAAGATGCGATTGCACTGACGGCGGTATGGCGTGCACATCCCAGATCTCCTCAAGAAACTTGGGCAGCTTTCGATTCTTCAGCTTGAGGGAGAAACACATCTCCGCATTCTGATTGCCCAGCGTTCGCAGCTCGGTGAGTATGGAGAGCAGTTTGGCGTAGAAGACGAGACTCATCGATTTGCCGCAGTGGCGATTGAGTATATAAATGCGTAGCGTGTCGATGTAATAGCTCTGTATCGCTTCGACCAGCTGTGCCTTCTCCAGGCCCGGCCGATCCGAGAAGATCACAATGGCAGTGAGTAGCGCATATTCCACATTGTCCACCTTCATCGCGAACATCTGGCGGCAAAAGTGCAACAGATCCTCAATATTATCCGCCATGCCGGCCATTTTGTACGAGTCCCGTGTATAGGATCGATTGTTCGCAAAGAATATCGAGTCCGAGCTGTGATCGTAGCGTCGGGCCATTCTCAACATCATCACTTCCGATGAGCAGGCCTAGTCAATAGAGATCAGATGTTAATCATTAGCTTTATATATATATATATGTATATACAATACTCACCTTGAGTAACGTGATCTGATCCTCTTGGGGTATCTTTGTAAACGCTGGTAATCCTTTCGCAAACTCCACAATCAACTGCACTGTGAGTATGGTTATCTCGGTGATGTGCCTAAAACTGACATCCGTCTGACTCTCATGCTCATCCGGTTGACTCTGTGGAACAATACAATATCGATTAATAAGAGCGGAACTCGCGATAAACATTTAAAAAACTAGGACAGTAAAATAAAAAATCTGAGGCAATTGTTAATTTTTTTTCTTGATCTTAGAGCTTAGAATCTATTTTTAATCCTCAGCCCTGCATAGATGTCCTTGGCCCCTTTTATTTTATAGATCCATTAAGTCTATATAACTCCTATTATAATTAATTCAATACATCTTTGCAAATAAAATGAATACAGAAAATAAGGTTTGCTTTTCATCAATTTGGACTTTCAACAAAGAAATGAAACAGTTAAGTTGGAGTCCTCCAATTTCCAATTAATATGTTGCAAAATGTGAAAATTAGTGTTTTTACATCTATTTTACTGTCAATATTTGTCGGCTATCGCAAAACACTTACCATAATACGCTTGAGATCGTCTTCGGACGGCTGCTCGTAGCCATCCTGATACCAAATTAATTTATAAATAACGGCCAATTGATTGAACGTTAATGGAGGTATATTGCGCGCTTGACACTCGGCCAAAATATCATCAGGTAGTAGCTATAAACAAAAGTGGTAATTTATATTATATTAAATAAACAAATAGTTTTGTGGTTTTCTTCTTCTTTTTTTGTGTGTGTTTTTTTTTTGTAGAATGATTCTTGACCTACCGGAATTGTGGCATGCTGCGGCGGCTCGCACGTCATGAGGTCCAGTATCTCCTTCTTGACGTAGTCATGGGTGCCATGGAGACCGATTCCGTTGCCACCCGCACCAGCACCGGCGATGATGCCGCCACCGCCGCCGCCGCCCGCACCGCCATGCTGTGAACTGGGCGAACTGGTGACCTTGTCCTTCTCCTTTTGGGCCTTCTTCTCGCGCCGCTTCATCGCACACTGATTCTCCGGCACAACGCACTCCGGCCGCATGCCAACGGCGAGGCACTTCTTCAGCCGGCACTCCTGGCACTTGCGCCGCATATACATGTCCATCTCACAGGCACGCCCGAACTTGCAACAATAGTTCGCATTCTTGGTGACGCTGCGCCGAAAGAATCCCTTGCAGCCCTCGCAGGTGAGCGCATTGTAATGATAGCCCGACGCCCGATCTCCACAGACGAGGCAGAGCTCCTCCTGCACCCGCGGCGCTGGACCCTTCTTGCTCTTCTTCGCATCGCAGCCCTCGTTGACGGAGTAGCCGTTGAGGCTGCTCGAGGGCGAGAGATCATCGCGACCTGTAAAAATAGATGCAAAAATTTCAATTTAAATTTAAAATTTCTTTATTTCTTTTTTTTTTCTACGATTTCCGTGAATTTTTGAATAGTAATCGAGTGTTGTTGTTTTTGTTGTTGGTTGGATTTTGTTAATATTGTTGTTGCAGTTGTCTTACATAAAACATTAGACCCAAATAAATAAATTTTGATTTCAAAAATTTGCATAGGCGTTTAGCAAAAATAGTAAGAAAAAACATTGCAGAGACAAATGCTCTCCCCCACTGTCACATGTTGAATATATATATGTGTGTATGTGTATGTGTGTCTCTATCTATATAGCTATATCTGTAGCTGTAGCTGTATCTGTATCTGCAAACGGGGTCTCCAAACTGAAAATACACACACGAAAAATTTAAAATTCAATTAACGTTTGCTCAAAGTCGAATACAAAAAGAATCGCGCTAGATAAAAAAAAAAACCTAAATCCAGAAAAAAGTCTAAAAAAAATTCGCAAACGTGTAAAATGGCTGAAAATAGAGTTTGTCAATTTTGGCTGATGAAATTGCTACAAACTACATATATACAAAAAATAAATTTAGAATAGAAAAAATATTGTTTAAAACTTTTTGCTTTATTTAATAAAATAAATAAAATAACAAGCAATATTGAGCTTAAACAGGATTGTATTCTTTTGTTTAGGAAGTATCTATTATTCCTAGACATTTTTTGGCTTAGAGAACTTGACTCGAGCCGTATCGATTATACTTTCATGTTAACAGGAAACTGTGGAGCCCTTCAAACTCGGAGGCTCAGACACATTATAGAAATAGTCACGTTCAGGGCACACATTAAGACACAGACACAGCGTGGAGAGTAAAAATAGAGAGAGAGAGAGAGCGGGAGAGAGAGAGAGTGAGGCATGCGACAAAAATATATATAAAAAAAAGCATATCAAGTGCATGATGTTGTTGTGGTGTGTGCGAAGACACTAATAATCGGGCATGCTGATGGATGAATGGCCTGGGTGGGTGGGGCAGATGGAGGCGCGCCCTAAGTAGATAAAAAGATACGACAAAGAGGCGGGCGTTGCTGCAACTATAGAAAACAGGCAGCAGGCGGGCAACCAGCTTAGCAGCAAAGACACTTCACTAAGAAGCCAAAGCCCAGGCACCAAAACACTTGGCCACAAGTGCTAAAGCTTTGCCCAGCCCCCTCCTCCCCCTTCACACACACACACTTGCCACACACACAGTTGGTGAGTGCAACGCGGTGCATTGTCGGCATAACACAGTTTCTTTCATTTTTTTGTTCAGTTTCTTTCCTTTTTTTGGTTCAGCTTTTCAGCTGCACCTGCTGCTGTTCGAATGCAGTACAGTGATAACTCGCTAACTGTAACGCATAAAGTCGTAGCTTTATTAACAGTTAGCGAAAATATTCAATTTGTCAGTTTTATAAATGGAAAATGAAAAAATAAATAAATATAAATAAAAATAACAATAAAAAATTTGAAAACTTAATCGATTTGTTTTCGAGTTAAAATTCAGTTTTGATCTCTTCTTTTCATTTAAAAAATTAGAGATATTTAAAAACTTAGAAATTAATATTAATTTCTATAGCTGTAGACAATAGCGAGTGCGCACTGTATTGCGCATACGCCCAGTCGTCGTGCTGGCTGCATGTTCCACTGCCACTGCCACGGAAACAGGCTCTGCCAGTGCCACAGTGCCTCTGCCACTGCCCACTTTCCCTCCGATGGCGTTTCAATTTCACTGCCACACAGCAAAACCAACAAGAAGAAGAAGGAGCAGTGGAGAAAGAGAGGCAGAGCGAGAGCGAGAGCGAGAGGAAGGGGGGAAAAACTTCGCGCTAAATAAAATGAAATAAATAAAGTGCGGCGTCATGCAAACTTCGTCTGCTTCAGCGGCAACGACGCCAACTTGACTGCAAATTTTCACTGCAACGTGTGGCAAGTATACATATATATATATGTGTGTTGCAAGTGTGTGCATGTTAAAATGAAAAATGCAGTAAATTGCTGTTGCGGCAAAGAAAAAGTGTGTAGCAACAACAATAACAACAACAACTGCTGCAACAACAGCAGCAGCAGTGGCAGCAGCAGCACAAAAAGTAAAAACCTGACCAGCCACACAGCCACAGCCAACCAATCATTACAAACCCCCCACCACTCCACTCGCCTGCCCCATCCCGTGTGTGGCAGGTTCCCCAGGCATTGGATATTATCGCTGACAACGCCATGCAATGTTTGGCATTTTCATGGGTTGTTTAAGCATTGCAGCAAACAACAAAAGCAACAAACTTTATTTTAATCGCCATGTTTGCTTGGCTGATAGCTGATTATTTCATGTATGGAATTCGCTTGAGAGGAATTTTGATAGTTCAGCATGTTCGACACAAATAAAGATCAGTGCTTTAGTGGGCTAATCATAATAAATCAGTATTTAGACAAATAGTTGTTGACGTAATGGCCAATTGAGATCCGTTAAGCTAATGCCACTTTTTTATTCAAATTACACTTGTTAAACTTATTGTCGAATCTCACGTTGTTAAAGTATTTATGTGAAATTCGTCGGAAAACTCAAAAGCATCGATCTTTAAATGGACAATTAAATAAAAGATTCGTTTGCTTGAAATGTGCAAGAAAAAACCGCTAGAAAATAAGTTATTTATGTATTTTATATGATATACAATATTTTATCGTTGATAAGTGAATTCTACTTAAATACAACTCAAAGTACGAATAAAGTCAGCTTAGCTCAACTTAAACAAATGCAATTATCGTATTCAATTAATAGCAAAATGACGAGCAGTCTGTGGATCGTATGCACTAATACACATGCACATAATTATATGTATATGTGTATGTGTATGTTTACAAGCATAAGTGCATTTATTTATAAATGTGTTTTCATGTTTTGGCGCCAGATGGCGCTAGCCCGCCTTGCTAAAGCAGCTAAAGGAGAGTTGCTTCAGGAGTTAGTTATTGGCAGCCATTTTGCTCTTGCAATTAGCGCAGGTTGGAGGTACCTCTCCAGCGTAGCGCATCAGCGTGATGAGTTATTATATTTCATGTACAACTACAACGACAACAATCACAGAGAGCCACATTTCATTTAATATTTTTTTTTGCTTTTCACTATGAAAAGCAATTTTTCAAACTCGCACACAGCGCCAAAGAACGGCATGAAGTAACAAAACAAAGGCAAGCAATGGGAAAAATGGAAAAAAAAAGAAAACAAGAAAAATGAAAAATACAAAATCAAAAAAAATAGACGCCAAGCAAAGTACAAAAACAAAACACAAAAGACAGCCAGCGGCCTCCAACAAAACATCACAGTCATACATCTCTCCGTTCCTCCACTCCCCTCTCTCTCTTCCACTTGCTCTCTCTCTCCCTCTCTCTCTTATTTACAGTGCCAGCCATTCAAAAGCCAAGAGCCCGGCCTCTGCCCACATTTGGAGTTCATTGTGTTATTGTGCTTGCTTGCTTGCTGCTCGTCGTCGTCGTCTCTCGGTCTCGGCGCCGCACTACATACCCACATAATCCATGTAAACGTCCGAAAGCTACGCTACAACGGCGGCAGAGGCAGCGACAGCGACAGAAGCCATAGCTATGGCCACGAGAGCACAACACAAACTGGGAAACTGCAGTCGACGCCAGCAGACTCAAACAACTTGCACAGCAACCGCAACATCATCAAGCTCGTTCTCACACATGCAGCGTTGCTCACTCTGGAGCGCTCTCTCTACCTCTCTATGGCGCTCTCTGTTTGTAGAGTGCGCTTTTTACTCTCGCTCTCTCTCGGTGTAAGAGTGCGCCCAGAAAAATGTTGATGTAGGCCTCGAAATATGCAGTTTGCCTTTGCCTTTGGCATTGCCACTGTCACTGCAAGCAGCGCTGTCAGCGTTGTGTGACTCGCACCCCATCCCACTTTAACTTTAACTCTCCTCTCCACCTCTCTTCGCCTGGTATGCATACAGCTCTGTTCTGTCGGTGTCTCTGTGTGTGTGTGTGAATTGCATGTCGCACACTGTGTTTGAGCGTGGTATAGGTAAGTTCTCCCTTCTGTTTCATGTTTCTGTTTTTCTCGTTTTCTCCTCGTCCGTTCTGCGTGCTTTTGTTCTATGGCAAGAAATGAAACT
This sequence comes from Drosophila mimica, assembly GCA_037043585.1. Taxonomy (NCBI): domain Eukaryota; kingdom Metazoa; phylum Arthropoda; class Insecta; order Diptera; family Drosophilidae; genus Drosophila; species Drosophila mimica. The sequence continues at coordinate 3,934,419 of JBAMBE010000361.1, read as the reverse complement.
TTTTTTTATCTATTTTTTTTGTGTTCTACTCTAGTCCGTCGTATTCATTCTATTGCAAGAGTTTTGTTTTCTCTCGATTTTTTGTGCTTGCTTCAATGCATATTTTTAAGCGGCTTTTTAGCAGTGTGTGTGTGTGTGTGCGGGAAAGGGAGGGCCTGTGCAAACAGCGCCTTTTACTGCAGCGAAGCAAAATAAATACGAGTGTGTAAGTGAGCATGTTGTGTATGCATGTATGTGTGTGTACAAGTGGCCAGGCGCTTTTTTTCAGCTCCCATCTTCTCCTCTGCCGCTGCCGCTGCTGCTGCTATATTAGCAAGTTGAAATCTAGTCGACTAAAAGTCATGAAAAAGTCAGACGACGATTGGGAAACGACAACAAAAACAACAGCAGAAAGTTGTTGGCTTGTTTGCTTGTACGATTTGCAGTTGAGTTGTAGCTACAATATAAACACAAACACACACACACAAACACACACACACACACAAACACACACACACACACAAACACACACACACACACACACAAACACACACACACACACAAACACACACACACACACAAACACACACATATGCATTCATCTGTATCTCATCTCGTATCGCATATGAAAAATCAAATAAATCGTCGAGTCGAAGTTTATTTTTCACTCTGCGAATATACATATTTTTCGTGCAAATCGCAAATTGCTTTAATATGCGAGAGTTTTTGTTGTGTGTGTTTTGGATGTGAAAATGGAAATGTTGTTTGGAATGCGTTGCATTTTTATGGCGCCATATTCATTGCGAATGTCAGGTCATGAATCATGGCTTGATCATCATAGTATATAGCAATATTTATTGCTGAGTATGTCATCAGTACAACAAAAAAAAAACAGATTTTTTTGTAAATTATTATTGTAAGCCTGATAATTGTGATAGTTTCCGAAAAACTATTTAATATTCTCTCTGTTCATAGCGTGTGGAAGGCATCATGTGGAACTTATAAAAATTATAAATGTAAGGTGGAGTTATCTCAAGTGCAGCTGTGGATCCCATGTGGAACTTTCAAAGGTATTTAAATTTACTTTTAAAAGTGAATTTATAACTCATATATACTCGATATCATAAATATTCTACTATCGAAATATCTGTCTTCCATTATTTACACAGTGAAATTTATGAGGCAACCCCCAACGAGTTATTACAAGTCACAAGTGTCAAAGAGCAAACCAAAAATCATTCCATTGACACATTTATCCATATCGCTTGTTGACCAATTGCCAGCTACACCACTCGATTATATAAATAGGGCTGACGACCCCAACTCAGAACGTAGTGGTTAAGGAGGCCCCAAACACCACCACTAACCATAGCAACCCCAAAATGCAAAAGGGTAGCTACCCCATAACCCACACCTGATAAACTACTCTACTCTACCTTGGCTTTGGCTTTCGTTTTGGCTTTGGCTTTGGCCATAAGCCCAACATCAACATGGGGCTCTTAATTACGAGGGGTAGGTGTGCTGTGGAGGGGTAGAGCGAGAGGGGGGGGGGAGGTGAGCCTGTGGCTGTGGCTTGCATTGCTTGCCGCCGCCGTCAGTTTGTTAGCTGGAGTTTGTAAAAACTGTACCACAAGCAGAGCGCATGGCAAATGCATTCCCATTTCTCTCTCTCATCGGAAACGCCGCTCTCTTTTGGGGGTTTCGCGAGGTGGAAGGGTGAGGGGGCAGAGCTTAGAGGGTGGCAGTGTTTGTTGGCTTAGAAGGGTTCTAGTGCAAGGCTGCAATATATTTTGCACGAGTTTCGCCTCAGTTCTTCTTAGGCACGTTTTCCCATAACAAAATTGATTTTTTCAGTTCGTTGGCATGTTGCCTAGCCTCAGAAGAGGATGGGGGTTGGAGGTTGTGTGTTTTCTATACCTTCATTCCCCTTCCCCGCGCGCCCCTTGTGTCGTTTGACCATAGCACGCAAAGCACAGGGCTGCAACATTGCAGTGCAGCACGTCACAGGGCTGCAAATGGTTTTTAACCTACTTAAAGCACAGGTCGACATTTGGCGAGGGTCGCCGCATGACCTTTGGGCTTATACCTTGGCTTTGCAACTGGCAACTGTGGCAGAGTCAAGGGGTAGAGAGAGTTCGAGGTGCAACTGCCTCAACTAAATTGAAGAAGAATGCGCCACTAATTTACATTTAGCAAACCAACGTTGCCAAAGCCAAAACGACGCCATTTTTATGGCGTCTGTAATTTTAAAAATGGCTGCCAAACAGGCACAAAGCACCAGGCACAAGTTAGACAGGGAAGGAACCAGAGCTGGAAAATAGCGGAAAGAGCGGAAAAGCAGCAGCCACTGCCCGAAGGTAAACGAAAGTATTTGCAATGGTTTCCGTTTCCGTTTGTCGACTCGACTCGAGTCGAGTGGAGTTCAAGGAAAAATGTGCATTTGACATGACATCGATGGACGGACGGACATCGGACAGTCGACATTGGACTAAGCGACACGAACTGGACAGCAAAACCAAGTGGACTGTGGACTGTGGACAGTGAACTGTACTTCAAATGGACTTCCTTTGGTTGCTTAAAGTTGGCTGTGCGAATCAAAGAAGAAAATTTAAGATCAATTCATGGAGCAGTGTTGAAGAAAATATTGAGGAAACCCATTTTACTTATTGTACATTTCATCAACTTTAAGGTAATTTATATACGTAATATATTTTTTTATCAAACCAATTTTTTTATCGTTATCGATATCGTTATTAATAATTAAATATACAATTTGGAATGTGGACTTTTTTAATTTAAAGAAATTTAGATTAATGCTTTGATTTCCTTTGAGCTGCGCGCCTTGAATTATGCAGTATAAAATTGCATGCTGCACACAATTTATCAAACTCGCCTTCTCCCCCTGCCTCTCCCTCCCTTCCACACTCTCTCTCTCCCTCCCTCTCCCGCTGCAATGCCCACTGTGCCCCAGTGGTGCCTGTCGTATTCCGTTTTTATGGGCCTTTAATCATGCACATGGTTTGCAAGCACACACACTAACACACTGTTAAACACACACGCTGACACACACAGGCAAACACACACACATCGAAAGAAATGCATCGCTTTGTTTACAGTTGAGTTTTTTTTTATAGCCAACATATGTTCGACATGTTCAGTTGGCTCTTTTATTGCACTTTGCACATTGCGCGTTGCTGCTTTTATGCCCCATTCGCCATTCGTTCGTTTACCAACACTGTCGCGGCGACACTTAACAAAATATTAAAGTGTCTAGTGTGCGTGCGTGTGTGTGCGAGTGTGTGTGTGTGTGTGTGTTTTTGTGCTTCATTCAGTGCATAGTAAAAAACAAAAAATATGTATTCCAGAAGCCGAGCAAAAACAATGGAGCGCTAAAACAAATGGCAATGGAGTGAAGCCATTAACAAACACAAATATACACACTCATACACACTCACACACACTCTAACACACACACACACACAAAAAAAATGCTAAAATAGATGAAGAAGTTTCCGTGGAAATGCTAAACAAAAGTTGCAACGCTGATTGTTCTGCTAGAGATGCGTCTTCTATACAAATGCAGCTGACAGTGTGACCAGAGCACAACGAACAAGAATGATGTGATGAGTTTGAAGGGGGGACAAGAAGCGGAGGCAACTCTGTGTGTGCCTCGGGGGGAAACCAAGCAAGATTTTGCATGCACACTATAAATAATGGGAAGGGCGCTGTCAACTAAATCAACTGAAGTTTGGCAACAATGCAAGGCGATAATCCGTAAAGTGAAGCAAGGCAACAATGCGAGCAACAAGCACATTGCACATTGCAAATTGCACACTTGCTGAAGTTTGACAACAGCGCATTGATTCTAATTTTGCCTTGTCGCTGTCTTAATTTAAACACGATACAACAAAATTCAATTAAATTTTATGCTATTTATAAATGTTCTCACAAAAGCTTTTTAAAACAAAAAAGCTGAATAAAAAGAAAACAGTGTTTGCAATGCAATTTGGCAGCAATGCATTTAAATAGAACAAAATGCTGCCAAATATACCAAGTTGAAGTGCTGAAGAGGCGGACTGCCTCAACAATAGGCTCTGATGTGGAAGCGATGCTTTGATAATGAAGTTTTGACAACAATGGCAATGCGAGTTGTATCGATTACAGCATCTCATTGTGATATACCTGATGCGCTGTTGCCGCACTTCACAGCCCCCCCAACAAACTGACTGCTTAATGCAGTCACTCAAGCGTTGCTCGTATGCAAAAAAAAAGAAAACACAATAAAAAAAAAAACAAATAATAAAAAATATTTTGTTCAAGTGCAGTTCTTGTTGCTGTTATTTTTTTCACAAGTTTGAAAAGTTCGTAACGGAAGTTTTTAATTAAATGTTGTGTGAAAAATATGAAAAACGGTTGAGAAAACGTATATACAAATATATATATATATATGAATATATATTTAGAGATGTGTAGAATAGCTCTTTAAAGTCGTTAACGACCTTGTGTTTATGGCTAAAGTCAAACAAGCTGTAGCCCAGTACTCCCTTATAAGAAAACCATACCCATTGCATTATTCCCATTCCCACCCTGCACTTGGTTTCTCTTTGTTGTCGTCTCTGGCGCTGCAGACTTATTAAATATCAGCCACATTGTTGATGGTCAGTGATTTTTATTGAGCGACTCGACTCGACTCGACTCGACTCGACTCGTTGCCTTCGCCTCTCATCTCAACTCGTCTCATCTCAACTCGCCTCATCTCATCTCATCCCGTCTTGGCTTGGCTTGACTTGCTCTTGTTCTGGTTCTGCTTTCTGCTGCTGTTGTTGTTGTTGTTGTTGTCTTTTATTATTATTACAACTGTCTGCGCTGTCGAGCTTTACTGTGCGCGTCCTTGAAGTAATTTACGTCACTTGATAATGCATCGGGCTGATAGCAAGGGCGACAGGGTGTATCGGGTGTATGGGAGCCATTGTGGGCTACAAAACTGGTCACATAACCGCAACAACAACAACAACAACAGCAACAACAAGGTATTCACGCACTTTGTGGGCGGCCCACAATTTATGAGAGGGCAGCAGCCAGGCAAAAGCATTGATGCATATAAGCCACAGGATAAGGCGCCCAGACAGGCGACTTTCAGTTGGCCAAGTGAATTTTACAGCGAGCTAAAAATAGCTTCAGCACAAAGCGAGCTGATTTAATTAAGCCTCACAATTCTCAAGCAATTCATATAAAAAAAAAAAACGAATACTTATATTACAAATTTCAAGTCTAACGGTATTCGATATATTCGATGCTGATCATGAATAAATATTTTCGTCTGTCCGTTACACACTTTGCATAACTTTATTTCCCCCTTTTAATTTCAGTGTATTTTAACACAACTACTTTTTGCTCCAGTTTTAGCCCTTAAATTGATTTAATGCATTTACCAAAACACCTTTGGCTAAAATAAAATCAAGTTAAAACTAACCAGTTATTATTTTATGCACTTTCCAAAATTAGAACCTGATTTTTAGTTTAAAACTGCATTTCAATTTCAATTTTCAAGCTAAACATTTAGCCTTTTTATGGCAGTTATGCAATGCAGGCGCCCTTTTTATCTGGGCTTCACTTTAATGTTATTCAATATTTCATTTCTTTCGTATGCATATTTATTTGAAATTTGTGCATTTTTTTTTTTTTTTTTTGCTGCCAATGGCATTGAACTGCCGTTCAGTTATAAATGAATATGAATATGAATACGAATATTCATGTGCACTCGCCCCCACCCCCTTACACCCCGACACTCCTCCCCCTTGACCAAAACTGTTTGCAACAAATTTGGGGTTGCAAAACGTGTCAAGCAGATTTATTTGTGTTTCTATTTTTTATTTTATTTTTTTTTTGTATTTTCTGCCCCGTCTTTTGTGTGCCGCTGGCTGTTTGTTGTTCTGCGATGCGTATGCGTAATTTTTGGGTTCGTTGGTTTCTTGTTTTGTTATTTTCGTGGACTGTGGTTTGCATTGTGGGAAATTCATTTGTCGAGTGCAGCAGAAAGTGTATTTGTTGTCAATGTTGGGGGTATTGCATTACCAACACCAACACCAACACCACCGCCGGTGGCAGGCAGTTTGTAAGTCGAGCACAAAAGAACTGGGGGGGAGCTATACGAGAAAATATTACCAAATAAATTTCCTGGAATTTGTATGCCAAAAAAAAAACAAAAAAAAAATGAGCAAGAAAATAAATGTAAAAAATTTGAACATAATGCGATTATCAATTTGTTTGCTTTGGTTATGGTTTATATATAAATAAACTTTATATTTTGCAGCGCCAGGCAAAAAATGTGGCCAAAAGCAACGTTAAGCGGCTAAATGTATTAACAATTATGAAATTATACATTTCACTTGAATACTTGAATTTATTTAAGTTCACTAAGTGCGCATATATATATATATATATATATGTATATATATATAAATCTTGTATTATAGCGCATTAATCTCAACGCGACAATTTGTCAGACAAAAAACTTTCGTTTTGGCAACTTTGAAACACCTGTCCATTTCACGCAGTTTGCGCATATCACTCACTCTCTCTCTCTCCCTCTCTCTCTCTTTTTCTCTCTTTCAAACGCATTAAATACACATTTTTATTTCTTTGTCATTTCTCAACAAATAAATCACTTGCACAAAAAAAAATGCTACCGATTGCCTGACACCAGCCAAAAAAAGTAAAATAAAATAAAATAAAGAGGGACACATCAAATTTTTTGCACAAAATTCTATGTTGCTGTTGCTGTTATTGTTGTTGTTGTTGCAGCATCAGATACATGAAATTTATCAAAATGATGAGCTACTGAAATATTTATAAAACTTGTTGTTGAGTCTGATTAATAGCTACCATTTTAGCCGAATTGTCGGCTGGCATTTTAAATTACTTGTGGCATGCAATTATTTTCATTGGAGTGTTGCAAAAAAAATAAAACATTTTAGTAGAGTTGGAAAATATGAATTTGACGATTTCGTGTTCACTTAACTTTTTGTTTATATTAATTAAAGTTGGTTGGCATTTTTTACTTTTATGTAAATAGGTAGGTGTGCAAATGTTTGTTTATCTTTTTTCTTTCTCAATTTTGGCATAAATTATTTTTGAATTTGTAAAATTTTGCACTTTTTTTATGAAGTATTTCGCTTCCCTTCGATATTATTATGGAACTGTATCACTTTGAGCCCAAATTGTTTGGCTCATTAAATGCAAAAACAACAGCAACAAAAACAATCATTTTTTAATGCCCACCCCCGCTAACTGGCCATTGCCAATTGTTGGCCAAAATGTGAACACATTTTTGGCGTTTTTTGTTAGGCAGGCCGCACAAAAAAAAAGTAAAAACAATTTATTATATTTGTTGCTATGACAAAAAGTGTGTCAAGGGGCAACTTGTCAGTCATATGATTTCTGTACGCCTGTCAAATTACACTTTTTTTTTTTTTTTTAGCTATTTCTTTCTTTTTTTTCTTTTTTTGTTTGCTATTTTTAAGAGCAAAAGAAATTGCGCAAAGGCTGCTGTGGCGAGTGCGACGAGAGTGTTGTAGGCGTTTTATATTTTTTATTAATATCTCTTTGTTAGCTTTGAAAGATTCGCTCGAAGATTGCTCACAAATGGTGGTGAGTACATTAGGGCTTTTACCTGTGGCCAGGTAAATTTCAGTGGACATGCTGCACGGCTGTGTATCATTACCTGCAAAGATAAGAAGAAGAAAAAATAGTCGTAGAAATGTTGACAGATAGCTATTAATATTATTATTATTATTATTGTTATTCTAAGATTTACAAAGTTTTGCAGTTCGACCTAGCGCATCTGGTTCCCATTACATTTCCGCAACAGATAAAATGTACATATGGGTGTGCGTGTGTGTGTGTGCGTGTGTGTGTGTTAATGTATGTTAAGTTAACTTCACAGCTCGTCTAACTTCCGCTGGCAACTTTAATTACAAGTAACAAAAGCAAAAGCCAAACGACCGACAATTTTCTTTGCTATCCCGTCTCTCAGTCTCTGGTGGGTAAATGAAACCAAAACTCAAGGTAAAGCTCAAAAGCACCGACAGAACACAGCAGCAGAATCGCACACACACACACACACATACATAGACTTACCACACATGTGTGGAAATTGTAGACACTTTGAAATCGACATTTCATATACATATTACTTTAACGTCCCAACTATTTATAAACATGCGATCATCATGCGAAAAACAACAAAGAAGAAGAAACCCCAAGAAAAGGGGCAACAGAACAGGCAGCAGCAACAGCAGCAGCAGCAGCAGTTGGTAGCAAGAAGCGTTAAGAATTCAAAGAACGAAAGAGATTGCGACTATTAAAGCTGCCAGGCTACACTCAGCCACACACGCACACACACACACACACACACACACACACACACTCGCACACACACACAGGTGGGCTGTCATTTGCTTGTTAAACACCTGAAGGCGTGGTCCATTTTAACTGAAATGAGTACCCTTTAAATGACATTACCAGGGCTTAGTAAAATGCAGCAATGAAAAGCGAATTAACATTTTCTGCGTTTTTATTAATTGAATCAGCAAATAATCTATGACAATAAAATAAATTGGCTTATTTAAGAGGCAGGCAGGAAAAGCAAACGGAAATCATAAAAGGAAATGCCATTTGCCCGCAGCCACTTCCCTTCAAAGTCAGCAATCGGATTTTTATTGCATATCTTTTGAAAAGGATTTTTGCTCTATTTTTGCATTCCAAGGAATACTACAACTATGATTTTTTCATAATCTAAATACCAGCTAAAAAAAAATTAAAATGGCCAACAAAGTGGCCAATTACACCTTTGAATTATAGATTGCGATCTTTGCAAACTCGCTCGAACAAAAAACCAATTATAACCAGATTTTTCTAAAGTCTTTAAAATGGCCAACTGGCTTTTTGGGTATAGGTAATGTTAAGTTAATGGGGCACCATAAAATAAACGGTTTTTCTAGGCGTGTTGACCAGCGGCACCAAGCAGGCAAAACAACTTAATAGAAAAGCGACTCTATTTCAGTTATTTATGGCCACATTCAATTACTAGCGGCTGCTTACCAACACTGGCAATTAAATTAAATGCAATTAAGACTTGATGAATGAATGAATGCGAAAAAAAATCAAGAAAATCTACGAATACAAATCAGAAGCTTAAGTTTTAAATTGTTACTTGATTGAGATATGAAACTGAGCCGTTGACTGCACAAAAACAATGCCAGCGATTGTAAAAAACAATTGCAAATAATCTACCATAAAAAATGTATTTTATACACGGCGACAATTAAATGCAACAAGAAAGAAAGTTGCCCAAGGCTCAACGAAGATTAAATACCCTTACGGAAATAACAAGCTTGGAAAATATCTGTAAATTTTTGTGAAATTTGTCAGCAAATCTTTAAATCTCTTTCTATCCATATCTTTCTAAAATACATAATCTGTCCAAGTTATATTCATAAATTTCATGACAAACTTTGCTTACCTTATTTACAAAAAGGGTATTCGCAAAACGAAAACAAAAAGATTTGGCCACAATAAACCACTTTCAGTGGAGTTCTCCAAACTGCAGACCCACTGAGATTGGAGTCAAAGCCGCCAACTAGTTTCTGACAAAAAGTGGGCAAAATGAGGCAAGTGCAGCAAAAACAAGCAAGCAACGAGTGTTGTGCAGTGAGTGGTGCACTGGGCAAGCGGAGCAGCAGCAGCAGCAGCAGCAGCAGTAGCAGCAGGCGATCAACCGCTTTCTAAACATGCCACAACAGCAAAGCTGCATGCTGCAAGCTGCAAGCAAGCATCAACAGACACAATAGAGAGAGGTGGGCGGAGGGGGGGAGGGGGGACGTGTGTTGCTTGCTTTCGTTTCAAATGCGCGCGCTGCTGCTGCTGCTGCCACAATATGGCCTTGAATTTTTAATCAAGTTTCGCAGCAGACAAGCCGCAAGGCATGGATCACGGCTCCAAAGACTCAACTCAACTCAACTCGACTCGACTCGACTCGACTCGACTCGATTTGTAGCGAGACTCAACACTCGCCTCCTCGAAATTGCTTGGTCATGTTTTAGACACACACACACACACACACACACACACACACACACGCACACACACGCATACATATACAAGACTCGTTAACATCAAACAAGTTCTATTGAACTTGGAGCTCAACAGAAATAATATACTAAACCTTTGCCTCGGCCTTTTTTGGATGTGTTATTTTTGTTTTTGTGCTAAAATGATTAATGGAATAAACGCGCGCAATTTTTGCCTCAAAATTGCAAAAAAAAAAAAAAAAGAGAACCTACACACAAACATACACATGCATATCCTACATCAATTTTAAACTTACCATATTTAAAATATATATTATTTTGTGGCCAAACAAAAACTGCCCGCTGTGCAGAAAATACATCAAAAAACACCAACAACAAGAAAAATATAAAACTTGACAAAGCGTTGAGACAAAAAACCCGAAAACAAATGAAAAGAAAGAGCCACCAGAAAATATAAAACAAAAAGAGAAGAACTTGCACAAATGTAGCGAGTGAGAGTTACTAAAATATTTACAAACATATATATATATATATATATATATATATATATATATATATATATGTATACAAAAATAGAGATGCTAAAAACAAAAGCGAAATAAATACCACAAGCAGCAGAAAATGTGTAAATCAAAGTTATTTATAAAATTGTAATTTGCTTTCGATATTATTTTTATTTATTTAATAGAATTGCAAATAAAATATGTATGCAAATTAAGACAATTATTTCATAAGCGATTTTTTTTAATTTGCTAAAACAAGTTCAGAAAACCTATACAAATTCGTTGCATTTTTAGCTGTCTAATATAAGATTATATCTAAGATGTTTACAACTTGTGAGAGTTAAAAACTTGCACGCAGTTCAGCTCTCACGACTACCGCATTCTTATTTGTTTTTAATTATGAATTAATAATTATTTAATAACAATAATAATCTGTAAGTTTCAACTTTTAAGGTCTTTTTAATATTTATTTTATATGCTAAACATTGTTTAAATTTGTGCAAAATGTGGATTGTGTTCTTTCGGCCTTCGCACAGCTGTAGTTGTTGTTGTTGTTGTTTGATTAATTGCACGCACATTTTTGGGGCGTGACATGCAACACAACACACAACACACAACTCATGACTAATAAACAGGCGCATATAACAAAAATAATAAATTGAAAAAAGAAAAAAAAAACGAATACAAAACTGAAAACTGAAAAAACGAAAACAGACACAAACTGCGCCTTCCTAAAATCATAAAATAAATAAAGCTGAAGGCAGCTAAAAGCCGACATATGTAAACTCTGACAGGCCAAAGGGGGGCGGCCGGCGTTGGGCCGAAGGAAGTGGACTCTGTGTGTGTGCGTATGTGTGTGAGAGTGTGTGTGTGTGTGTGTGTGTGTGTGTTTGACTTTTGATACGGCACACACAACGCACAGGGAATGAAACGAATGATTCGCGCTTGCATTTTAAAAAAACACACCCAAAAATTTTTAACAAGAAAAAAATACACTTTTTTATTAGCTTTTATTTTTTTTTTCAGTTTTTCGAAGGGGATTTTGAATGCATTTCAAGTCAACGACGAAATTGAATCATTTGACAAAAAAGCAACGGGGCAACGAGCTTTATCAATTTTCGAGGCTCGAGACGTTCACTCGAAATGCAAATTATGCGTTTAGGTAGTGAAAAATCGCCGGACTCAAGTCGAACTGAGTGAGGGAGCGAAAGAGAGAGAGAGCAAGATAGAGAGAGAGAGAGAGAGAGTGGGGTAGAGAGAATGAAAAGAATCATCAGCGGCATCTGCCAAGCAAAAGTGAAGAAGTTGTCGCGCTTGTTGAACACCAAAATCACATTCGCCTTACGGATTTGTCTGGTCAAATGGACAACGCTGAAATTTCGGGGAGTTTTTTTTTTATTTTTATTTTATTTTTTTTTTGTGCATGCAAAAAATATGCAGAACCTATAAATCAAAAAACCGTGGCTCATTTGGCATTTATTTGCGTCTTGTTGTTGTCTCCCCTCTGCTCCTTTCTGGGTACTCCTTGCCTTTAAGGAGTATTTTATTTGTGGTTTGCCTTTCAAGTCCAAAGGGCTGTTGACTGCAGCGGGCAAAAAATTTGTCGTTGCCTTTGCGTGTGACAAATTGTTGTGATCTTTTTGGTCGTATATTTTTAATAATTAAGATGTTGCATTTGTAGAGTGTAAATTGAGGGACGCATTCCAAGAAGTAGCAATTTTACGGGGCTGACTGAACTTAGGGGTGAATAATTGTTGAAAAGAGAGAAAGGGAGAGGGAGAGTAAAAAGGATTGATTTTTGAATATAATAAGAATAAGATGTGCCAGCTTTGCAAGAACTAATGTATTATTAAAATAGTATCTGTTTTCAAAGTGAGAAACTTAAGCCCCAAACAGGCCCACACACATTCTCCAAGAGCACACCAAATATTCACTTATGTCACATTTTTGGGCGCGCCCCGATGTCTGTCCATGAATAATGAGTGAGTAAAAAGCGTATTCATGGGTGTAGGGGAGGGGGTTGGTGCAGGGGATTGTGACAGTATTTAGGTCTAGGTCTAGTGTGTTGGGCATTAAAAATAAATAATACACTAGCGCAAATATTATATGTATAAAGGGGGGGGGGGGGGGGGGTCTTTCATTGTGTGTCACTCTTTTCATTTTCAATTTCTCACATTTTGTTGGCTGACAACTTTCGTTTCATTAATTTTCCTTTGCAACACATGGCGTATGCGTAATGTGCGTTTAAATATGCGAATATATACACACATATATACATATATATATATTTATTATAATTCTTATTTATGGCGTGAGTAATTGAACAAAACAATTCGGCTTTGCGTGCTACACTTGATTGATGAGCTGATTAAGGAAGATGATGTTCCTCAGACAAAAGTCCAGAAGCGCTTTTTGCATTTTGTGCATTGTTTGCCAATTAACGTTTGACGATGCGATAAAAATCGCGCACAAACATTTGCCAGCCAATACTAAAGACAAAAGATACAGATACACTTTCGAGCAGATGCCAAAGAGCAAACGAGGGCCAAACAGACACCAGCTGCCAAGGCACAAAAAAAAAATATGTTAACAAAAAAACAGACCAGGACTGAACAACCCGACCAGGGCCAGAACAGATCGGAAGCGAGCTGAGCCAAAAAAAAAAAAACAGCAGCAGAACAAAACAGAGAACAGCAATTGGAATCTAATTTAAAATTAGTGCTTAAAGGATTGAAATAAATTTAGGCAATTTTAAGACACAACACAAAAGCAGCCGCTGACTGCTGTTCTGCCGGTCTTCTGCCCTTTGGCCAAAAACCGAGAGCTGGCTCATTGAAAATGCGTAAAGAGCTGCGGTTCCGGCCAAATATATAATATATATACACATATATATATATATATATATATTTATGTATGTACGTTCATTCAGCAGGTGGCTTGATGCTTTGGCCCCGATAGCAGCGTTAGGGCTCAAGACATTTTAGCTCTAACCGATTGCAATTGGCCCAAGCTGTTGTACATATTTTGACAAGCGAGATAATAAACAAGAGTTAAGGCCAAAAGCTAGAAACCGAAACGAAGCCAGCTGCTGCTGCTGCCGCAAACAAATTAAAGCCAGCCCAGAACAGAACAGTGCAGAACACAAAAAGAACGACTGCAGCTCAAAGTTCTAACTTTAAACAGAGCAATTAAAAGTAAGCTAAAATAAACTAAGTAAGTAATAATTACATAAAAAAAGTAGAAAAAAAAAACACATTTTAAAGCTTTGGTCACTCAAACCAAATTACAGATAATTACTTGAAGCAGCGACAACAATTTCAGCTTGTAAGATACAAAAATAAAAACGTTAGATTCTAGATCTAAATTATGCGAACGACGGAAATTAAAGAAAAACAAAAAAAAGAAGAGAAAAGAAAAGAAAAGAAAAAAAACAAGATGAGCAATTCGCAAAACGTGCCAAGCAAAAGAAAAAGGGGAAAGAACGAGAGAGGAGAGAAGAACTACAGAACTAGTGGGAGAAAGAGAGTGAAAACATCGTGAGATTTTTTTGCTCAGCTTCTTGTTGTTGTTTTTTTGTTCTTCTTCTTTGCCATTTTGCTTTTAGCATGATTATCATCATTATTGTTATTATATTCATAATTATGTCAGTTTTTTTATTTCTATTATATTTTATGCTTATTTTTTTTACTCTTTTTTTTAGAGTTTGCACGAAAAGAAACAAGTTTTATTTTCTTTTTATTTGGCTTCTTTAAAAATTAATTTAGTTCTTTTTTTAACTCTTTCACGCAACTTTTGAATAGCATTTAAATACATAATTCATTCAGGGGCTGATTTAGCTAACGTACGGAAGTCATATTTAATAATGAATCGTTAATATATAATATTTAACGACTTGATATCCAATGTGAATTGTTTTTTAGCGAATCAGCTGAAGGGGGAAGAATTGCGAATAAGCTGACATCAAATCTATTCAAAAACTATTTTTAACATGTTTACAGACTTTTGAAGGGTACGAATACAGATATAACAATGTTTATAGTTGTTCACATAAAAAAATACAAAAACAATTCATTTTTTAATGCTTTTTGATTGCTTTCTAAGAGAAATGCAAAGCCTTCTTGGCTTACACTCAAAACAGTAGGCCAAATAATATTTATTTCCAGTTGAATTTTGATTGCCCACCTGCGCAACAAATCAAGTTTCAATCGTTGCCCATAAAAGTGCCTAGCTTTACCGTTAGCTGAAGCAGGGCTGAAGGGGTGGGCGGGTGGGTAGCTAATCCCACACACACACACACACAAGCTCAGCTGGTAGATTGATTGAGTCGCTAATTGAAATGCTCGCCCAGCTGCCAGTTTGGTCCGCCGAGGAACTTATAACAAATAAATATTTTGCGAAAACTTTAGAAATTTGAGCAATTAACGCCTGCGCCGCTGGTACAGAGAGAGAGAGAGCGAGAGAGAGAGAAAATACATAAACAGGTCTAATGCGATTGTTGTTAACCCAGTTTCTCAGTTAATGGGTGGGTGGTTAACGCAAATTATGAAATGTGTCCATTAAATTGATCAGTTCGTGTTTATTTACAATGGTATCCAATGTACAGAAATTGTTGGAGTCGCGGGCTGTCTATAAATAGTAATCGTCGGTTTTTTATGGGTCGCACGGAGCTGCATGCGACAACGAGTCAGGATGGCCGAGCGGTCTAAGGCGCTGCGTTCAGGTCGCAGTCTACTCTGTAGGCGTGGGTTCGAATCCCACTTCTGACAAATGTTTAATTTTTTTTCCTGGCATATTTTATTTTTTACTGAATAAAACTAAATTTACAAACTTTTCCTGCCCTATTCAGGCGTTCTTTTTCTCAAATTAATTGCAAGTAATTGTCTAAAAGTTTAAGCGTCTTATTCGCGTCTCAGC
This sequence comes from Drosophila mimica, assembly GCA_037043585.1. Taxonomy (NCBI): domain Eukaryota; kingdom Metazoa; phylum Arthropoda; class Insecta; order Diptera; family Drosophilidae; genus Drosophila; species Drosophila mimica. Next base: position 3,918,932 of record JBAMBE010000361.1, on the reverse strand, counting down.
TCAGAAAACAAAAGACTTAAGCAACGAACTGCTGTCAAAACAAAGTTTGAAGTTGAAAGTCAGGTGAGCTCAAAAGCAGCCTAAAAAAGAGATTTGAAGCACAAAACAATAAAAAATAAAAATAAAAAAAAACAACTGAAAGAAGTGAACGAGAATTTTTTGAAAAGCGACGGTGGAATGGCGTCAGAAAATGTTAGAAAAATTTAATAAATCACTTCTGATTGTGTGCATTGTTATTTTAATTAAAAAAATAACAAGCACACGCACACACACATACACACATAGATAATAGTTATAATAATAATAATACGCTGTTTTAGACAAAAGCCCAGCGAAACAACAAAAGCCGGCAAATTGTAAGCGCGGTTTGTGAAATTGAAGCACATGGCTTAAATAAATAAAAAGCAACTCGTGCGCGGTGGGCGCAAGGGGGCAAGGGGCGGGGACGGGGTTCGAGAACACACAAAGTAAACATAAAATTTAATTTGCTTTTGCCCAACGATCATTATAATCAACATAATAATCACGCCGCACGAAAATTACAAAATAGGGGGGCGCAAGAAAAAAAACAACAACAAAAAACAGACAGACCAAAGAAAAAACCAACTATCCAAAAAACCGAAAATGCAAAAAAAAAAAAAAATTGTTAAGAAAAGAGAACTGAGCCGAAACTCGAGAATAGAGAAATTGCGTGTGCGCTGACGCAGCAGAAACTCCCCCAACAATAATATATATATATATATATAGTATATGTATATAGACATATATACCGGTAGAGGTGTTCAGGCCCACGTCTTGTAGTAAAATTCAAATAGTAAAAATTCTCAGCGGCCAATTTCAATTCCAATTCTAATTCCGAGTCCGAATCACGCACATGGCATGAGTTGCTATTATTCTTCTTCTTCTTCTAGCTTTTATTCGTTGCTGTTGCTGTTGCTGTTTTCTTTGTGGCTCTCTTATGGCAACGTGTTCTTGGCCAAAAAAGTGTGAACCAGCTTGTTGTTGTTGTTGTTCTTGTTGTGGTAGTTACCATTGTTGTTGTTAGCTGCTGGTTGTAGTTTATTACGCATCAGCATTTAACCTTGAACGTGCGGGTCAATGAACGTTTTGGCCAAATATTCTAACGATTTTTAGTTGCTACTAACAACAACAATAAGAAGCACCAGCAACAATCACACAAAATTATAACAATGTGCATATTTATATAGTTAGTAACTTGAATACGGCTCATACGTAATATTTGTTATGTGTTTATTCATGCAGCTGGTGGGCAGCCAACAAGCGCAGAGGGGCAGGGGTCAGAGTTGAAGCGTTTATTCATAAATATATATATATATATATATATATTTTTTGTTTACGTATTACGCCCATTGTGAAATGTTGTTTTTCTTTATTACATCGTCACTTCATTAATCAATATTTAATTTCATCATTCATTTAAATCACATACTTATTTGAGCTTAGTTCTGCTTTTGGAATAGTATTATTTTTAAATGGGAAGCACCGTTAAAAAAAAGTTGAGATTTGAGTTTGGTCAAAATTGAACCGATTTTTAAAAGCAATGTATAGTTGTGCACGGTTTGACCTTTAGGTTAATACTACTGTTGTATCTGGCAATACGATTATTGGTTAAAATTCATACCGAGGGTTTTACAGGCAATCCATAAGTCGGAGCCAAATGGATCCTATTACTAATCATATAGCTGATATTGTTTGATTTAGTCCAAAGCTAAATTCAAATTCCAATTCTTAGTTATGATTCCCTCAATTCCCAGCCATTTACACTTTAAGCATTTCTTAAAGATATTGAATTTTTCTATCCCAATTCCCTTTCCCCATTCGTCTATTCCTTTTGCCGCAATCAAATCTTTGTCACTTTTATTTCTGCGCCTTTTCCATCAATATTTTGGCTTTTATAATGCTTTCAATATTATTTATTATTGTTATTTTTGTTTTGATATTTTGGCAATGCCATTTTGCACATTGTACTTGAAACATAAGCAAAAAAAAAAAAAACAAAAAAAAAACATTTCAAAAATATTTCGTATTGTGTGTGGCGGCTTTTTCCCTATTTTTATTTATTTACTGTGAATTTCAATTGTTGCTGAATAAATAGTGAGTATTGTAGGGAGGCTATCCCCCCTCCCCACACCCCACCTACCGCTTTCAAGAGGGGGTTCTTCAGAAAACGGCCACGGCACGGTCCTACAATTAATTTCGATTCGCATTGACGCAAAAATACGCGACTCGTACTTGAATTATATGTACTATATATATATATAAATATATATATATACACATTTATTTATATATATATGTGTTAGTGTTAGTGCGAGTACAGTGAATACAGATTTGAGTGATTCGAGCACATAGACTCCAATACAATTTAATTGTATTGTATTGTTGTTGTTGTTGTTATTTGTTGTTTTTGTTTTTTCTGTGACTTTGCCTTCATTATTCGCAACCTTTTTTCCTTTTTTTGTTTTTTTTTTTTGTTTTTTTTTTGTGTTTTCTTAGGCAGCAATTGTTGAAAATGAGATTTGTGTGCGAAAAAGTTAACGCGCTGCAATCAACACGTGTTGAGCACCGTCAACTTGAAAGATTGTTGCCTGTAACCTGTACAGACCCGTATATCATATCATATTACACAACATCAGACACAATACGGGTAAAGGTAAAGGTCAAAACCAACACCTTCAAAAAATCTTTTTTTTTTTCTTTTCTTTTTGGTTGTGGGTTTTTTTCCCCCATTAATTTAATTTGTCTTTGCAAATTTGTATTTGTGCGACTGACTTTTTAGGTTTTTTTTCCCATTGTAAATTGTACGCTTTAAATTTTAATTAAATGTTGCACTTGATTGTTCAGCATTTGATTTGGTTTATTAAAGCAAGTAATTAATCAATTGGATGACAGGCACGGCGAAATGGCGACAAGGTCACAAGAGGTGGCCAAAACCAGTAAGATTGCCAAAGGGGCAAGAACAATGCAAACAAAGCTCTTTAGCAAGGATTTATAAATTGATCATTTTAATTTAAAAAAGAAAAAAACAAAAAACTAATATATAAATTTAGGGCCTAAAAAGTAACTTCTGTTTTAGTTGACTGAGTTTTGCTTTAATATTTTGTGTATAGGATTATAATTTTATACAAATATAAAATTGACCATAAATCAATTCTAAAATTTCATTTCATTTTCCTATTGAGGAAAGCGCTGCTGAAAAGCCACAAAGTCTAGCAACACTTTTTAATAAAAAGATAAAATCTTTGAGCAAAAACAAACTGCTATTTTTACGCTATTTATGATTTTAGATCTTATTATAAATTAGATCTTATCTAAATTCTACTTGACGCATCTCCAAGTTATTTTAAGCTCCAAAAATTATTTAAAAATAAAAACAAGAGATTGAAGTATATGTAAATAAATAAGAAATATTCCGTTTATAAATAAAATAATATAAATAAAATATATAAACAAGTAATAAATATCTGTACATTAGGAAAATGTGCCGAAACTCACTCAACCTTTATAAAAAATATTAAGCAATTAGTTTATCTTTGTGAGCCATAATTTTTTTACAATTTATCTGCACTTTATATATATGTATATAAACCAAACTGTATTATCCACACAATTAGGCCAATTATAAGCATAATATTTTTTAGCGACCTGTATTCATTACTTTGGCGTATTAATTTTTATTTGTTCAATTTAAACAATTCGCCAGCCAGGGTCTAACCTTGTAACAATTTTTTTTCGACTGTTAAATATTTGAGTTTTTGTTTTCTAAACAAACAACAGCGACACAAGTGCGTGCTCTTTAACAATTTATTTTATTTGTTTAGCTTAAAAGTATTTCTTTTTTTCATTTTTTTTGCATTGCGAGAAACCTTCACAAAGCAAACTTATAAAAAACAAAAAAAAAATATTTAAACAAAAAAGCAACAAAACAAAACATGCACAAAAAAGCAACACCCACCACATAAAATAACGACTCAAAATTGATGTCGTTTTTTTTTATTATTATTTATTTTTTAATTTTGGCGCGTTGCAGAAAAATGCTCTGCGGCCTTCGGTTCCAAGAAACAAATGCCTTGCGGTTAAGCATGGCATAGTTTCATTAAATTTTTCCATTTTTCCCATTTATTTTTTATTTTTTTTTTTTGTACTTTTACTTTGTCTTAGGCCTCTTTTTCGCAAACATTGTTGTTGTTATATATATATATATATATATAATTATGATGATTAACTTGAGCTGAATTGAGTTACGGCTTCACTTGAGTTCAGTTTGAAGTGAAGTGTGGCGCACAATTAAGAAATCTCAGTAATTGCACCACATGCCACACACAAACACTCACACACACACACTCCTGCCCCGCCCACACACATTGAGCGAGCCACTTTCTTTTTTAATTGCAAAAAATAAGCAAAGTAAACTGTAAGTCGGTTAAATACATGAGATACTCGCAGCAGCAGCAGCAGCAGCGGCAGCAGCAGCTACTGAAGTATCTCCATCTCGGCATCTGCCTGGGGCGTGGGCTCAATCAATCTATCAATATGCCCCCAAGGCTGTCGAGTGGGTCTGCAAATTGATGTTGGTGTTTATTATTAATTTTAAGATTGCCTACATAAATTGAAAGTATCAAATACAAATATTTCATGCAGTTTTGCAAATGTGTGCAAATTTAAGATTGCTTTGTTTAATCAATCAAGAAATAGCTTAGGGAAAGAGGAATGAAGTTGCTTTCTTAATATCGATAAAAATCGATTACCACTAGCGATAAAAAGTACAGCATGTCTGCAGATGATATTAAAGTCGAATAACCTGTAAAAATCTCATCAATATCACCAGAAAATTGTCTATTTATATGCACCATTTATTATCTTAAATTCTAGGACTTGACTTCGGCGTCTCTCATAGTCCACCACTCTCGACTACAGCATTCTATTGTTTTTTCTAAACTTTATTGCATTTTGAATTTCGCTTTCATTTTGGCTTTGTTGTGCAAACACTCAGCAGCTGCGTTCTTTATAGAAAACTGTGTATATATATACAAATATATATATATATATATAAATGCTAAGAACAACTACAACTGGCGTCGGGCAGACCGCTTATCTTATCAGCATTGCGACGGCACACACCAAAAAAAAAAAAAAAGTGCAAAAGCTTTGAGTTGTAGAAAAAAAAACAAGAAATTGTTTATATTGTTGTTGTTGAGTATAAAAAAAAAGCTGAAATTGTTATAGCAAAATAAATAGCACAAATGTGCATTATCAGCTATACACATTGTAGTCGTAGTGAGTAGTAGTCATGAGTGTGACTGTGAATGTATTTGGCAGACGCACACTTGCGCATTAACCTCAATTTGAACCGCCCGATTGTGGGGCACTGTGTTATCTGGCAACGTTTGTGAGTTGACTGGCATTTTTGGCCGCTCTGATAAGCCAGCAGCAACCAAAAAACACACAAACACTTGGAGTGTAATCATACCACCATTCACATTCACATTCACATTCACAATCACATTCACATTGATTTCGAGACACGCAAAGAACGCATCAGTTTCAATTAGGCCAAACCCTTAAAACAGGTGCAACCCCACAATTAGTCAGCCAAAGCCACAAATGCAAATGAATGTGAATTGAAAGACAAGTTAATTGTGTAAAGTTGAATGAACTAATTGTATCTATTTTATTTTTTATTATTTTTTTTTTTTTCGCTGAAATATTTCCGCACTTAAATTTAACACTTTTTACTAAGCCTTTTAGTGCAGACTGACCCTGAACTTGAACCTAGCCAAAATTAGTTGAAATCGTTAAAACAAAAAGACAAACACAAAAAAAAGAGTATAAAAAGTGAAGTCGCCGTGATTTTCACGCGGTTCATGAACTCTTTGGTCAAGTGTGAAGGCTAAATGGCTTTTCAACCAAAATGTGCGAGCGAGACAGCCAATCGACATTTATATATGTAAAACAAGTTTAAAAAACAAGCTAATAGTTACTTGGCTTGTCTCAGCAGACATATTTAAATATTTTATAGTGAATTATATTCGTACTTGCTGATATTTGTCTTTTACCGGTTATTTGGCAGCAGCAGCAGCGATGCGTTTGTTGTGTGAGTGTTTAAAAACTAGTTGCAGTAACTAGTGTACTAGTTAAACATCAATGGAGTTGTTTAAATATTAACGTAAATCAATAATATTCATTTTGTTAGCGGATTTCATGATGACTATTTGTGAGCTACATTTTTGAGAGCTGGCTAAAAATAGCATTCGATTTAATGAGTTACGTTTTGGCCAAAGTAAAATACATTTAGTTTGAAGTTTACTGAAAATCAACATATTCATTTAGCTTTACAAATCGTTAGTAGACATTAAGTAGCTGGCTAATTTCCTAGACTGGATGTCGGAGAGTTTTGCTATAAGAGAAGAGCATCGAAATTGAAGACTTCTCGTCCAAAAGTCTTATATAAAAAATATTGTTTAATAAATTATTTATGCATTTATTTAGTATTTTTATTTATTTATTTATTTATTGTTTATTTATAGTTGTTAAAATTTTTTATAGTTCAGAGCAGATTGTTAACTGAATTGTGTTTTGGTTTAGATTCAAGGTACGTCAAGTGTAAAAGTTCCGTTATGATTCTGGAATTGATCCTGCATTTTCTATATTTCTACAGTTCTTCATCTTATTTTCTGCATCTTATTTTTTAGATATTACTATCTTAAAAAATCGTATCTTAACTCATCAATATAGCCAGCCCATATTTCTCTAATCGATGTCACGTTGCACCCTTCGCTGCTGACTGATTATTGTTAGCTAATTAGTTGGCTAACGTTTTAGTACGATGACTTTTAGCACTTTTGGGGCGACACCTTGAATTAGCATGCATGTTGAAACCACACATTGGAGAATCAAGCAAATGGAACAAGTTTCGGTATTTTTTTTTTGTGTATTGTTTATATTTATTTAACACGATAACAAGGCGAGTCTAAAGTGACAAAAAAAATAAATATATATAGAAAAAGACGCAACGATTGTGAAAGTGCCCGTTGGGAGATGTTTGTTCAGGCCTAAATAGAAAGAGAGAGCGGGAGAGAGTGAGAGAGAGAGAGAGAGAGCGAGTAGCAGGAAACTTAAAAAAGCCTAGGTATACGCACCTTCAGCACGATTACGAAAAAAAAAGAAAAACTATTTACGTGGGGGCAGGTGTGGGGGGGAGGCAGCGGTGTCTGCCCCAACTCTACCAATTTGAATCGAAATTCTGGCCCATTTGCATTACGAAAGTGAAAGATGACGAGTGCTGGCAGCCAGAGACGACTAGGTGCGTGCTCTCTCCATCTCTTTCTCTCTCACGGCTCGGCATGATTAGCTCTCACTCTTTCACGCATACACAATGTGAATTTTCAGTGAACACGAGTCGGAAATGCGTGCGTTCGAAATTTGGGTTATTATTTGTGTTTGTTGCCCTACTTTCTGAGATAGTATACACACACACACACACACACACACATACACTTATAGCAACACCCACTCACACACACACACACAGAGACGTATACGCACAATTGTGCTGATTAGAATTTTCTGTTGTATTTTCGTTTTTTTCTTTTTTTGTATTGTTGCCTCCAGCTCCCTTATGGTCTCTGCCACGAGATGCGGCCGGCTTGATAAAGTAAACTTCGACCACCCCGCCCTAAAAACCCTCCCACCACCCCCCACTCACCTAAAGTAAATGCCGGCAACGCCTGATAAGCTTGCCTTGCGTAGGTAATTTAGTTTTTTTCGGGGCTGTCTTTTTGGTAAATTTTTTATGTGACGAGTGCACAATTTTGATCGTTGAGCTATTTTTGCTTTTTTCTGTGTTTTTTTCTGCTTGTTTTTTTTATTTATTTTTTTTTCCTACTTTTGTTGCTCTATTTGGGTTAATTGACATATTTGGGTCAATGTTTAGTTTGCATTTTTGGTACCGATAAAAGTAAATTGCGCTTAGCCGAGGCAGTGAAGCGTATTTTTTGCAATTGGGTTGCAAATATTATTATTTTTAGCAAGTGTTTTATGGAATTTATTGTAAACAATTTTTATTAAGTAGAAGTTTGTAATAGGTATAAATATTTTCAGCATGCTTTCATTAAAATATCCATTTGATTTTTATACTACAAATAACCCAATTCAACTTAAATACAGTTCACACAAACGCTCATATTTAGACTGATCGTTCCTATGGGAGCTATATATGATATAGTGATCCAAACTGAACGACTTTAACACATGTTCCCAAAAAAAGTATACAAAATTTCATTAGCATAGCTTTAAAGCTGAGAGACTAGTTTGCATAGCAACAGACAGACGGACGGACGTGACTATATTATGACTATGCTGATCAAGAATATATATACCAATTGGAACAACCTCTGCAAATGTGTACAAAAAACAGCAGCACTCAAAAAGGCGGACACTGAAAGGGAACACTGACAATTGAATTCAATATCTTTGCACAGTGTATTTCTTTCCAGTTCTGTTCGATTTCGGGGTTTTGGGTTCCGCCACTTTTTTTTTGTTTTTGTTTTGGGGTCATGTGTTTCGGTTTCTGCTGGGCTAAACAGTTTTTGTTTTTTATTTTTTTTTTGGTTGCACACAAGAAATAGAAATACAATACAATTGTTTATATATATATATATATATATATATAAATATATATATGTATATATTTACAGACAAACCAAACAGACTGAGAGAACTTGGGCAACTTGGGGCCTGCATTAATTGACGAAATAACTCGGGATGGGGTACCAATATATATATATCTATATATCTATATATCTATATATATATATATATATATGTATGTGTGTGTGTGTAGCTTCAAGTACCTCGACAATGGAATTTCATTACACCCCATGACGAGACGATTGCGTTTGATTTGTGCGTGTAATTGAAATAAATTTCCCAAGCCAGATACAACTAAATTGTTTACGCGACCAATGGCCCGATTTTGGCTGTGGAAAAGCTGAGAAGCTGTACAACAACAACAACATAAGAAAAGAGCCGCAGGAGTTGACAGGTGAAGTTACGACTCCAAAAAACAACAAAAAACCTATCGATAAATGTATCGGAAGTGTGCGGAAGCTTATTTATGTTCAAATTATTGACCTACTTTTGGGCACACACGCATTATCTAGCTAATAGTCTATATAATAGTCTCTCTCTCTCTTTATCTCTCTCTCCTTCCTCTCTCTATCTCTAACTATCTGTCTACTTAATATTTATTGAGCTTACCGATTGACAAATATAATTAGCTGGACTTAGATAGGTTGCTATTTGCATATGGGAAACACATACCTGCAAGATAAAAAAAAATAGGTCAATCAAAAAGGTTGTTTATGAATGAAGTATATTTAAATAACACATGTAGTGGGAGTTTACTTATAGCCTTAGTTATACTTAGTATATTACAATACTTAATATAAAATATACATCAAATAATATTTTAATAACGAAATAATGTGTAAAATACATAAATTTTATACTTCCATATTTTTGTCAAGCCTCAGGCGATACCTTTTTCAAAAGTGCTTTTAATTCGCAAAACACGAATCGGGATCGAAATTCATGTGAAAATTTTGAAAATGGCATTTTGGAATGTGAGAAAACTTTCCTGAGCTGTAAGTTTGTCATAGGTTATCAGATTTTCAAAAACCAGGGCTCTTTGTTCATGATTTGGTCTCTATTTGAATACTACATTCATAGTTTGAAAGCGATACTAAATGAGAAATTCAGCTTTGAACAGTTCTATACTTTGTCAAAACTGATTCGGTTTTCAATAACCAGAACTTTCTAATCATGATTTCGCTGGAATAATTTAAAAAAATCCACATTGGAATAGTTTCGAATTTTGCACAGCTGTAACTTGACGATTTTCCGAGACTATTTTGATTATAATTTATTCTCATCTAAGCTGGTTCCATTTCCATTTATATTCCTAATTATTATATGGTCAATAAATAACTGCTTAAATAATTACATTACTAAACCCATAATTGAGCACCTTTTGCACTCTCTCTCTCCCTCTTTCTCTTATAGATTAGCAACATATTATGATCATCTATTAATGATTTATGTGCACATATAGCCCAGCTCAGAAGCTAGGTAGAAAGAACATTTGCTCGATTCATCGTAAATATTTAATGGCAAACCATTAATGTAAACATTTTGCAGCGGGCAAAGTCGTAAAACTGCATTTGAGTTTATGATTATTAATTGTTAAGTTTTGCCTTTGTCGACATTTGCTGCTTCTTATGCGATGCTTATTATAGAACTCGTTAAATTTGCATCGTAAAGTCCGTCCAACTGCATCCCAACTATAAAACTAACATCGGAGATATATATATATAGATATATATATATGTATATGTTAATGGCTGCTCAAATGTGGCAACAACTAATTCTCACCTGCGACAAGGCGAATTGCGTGTCGGATGGCAACGCAATGGGTTAAAAGTGAAGGAGCTGCCGCTCATTAGGGTTAAGGATCATATTTTAATCGGCAGGGGTACGAGGGGCGATACACGCGATACGCTTAGCTGTAATTAATTAGAAACTATCTACGGTGGCTATTTTTAAATTAGACACGCGCAAAAACTCACGAATAATACGCGAAAATCATTTTAATGAGCTCATCGGACAAACAAAATCTATAAAAAAATAGCAATAACATTAAAAAAAAACAGGGTTGAACCTGCCAAAACTTTACCAGTGTAATTTCAGCTTTTGTTTTTGTGGGTTTTTTTCATACTTCTATATAATTTTATTATTTCGGCAGTGATTTATCTTTTTTTTCCGGCTCACAAAAGTTCTCATTGCCAGCGATGACGTGCAAAAAAAACAAAATTGTATGAAATGAATGTGAGATCAAAATAATGATTGATATTTTTGCCTTAGTAATTTTTGCATATTTTATTGCGGCCAATTTAAATATACGCAACACAGATATATTTATGTATATATATATTTATATATATAACGTTTGAATGCAAATAATTGTGGGCGCCAATTAATGTCAAGGTGAATGACAAAAGTGAAACTGTTCAACGCTTAGAAGTTTACATTTTTACTTTATGAAGCGACTACAAAAAAAAAAAAAAATTTAATTCTAAGCCATCGTTTTTGTAATTAGAGGTGTGCCTAATGTAATAAACGAGTTTATTTTATATAAATTAATATCGATTGACGGTTTTTTTATTTCCAAGTTTAGGAAGAACAACTAAACGAGGTTTTTTTACATATATAGATTATTATCATTATTTCTGTATTTCATTTGATAAATGTATCTGTTTCATTATTCAGGTCAAACTCTTCCAAACTAAACATTTTCACAAGCCAATTTATTATTTAATGCAAATCGCATATAATTTGAGAATTTTGGCAGCATTCTGCAACTTTGACCCGCTTTTTTTTGGGCAACTGTCGAACATCAGTTGATCATCATTGATTGCGAACGTGATCTCTGCCAACGATCAGATAATAATTCCGTTTGCCGCATATATAATCAGGCTGTGGCTGTCAGGCGGGCATTCACTTTGTTGCACACTTATCGCTGTCGATGATCAAAAGCGCTGAGCGCCGAATGCTGATCGCCAATCGCTGATCGCTGATCGCTGATCAAAATCGATAGCTGCTACCTTTCTCTGTCACACTTTCCCACATGCATAATCGATAGCTGCTACCTTTCCCTCTCACACTTTCACACATGCATATTGCAGTCACGCCATTTATTTTATTTTTTGTTTTGATTTTAGCGCCTTTCGCTTGGGCCAAATTGGCAGCTTTGCCAGCTGATTTCAAGTTCAAAATTGTTAAAGGCACAATCATTTCTGAATTTCTGAGTACATGGGAAATTTATGCAAAAATCAAAATTGCCAGCAATCAGCAAAAAAAAATAGTGAGAGAGAGAGAAGATGAAAACAATTTGTAGCTGCTGCAAGCAACTACAGAAAACAAAAGCCAAAGAAAAAGTGGAAAATCATGCTTAGCTGCAACAACAACTTTCACCCGACTTGTTGCAGACGACGACGCATTTCTAGAAGCGCCAATAAAGAAAGTGAGCACCAGTCGCTACCATAGAAGCTAAATGCCAGAAGAAAGTAAAGAACGAGTTGAGTGAGAGAGAGACAGAGACAGAGACAGAGAGAGAGAGAGAGTTGAGCTTGCGAGCGAAACTTGTTTGTCGACAAACTGCGCTTATGGATGGACAGACAGATAGACAGACAGACAGACGAACAGTCAGCGTGTTAGAAAGTTGTTTAGTCTCTGCCAGAATGCAGCAGCAGAGGTAAACCGTTAGACAAGACAAGACAAGACGAGCTGAGTTGAGCTTTAAAAATTGTGTGTTAGTTGGTCTGTTTATTCACCTCTCTCTTGCCCACTCTTTCTCTCTCTCTGCCTAAAGCTCTTGCGTGTTGTGCTGAGAGAGCGACACTCTCACTCTTTCTTGTTGTTGTTGTTGCTGTTATTGCCTAATAAGAAAAAGTGTATTCTTAGCATTTTTGTTTAGTGTTCGCTTTCGAACACAAATTCCTGGCACTTTTATTTCAATTTGTTGCTGCTTTTTTGGTGGCCAATAAAAAATGTATTTTTTTGTATTTATTTATGTACATATTTATGAGTGTGCGAGTGTTGTGTGTTTGTGTGTGGACAACATTTGTGCATACACACTACTGACATACTTTGCGTATGATTATATTTTTCTTCTTATTTTTGAAAATTTCATTTCAAAAAAATGATTATTTATATTTAGCAGCACAGTGGCGCAAAATATAAAAAAATAAATATGCATAAATAAATATGCTTGCGGTTTGTACATAGATTAATCGCTAATCTCTGCGCGCAACTAATTTCACTTTTAGTTTTATGTTGTTCGCAGCTGCAAGTTGTTTTTAAAATTAAATTCAATTATATATAAATCAATTTATAATCGCTGCTCTGCTCGCGCAGCCGTTGTGTCATTAACCTATAAAAACGTGTTCGCTAAATGCACTCACACAAAAACACACACACACTCACAAGCACGCAACGCGGCAATCTAAAACTAATGCGAGTTGCGTCGCAGTCGCCGTCTACGTCAGCGTCCACATCTACGGCTAATGCACTTGACGTCGTTGAAATTAAAAATAAAGCTTTGGACAGCAGCGCAGCAGCGCTGTCGACGCTTTCTTTGCGTTTCTCATTTGATTGCAAATTAATGCCAAGTGTACAAAAATAGCCGAAATAAAAAAAAAACACACACACATACTAAGAATGCACATACACAAGCAAATACATACATAATATACACATACACATAATTGTACACACTTGCATATTAGCTGTCGCTGGCAAAGCTTTCTCAGGCTGACGTCACACACTCATGTGAGTGTGACTTTCAAAATGGCCGCCGCATTGCCGCAGCCGCAGTTGCATTTTAGCTGCCAAATGGAATTCTCATTGTTAAATGAAAAATAGATATAATCTTAAATTGATGTAATGTTAATGAAAGCAGCACAGCAGCAGCAGCACCAACAGCTGATCAAATTACAGCGCTGATAAGATCTCTGTTGCAAATGTATTGCATTGCTATGACAAATCGCTGGCTAAAAAACAAGAAAACAAAAATAAAAGCTAAAAGTCAAAGTCGTGCAGCACTGGCCGGCAGCGCAGTCGGCTGCGAGAAGCGCAGTGCTTATCAATGTCAAAAGCGTCTATCAGGCGGCGGCGTAATTACAAGCATACAGAAAATAAACTAACTGCCGCAGCAACAATAAATATCTCGTTTATACATTGTTGCACTTGTGCCCAGCAGCAACAGCAGCAGCATGAATAAAAATATTTCGTGCACGCTATGCAACAACAACAACAACAACAGCAGCATTAACAGCAACAATAATAGCGCTGTTAATCAAATGAACGCCGAACAATCGAGTCCATTTCAATTTGCGGGCGGCCGTGGGAGAGAGCAAGTGCGAGAGAGCGTAGTTCTCTGTTACGCTCATTAGCTAGCTAGTGCTGCTACTGTTGTTGTTGTTGTTATTGTTGGGGCTCGATTCTTGACGCTTGCACACACGAAGTGCGCTTCGTTGCTCGCGCTTGATCGCGACGTCGATAACTGACGACGGACGACGGCGCAAAATCATTGACCTCATTTTTTTTTCGTCATGCGAATCCAAATACACACACACACACACATATAAGCAAAGACACACATATATGATAAATGCGCTGCAGTTGTATACTGACAAAGTTAACAGCGACTGTTATCTGTACGTTTTTATCGCTTTTATTTGCTGTTGCCATACATATAAAAAAAAGTACGTTTATTTCTGCTGTTGTCCTTGAGGATCGCTGCAGCAGCAGCAGCGGCAGCAGCAAAAACAAAATTACGTCATAGACACAGCGGCATCGAATAACAGAGCAACCCTAAAATCAAGTAATGCCCACCCTAAACGTAGACGTAACAAAAGAAATGCAAATTCATAAAATAAGCTCAAAGCCGGGCAGACAAAACAAATGTTGTGCAAAAAGCACGCACACAATTCAGTCTCAGTCGCAGTCGCCGCAGACGTCGCTGTCGTTACCGGTAGCAGCAGCAGCGGCAGCAGTCGAAGCGTCTCGTATTGGCAGCATCTCGTATTGCTTTTTTTGCAGGGGTAAGGTCATCATCATGTACTTGAGCTTGCAACGCTTGCAATGGCACGTAATGCTGTGCAGAGAGAGCGAGCAAGACATCAACAGAGAGAGAGAGAGAGGAGCCGAGTGAGAGTGAGCGGGAAAGAGAGAGAGAGGTGCAGTCGATGCACACAGCAGCTTCGACAGCTTTGTCCTTGCGGTTTTCAGTAAGCAACGGCACTTTTTTTGGGCCTGCACCAGTGACCCAAATTTACTTCAAAATTACAACTTGAGTTCAAAGTCACTTCACAAATATGTACAACAACAACAACAACTGTAAATCGCATCCAGCTGTTTGAGCTGCTCTTAAATTAACAGAGAGGGAAAGAGAGAGGGAGAGAGAGAGAGATGAATTGCAGTTTGTCTTGTGCTAATAATAAATGTGAGCTTTTTTCACATGACTCGTTAAAATTTTTTGCTGATTTTTATGACTTTTACGTTGAGGTTAAAAAAATAATGGATTCAAATTTAGTTTCCAAATAGGAATTTCGCCTCTTTGCAATTTACTGACTTAAATGTAGCTTGGGATAAGTTGTTGATCTGGAGAGAGAGAGAGATTTTTATCTTTTATAGATTCAATAAAATGTGTCTTAAAAACTTGTTTTGCTGAAATGCCATTCTATTTTTATGCCGAGTCAGCAATTATTAATATACGAGTATTGTTTATATTCATAAACCACAATACCTTAAAATTCAATTGATTATTACAATGGAAAACACATACTTAATTTCAACATTTGTTGATATCATTTCCATTAATTAAGCTTTAAATTTGAAAGCACAACTGGTTTTCCAACTTTCCATTGTTGTATGTATTGAATTAATAACAAATAAATATAGAAAGATACATATCTGATTTAGCAATCAACTGTATTTAAAAAATTTAAGTTCTGGCGCAAAAAAAAAAGAATAGCTGACCTGACCCTGACATGGCTTCTGGCAATGTCAACTGGTTGTTCGCAACTGGGACACGGGACACCGGACATGTGGATGCCATGGTTTGGCGAACTGTGTCACAGTCACACTTGCATCTCCTCTCCCCCTCCTCCCACCATGCCACTGACCTTAGACACAGCAAATTGGGTCACAGTGCAAGCATGCAAATTGGCCTGCACAAAAACAGTGACCCGATTTCCACAAATGCAATCGAGCACGAGGACGACACAAAGATGGGCAAAGAGCAAAAAGGACGAGGACGAAGCTGAGGACGAGGACAGCTGACTGGGAAGGTCACGCTCAAGGAAGCTGTACTGTACTGCACACTGACGTCATCATCATCATCATCATCATCATCATCATCATCAAGTGGAGTTTTTCGATCGCTGCAGTTTTGTGTTTTATTTTCCTTTTTGCTTCTGGTTCTGCCCCAGCTTGCCACTAAATATAGAACAACTTGAGGTAGGTTCGAGTTACAACAATCCGCCCTTATTGCTGCACATTGCCCTGTTTGCAGTCGAGTGTGTGCGTGTGTGTGTGTGTTTGTGTGTGTGCGTGTGTTTTTTGTATTTGTGTGGAATGCAGCCTTCCATGACGCAGCCTGATAAAGTCCAAAGCAAATGCAACAACAACAACAAGAAATGCATCTTCTCCCCCACTTTCTGTTGTTGTTGTTATTGTTTTTTGTTGCCTGTTGGCTGTCTTTAAGTGTTTTTTACTGCTGTTGCTGCTCTTTCCACCTTCATCCTCCTGCCCCACCTCCACCCCTCTCCATGACTGATGGTGCGCCATTTCACTGCGGACTTTGCTTCAGCGCTTGCATGTGCATTTTATTTAAAACCACAACAAAATAAAGTAAAAAAAAAAAAAACTCAAAAAAGAAGAACGCAACTCATAAAAAAAGGCACATCATAAAATGTGCGCAATAAAATTTAATTAGTGCATTGTGTGGCATAGGGGAGGCCGAAGGCAGGAGGGGGGAGCGGGAGCGGGAGGCGGGACAGGGGTTGACTTGTGCGATGATTGTATGGAATATAAATCATTAATTGAATGGTCCTCTCATTAAAATGGAGTATTATTTGCCTAAATGATCGTAACTCTAGTCGCTATTTGCAAATGGCAAAATATGAATTAAACAAGTTTAACGACTTTTACAACACTTAAAGTTAAGTTGCACAGCAAACTGCCATTTGCAAATGTCCAAGTCAAAGTTCTACCCATGACTAAATAGCAATCAACAGGTGCTATGGCAGCTATATATATTACATAATAGTCAGATTTTGATGAGATTTTCTTTTCGTGTGAACAAAATTATAAAATGCATTCTTCGAGAGTTTGGTTAAAATATCTTGGTAACGAAAAAAGGCAATAGAATAGAATTGATGAAGATTAATATCAAAAAATATGTTTAAAATATAAGAATAATTTTTTAAATAAATATAGTGATTGGCCTAAGATAAAATATTGTTAAAATAAATATTTATGCTAAAAGTAGCTTAAGTCTTTATTTAGATAAAAATACTTATTTTTATTTTAAATTTAATTTAAGTCAGTTTTTGACTGCCTAACGAAAACTCAATCAACTTTCAGCGATTTTGAAATGATGTACAAAATATTATTGCTAGAAATGTATATATGTATATATATATAAATGCATATGTATATATTTGTATATATGTATATTTATAACCCACTAACCTGATGAAATGGAATTAGCTGAATCACTGCGCGGCGTATGTTGCATGGCCTGCATGCCCATGGGTCCGCCCATGGCGCCCAATACACCTCCACCTCCTCCGCCGCCGAGCCCAAGTCCGAGTCCGACTCCAACGCCAACTCCAACTCCGGTGCCGACACCCACTCCGAGTCCATTCGAGTTGCCATTCGTGTGATGAAGCATGCCCAGAGTCATGCTGTTGTTGTTATTGTTGTTGTTTGTGGCAGCACCGTTTAGGCCATTCTGTTGCATATTGGGCGTTGTGGAATTGATCAGGCTGTGACTGTGACCATTTTGCAGCTGTTGCATGCTGCTGACCAAGCTGCCCATGTGGCCATTGGTCAATGAGCCCAAATTGGTGGCACCGGGCACATAGCCATTACTATTATTATTATTATTATTGTTGTTGTTGTTATTATTATTATTATTGTTGTTGTTGTTGTTGTTATTGATGGGTATTATGGTTGTCTGGGCGGGCAGTGTGCTGGAGCAGCCCTGCATGGCGAGCGTGATGACGCTCTGCTGCTGCTGCTGTTGCTGTTGTTGTTGTTGTTGTTGTTGTTGCTGTGTGTTGTTGCCATGGCCCAAAGTGTTGCCATTGGCATTGCCATAGACGCCGGTATCGTTGCCACATAGCCACATCTCCGGTTCGCCATAGTCATGCGAGTCGAGGGATGACGGCGACATGTTGATGCCACTGCTCAGCACCAGTCCGTTGCTCGAGGAGGTCACCTCCGAGGAGGATTCCTCCTGTATGCGCAGGAAGCCGCCATTGTTCGACCAGCGTCGTTTCATCATTTGATAGCCGATGGTCGCCGTTTTGCTGCCTTTTCTTAAAATACACTTTCAGCTCGCAAAATACAAATCGTTGGCGGACAATTGACCAATTGTCCAATTAAATGTTCAAATTGAAGTTTTCAAAAACTTTCGCTTATTTTTGTTGATATTTATTTTTTATTTATTTATTTTTTTTGTGTTTGTTTTTCTAGTATTTTTTACGCACTTGTTTGCGTACGAAATACATTTTCATCGCGTAAACGCTGTAAAAAAATTTGAATTTGTTATCCACTGGATATTTTTAGCTAACTTTTGGCAAACTCGTTGAAAAGGGTTTTTAGAAAATGAAAGAAAGACAAATTGCATTTAAAAATAGGCACAATTTGTGCTCAGTTTTAAGCAGCAGCAGTTCAATGCACTCCATTCCGTGTGGAACTCATGAAAATTTCATTTTCATTTAATTGCAAATTGTCGCCTTACTTTGAACTTAACAAAAAAAAAGAGAAAAAAACCGCTTGGCACAAAAAAAAACTTAATTAATTGCCGAAAGAAATTCAAATGTGTTTGTTTCAATGTTAGTGTTGTTTTTTCCCCCTCCCATTTCTAGTTTTAAGTTGTAGTTGATTCTATCTTAAATCCGCCAACAACTAACAATAAAACTAACAACTGTGAACCAGTTTGGAACCAAAAATTATTGCGAAACTTGTGATGAGCCACAAAAATTTATTGTCATAAGCTGCGAGAGCATAATTTTACTAGCCAACTTTAATTAATCAATGCCAAAAGGTCAAAAGTTGCCATCGCTCTTGGACACGGATTTGTCGCCAGTTAAAGAAGAGTTGGAGTCGAGTGGAGTCAAGTAATAGGATCTCATAGCCAAATCTCAACTTATAATTGATGATTATCATAATAGTTTGACTAAAAACACAATAATAATCAATCAACAAAGTGTTCACAACAAATCAATATCATTTCCCTCTTTACAAGGCGTATAAAAAAAAAACAATAACAAAAAATTGTCATTTCGTAATACATAGGAATTTATGTATTATGTATCTATGCATGGAATTTGTACACTTGTCGCACTTATCTAAATATTTTTACAATCATTTGTTTACACATTCGTCTATCGGCTATCGTCTAATTCACGGTTTCCCCCCGCCCACTCAAACAAACAAAATGCGACAACACAAAGTGGAAACCTTTTACAACAACAATGTCAACATCAAGAACACAAATGCGTAAAAAAAACATTCTTGGTTTAATAGGAAGTAGGTAAAATTTGAGACATTCCTCGTCAGAAGTTTTCCAAGGGGAAAAGCAAGCTGTTAAAATGAAACCGGAAAACCGAAACGAAGTTCTGAATCTAAATTCAAAATTGTTGAAAAGCAAGTCTCCGGTTTTAATAGTCTCTGAGATCCGTTTGACTGACAAGAATCACAAATATATATATATATATAAGAAGAAGACTAAATATTGGTACTTTTGGCGTTAGAACTTTCTAAAATTAGTTAGACTCATTAATCAATGGTTAAAATATATTCAAGAGCTCAACGTTTATGCAAATCTCCAAAATACAAAACTCATGTTTTATTGGCCAAAAAAAATTAAACTGGATTTAAGCCAAATATGTGTTGTGTTCTACTTTTGTGCACTCGCCCTGAAAAATGGTTTTATGTTTCATAAAGATTGATTGAATTAAATATAGACATAAATTCACGCGCCAAGCCAATAAAAATTAATCTAATTAGGCGTCAATTAATTCAAGTATTGTCACAATTTGTGTCTTAATGCGATTCCAATGCATAATTACAGTGCGCACCAGCTGTAATGGGCCCGGATTGATGGCATTTAATTAGTGAAAGTTTCTTACCAACTAACTAGTTGAGAGAGTTGGTTAAACACACTAAACACAATTTGTAGGTAATACGGTCATGGTCTATAGTCTGAAAACCCGCAAATGCATTTGAATCATCTTTTGAAGTGGCAGCAACACTCAAAGCTGAACAACAGGTGATTCATTGGATTCATCATTTGACAGTTGAACTTAAGGTGAGTGGAAAAAAAATACATTTGCCAAACAGAAACGAACCGAACAAAGTGCTGCATATAAAACAGAGACCGGCAACAAAAGCAACAATAATAACAACAATAACAATAACAGCAACAACAACAATGAGAGCAAAAGTTTTACGAGTACTAACGAGTACTTTTGCATACACCGAATAATGAATACCCTTCTGAGTGTCTAAGCTGCTGAATACAACACTCAATTATTAACTGATTAATAGTAATTAAAAAACTAAAATAAATAATTAACAAATCAACAACCAACAAATTACTAGTTCAGCTAGTATTATTCTGATTATGCTGATCAAGAACATATATATATATATATATATATATATATATATATATATATATATATATATATACGTTACAACTTGTGCTGCAAAATTGATTGTGCCCAAGGCAAGGGAGTCGCCAATTATTTTGTTTAAAGCGCCAAAACTGGTTTTTCAGCACAACAAAAGAAGACAAGTGGCAAAAAGAGAGAGAGAGAGAGGCGACAGGGACTGCGAGTGAGTGAGAGAGAGATATCAGCGGGCTTATTGCTAGCTCGCTTGCGCAGGCAGCTTAGAACCAAATCGAAAAGTGGACAACACAACAACAAAAAGCAGTCTAAGCTTTTAAAAATAATGCAAAGAAATAGCGAGAGAGGGAGAGAGGGAAAGAGAGAGAGAGACGCAGAGAGAGAGTGAAGCGGCGAGGTAGGGCGTAGAGCGGGCTTTAGATTGGTGGGGTGCTGTTGTTGTTGTTATTGTTGTGTGTGTGTGTGTGTGTGTTGGCCGTCACATTGCTGAGATTTTGGCCCGCATTAAGAAACGTTAAAAAAAAACCTGTCGCCGTCGACGTATCTCGTTCAATATGAACAAAAAAACAGGTTGTTCTGTTGTTGGCATTTGTTGTTGTTGTTGCTGTTGTTGCTGTTGTTGTTGTTGTTGTTGCTGTTGTTGCTTTTGCTTTGTTGTCTACAAAAATCTTGCCCAGCAGCAGAAGACGCATCCAGTTTACAGGCATACAAACAAATACACACAAACACACACACACACACACACACACACACACACACACACACACACACATACATACACATATATATGAACTTGTGTATATATGTGATATATAAACGACATTTAAGGCATTTTTATAGCTTTGCGTGTCTTGGTTTTGTTGTTGTTGTTGTTGTTGTTGCTTTTTGCGCATTTTACTTTTAACTTCTTTTTTTCAAGTTGAAGCGCAAAAAGCGCAGAAAAAAAGAACGGCCAAAAGGCAAGTGTAGAAGAATAAAAGAAGGCAAAAACGAAAACACGCAGTCGCAGACGACTTTGCTTTGCCGTCTCCCTTACTCCCCCTCTCCCTCTCGCTCTCTCGCTCTTTCTCCCTCTCGCTAGCTTTGCGTAATTGCCGTAGCATGTAAAAGTTCTTTATATTTTTATGATTTTTTTGTAATGTGTCAGCGCTTCTGTTGTGAAATTTGTTTTTCCTTCTTTTTTTATTTTATTTTTTTTCTCAAGCAACAATTTGCTACGCGTGTTATGCGTTTGGGCCAGGCTTAAAAAGCGGGCTTAGAGCGCGGCAATTGTATGGCTCATATTTGATTGCATTGCGTCATGAAAATTGCATGGAAGGGTCCAGAAAGGCATTAAACGTTAAGCGGAGCTACGATTTTAGAACTTGGCTAAAAGCTGTTTCGAATTACGTTTAAATAATTGTTACGCAACAAGACTTTTTAAATATAGCGTTCATAAGCATAATGAGTATTTGAATATGGTAAATGATTATTGATATTTCTCTGAATTGGCTGCAAAGATTAAGATTTATGGCAAATAAATTGCCGAAGAATGTGCGTAAATTTAGAATTCTTTTCAAATATTTTAGATTTTAGCATTTTTGTATGGAACACAATGTGGTCAATAGATTCAATAGATTCATTCTCTTGTTGAAACCTGAACAACAACAAAACTAGCAACCTTTCAAGTGTTAAAAGCCTTAACCATAAATCTTCTGGCTTATGAGCTCTAAATAACAGTTAAACCTCACTAATAACTCAGTTGTTTATTACTATTTAATGAGTATTTAGCATTGCTTACTTCAAGACATAACTATAGTATTTATTTTCACATTATTTTCAGTACTTTATTTCAAAAACATTCCCATGCAAAAAGGCTTTTAAATAATTGATTTAAGTGCACCCAAAAGCATTCAACGTTTATTCACAACAAGTTCAAGTATGTCAATTTTGTGGCACGCGATTGTCATTTCCAGAAGAGCAGCAGCAGCAGCAGCAGAGCTGCCACAAAATGCAATAAACATTATTAAATATGTGAGGCAACAACGACAAACCAAATGACAGAAAATAGGGAGCGGACACGTCTCCTCAGACGGAAGAAGGGTTGCGCCGCCAAATTGCGCTGAGGGAAAAGAAAAACAATTAAATTTCCGTCGAGTTGAGCTCAAGTCGTGGCAAAGGAGCCTTAATAGGCCCACGCACACACACACACACACACACACACACATACATACACATAAATAAATACTTTAATATATAGGCTATATACACTCTCTTCTGTGACAAATGTCTACACATGGATCCTTTTAATTTCCTGCTGTTATTTTTATGCACGTAGCGTAGCAAACGCCGCGTGATTTCCATTTGCTTACAGCTTGACAAACAGCATTGTGTGTGTGTTGAGTGTGTGTGTGTGTGTTGCGCACATGTGGCACATTCCCATAAACACACACCATGTGTCGCAGAGGCAAAACGCTTGTGGCCTTCTCATACTCCCTCCTCCCTCCTCGCTCCTCCTGCCTGGCAAGCAAACTAATCTAATAATAATGTGTGTGAGAAAAAGGACCACCCAAAAACCCATTCATAGCCATATTCCAAGTGCAAGCAGACTCGAGTAGTCCAAGACCGGGTCCGGCTCCGGCTCCGAGTCCGAGTCCGAGTCCGAGTTGAAGCTAATGTTTCGCCCAACCAGTGAGCAACTAAATAAAAAGGCTTTTATGCCTTGGACACTAATGACTGTCATTGAGATTGACTTCCTGTTCGCGTTTCGCTGAGTGTATTAGTGACCCAACCACAAGAACAATAAAAACATATGTAGCATGTAGATAATATGTACATACATACATTGGCCACTTCTAATGAGGTATATACGGCTTAAGGGGAGCCAGAGTCATCTATACAAATATAATAATAATAATTATATTTGAACAATGGCCAATAATAAAACATAACGATTTGTCAGTTAAAATTGCTCGACTAGATGATATACCCTGTAGCTAAATCGCTATCTATCATAATCTATCAAATGAAAATGAAGTTAAACGACAATTTTGAATTGTGTAGTTTTTATAGTATCTGAATTAGTTTCCGTTTCTAGACAGACAGGAAACCATAGTTAGATCCATGCTGATCAAGAATATATATAGCTCATAGGCTCATAGTTGCTTTCTTCTATCTCTTATGTACTTTGACGTTTCTTCCTCATTTTCAATGGGTTTTTGAAGAACATTATTTCCATAAAACCTCAAGATTTTCATAACACTTAACTTGTCCCAATTAAATACAGTTAATGCATTGTTTTTTTGCTCTTTTAGGCGCTGGTATTTTGAAGTCCGTCACTTGCTGCGCAGACCTTTTTGGAAAAAAAAAAACCTGTACCATCTGGCAGGTAAACAAAATGAAATACGTTGAGAGCCACAAAAACTCTAGGCATTTACCTTTTATATATATGTATATATGTATATATATATATATATATATATGTATATAAAGTTGATGAAGTTTGATCGAATGCGAAATACGCCTGAAATATGCCACTGAAAGTTACTCGAAAGCCTCTCGAAATTCATCAGAATCCAAATCGAGACAATATCAACAACAGAGTTGACCTCGTTTCTCTTCTTTAGTTTTTTTTTTATTTTGTATTTTTTGAGGGAACTTTTGTTTTTGTTTGCAGTTTCCCAGCTTCTTCTTCTTCATCTTTCTCTCACTCTCTCTCTTTCTATCTCTGTCTATCTACCTATGGATGTCTGGGCAAACACGTGCCGAAATTAAACCGCAGAAGCGTATGTGAATATATATATATATATATATGTGTGTGTGTCCACTCGTGGGAGACAGACAAACTTAACGGTTATTTTCGTGTGTGTCTTTTGTTGTGAAAAAATATAAATAAAAAACAGCCCAAAAACCCAAAACTGGTTGCGCTTTACTTTTCCGCGAATTTGTTGTATTTATTTCATTTTTGTCTGTTTTTGTTTTTGTTTTTGTCTTTTGCTGATTTGGTTAAACATGGAAAAAAAAATGGTGTCATTCAATTGACACATATCCAAAAATACAGGTAGTTCAAATAGCAACAGGTTGAATATATGTATAAACATACATACATAAATATATATATATATATAAATATTGGCTGCCAAAAACTTCACTTGAAGCAATTGTCAAAGTTGGACAGCAGCTGTTGGAGTCGTTTGTTTTTTTTTTTTTTTTTTGTCATAGATTCTTTTCGCTTTTTATTGTTTATTGCTTTTTTTTTATTTTTTTATTGTATTGTATTTTACAGCACAGCTGCCCTTTTCCAGGCAGCTTATGTTTATGATATAAAAAGAGCAGTTGCCAAATCATAAAATGATTTGCATGTAAGTCCTTCCTTCTTGCTGCTTGCCCCGCCCCTTTTTAATATGCTCTACGCCCCAAACCAATTAACAACGAAAACAAGTTACGCAAAAACAATATATTTATGCCACAAAGTTAAGTGCCACCAAATTGAGATACTCCAACAGTGGAGCAATTTAGAAATCTGGAGAAAAAAAGACACAAATCAGAGCTTTGCAGGCATAACCGACTGTCGAATACTCTGTAACTGATGGTAAATGCTTTTACAAATCTGTGCATATTTATTTTTGCTGACCTAGCTTAACCGTTATCTCATTTAATATCTCGACTCCCGACTGCCGCTCATTTTCTTTAATCCTCAGCACTTGTTCCGCTTAATAGAAAAGTTTTGCTTTTTTTAAGCATAAAAAATCTTTTTAATGGTCAACTGATGTCTGTTTTCAGACCACAAAAAAAGAAAAAATTAATCCACAAAAAAAAGAGACAGATTTATGGCGAATTTGGAGCTTTTCATTGGACACCACAAAACAAAGAAAAAAAAAAGAAACACCCTCAGCACTTAATTGCCACAAAATGTTTGTGGCAGGGCACGCGTTTCGGATTTGGATTTGCTGAAAAATTAATAAAAACATAAAATAAATAAAAATAAGACAAGTTCAGCACTCAATATTCAAGTTCTTTGCACTGGCACAAATTATGCAAAATAGATACATCATCAATTCGGGGGGGCAGACACATAAAGTAGCGGTACTGTAAAAAGAAAAAACACACACACATGACAGCAACCTTGACGCAACAACACACACACACACACACACACACACACACACACACACACAACAAACTACCAATAAATATATGTATATGAACAACCAGTCAAAAGGCAACCGCTCAAAATGCGCTTGAATCATTTCCTTTTCCGGTTTCGTCGCGTCTCTTTTTCAGCTCATTTTTCTTGTATTTTTATTATACAAATACAAATACATATAGCATATAGCATATAGCATATATCATCATCGATTTGCATTCATTATCAATCCGTATTTGCATAAAAAACTACAGACATTCTCTTCATTTTTTGGTCTGACCTTTGCGAAAGTTCCAACAATGAGTGAATTTCATATGCAAATTGTGGCAAGGAAGGAAGCATGTCAAATATTTAACATGTTGCCAAATATTAACAAATGTGGCTCAAATTGCAAAAGGGTAACAAATAAATAAACCAAATTTATATTCTTGTTTCATTTTTTACACATAACTGAACCATTTGAAGCTATAGTAATTGCTATAATACAAGTTAAAATCTATAGCCAAATTATAACTATGACCTTGATTTGATATTTTGGCTTAAATTAAATATTTGCCAGATGCTAACCAACCACATTTATAATTAATTCATTGTCTGGCAATAACAACAAGTTATCAAGCGATAATCATGAGTCATTAAAAATCTGGTTTTCAAATTGAGTTTAGCTGAGGTCATTAGCTTTTCGCGAGGGGTTTACCAAAAAGGGGTTCCAATTAAAGTCCAAAGTTGAACATTTAAAGACTAACTTGTAGATGGCACAGATAGTATTTAAAAAGATGGAATGCTTCAAAGGGGAGAGAGAACACAACTAGCAGATTCCCGAAACTCCTGTCTTTATCTATTATCTATCTATATATCTAACTTATCTATTAGACACCATCAACTATCAAGAACGTATATATAGCTTATGAAAGATACTTCCTTTTGCCTTTCCACAACTTTTCTATAACCATTCTTGGGGTATATCGATTAGACTTTGTCAGAAGGCGACTATTTGGAAATATATAATCGAAGATCATAAAATACTGTAGACTACAATAGATTAAAAAGTCATTCAAATATATAACTCAACTCATCTGTATTTAAATCTATTCCTAAAATATGTAAAATATGTTAGCAGAAGTCTGCTTCCAAAAACCTGTCCAGACAAAAGTTAAGAACATTAATGACAACAAATTATGATAGCTCCAATTCTGACATATCACAAGCTCAAGACCTCTATAGAAAAGCAACTGATGTGACAGATGTCAGCACATCTTTTTAGGCAGACACCGAGAGGAGATAACACAATTCAACAGTTGCAACATTTTGCAGCACACAAAATAAACTGCACATGGATACATATCCATAGTATATGATTTTGAGTTTGGAATGTGTCAGAGATAAATATAGCAATAGTAGCATCAACAGCCACGCCCCCCTTCTGACAGAGTGATGGAAAAGTTGTGGAAAGTCTGTGGTAAATTGTGTGCGAAAGTGTTGACAGCCAGCCACAGCCATGTTGCAGTTGGCAGTTTTATTTTTATGTTTTATGCACTTTATTGTTGCGGATTGAGCAATGTGAAAGCGCGTTGCAATGAAACTCGTTTCGAGCGTTGCTTTTATGGCAAGACTTTGCTAATTAATGCCACAACACACACACACACACACACACACACACACACGCACACACAGCGAGACTAACACAGCCACAAACAGAGACCGCAGAAGTTGCTCTGGTTTTTCCAGCGACAGATAAAAAAGACTCGAATGCTGCACAATTGAATGTCCAGACTGAGAGAGAGAGAGAACAGCAAACAGAGAGAGAGAGAGAGAGAGAGACACACACACACACACACACACACTCACACACACAGGTAGTCGGCGCGCAGGAAACGCAGACAAAGTCTGACAAGATAAGACGCACAATGGTTGCAGAAGAAGAAGAGATAAAAAACAAAAAAAAAAACATAAAAATAAAAAGGGAACCTGTTTGATGCGTTTGTGCAATTGTTGAAATTTATTTTTTATTTATCTTGCATTTTTAAGGGTGGCTCGAATTCTAGTTGAGTGTCTTGGCTAAATGACTCATGACCCAGTCGAATTGTCAGGCAGTCAGTCTGTCAATCATGATTGATGCTGCGACCAGTTGAACCTACGTTGACCCAATGACAGGTGTGTTGTCTGATTTGTAATTCAATCAATTGCACCCAACAAGTGGCATTCAATTGAGTTGCAAAGGTTTTATTGTAAACTATTCCAAGGTTACAGCAACATCTACTCTTAACCACTAAATAAACTTCCTATATATATATATATGTATATATATTCTTTCTAAAAAATAAATGCAGCAAATTATTTTTAGCAAGTTATTTTTAGGCATAAAAAACATGAGCATAAGTAACTGCCCAAAAAAAGATTGCTCCGCACATTAAGCACAGACACACACACACACACCTACATATATGATAATCATAGACAAACAACTTATGGATATATATATATATATATATATATATATATATATATATATAAATATATCTATTATAATGCAAAGGCGGGGCGATCCATTAAAAGCAGAAGCTTGTCAATGCAGCAGCGGCACAAAAAACACTTTGGAATGTGCGCCTACAGCAACACACACACACACATACATCACACACACACACACACACACACACACACACACATCACACACTGAGCATACATATTTGCATAAAATGGCATTAAAATTTTGCCATTTTGCCAACTTTAATGTACCATAAAACAAACAGCAACAATGACGCCAAATAACTGATTTTTTTTCTTTTTGCCGTCGAAAAAAAAAAATAAAAATAGCGAAATACTTTCAGACAAGTTGATGGGGGAGCTTCTTGCAGGAGTTGGGGTGGGGGAGGGGTCAGCCTAATTAATTGTGCCTAAAATCCAGAGAGAGTTGAGAGCCGAAAAACTAATGCGAGTTGGTTAATGTGACTTTGTGGCTCATTAAGCGCCTGAAATTAGGCAACACAAAACCCAAGGCGAAAAAACAACAAAAAACAACAGAAAATTAAGCACAGCATGGTAACACACACACACACACACACGCACACACACAGTTTTAAATGTGACCGTAATCTAATTGAAAAAAATAGAACACGAGTATATATTAAAAAGGACAGACACAAAGTATACTAAATCGAGGCAGCCAAAACAATTACGTTCATCATCATCATCAACATCATCATTATTATCATCATGATGATGATGTAGAACGTGAGCAACATCATCATCATCATTGGTATTGGGTGTCCTTTATAGCGTAACTACTGACAAAAGAGAGGATTGGCTGTCAATTTTGTTTGTTGGCTTTCATTCATTTTTGTGTTGCCTCCGTCTAGTCACAGATAGATAGATAGATAGAAAGATAGATAGATAGATGGATAGATAGAAAGATACAACATTTGATATGCGCTGTCCAAGTTTCCATCATATCCCATTACATTTCCACTAGAAAATGAAGCAAAGTGTAAGAAACGAATATTGTATAAGACAACATTGTCTAGAGTCCTGTCTCAGTCTCTATCTCTGTCTCTATCTCTGTCTCTGTCTCTCTCTTTGTCTCTATCTCTGTCTCTCTCTTTGTCTCTATCTCTGTCTCTTGCGTGTAGTACTCGATTAAATAGAGCGTTCAATTAGTGATATATATACTGGGAAATTGTTGTTTACATAAAGACTTGGATAATACCTCAAGAAAATCTACTGTTAAATAACTATGGGTGCATTTGGAGAAAAGATTCAGTTTAAAGATCAGAAATTACAGAAATACGACAAGTTGACATAATTTTGCAGTTGGATTTATAAATAAAATTTAACAAATTACTTCACTAACATAGAAAATTATTGGATATTGAATAACGCACACAATTGGACTCAATTATTTGATGAATTTATTTATAACAAAAGCAAAAGAAAACATAAAAATGTAAATATATAAATAAAAACATTCTAAAGTTGTCTGCTTTAAATTGATTCTGTTTTAATTTGAAAGGATAATAAAAAACAGCTAAAAGCAGTTCAAAGTTTTACCACGCGAAAATAGATAACAGCACAACTGTTTAAGCCAATTAGCATAGATAATGGCTAATCCCCGACAGATATATTGATTGATATCTGAGAACAACAACAACATATTCAAAGAATAACTTTCCAATTGGTTTGCCATGTAAATCAAATAGTCTCAGCAGATATCAAGTATAAATTTCAGCTACTAAAAGTACTCAAATTGTAAATAAAAAAAGAGCACAACTTGAAAAGTTTTACATGCAATTTGCATGTAAAATAATTTTAGCTCAGATTTCACATTCAAATAATGGTGCTTAGCTCAGCAGCTACTTTCAGGGTAAGTTGTTTAAGTCGTTTAAGTCGCAGAATTAACTTAACCAAGGCAACAACATTTGTATACAAAAATCCACTTGAAAAGTCAATAAGCGACGCAATTTATTTGTGTTTTGTATTTTTTATTAAGATGTTCGATGCCAATTACCAATTACCGAGTGCTCAAAAACACCACTCAAATGTATATGGAAATATACATATATATCTATATATATATATATATATTTGGGTGTAAGAAATCTGAAATGTATAAATTTACATTTCAGCAAATGCGCTTTAATTGGCCGTCTGTCAGTTGTCATGACAATAATTAATGTATTGCCAAAACATGTGTATTCATTTTTTTTTTTTTCTGTTGGGTCTACCAAATTGTATCTGCACCACACACAAAAAATGTATCTGTGTTGTGTATCTTGGCATAAAAATGGGTCCGCATGTTTTGCTTTCTGTTCTTGTTCAATAAGTTGGGTGGGGAGGCGGGAGTGGAAAAGCGACCCGCAAAGCTTTTCACTTGGCCAGTTTTCCAATGGATTTGCCTGAATGGAGCCACCAAAAAGGAAATGCGTCGCTTGTGTTTTGTTTTGTTTTGTTTTGGTTGTGGAACGCGTCTTTCTCGCTTGATTGAATGTTCGACAGGTCAATTCTAAATAATCACGAGCCAACATAAAAATAATAAACAAGTGTCAAAGCGTTGACAGCTTAATTCACTTGAGATAATTCTACAGAGAGAGAGAGAGAGAGAGAGAGAGAGAGAGAGGAGAGAGAGAAGTGGGAAGGGCAGGTTAAAGTTTGGCTTAGATGTGATAAGATGGAAATGGATTGAACTTTACATTTTAAAGAAATATTGATAACAATAATTTTTTAGAAGGAAAGGGGTAAAAATCCAAGGCGACAATTTTTAGGCGAGCTGCTCTTTTATAGAATATCCAAAACTGGCCTACAAAAAAATATCTAACTCGTTAAGATATAAAAAACGATTTGTATTTATCAGAGTTCTTCAGTTCTTCAATATAAATTATCATTTCTCATCTGCATTTAAAATTCTTTATCAAAATTCGATTTTTTGTTTAAGATTCGTTTTTTTCACTATTTTCAACGAGTTTGCCAGCAGTATTTTTTCAAGCTATAAAATATTCATGACTAACTTACCGTTAGCATCTATGAAATGCGCCAATTCAGCTGCTAATCCACAAAAATCGTTATCCATTTACAAATGTTATCGATGTTCGATTGAACACAAAAATTGAACCAATTTTCTTAATATTTTGCCACTTATGTTTATTCTACTTTTTCTTTCTTTTGCACACTTCTTAAAACACTGTTAACTCTTCGTATTGTGGCTTTTCAACTAGCTTCGTTGTTGTGGTTGTTGTTGTTGTTGTATTTGCACCATTTGTTTGAAGCACTTTTGGTTTAAACTGGGCAACACTTTTTTTCTTCTTATTTTTATTTTTTTTTGAAGACGATGCGGGCGTATTGGGAGCGAAAGAGACAGAGCGAGTCAGTTAGTCAGTCTGTCGTTTTTTTATTATGTTTTGTTTTGTGTGTTGTTCTCTCTTCCGTCCTGTGCACAGGACATGAGTTTGTGACTAGACAAGAAGAAGAGAAGACAGCAGACAAGAGACAACAGACAAACCGTAGACGTTTGTCTGACGGCGTTTTCCACACGCGGCTGTTGCTCTTCCTCCTCTTCAGCAAATGTGTTTTGTGCCCCGTTGATTACGTAGCGCAGTCGACGTCAGAGTCAGCGTCAGCGTCGCTGCTTGTTGATGTTTGATAGTTCTTTGCTGTAGGTGTGTGTGTGTGTGTGTTGGTGGTGTGTTTGGCTTTCACTGTAGAATGTTTAGATTCATGTGCTGTGTGTTTTTATTTACACATTTTCGTCTTTGTATTTTTGTTTTATTTTTGGTTGCTATATTCGAGCATGCCGCATGCGGCGACCCAAGAATTTCTAATTCATATAATATCTATGCGCATAAAATACACACATTTGTTTTTATTTTTTTCAAAATTTTTTTCATATTTGTTGCACTTTTTACTTTTTGTTCAGCTACAAATGCATTTGCACTTTGTTTCTTTTTCTACTTTTTTCTACATATAATATATATATTTATTTTTTTTTTATTTAAATTGCACTTGTGTTGTTAACAATTTTTGCCGTTTTATAGCATATATGATTTGTATTATTTCGGTATTTGCGCAACGCGTGTCATAAACAAGAGTTGCTTTTTTAATAATATTTTTATAATTTTGTTCAAAAGCAAACCGCAAAAAACACAACGAACGAACGAGCGAACGAACGGGAGAACGAACCGTTAACGACAAAGTCCAAGCAAATACTAAATGTTAAGTTCAAACAAATACGAAATGTTATTGCTCTGTTAAACTCAAAAATTGATGAAGTGCGCTACAAACTCACCATGACTAAAAACCCACCACCAACCTGAGAGAGAGAGTAAAAGATAGAGAGAGAGCACATCGGCAACCCACACCAATGCAAATAGAGCTCACAAGAGTCGAAAACGGAATCAGCGCTAAAGTTAAATGTGAAGCGCGGCACACACACATACACACACTCACACATTCTGATTTTACGCTCTCACACACACACACACACATACGAGTGGCTTGAATGAAAATGCCGATGCAATCGTGCGCTACTCTTTGTATCACCTCTCCGGCACACACACTCGCACGACACACATATATACAAAGAGAGAGATTGACGCTCACTCTCTCTGCTTACACCCACATTCACAATAATGAGGCGTGTCTGCGCTTGTGTGCGTGCCAGTGCCATCATCGCTTTCCTTTATATTTGCCTCCTTTTCATTTCTGTTTTCTTTTTGTTTTCGTTGATTTTTTTTGGTCGGTTTGTGTGTGTGTGTGTTTTGTATGTGTTTTGTTGGTGGCTCTGCTGCTGTCGCTGTCGCTTAGTCGGGTGCACAAGTGCAAATTCACACGTACATTCGAAATGTGTTCGCACAGTGGCACAAAAGCGATTATTATAAAGCCAAATGCGAAGCTGGTAGGTTGCTGCTGGGAACCGCGAGACAACGGAATTTTCTAGTACAAAAAAACAATTACGAACATCTGTTTGCACACACTCATTTACATGCTATGCATGAAAATGAATGGAAATGGAAATTTCTGTAGGCAACAACAAGTGAGAGCTACAAAATGTAGCATTCATATTCTGTTATGAGTCGAGGAGTTGAGGTGCATAAATAGCTAAGAACTTATGCATCAGTCTTGACTTGACTGCTATATAATTATGATAAAAATTGCATAGTAGCTGAATAGGTAAAAATATAATTTACATACTTAACGTATAGTATTATAAATAATAATAATGATAATAATAATAATAAAAATAATAACAATAATAATAATAACAATAAGAACCACTTGCATTTTTGATTATCTGGCTGTCCGTCAGCATTCCATTAAAAACTTATCTAATCTCTGTGACATTATCTAAATGCACATTTTTGATGGGTTTTTTTACGTTTTTAAATCATTCACAAATCTATAGTGCTTAAACTTTTGATGCCATTTTTGGGACTGCAACTTGCGTTTAGATTAGAAATGGAGCGAGCTTATCTAAATACAGTTAGATTATAAAATTTATGTATCTGTTAGTTCAAAAATCGAATTACGAATAAGAATTTCGATTCAAATACGAATAGGAATAATAAGAATAAGAAATAAATTGTACACAGAAAACGGCGACGTGCTGAGACGTAATTGATGGCAGCAGACAAAGATCTACAGCGCAAACAACAACAATAACAATAGCAATAACAACAATAGCAACAATAATAAAAATAAAAAAAATTCAACTCGACGTAACGCAGCCGCGAGACGATGACTGCGACGTATGAAATTGCACATTTCAAACACAATGTGGTTAAAAAGTAAGCACAGAAGCAAACAAACACAGATACAGATACAGATACCCCATAAGTTAGACAAGGGTTTGGGCGAAGGGGGAGCGAGAGGGGCCTAAAGATAATTGTAGACACTGTCTCACTGTCAGACAAATGTATGTGTGAGTGTGCGTGTGTCTGTGTGTGTAGTTGTCTGGCTGCGTGTATGTGTGAGCTTGTGTGTTGAGTTAACGCTGGGCAAGTTCAAGTGTAGAATGCAATAGAGCGCTGCAAGCAGAGCAAAGAGCGAAGCGCCAAAGAGCGAAAGCGTCTACGCATACGCATAGAAAAAAGCCGGCAAAGGCAAGGGCAGCCGCAGCGAGAGAGCTTTGAGGGGGATGGGGGGACCAGCATTTGACTAGGTGTGTGGTGAGTTTAACGTTTGGCAAGCAACCTTATATATGTATGTGTTTTTCTGGGAGGGGGGTTTGTTGGCTAGACACATTGAACCACAAAAGTTCAAGATGAAAACACAAAATATCAACAATGACACAGCTGAGTATGGTTATGGGGGGAGAGAGAGTAACAGAGACACACACAGAGAACGACGAGAGAGAACTCTCTCGCGCTGCAAATCAAACGAAGCTCTCGCTATGCATGTGAGTGTGTGTGTGTGTGACTCCACTGCTTTGGCCGACTGCCAAACGTTCAGTAGTACACTGGAGCAGTTTGGGTGTGAGTGCAACAGTCATTACACACACACACACATACAAATATATATTCACGTTTGTGGAATTGGTGGGGGGAGGGGACAGCATGTGCATGTCATGGCTGCCATTTGTTGGGGTAGTTCGCTGCCGGCAAATAGCAAAAAGGAAAAATAAAATAAAACAACAGCAACTACAACAGCAGCGGGCAGTAGAGGCAGCAGCACCAGCAGCAGATACACACAGGCTGTATCTGGTTGCCAGTATCTATGCACAGTAAAAATGAAGAAAAAAACTTGTCTACATGCCGTGTCAAACAAGCTGCAAAATTTATGCGAAGACACACAAATCTACTGAACGAGAGACCGACAATGCAGTCAACGGCGCTGCTGCAGCGATGTCGCTGCGACTGTCATCGTTGTGTGTGTGCTCTTTCTCTCTCTCTACCTCTCTCTCTGTGTATTTCTTTCTATTTCTCCTATAAGTGCATGGTGCCCCCCACACCCCATGCACATAATAATCATAATTTGTTGTTGTTGTATTTTCTTTTGCCCGGTTTGCCTTGTTCGTTTAGGTTTAGTTTGGTCTGCTTTGGTTTTTAATTTTGCGTGGCTGACAGACCAAGCGAGTGCGAGAGAGAGACAGGGCGAGCAGCAGTTTAGGCTAGACATGTTGCGAGAGCGAGAGGCCATGATTACAAAGTCAGGTTTAATGTCGTTCAGTGGCGCGCGAGGCATTTGCAGTTGAGGCAGGCAGCGCGGGAGGGAGGAAGGCCGACAGCCAAAGGAGTGGGGTGTGGTGGGGGTTGACTGATTGTGGGCATATACATATGCATGCATATAGACAACATGAAAAACAAGCAACAGCAACGACAACAACAACTACAGCAACAACTACAGCAACAACTATAGCAGCAAAAATCGTGGCTGCTTTATACATTAATCCCCCCTTTGGCAAACAGTGCCAACAATGCTGATGAGGAGCATGTATTTAGCATAGTCCATCTACTTAAGCAGTTCCATTTAATTACAAGTATTTGCAGCATAGTAAACCTATTTAGGCAGTTGCTTTTGAATTACTAAACACTTAAGAATTTTTACTGCTGCGTATTAGCAAGGATATTTGGATATACAAGGAGGCAGAATAAATTAGTAAGTTTTGATAGATTAATGGCTGTGGAAAGCTTGTCCGTCTGTCCGTGTGTATGAACGCAAGTTTCTTAGACACCCTTAGAGATAGAGACTTAAAACGCCTTTAAGAACCGATAACCAATTTGTGTTGCCACGCCCACACCTGCGCCCATAATCGACAATGCATTGATTAAAACGCCCTTGCTTTTGAAAATGCGTAAATGTACGATTAATCTAGAGGCCAAACTATGATTAAAATGCTCTTGCTTTTGAAAATACGTTGAGTTTTGACGAAGTTATGGCATTCTGAAGGTTCGACCTACGCCGATTTTGGCCCATATGCCGATTTTCGGACTATAATTTTGACTTATGTTCCGTCCCAAAATCCCGTTTTTAACTTTAAATGTACAATTGATCTAGAGGCCAAACTATGATTAAAACGCCATTTCTTTTCAAAATCCGTTGAGTTTTGACGAAGTTATGGCATTTTGAAGGTGCGACCTATGCCCATATGCCGATAGGCCGATTTTCGGACTATAATTTTGACTTATGTTCCGACCCAAAATCCCGTTTTTAACTTTAAATGTACAATTGATCTAGAGGCCAAACTATGATTAAAACGCCATTTCTTTTGAAAATCCGTTGAGTTTTGACGAAGTTATGGCATTTTGAAGGTTCGACCTATGACCATATGCCGATATGCCGATTTTCGGACTATAATTTTGACTTATCTTCCGTAATTTAAGATCTACAGTTGCCAAACTTCGAAGAAGGGTTACTATCTTATATCTACCTCAATCTGAAAGGTAAACTGGCACAGTACTTCTTGATAATTATGGTAATAGTATTTAGCTGTCGGTTACGTCTCAGTTTTTTTTTTTAAATTGGTTTATTTTTGACAACTTGAAGTTTCTAAAAGAATTGTGGATGACAAATGGTTTAAGAACTTTACACGTAAATAGGTCTGTCATTAGACACTTTAAAACCACCCAGCAACTCTGTGGCTCTTCGAAATCCAATTCCCTACAAAATTTCCCAGGCAGTTTTCCATTAGGAAAGCGATATCTTGAACATTACCACTGCATAGGCGATAATTTCACTTTTGTCAATGCTTTCGACCACTCTTAAAATGCATTTTGTGCTTATCAGTATAAAAATAAATTTAAAATTGTTGGTCTAAGGAGAAGGGTAGCAGGGGGCGGGGGCAGGAGGTCGTCTACAATTGACCGTCAGTTGATGATGGGAAACTTAACGTTGTCGCTTCGTTTTGATTATTTCCCATTTTCAATTTTTATGTGCGTGCATTTTTCACTTAAATAAAAAAAATTCATGTCGACTTCTGCTGCTGCTTAATTTTTTTGTTATTTATTTTTCCACTTTTCTTTTCCATGTATGTATTTCATTTTTATTGCATATTGACATTTCAATTGCTTTTTATCAGCGCAATTTATTTTCATGTCTTTTTATGGCTGCCACATTGTTGTATGTCGCTTATAGTGGGGCAACTACTAGCAAGAAGTCGCTTTAAGGTTGATTGAGTTTTCGATATGAAACTAAACTTATACATATATATATATATATTTACCTTACAACAATAATATTATTAGCAGTTTGACAACTCACCTGTAAAGATACAAAAAAACAAATAAAGATAAATAAGTAAGTTATTCGTGTTAATTGATATATATATAAATATATATAGAAATTAGCATTAACTCTCGATGTGTCAGAATTTTCCGTCTAAAAATATCTTAACATTTCTAGGAATTTTTTTCAAGGTTAAGAAAAATGTTGACTAAGATTCGCAAGCTGCCTCAATCCTCATCCCAATGTTTAATTTTATTTGGCTTCCCTGACAACCACAATAATAACAACAACTGGAAAATTTGAGAAAATTGCGAAAAGCGTTTGCTTATTTACAAGTGGGGGGCGTGTCTTTTATTCGATTGAGTTTGTTGATAAATAAATATAGATTGTATTGTTTAGAAATCTATAAATAAACAGTAGTTGTAGTTATTTAAAGAGTCATGTGTTCTTTTTGTTATACTCTTTCTTTTTCTAATGTTTCAGCTTATTAATGCTATATAAATTGTCCTCTTTCATATCCTTTTCCAATTTCTAGAATCAATAGATTAAATATACATTTTCTTGTGCAGACTTTTCCAGATTTTTGTAGTCTCTCATATTTCTTTAATTTTCAAGTTCTGCTTTGCGAGACATTCGTAAACATTCTACTGGCAATGCTATAGTATAATTAATATATAATGCTATAGTATAATTAATATATAATGCTATAGTAAATTAACATAGATTTTTATTTTTTTATGCACCAGTTGATGTCTGGTGAGCACAGCGCAATTCTGCATTATAATTTTTTTGCCCCTTGTCTGATAAGTTTATTATTTGTGCACGTTTCTCGTGTCAGCGGCGACACATCAAGTTAAATGCAAAATGCAAATTCAAATTGAATATGAAAATTGCGACACTCAACGATCCGACACTTGACGAGCTGTCTACAAAAATAATATATATATAAAAAAAATACAGAAAAAAAACATTCATTCAACTACATAGTCGAGAATACTATGCATGAATATGCTATGCTTCGAAACAGAGGCGTCCACCAGCTACTTAAAAAGGGGTTGGAATTTGGTATAATTAAAATTTATATAAATTCCCAATATTCATATAAAAGATAATAATAATTCTTCAAAATACTAAATAAGGATAAATATAATTAAGCTATTTTGTTAAATATACATTTCAATATTTTTTAATTTTTCAAAGATATATAAATAAAGCTAAATACAAATTATTAATGGGATTAAAAAGAGAATATACATCAGGACAAATACTGAAATACCAGGTTGTCAAACTAAATAAATAAATGTAAATATTCCAGTAAAGTTTATGAATTGGTTGCAAATTAATTTCGGATAAGGAAATGCATTTATGAGAATATGTTAAATTCGGATAACACTTCTGACTTTTAATCGGTAACGATGAGTTGCAGTTGCAGTTGCAGAATCTTCATAGAGACAATTTTTGATTGTGGATTGATGCATTGCGCCCCGTCAAAGAGGACACCCCTGTTTGAACCCGCTGCTGCCACACGAGTTGCATTATTTAGACACGTATACTCGCACACTATTTAAGAATGTATGAATGGTCGAGTCTCTGGTTTTATATTTGTATTTGTATTTGTATTTGTATTTGTATTTTGTGCTGTTTGGCCAGACGTCCGGCGTGAATGCCACACAAATAATGTCCGCCAGATATTTAGCTGTCTGGAATTTTATTAAAATAATTTACTGATGCCGTGCAATTTCTTTAACTCACTATATATTATCTATATAAAGATATATATATATATATAAAGATATATATATATATTAAGATATATATTTATATACACCCCGCCCGATCAGACATGTTGGCGTGTTGCGCTTGTCTTGATTTAGATTTATATTCACAGGCATGATTTATACATATATCTATAAATATATATATATAAATATATATATATATATATATATACATATATATATATATATGTCGGTCTGCATGCTGCATACATATTATAAATATTATTTATCATTAATGACAACTTGCGTGACATTCTTTCAATTCAATGTGACAATTTTAAGAATAAAGATTGATCGGTATTAACAAGTTGAACAACTATTAAAATGCGTTGATGGAATGATAAATGTGCCATGAAAGGCTGTATTACGTGCCACACATAACTAAACATCATTAAAAACTGTTCTTAACACCATCATAATAATCAATCAATTACCAATTCAGTGATTTGAGTAATTAAATTAATTAAAGGCATTTTCAGATTGTAAATACTGCTGCAGATTAAAAAACAATTACCAATTCAATTATTTCAGTAATTAAAAGTAATGCAGACGCTGAATAATTTGTCTAGTAATTAATAGTAATTAGT
The DNA here is from genome assembly GCA_037043585.1 of Drosophila mimica. Lineage (NCBI taxonomy): Eukaryota > Metazoa > Arthropoda > Insecta > Diptera > Drosophilidae > Drosophila > Drosophila mimica. The sequence goes on along the minus strand of JBAMBE010000361.1, from coordinate 3,879,289 downwards.
AAATCATTAAACATATTAGAACAGCTCATAGACAATCTATAAGAGTACTCCCATATCGCATAAGCTCCGCTATTGAAAACACCTCTTTGCAACTGATTTACAGGGTATCCAACTGACGGGTAGAATAAAGTGTCGTAGTTTCGTCGACTGTGGGACTGTAATACAAACTGGCAACACGACAGTGGGACTCTAAATCAATGATTGCATATTAAACAGATGTATATGTGGGCTTGACACACACACACACACACTCTTATCAATAGCGGAGCACACGTGCCGCATACCGTGCCACCTGTTGCAGCTTCCAGCAAGCAGGAAACGTTTGTTTACATAGGACTTTCAGTTATAGTTGTAAGACCTGCCCCGCAGCACTGGATTACAGGACCAGAGTCGCGAACATGCCTCCAGCTGCCGCCACACCCAGGCACCCCCCCCCCCCCTTATTTCTCTATCAGTTCAAGGTTCTTTTCGAAATAACGACGCAATTGATGGACACCATTTGTTGTTGTTGCAGTTTCCACAGTTGTGGCAAGTGTAACTGGAATCGCCACGCACTTCGTTGCACTTGTCGCACATAATCTGCCTTAAATAACCAAGTGCCCCGCAACCGCTTCCCCCTCCTTCGCAAATACCCTTAGCTCTGCGAGTAAATTATTTTTAAATTGCACATATTTAATCAGCTGTTAAGATCCGAGTTGAAATGCTAAATTAAATTATTAATTTATGTCAAAAATTCGTTGTTTCGATAAATTGTATTGCTATATTTTCAATTAATATAGCTAAAGTCCTCACTGAAAATAGGCTCGTCTTTATCAAGTTGAACTTTGGTGGAGGTTAAATTTTGTCTCCAAAAAAAAAATGTATCAATATTGCAACAGGTTGGAAAACTGGAAATGCAACTTTAAACTTTAAATTTAATATATTTTTAAGAAGCAATTAGAAGAATCGATGTATGTAGAACATATAGCATCATATCGAAATAGAATACGGATTAAAAAATGTAGGAATCAATTTATAAACCTAAACTTAACCTGAACAAAGTGTAAAACTTTGCACAGCAAAAACCGGAACACAAATTGGATTCACTTTGACAACTTATCTACACTATAAATTAGCCATGCTTTATACACATATATTAAATTATCGATTAGTTGAGGAATGTATATATCGAAGACCGACAATATTTGCAATCCTTTCGAGAGCAGCTTGACAACAACACTTTGAAAATATAAAAACCGGTTAAAAGATGCACTTCAGTTGTAAAAATCTCTCAAATATTTAACTGATTTATATATATGTATTTATATATATATATATGCATATATGCACATGACAAATATGCAAATGGTGAATCATTTTAGTCGTAGAAACTTGAATAAATATACTCGATGCATATAAGACCCGACTTTCTGTCTGTCTGTCAAGCAAACACCAAACAGAGGCCCCACATCTCGCCTTTGCCCTCTACCCCCGCCCAGATGTATTCAACCTTAACTCACTCACACTCACACACACTCACACTCACTTCGATTCAACACTCATTTGTTAGTCGCCGCCAGTTCAATGAACGACTCCTCCTCGGCTGCGGTTGTTACTCATTTTGGCATTTTGTGCGCCGCAAAGTTTTTACCTAATTAAATCAACAAAGTGCTGGAAAAGCACACACGCACACTCAACACACACACACACACAAACACACACACACAAACACACACACACAAACACACACACACTTAAACACTCCACAAAACCAAAAAATTAAATAAACGCTTGAGTCTAGAACAACTGCTAATAATTCCGAAATGCAATTAATAACCGTAAAATAACCAAATTAAACTTAATAACAAAGCAAATCAAAGGATTCACACTACTCAATGGAGTACAGGGTGTTAGAGGGGGGTGTGTGGAGAGGGGGTCTACACTGATAAATATCATTATTTTTGATTAACACGCGCGACGCAACAAATTTATCCTAATCAAATTTTATATAAGTGTTGCATACATTTTTTATGCTCTTATTTTTTGGTTCTACCCTAATTGGGTCGGAACGTTTTGTATACCCTGTAATTTAGGTAGATTGGTAGGCTATATAGATATACAATACTACATTCTATATCATTTGCAGTTTTCAAATGATTTTTTTATGAATATTATAATTTAATAATTTTTAATAATTAATAATTTTTAATAATTCATAATTTTTAATAATAATCTGTTCTGCAAAAGTATGCAAACTTCTCCTCAATTATCCCATTCCCACTTGTTTTGTATTGCTTTATAAACCTTATTGAATTCAGTACAGGGTAACTTCAAGTCGAGCTAACTGATTTGTTTGTCTCTAACAAAGCCACAGTGACAATTTAGTAAGAAGTCGATTTTATCGCTTTGCAAAACTGAATTCTGACTCTGGTTTGGGGATTACGCGACTTTTGTGTCATATTTTACAAGGAATAAGTAAATTAGCGCGACAAGTCATTAATTAGGTTCGCTGACAATGCCGCAGTGTGGCAAATTGAGAGCGAGAGGGAGACACACTTCAACACAAGTTGAAGTTCGGTTCATATGCAAAAGACTTTCAACAACAGTTTTCCACCCGCTCCTAAACAAGATTTTTGAAGAAGATGAATCGATTTATCAGCTCCTCTGACATCCCAGGGAGGAGGACAACAATATTTGGGGTCCGCCTTCTTCGCAGTTGTATTCAACAAAGGCAACTCTGGTCATGTTCAGACGAGCCACGTGTTGAAAAAAAGGTTCCTCAAACAAGACGCAGACAAAGTCGTTGAGCCACGACAAGATTTAAATGGGGGTCTCCTCTTCCTGACAATCACCACAACAAAATATTTAATTTCAATATCAAAATTTAAACCATTTCAGAGCAAGCCTTTGCTTTTAAGCTACAAAACTTAATTTAGCAAAATTTGTACTCACCAATTTTATTAAATTTTAGGTAAAAATCCAGCCAAAAAAAAAAAAATGTTCCCAAACTTATCACAATTTGCACAAATGAAAGGCGTTGTGAATTTTGCAATATGTTTGGGCCTGGCTCTGATAGTTTGGCTACTGTTGCGCTATTCCCAGCTTTTCACAGGTAAGTGATAAAGCCAAGTAGGCCACTATTGAGTGAGATATCAAACTAAATACAATATAAAACTGCTTTTAAAACTCGACACACACAAAAAACTAGCACAAAAGTCGAAGAATCTCCCCAACATGGATATTAAAAACAATACGTTGAAAACGGAACTCGAAGATACTCTTTCGGATAGCTGCAAGAGCAGCTCCATCGATGCTTATCCGCTTTTCCTCTGGCTATTTGCGGGCATCTATGCGATATCCAAGTTAACGGAATTATCGGAGCGTTATTTGAACGCCAAGATTGCATCCAAGGGAAGCAGCTCCGATATGCTTGGCATCAACGAGGAATTTGAGAAGACGCTGAAGCTCTATGAACAGGATAAATTGGAATTGGATTCACAGCTGCAGTCGCTGCGCGAAAGGAATTGTGGTTTGGAGGAATCGATGCGAGATTTGCGCGATTGCAATTTACAGTTGATCAGTGAGAATTATATGCGCACCGTGCTCCAGGATCAACAGATTCAGGGCTTGTCTCAACGCGTCCAGGATCAGCACTCATCATCGAATATCTACATCACCAATCGTCACATCCATTTAACGCGACAGGTCTTCCTCAACGAGGGACGCACCGATCTCGATGCGAACCTTGGTGATCCGAATCTGAAATCTCTGAATGTTTGGGTGCAATATATGAAGATGCGTAAATGCTATATTGGCAAATTGGCTGATCCCAAGTTGGTGCTTAATGGTCATCCGAAGCGAATGTTACCAATTGTAATGAGTACCGAACAGATGGCTAAATTACAGGGTATTTCGATTGGTTAATTATGTGAAATTACAATTTCTAATGGCTTTCTCAACAGGCATGTTCTAATTGATTTCATTTGCTTATTGATGAAAATCAGGGAGCGAGAGGCAAAGAGAGAAAGAGAGATAGAGAGAGAGAGAGAGAGCGAGAGTGAAAGCAAGTTATAGAAAAATAGCAAAAACTATATCAAAAATAAGTTAAATGACTGTATTTTGTACACATTGAAAATATATTTTGGATAGGGATCTAGAAATTGGCGAAGATTAAAGATTAAAGATTATATATGAATTATAACATACAATTTAAGTATGTGATTAACAAAGAAAATACGAATTATTAATCAAATCTATTAGCGCAATTGCATCCAGAATCGAGTATCTCAGGAACCAATACTCAAGTTCCTGCAATACCAGAAAGGAAATGAATACCGAAAAACCTATTTGCCATCCCTTATATCATTTATGTAAACGGCTTTTCCGGGTTTATCCCATGCTTAATAATATTGATAAAGCAACAAATTGCATTCCTTTATTTGTAGTGGATTTTTTGATAACCAGAATTTAGTTGATTTAATTCCGAATATATATTTGGCTTTAAACTCAACGCTAGGCTCGATCTGATGGCCAATTTGCAAAGTGTTTCACAAATCCAATTGGTTCACTTCACATCTAATAAATAGCTAATATTGCATTATTGTATTATCTGCTCAAGCTCACTTAAAACATATAATAGAGTCTAAATGGTAAACGCATTACTGTCTGCCAAGTTCATTAGGCCTACTTGCCGCAATCAGCGCTAATCGATGAACCTTCCACACAGACACCCAAAAAAGAAAACAAAACAAAAAAAAAAAAAACTCGACCACAAAGTAAAAAGCCAACTGTGCCACAGCAAACACAATGAAAGTGCATTTAAACTGGCAATAAATCTAAATTAACAAAAGTGACAATAAAAACAAAAATACAAAAAAAATAAATAAAAGAAAAACATAAAAAAAATACCGCTGCCCCAGACGGGCAAATGACCCAAAAATAAAACCAAAAAAAAAAACGTAAAGAATAAATAAAAAATGAAATGAAATAACAATAAAATCAAATGAAAAGTGAAATACAGTTGAAAGCGCAGTTGCGCAAAACAACAAATGCAAATACAAAAACAAAAACAAATATGGCGACTATCAATATGTGCACATAAAGTGAGCAGAGAGAGAGCGAGAAGAGCAGCTGGAGATGGCAAGAGTGCGAACGGATGGGTTGATGGGCGGGGTTGAGGGGTTGGGTGGGTGGCAGTTGCCGTTAACCTTGAGCCGGCGACTGATTACAAAATTGCACCGATAACTGCCAGTGACCCCAGTGCTCGCCAATGAATGAAGGCGCGCAAAGCGCAAGTAAAAGTAGAATAAACAGGGGGAGAGAGTGAGAGATAAAGAGAGAGAGTGAGAAAGAGAGAGTAAGCTGAAGGGGGAGCCGCTTAGCAGAACTGCGACTTTGATAAGTCATCGTCAAACGTCATCGTTTTGCTCGTTTCCTGACCGCCAGATGTTTCAGAATAGAAATCATTTCTTGACTTTTTTTGCTTTTTTCCCGTTTCTGCTTTCTGTTTTCTGTTCTTTTTTGCATTTGACATTTCCTTTTCACATTTGGTGTTTCTTTTTAGCTAATTTGCTAAAGGATTTAGTGAATTGACATTTAAAAAATAAACAAAATCAACTCGTGACAGCTACAAATTCTTTATAAAATGTTGAATAAATGCAGAAATTGAAAATGTGCCAGCTGAAATAATGTTTAAAAAGTGGAATTCGCTTGTAGCTCGAACCCTGAAGTTTAAGCAAACTGAAACAGTTCCAGATTAAACAAATTTGCTTATCCAATTTTCTTATATTATCTTGTATTTTATGGAGCATTTTAGGTTTTCAGCAATTTCAATTATTGATCAAGTTTAAGAGTTAAGGAAGGCAGCTTAAAATATAATTACGCATAAATCATATATTTTTAATACATATTTTAGAACAATTTACAATTTCCCCATACATCATACTTTTCCAAGTGACCTTTCACAACATTTTCCTCCTCATATTTATAAAAATACTTTATTTGCAGTTATTTTTAGATATTCATCTTTTATTACAATTATAAATATATCAGCACAACTCTCAGCTTAGCTATATTTAGAATGTGTCATTTGTGGCTAGAACTATTTATGGTTTGATTGTTCAGCAAAACTATTATTTCGGGCACTTTACCACATTGTTGCTGCTACGGATTACGCTTAAGTAAGACACGAACCAATTGTGGGTCAGGGTTAAAACAATGTCAACAACGTCATTCGATTCACGACCCGCATCCTCCTGCATATATATTATACATATATATATATATTGTATGTTTACCAAGTTTTGTTTTAATTGTTAAGCGACTATCCCCCACTCTCTCCCTTCTCTCTCTATTTTTCTGTGGCAGACTGTGACGCAGAAACCCTTGCATTGTTGCACACAATATTGAGAAAAATACTACGCAACTATTAATTGCTGTGCAAAAATTGATCTTATTTATAGAACCACTAAAGTCGCACAATTTATAAAACGCAAAAGTGTATTTAATGACATTTGCATAGTTAATTTGTTTAACACTATCTCTCTCTCTCTCTCTCTCTCGTTTGCTCTCTCCCTCAATCGGTCAATCTTATTTGCCAAAATGCCATTAACCTAGAATAGAGCGCAGAACAGCGAGAAATCTAATCGTTAATTGGCACACTAACCCCAAACAGAAATGGGCAACAGACGCTCGCTTGCCTTTGCCATTGGCCCCATTTTTATTTGACTGATAAAAATAGTTTATCAAGGTTGTTTGCCAAAAACAAAAAATAAAAAACGAAAACGAAATAAATACCGCAACAGCAAACACCAGACAAACACAAATAAAAAACGAAAGCGAAATCGAAAGCATGTGGGTGTCTCAATAAAAAGTGCTCCAACAAACAATACGGAATCTAACAACAAGCAAAACGGCATAAAAAACCGTAGGAATACGGATTATTAAACACCCTTTCAGGTGTTTCACCTTTCTTTTATAAGATATATTTTTTTATATAGTAAATAAAATAAAATCTTAATTATAGATGCAACTATTAAGTGTTGGGATTAATCATTAAATATATTGAGAAAAATATATATATAATTTTATACATTTATCAAAAGGGAACTTTTCAAATCAGTCAAGATATTACAAAAACGTTTATTTATAGTAACTGTACACCTTAGATGCCTTTTCATTTTAGGTACATATTTTCCAAAGTGTTACATATTCAGTTGCAAAATGGGAATACCCTACTGCAAGGGTATACAAAGAGCAGCAGCAGCAATGAGCACACACCGCAACAGTAATTGAAAGCGACCTTGAGATAATGGCCTCATTTATGCAGATATTTTGTTGGCATTTATTTGGAAATTCTTGAGATTGCCTAGCTGCCGTCAAATGAACCAGGAATCCACACTCGTGCACAACAAGCAGCGGGTGAATTAGCTCATAAAATGTTTACAATAGGCATAATAATTGAATAACAACAATCAAAAAGGGCACCTCACAAGAAGCGACCCACATTTTTCCAAAGGGAATTTGATGTTTACACAAATCGCAAGCTAAACAAAAATAATCAAAAATTTTAAAATTAAAAACGAATCATTTTTAAGAAGTCAAATGAATCAATCAGAAATCAAAGAAAAAATAACAAACAAAATATTAATTATATTTTATATTAATTTTATATATATTTGGAAAAAAACCATGTTGATTTGTTTTCACCAATTTCATTAATTATAAGCTGGGGTTTTCTACAATTCTGCGAATTTATCAGGCCGTAGAAATTCGATAACAATTTTAAATTTTGAACATTGCAAAAACTCAAAACACGTATTTATTCAGTCATCAACGCGGTTTCTTATTCAACGCAGCGCAAAAGAGAAAGAAAGTGAAATAGAGAGAGAGAGAGAGAGAAGTAATAATCAAAATTCTGTTGGTGCAACCAGTTTTCAATTTACAACAAAATAAACTCGATACAAAATGTGTATAATACAGACAAACAAACCCGTGAAACAAATAAATCAGCATTGACAAACGGCATCATAAAAATTCAATCAACACTTTCAAAAAGATTTCCAGATAAATTCAATTGAAATACAGCCCGAAATTCAACCGTTGCAACTCAAGTTCAATAGCATCGCAGCAAATGCTAAACTTGATGGAATTTCTAAACAGCTGACAGAAACTCGAATGCGTCATTTGACAAAACATTGAACTCAATTTTGGCAGACATTTTAATATATGTATATATAAATATATTAATATAACTTCTTTTTTTCATTTCAATAAATAAAGAAATGCAAATAAATAGCCAAATTTGTAGATAATTTAATTATGACATCGAGAAGACAACGAACTCATAAAAAGTAGCTTAGAAAAAATTATTTAGATAAGGAAACACAGAATACCCTATGTAAACTTGTACTTTAAAATACTTTTTATGTTTTATTTTTAAACCAATACCTTCTAAGCACATAATCAATTTTAAGCGAAGATCTTCAATAAATATAACATATAGCCCATATCCTGATACAATTATCCTTTCTATCCATTATAATTCATAGTTTTCTATTCTCTTCTCTTCTTCTTCAAATTTGTATAACTTAAGAAGTTAAATTTTGTGTATTTTATGTCTAATATATTATATTATGTTATCTATATCTATATCCTAACCTGACATACTTCCTGCCAACTTAAATTGCTCCTTTTCTACTCTCTTCTCCATTTACTCAATATCTAATCCATCAAATCGTATAACTTTCTCTGCCCCTCTTCCCTTCCTTATTATTCCTAAACTCCCTTAAACGCTCGTCAATCATAGGGTATCCCGACAGTCATTTGGGTTTTTGGGTCAATGAGCTAGAGGCTGAGGCTTTTCAAGTATTTAGCCCGAAAGCAAAAATAAGAGAGGAACAAATACTGTCCGATTTGTCCGTGGAGCATTGACACCTTATTTTTAGGCTGGCTGAGTTCTAAAAGCGCAGTTCATTCACAGCCGGAATGAGACGAAATGGCCAAGCGGCATAAACCAAAAACGATTAGGCAGATAAGGGCTTAAAAGATATGCCACAAAGTCCCCAACAACAACAACAGCAGCAACAACAACGGTGTCGGTGGCGCAATGACAGAACAACAAAAGTGAAGTGAAAAAAAATACAGGCAGCGAAACAAACGACAAACAAAAATGAGACCAATGAAATGTTTGTTTACCCAAAAATTAGGGTCAGGGCTAGAGCAGGCAAATGACGACAGTAGACAGACAGACTGACAGACAGACAGAGAGAGAAAGAGAGAGCGATAAACCGTATTTGGTTGCTTTCTTATCCGCTGTCTGGAACTCAGTAGCTGTAGCTGTATCTGTGTCATGCGAAAGCGAAAAAATATTTTTATTCTTTTTTTTTTGTGAATACAAATTGAGATATTTAGCAACCCCGCCGCTTGCCTTCCAACACACAACCAGACAATAAGCACATAAATGCAAGTTTGTTCATGACTCTCATTCTAATTTCATTTTCAAATGTAGCCCCCCAAGCTCAAATGTGTTTGCTCTCTTTGTATCCCCCTCACACTCATACGCACACTTCACACTGCCCGGCTGCTCTTTTTTCTCTTTCGCACTCGCAGTCTCGCGCTATGTGACTGTCTCTGGTTTGCGCCAGACGCCAACAATTTTCTATACACCCGAAAATACTGCAGCCCGCCGGCCATTTTGTTTTTGTCTGTGTCGATGCTTTTTTTTCGGCAATTTCATTTTTGCCATTGTTCTGCTTTGTTGTTGTTGTTGTTTTTGCTGTTGACGTGCTGTCTACTGTCTGCTGCCTCTCGCGCCTTTGCCTTGACGCCCCCATCGTCAGCTGGCAAGCCACGCTCCATTCCCCCCGCCCCCGCCACACTCTAAAAACCCAACCAAGTCGACGTCGTTGCTTTTTGTTGCTGTTCTCTGGAGCGCAAAAACGTGTCGTTGTCAATTTTGCTGTTTTTGTTGTTACTTTTTATTCATGTTCTGTTTGCGCACATATTTGCAATTCTTTTGCTGCTGCTGCTTCTGTCTACAGCATTTGTTTAAGGTTTTTACAACGTTTGTTTCGTTTTTCAATCTGCTATTCTCTTCTTCTTTTCTTTTCTTTTCTTTTTTTTTTGTGTTGGAGATTTTGAAAGCTGAATATGTAAATTAGTGAAGAGAATTTTGAAAATCTAAATATTTGATTATCTATTTTGGCGGCATATACATTCAATCGGTCCTGTGGCGCAATGGATAACGCGTCTGACTACGGATCAGAAGATTCCAGGTTCGACTCCTGGCAGGATCGCAGAAGAATCATTTTTTTAATTTTCAATATTTTGATAACTTTGAATATTTAAATTTCCAAATACAGTTTTTGATAAGAATAAAAAATGGTTAACTATAATATTATAGAATCTAAACGAAGAACTTTTCAAAAAAGGTACAAATATATAGCTAGCTGTATGTAAAGACATTAAAATCTATGATTCCTAAAACCTAGTAGGAAGGAAACACCAATAAAAGAAAGAAATCAATTATTGTTAACAATAAAATCAAAAAATTGATTTGTCGCCCAACGTGGGGCTCGAACCCACGACCCTGAGATTAAGAGTCTCATGCTCTACCGACTGAGCTAGCCGGGCACTTGTCGACGTTCTGGCCAAAATACAATTTGTAGACAGTGGCCAACAACTATTTACAGAACTAACAAGCAAATAGAGAAGTGTGTAGAGGAATATCGACGCATAAATAAGCAGTAGACAAGAAAATCAAACAGAGAAATAAAAGGAAAGAAAGAAACTAAATAAAAACGCCCACGACTTACATTTTATTATATACATATTTATATAGATATATAGATAGGTCGGAAATTGAGGTCACATTGCGTAGCGTAATTTCGTTGACTTTGGCTACAGGTTGAAACTAATTAGCAGCTAAATAATTGATTTAATGTGCTTGATTGGCTGACTGCGTATTCTCAGGACCCCCCCCCCCCCCCTCTGCCTCTCTGATTACTGAAATGTAATCCCCATTGTTGTTGTTTTTGTAGTTGTTTTTGGAGTGCTTGTAATCACGACTAACTAACAAGTAATGCCCCACACAGTTCGCACCACCACCCCCTCCTCTCATTGTTGTCTATTGCAATTATATTGCAGTTGCACTTTTAATTACCCTTAATCAGTTGCGCCTGCTTTTTACAATTTGCTTTGTGCATTTCATTCACACATTCGCGCGCATTCATTGTTTGCCCTCTCGCTCGCTCGCACGTACGCTTGTGTGCTCGAAACTACAACAACTATTCATAGATTTCTATTTCATTTCACCCTGACCCACCGCAATAGTTTTCATGTATACCCCTTCCTTTTTTTTTTTTTTGTTTCTTTTTTTTTTGTTTTGCTCTCTCTCAGTCGACGCCGGCAGCGACTGCAGCTACTAAAACAACAACAACAAGTGCCAACTATTTATGGCAAATTTCATGTGTAGTTTTAGCTGCTGCCGCTTTCTTTCGCTATTTGCTGTGTGTGTGTGTTTTTTTATACTCTTGATTTTATTTTATTTATTTATTATTATAAAGCATGTTTATCGAACTTGTATATAAATATATACATATATTTATTTATTGGTTTATCTGCTTAATCTGTCTGTCTGTTGCTTAAGCTATTCAACTGTTAATTTTCAACTTTGCTGTAGTCCTTTTTAGTTCTATTCGCACACAAGCATAAATATATATTAAGTACTTAACTGTTATTACCCTACATTACAGGGTATTAGGTCTGCGACGCACTTATCATAAAAGTGGTAGTTTAATTTTTGCTTTTTTTTTGGGTATTTTATTTCTGTCTGCGGTTCATTGAGTTTCAGTTTCAGCGATAAAGCGACGCCGGCGCCGCCGCCAGCCACGCACTTTTTTACGCACACAACAACAAACACCATAACAAAAACAACAACAAACATTTTTGTTGGTGTCACAAAAGTTTAGCAAGTGCAAAAAAAATATTTCATGCAGACAGCTGTGTGTGTGCGTGTGTGTGTGTGTGCGTGTGTATACAGTGCGTATGACTCATTACGCATACGCCGTGCTGTCTACGACGCATAAATATTTGCTTATTCATACGTAGCGTATACGTAATCGGTGGCAATTAATGAATGTTGCCACCATTGGAGCGTATCACATTTCAAATCAAATAGAAATGTGTGAAATTTTAGACGGGTGAGGGTAAAGATTTATTTATAATTCTTTTACTGTGATGCGGAAGGTAAAATCGGGAATCAACATTTTTTATCTCTCACAATTCTAAAGCTAGTCATCTGATTTGAAGTTTAGATTACCATTAACCCAAAAATCGTAAAAACCTATATTTTTTCCTAGGTAAGACAGGAAAATTTCAAAAACTGATTACTGGCAACCTTCAACGAGCGAAATTTACGAATTTGAAGGTCACATTCAACTCCGCCTTAAAAAATAAATCAATTTAACTGGCTAAAAGCTTTTCACCCACCTGTTATCAGCTGTCAGTAAACTAGTAATATCTTGTTTTTATTTGACAGCCTAATTTGTAACCGTTTTAGCCATAATTTCAAACAGTTACTCAGCCAAAAATTTGTTGCATTCATTTTCGATACGGAATTAAAGTAGAGAACAAATCAAGATTAAATGGATTTCAGAATTGAATATCGGTTTTGACAAATTTATGTCTGTTTAAGGTTTATTTCGGATTCCGGTTTTTGTACCAAATTTGATTTGTGATTCGGAATTAAACTAAAATTGATTATTGAAGTATTTTCAATAACGAGCTGTATTTTAAGTTTTAGAAGCAAATATTTAAAATTCTATACAATTCGAACAGTCTTTTTCTCCTAGTGTACAATTGCAAGTCTGCATATAAATTTCACTGTGCATTTGTATATTGTATACATTTTCATTAGCAATATATATATTGTTTTTTGGCAGCTCCTTTGCCCCCGCCTGATTATTCATTTCACATTTCGTTGTTTTATTTTATTTTCTTGTATTTTTATTTTCCTTTTTTTTTTGTTTTTTCGTTCCTTTGTTCTGCCATTTATTTTAGTGTGTTTGTGTGTCTGTTTGTTTGTATGTTTGTGTGTGTGGCTGCGATTTGAAAAGCTTTGTTTGAATTTCACACATATGCACATAATATAAATATGTGTACCTATGCATATATAGTATGTATCTGTATCTGTAGCTGTAAGTACACGTATCTGTTAGGTACACATATGCAGTTTGCCTTTTACTGCTCTGGTTTTCGCTTGAATTTTGTGAGTTTGCTTTTATTTTATTGCCATCTTTTTTCTTTTTGCCATTTTGGGTACGTATTATCAGAATTTACTGCGTCTTTATTGTTCATTGTTTTTTCTTCGACCAACAAAAATATTTGTGTTTGCAATGCATTCAAATTTTGTGTATTTATTCGAGCGATGCACAAGATTTTGAAAATAAATATGTAACACATAAATAAACGTGATGAAATATGATGGATTTGTAGTATTTTTATTGGTTAATTATTCCAACTTTAATTTGAATTAAAATTCTATGCTGAAAAGTAATTTTCAAGCTTTCAATTACAATTTACTCCCCAAACATTTCAAAAGAGAACGAGTAAAGCATGTGGCATGAGAAAAGCTACTTCTAATTACATCATTATAATCAGCTCACATCATTTTTCGTAATCCGTTTAACATCTGTCATCTTTTGTTATTCCCATTTCCACCTATTTTTCATATGTGTACGAATCAAAACAAAAACACTCCACGAGTGCATTGCCTCGCATTATTTCGCTATTAATCATCGAAGGGAGGATATATATATATATATATACACACCTCTATCTAAGCGTACAGTTAGGGCCATAAAACATCAATCAAATATCGAGCGAAAGAAATAAATAAACAAATCTTGCCACCGCCCCCTTTTTTTCTGTGCGCCTCTCTTTCATCAACTTGGATTACTTTTAATTAATGGCCTTTGTTTCATTGCTTTTCTGTTTGTGCTAAAACTTTTACTATATATATACATACACAGTATATATATATATGAACACATGTGTGTGTGTGTGTATTTATTTTATGGGTAGATTCGCGTATATATTCGTTGCACTCGGTTGCGCCATTTGTTGAAAGATAAGCGTCGACGTTGCGAGCTGTTAAATTCATTTCAATTTGAAAGCGAGAGTCTTCATGATTGTTTACCAAGTACTGTAAATGAATGTATCTATGAATATATTCATCTATGCACTCGTATTCATTGTACTGCAATATATTAATGCGTTTATATAAATAAAATTTTATTGGGCTTCTAGTTGAAATTATCTTGCAGTTTTGTTAGTCATTTGGCTCTGAAATGCCTGAGTTTTTGGCTGCAAATCATGTCAAGTGGAATATTTTAGAATTATCAGGCATTTTTATTATATTACGTATACGTTTAAATTATAGTATTAGCTATTAATTTGATGTTAAGTATGCATGGTACTTATGCACATTGAGTGTTTAAATATATTCAAAATTGCATCATAAATGTGGTCATCTGGCTATAACGACTCGACGAGTAATATAGATCAAGAATATATATACCTTATGGCCTTGCAGCCGTCTCCTTTAATGCGTTATGACACAATTATAATACCCTATCGCCAAAAGTTAGAGACATGAGTAATAGACTATATTTATAGCGTAAGAAATGAAAATAAATTGCAATTTTGTGAAAATTTAAGAGTGAAAAATGCTTGGCAGATATTTTATTTATATAAATTTGTTAATTATTAATCAATGACCTTCAAAATCACGTTTAAAGAACAATTGAAAAACCTTTATTCAAACATATTTACACAGATGAGAACTTAACTTAAAAAAATCGTTCGCTCGGGAAATACTACAAAAAAAATCATTCTTCTAATCTAAACTATTGTTAAACTATAGAAAACAACTAAAAGTAGGCAACATATTTAGCTGCAACAAGCTAACAAAACTATTAATTCTATGTCAGATCCATTTCTCACTTGCCCCTTGTGCACCATCATCTCTTTCCCTCCCAAAATATTGACCATAAATTCTATATCAGATCCATTTCGCTATATCTCTCTCTCTCTCTCTACTGTTCTTTCTGTCACTTTTCCCCTCTTGCAACCACCATCCCCTTCGTATCCCTTGTCGGTGTCATCAGCTGTAAGATGAGCTCATCATTTGTGATATTAATGTGCTAGATGAGAAGTCATTCATTGATAAATACTAAACACAACACCACCTAGGCAATTAGGCAAGAAAAAAAAATAATAAAAAAAAGAAAGAAGAAAAAAAATATATATTTTTGTTATATATTTTTTTGTTGTATGGCATTTCAACTTGTTTTCGCGGCATTTGGCGGCCATTTTTTGATGACGCGCAACGCGGCCACAAAAGTGACTTACTGCCACATACACATATATACATATATAAATATATATATATATATACAGCTGCAGAGCTACAGCTACACACAAATACATGAGCACGTGTCGCTTTTGTTTGGGGCCCCCGAAATTCGTATATTTTTTTATATATGTGTTAATGGGTCTCTGACCTGATTTAATAATAATAAATATCATGTCAGGTTCGTATTCATGTATGTGTGTGTGTGTGGAACAATAAATACAAGGCAAATAAATATATACAAACAGAAATGCATAAGCAATAAAAAAAAACACCATTTAAATTGCAATGAATTCAAGTTGCGGTTGAATTTATTGTTTATTCGATTCATTTAATGACAGTGTATAAAACATGTTATAAATAAGCCCTTAAATTGACTCGCAGAATTTCTGGAAGCTTCAACGAATTTCCTAACCGAAAATAAAAAAAATCCCCATAATTAAAAGTAATGAATCTCAACTAAAAACATATTAAATCAAAAATGTAAGTAATTTTTCAGATATTTAAAAATGTATTCAGTAATTTTATAAACCTGTGCACTAAATCAACTCTATAAATGTCTGATAGCATTTTTATCCATTAAAAACATGCTAAAAATAGGGCGTAGTCCAAAATGCAATTACTGTCCCATATTTTCTTTGAAATTTACGACAAAGCTAAATTCATTCGATGAATTTTCAAAATTACACTTAAAATCACACAAAATTTCAAAAACAAAAGATCGAAATTTTTCGACATTTATAAAAATCCAAATATACATATGTATATTAAGAATACATAAGTATGTGTACATATAACATACGTATAAACAAGACGGCAACCGAAAAATATAATAACAAAATTAAGCTAACAAAATGTCTTATCAAGCACTCAAAAAGAAAACAAAAAAAAATCTAAAGAAATTAAAGCATACAAATTTAAAAAATTTTGGAATTAGGCGAATAACAAATGTTCTATAAAATAAATAAAACATTATTAATTAGTATGAATATAAACGGAATTTAAGTCACATTTGTATTATTTCAAATAATTTTAAGAATTGATATAGCAGTGACTTTTAAAAATTAAAATTCTTTTGATTGCAGAAATCCCATAGATTGTATGATTCTAGAATTTTGAAGTTAAAGACCAAGATACTAAAAGAAGAAACTATAAATCTGTAAAATGACAAATTTCTAAAAAAAATTTCAAACATGGCACAACTAATGTTTAAAAGCATTTCTAGTTTTAATAGAAATCGATATAAAACTATATTATATAATTAAATATTATTTTTATTATTATCATTTCAATGAGTAATATCGTTGCATGAGTTATGACCACGCCCACCTGCTCTAAAAAAACAACCACCCACCCACAGCAATCATAGTTCAATATACCCCACAGGCCTCTTTGCGAATTTCGTGTACAATCGAAAATAAAACAACGCCAAAAAAATAATCAACAGCGTGTTTTTTTTTTTTTTTTTTGCTGCTCGCGTTTATGTGCGAATCTGTGTGAGGGTGTGCATTTGTATGCGTGTGTGTGTTATGAGACTGTGTGTGTGACCTTGAAAACGGTTGCTTTGTTGTTGCCACATTTTGGAAATTATCGCGCGTGTTTGACAGTGTGTGTGAGTGAGCGCGGAGAGTGTGTGTGCATGTGTGTGTGTGTGTGTGTGTGTGTTTGACTGTATTGATGAAATGAAAGTCGCTGCTGCTGCTGCTGCTGCTGCTGCTGCTGCTGTTGCTGTTGCCGTTCGTTGTTGTGTTCGTTGACAAAATGCAAGCAGCTAAAATTGAAATGCGTTCGCAATTATCGCAGTCGCCGTCGCTGCCATGAAATTAATTATCTTTTTACAGAGATGTACGATAAACATTTGCACCAGACAAAAAGCCAAAGTTCGCTGTATTAATTCAAGGCCAAGTGCAAAAATATTATATACACATATGCATACATACATGTATACATATATGACAACAACAAGAACAGTAATATTGCCAATACGAGCTGAACTGAGAGTAAAAATACAACGCAAACAGCGAAAGCGCAACTGAAATGAGTAAAAGGAAATAACAACAACAAAATAAATGCACGATATAAATAACAACAACAATAATAACAGCACACAATGTGCAGAGGTGAAAGACAGAGACAGAGCGAAAGAGAGTGAGTGCAATGCAAGTAATGAGAGAAGAGCGAGAATGTATTAAATTTAAATTTATACGGTACATTTTAATATTATATTTGTAGCTAAGCTGCACAAATATTTCGAAAAGAGACAATTGTCTATTTTCGGTAAATTCATCAATGGAGCAAAGTCCTTTCAGTTGGCATTTGAATCATGTTGAAAAATGTCAAGAATTTGTGAAAAACACGACAAAATATAAATGAAAAAATAAGTTAAGGAAAGAAGAAGAAAGACTTTTTAGTAAACGTTGCTTCACATCTAAATACACTTGCAAAATCATAGAAAACACATTCTAGTTGTATGAACCCTACATTTTTACCTATGCCAAAGTTTAATTTTTTAGTTATTATTTTTAGAAGTTTGTAAAAAAAGAAACAACTTGTTTTTGTTTTTAAATTAAATTTAAGGCAAGCTATAAGCAAAAATACAACTAAATATGAATAAATATTATAACCAGTTAACTTTAACTTTAACTAACTCAAACTTAAAATAACTTTAGATGTAAAATGCTCAATAAAGTCATTTCCAGTTTTATTTTCATTTGTTATGCTTATCGCAAAAAACCTTTTAATAATTTGCTGCACACATAAAATAACTTCTCCATTGACATATGCAAATAAGGACATATAAATATATTTCATATCCCAACAGGCATATTTTCCCCCCGTTTATTTATGTTGATGATTTGATGTTTTCGCAATCGAAATATGCACAAATCAATAATGTTTTACTCTAGCTACATTTTGTGGCTGCAACTTAGAGGGTTTTCCCCTCATTAATGCCAATCAAATGCTGGACAAAAAAATGTCAATCAACTGGACATAAAATTGTGGCGCCTCAAGGGAGGGCGGCTCAAGGCTCATGGCAAATAGATCCAAATGCAAATTGAACTGTCACAAAATCCTCAACAACAAGAACAACAACAACAAACAGCAACAAACCGTTGTTGGTTGTTGTATGTCGTGTTAATCCAAAATGATAGGGCTGTGAGGCGAACACAAGAAATCCATTTGTGGACACGTAGATCACGTAACTGGTCTGAAATACCAAGTGGGCGTGGCTTCTAACATTATTTATTGGAGCTGCGACTGCAAACAGAATAAAAAACAAACCACACAGAAAAACAACAAGAACAAGAGCAAAGACTACAGAATATTATCATCTGCATTAGGGACACACAATCATAATCATCCTATTTTAAAATTCACATGAATTTCAAGGACAAACTGAGTTTTTTTTTTCACTTTTGGGTTTTGTTTTTTCCGTCGTGTTTTTTTTTTTTTTTGTGTTTGTTTTGCAGGAATTAATTGTGCGGGTTCTCTGCATGTTACGCACACAAGCAAACGTTGCACTTATTGTGCACATATATAGTATTATATATGTATATATGTATTTGTTTATATATATGCCTGTTCAAAACAGGAAAGCCAAAAAAAAAGAAGCAGAAGCAGAACCCGGCACAGCGTCATCTTCTCTTGTGTGCGCTTTGTGCTAATGGCATTTGGCCTATTTATGCTTCCACGTATTCACACACACACACACAAGTACATACATACATACATACACACATATATATCTGTTTAGCTTGGGATATTAGGTAACGTTTGCGCTTCGCTTTAGCTCCGGGGGTTTCAAATTTGTTTTTAACCCTTCAACAGACGCAGGGTAACTTTTCAATTTTTTTCGTTTGTATTTTTTTTTTTTTGGTTTTTTTCGTTGCTCTTCAAGCATTTTGAGTTGTTGTCGTCCATTTGTGCAGTTGAAAGTTAATTAGGTTACAAGCGCAGTGGGTTAACAGGGTGTTTCATTTAGGGGTCGAAGCTTAAACTTTTGTTTGTGTAAGTTGACTTCTTCGAATCGATGCTGAACTAAACGCAAGCTGACTGGCAAATCTATTTATCTACTTGGTCGTTTGTCATCCACCCTTTAAATTACAGTTAGAAAATCCTACGCTAATCACTCGACATTCGCCAACGACCATACTACGCTGAATACATCGGTTCTCGTCCGATCACCGAAATTAAGCAGCGTCGGGCGCGGTTAGTACTTAGATGGGGGACCGCTTGGGAACACCGCGTGTTGTTGGCATCGTCCAAAAAACATTTTTTTTTTTTAAATTTACTGAAAAAGTTCTGAGTATTTTTTTTACAATTTTATTCACAACTTATCACCCAAATGGCTCGAAATATTTTTTAGAAATTCAAATGCAATTCTCAATCAACTTTGATTGATCATAGTAAGATTTATGATTGATTTTTCATTTTTCATTGTTGTTAACCACTTTTACAATCAATCACATTTAACAGCACTTGCTGCTCCTTATATAAGTTTTGAGATCTCTACTCATTCCTCGATTTCCAATAAGAACTCAGAGCACCCTGTATTCGTTTACTCCAATACCAATGGGTTGCACGCGCTTTTTTCTACCCATATACTCGCAACGAGCATAAGCAAATATATATATATATTTATATATGTATGTGTACATAGGGACTCATGTGTAAGTTTTCAAGATCAAGGTCAAGCCATATGTATATATCAATCGAGGCTTATGTACAGCAGAACGAAGAAGAAGAGAAAGCAACAGTGGAGAATCGCAAACATGTGCCCGCTCACACATATATATACATATATATATATATATATATATATATTTATACACATACAAACAATGGAACTCTGGCCTCTGGTCGCATTTTTTTTATTTTAATTTTTTTTTAACAACCCCTTTTTTTGTGCAGACCATTTGACACACTAAAGCCAGCCGCACACGTTAATAATGATAATGATAATGATGATGTTTGCCGATGATCAAGTTCCTTGTGGACAATGGGCAGACAAGTGTACCTGCCAAAGAGACCAATAAGAAGCAGCAGCAGCAGCAGCAAGAATATCAGAAGAGCAACAGCCAAAAAAAAAAAAAAACAAAAAAAAAAGCAGCTGCTGTCGGGAGACCTTGAACAAAAGTCCAGACAACAACAACAACAACAAAAACAACCGCAGCGACAAATTTTTGCAAGAGACGTGAGATCGGTTTAAGTTCTTTAGTTTTTTTATTTTTTTGGTCAAATTCTAAGGCATAATCAGGAAATGCAAGCCACAAACAACAAGCTGGAAACCAGTTTCTCTTATGTAGAGAAGAAACCTTCTTCTTCTTCTTCTTCTTCTGCTAACTTTTTACTTAAAGCCCAGACAGCGACTGTTAGACAGACAGAGTGAGCGAGAGAGAGAGAGATAGAGACAGATAGAGGGAGAGCGAGAGGGTGTAGCCGTTATCATATTTCAGGCACATGATTCAAATTGAAATTCATCGCTGGAAACCTTGAAAAGCAACAACAACAACAACAACAATATTAACTTTAGTTTTGCGTGTCCTGCACAGATTAAGACAGAGCAGTTTGTGTTTCTTCTTCTTCTTCTGGTTCTTGTTCTTCTTCGTCGATTTCTGGGTTTGGTTCACTCTGCTTCTACTTCTGCTTTGGGCCTTTGGGCTTGGCTCTGTCTAGACATTTTTTGGTAAGATACTAATTGCAGTCATTGCTCAATCGATCCCATCGATTTTTGGCCACATTTCGCTCTTGTTTTTGTTGTTGTTGATTTGGGTTTCTCTGGAAAGTGCCCGAGGCGAGTTGCTTATGCTAATATTAACTGGTGTCTGTGTGCACTCTGCTGAAATCTGAGGCAGACAATTGGGTGCAGAATTTCTTATGCAACTAACAGTTAAACACCCATTGGTTATATGATATAAGCATGCGATATATATTTACCTCAAGAACCCTTTCAAACATATCACATAAAATGATGATAGAAGTCGTTGGCTTACCTGAAAGGAAAAGTATTCAACAGTTTGTTAGAATTCATAAGAAATATATTTAAATTAGAATGTATCTTTAAATTATACATTTGACTATTTATATAAGAATTATTATTTTATTCCCCATATCAAATCCAAAGCTTAGCATTCAGCTATCTTATATTGCCCTCACATACTTTTATTTAAATATCCCGAATTGTTCTTAATCTAAATTCTATTAATTAATTTAAAAAATCTTTCAGCAGTTCTTAATTGTATTTTAGACTTGGGAGCATTGCATATTGTCAAAATAATGTTCTCTTTACAATTTTCTAATCTTTATAGTCTTACTCTCCATTTAGAGACTTTCATATCGCTTTCCTTTCACCACTTTTCTCTCAATTTATTTTTTATATCGTTCATCGATGTTGAATATATTTAATAAGCCAACTTTTACAATTTAACTTGCCTTTCAATGGTTTTTCCTTTCAACTTTGTATACCCGATATAAAGTACAATTTTTGCTTAATAATCTGATACGATTTTTGGCTATAAGTAAGTTGTCACAAGCCAGAGCCTTTATAATCTTTATGCGATATTGACATTTTGTTATAATTACTTTTATGTACCACAAGCTACTCAAGTTTACCAATTTCATCTTGTTGACTTGTTGTGTCTACCAAGTTTCTTAATCATTATGGAGTTTTTTTTTCTCTGCTTCTTTCGTACTCAACCTCAACCTCAGCTCACATATTTTACCACTCACAACCTTTTTCTTTTTCCCTAGCTTTTTACCATTTCTGAACGAACCCCCACCACCACCGCTTGAAACGTCAACTTTCCTCTGAGTTTGTCGACTTTCCCAATTCCAATCCCAATCGAATCTCTCGCTTATGCCGAGGAGGAGATGGTCCCATCTGTTGTGAACTGCTTCGACCTTGTGGCTGTCATTAGCATATGTATGTATACATACACATATATTGAAGATTAATGAGGCAAACACCGACGCATTGGGTGCACTCAAGCTGACCATACATATAAATAACCAATTACAGATCCCAGACCGACCAGCCATACTCTCCACACATACTTATATTTATTTTATACATAACTCAAAGCGCAAACGTCAAGAAAATGTACGCAAAATTGGGCGTAAAATCGTAGAGCAGCTGGAGCACAAGCATTTCAAACTTGCTACATGCCACAAAATTCAATCCTTCTTCTTCTTCATCATCATGTTCATCTAACTGGGGAGCATTTTATTTGTGCAGACATTGCGCATACGCCACATTGAACACGCAGCAGGCAGGAGGCACGCTGCATGAAGACCCAATTGCCAGTGAAATTGAAAAAAAAATAAATAAATAAATAACAAGCCAAAGTCCTTCGGAGAAGAGAGAGTGGGGGCACGAACAGATACCTATTATTAGATTCGATTTATTGTGCACTCTTCTGCGTCTTTCTTCAAATACTGATTGATGCATGAAGTTAAGAATTGCATTTAAAAATATTTGAATAATTGCGGCTTAAAAATCGATAGTTATCGATTTAAGAAATAATACAGAAATGGTCGAAAAGTACATATAAAATAAATTTTTATTGTTCCATAGCTTATGAAAGCTAAAATATTTTATTTGTTCCCCTTAAAGCGGAAAGAAAACTAACTATGGTAAGGGAAAGTGTGATATCGATATATTTACATCTATTTTGGATCAATTGATGCCAAAATAAATCTAAATTAGATCTCAGCTATCTATATTATAAAAGAATAATCATAACAAATATAATCTCTGTAGATATTTAAACTTCATTTATAGGGCTAAAAAAGAGAAGGCTCTGATATCATTATTTATCGATTCTAGGAATAGACTACTATAATCTACTACTGGATAAACATATGACCCCTTCTGGCGCCTTAAGATCTTCAATTCTGACAGATTTACATAAATAAGTTTGAATTGCATTTCGTTATTTATTGATTTGTGTAAAATAGGGTTAGTTATCCACTGAAGACTGTAAAATCGACTAAGTTTATGCCGCTGATCAACTTATCATACCCATTTCATACATTTCTTTTAATGGGTATACTAAATCGAGAATTCTACTGTGTGTCTCGGGACGTCATTGGGTCCCCGTGGCACATTTTAGGCATTTGTGCGTTCGCTTTCTTAAGTGCCTCGCCTGAGCTCATCCCATCAACAACCTCAATCCACCAGCAGACACCATACACATTCCACATCCGACAAACATCCTTTATTCTTCGTCCTTGTCTGCGTTCGCATTGCGACTAACAGCCTTGGCATGATTTCATTACATTACGCGCTTTCCTTCTCTTATCACTTTTGCTCTCTTTACCTTCCCCTTTCCCCCTCTCTCTCTCTCTCTTTCTCTCTGTCTCTGTCTGTGTGCTTGGCTTTTTATGGGTCGTTGCTTTTGGGGCGGGCTCCTCGTTGCCCCGTTTCGTTTGCCCCGCCGCGCACCGCCAGACACATCCCGCAACTGGGACTGTGACTCTGAAGTGAAAGCGCGTAGGAGGAGACAAGGCTCAAAAAGGACACACGCACAATGCAATATGGCCACGATACGAAGCAATCAACGCTATAGAATGTAGAATGTAGAAAAAAAAACTAAACTGAAAATAAAACCGAAAAACAATCGATATTTTTCGGGCCGACAAGCGTTTTTTTTTTTGCCATTTTATTTTAGTAGCTCACCGAGAAAAGCAGCAGTTTTCATGGCCAGGGCCAAGGCTGGAAATGGAAATAGGGCGGCACAGACTGGAACTGAGGCTGCGCAGGGCGTTGCCTTAAGGGCGAGAAGGGAACAGTATGCGTCTGGCGTGGGTGTGGTAGGGTGGGTGGCGCTACCTAAAAGTTTATTGTCTGGGTTTAGCCTTCAACTTGGCTGGCGATGCGATGCCAAAAACCGACGTCGGCGGCGACGGCGATGTCGACTACGACGCTGTCTGGTGACCTTCAACTTTCAACTTTATTAGCATTGTCAGTCAGACCGAGCGCCACCCACTTAACTCCCACATCCTACCTCCTCCCAGCAACCACCCACTACGACTCAGTCCCCGTTTTATTGCTTTGTCTGTGCGCATTTTTGGTAATTTCAAGGCTTACTTTTCGCTCATCATTTCGGCCCAAACCCCAATTTTGGGTGTCTGCCATGCGCGACCTTGAAAATGGTCACGTTCTCACGTGAAAGGTGAAAGGCACGTACATAGCACATTTATATTTGCTTGTTTGTTTGCTTGTGTGTGCGTATTTCGCTTGAACTCGCGTCTAATTCAGTTTGAGGTCTACAAATTTCGGTTTTCCTTGTAGTGATTTTATGCCACATTTTAGAAATATTTATATTTCTGCATAGCTACCTTCTTCCCCCCATTAAACAGCCCTGCATATTCCCAGACACAGCAAATAGGTTAATAAACTGGCTCGGAACTGCAAAGACTGCCTAATCCCTATCCCTTTCATACTGTAGACAGAATATAACAAGTTGAAGCTTAATTCTCTTTTGGGTGTTTAGGCAACATTTGGTTAAGAAAAAACCCAAACAAAGCAGACAATACTAGAAAATATAGGAGAATTCTGGGAATTCACAATACGAAGGTCCAGAATTTCAAATTATAATACAAAGTTAAGCTACATTAAAAATAAATGGAGTAGGAGATTAGAAAAAGGTAAGTTCCGCCAAAAAAAAAAGTGTTTTTGGACGACGCCAACAACACGCGGTGTTCCCAAGCGGTCCCCCATCTAAGTACTAACCGCGCCCGACGCTGCTTAATTTCGGTGATCGGACGAGAACCGATGTATTCAGCGTAGTATGGTCGTTGGCGAATGTCGAACGCTTAACAAACTGTTTTATGCCACATATTGGAAAGTTGGAGTTGGGAATTCCTGAAGCTTACAATGTTAATGGGGTGATTAACAGTTCAGAACATTACAAATTGACGTATAACCAAAGGGTCGCGATATTCTATGAGTATTTTCCAGAAAATAAATTGCTTTTATAGTTAGAGGACTCTACTAAGCATTTTATGTATCTACTAAATAATTTGACCACAATATTTTTGTGTAAGTAAATCAATTTTAATTTTCCCTGTCTGAATAACTTATATTTTTGAAAATTTTGTTATCCAAATAACTTAGCAGTAGTAAGTACAAAGCTTTTAACTTTACTGCTAAGTAAAAAGCTTTTAATTCAAAGGCGCCATCTGTGCGCAATTATTGATAACCTTAGCCTGTGCACACAAACGAACACCAGATGGCGCTGCTTGCACAGCGCACGCATGCTTTCGCACGCACTCACCTGTTTTGCCATTTGGACTATATGGATCGTAGCTGCCAGCTGACATTGGCGATGCATAACCGTTGGACATGTTATAACTGTGATTCTGCGAACCGGGCGACGGCGACAACGGCGGCGCTGAGCTGGGCACACTGCCGGGACTTGATGTTGACATCCAATCCTCGGGCCTGCAATGAAATGCAGCAAGTGTGAAAGAATGCAAGAGGGACAGAGCTGAAAGCTCTTTTCTTCTTTTACTTACGCATCGAGACGCGCTCGCTTCGTGGGCACAAAAGCCAAATGCCCGTTGGAGTTGGAGGAAGAAGATGCTGCAGCCGCGGCAGCAGCAGCAGCGGCCGCTGCTGCCGACGTTGACGCTATGCCACTGCTGCTATTACTGTTGTTGTTGATGGTCAAGGCGATGACGTCAGGCATGGGTTCGGTCTTAATTGTTGTTGTTGTTGTTGCGGGCGTGGCAGTCGACGTCAACGTCGACGTCGTCGTTGTGGCAGTTGTCAATAGCTTTAATTTATCCTCAACACCATTTGCACGGGTCAAGGTGGCATTGCTGATGCTGCTGCCAGCGCCGGCAGCGGCGGCGGTGGCTGCAGCAGCGGCTGCGGCTAATTGTTGTTGCAACAAAATGTGACTGGGTATTTGGGTTGTTTGTTTTGGTTTGCTTTGTTGTTGTTGTCCAGTTGTTGGCTGTTGTTGCTGCTGCTGTTGTTGTTGTTGTGTGGCATTCAAACGGTACATTTTGCCTGCTGCATGTATTTTTTACAAGCTGTAAATTTTTGTGGTTGTTCTTCTTGTGGTGGCGTTTGACAACATGGCCACGCCTTCATGTTGCTTATAAGCATTTTATTTTACATAGTTTGTCAGTTGCCGTATAGCTGCAATAAAAAACCAAAGTTAGAAATATTATTTGAAAAATATGTTAAATCGAATTTAATCAAAAAGGAAATCCCGCCCCCGGGTGGACTCGAACCACCAACCTTTCGGTTAACAGCCGAACGCGCTAACCAATTGCGCCACGGAGGCTGCGTTTACAGCGCAAAATTTGTGCATACTTTAAGCCAAAAGCACACACTTAAAGCTTGGCAAAAGCATGGCATTTCTTTAATGAAAAAGTGCTTTAGTGAAAAAGAGCTTTCACTGCTTTGACTGTGTTTCGGCTACACTGCTTACTAAAAAAGCGACTTTAGACGCTACTGTCTCAACTGCCTCCGTGGCGCAATTGGTTAGCGCGTTCGGCTGTTAACCGAAAGGTTGGTGGTTCGAGTCCACCCGGGGGCGACTTATATTTTTATTTTAATTATTTTTTTTTATATATTATTGTTAAAATAAATCAATATATATTATTTTATTGACAAGTATTAGGTGCTTTTATATCTCAATATATATATTTTTGCTTTAATTAATTATTAAGGTTTGCAATTTTTCTTCCCATATATATATTTTTTTTTTAACGACTCGCATGACTAAATGTCAATTACCTGACGCTAAACGGGGTCAATGCAGCAGTTTAATGCACCTTAAGTACTCGTCGTAATAATTGCAAGTGGCATGCAACCACCCAATCCGTCCCACTTCTCTTTCTCTCTCTTTTCCTTTCCCTCGCTCTGCCCTTTGTTGTTGTGCTTTATTATTTCTAGTTCTATTCTCAAATGAACGCATGGCCACGCCTCTTTTGACAACCCACACACACACATACACACAATTATCAATAAGCACACACACAAACACAGTTGGAGATGTGTGTGTGCGTGGTTTAAGCATATTGACCCAGAATCCTTGATAAGGTCGTCGCTCAACACGCCGACGTTGACCCAATTTTGTTATAGCTTCTCCACTTTTATATAAGGACACATGTCCCAAGGGAATCATGACAACGGGGAGGCCATGGGGTTTATTTGAGTGTGGGAATAGATTTGTTATAAATATGATTATCACACTTGTGGCTGCCACTGCGGAATTCAATTTAGTTGCAAAATTCTATTGACAAAGGAATTGTACAATTTTCTATGCTAGCTGTTTCCTCAAAAATACATCTCATTGATATTGCTCGACTAAGAGTTATGTTTGAATATGTATACTATATACAATAGATTGTCGTTAAGGTTTCTCAAATCAAAATCGAGTATCCAAGTTATCAAATAGTTATATTTAAAAATCAACTCAGTTTCTATTAAATGTTTACTGATTATACCCGGCTTGAGCCACTAATTTATGTACAGGGCATATAGATAGAAATTGGCAAATTGAAATCTATTTATTCAACACACAGTTGATGAAAATAGAATTTATTTCATTTTCTGTTTGTTGTTGTAATTGGCAAAGTTTATTCGCCTTTTGTCGCTGACATGTTGCACTTGCACTCAA
The DNA here is from genome assembly GCA_037043585.1 of Drosophila mimica. Classification (NCBI taxonomy): domain Eukaryota; kingdom Metazoa; phylum Arthropoda; class Insecta; order Diptera; family Drosophilidae; genus Drosophila; species Drosophila mimica. The sequence goes on along the minus strand of JBAMBE010000361.1, from coordinate 3,851,260 downwards.
TTCTAGTATTATCCCGACTGCAGTCTTTTTTGTTGTTTTTGCTATTGTTATTATTGTTGTCTGTCTGTTTGTCTATTTATCGTATGACTAAACAAAACTGTCTGAAAACTGACTGCCACCCCTTCACTGCCCCCGCTCTGACACCTGCCCCCCGCCTGAATGACCGATGGACCGACGCTGTAAACGATGCATTTCCGTTGCAGTTTTATTTTTGAAAAGCGAGGAAGAAAAGTGCAAAAATAAAACAAAATAAAAAATAAAAAAAAGAGAGGGAATTTAAAAAAAAAAAACTCATTTGCATTGCCAATTGGCGCGCCACACAAAACAGCTGCAATTTATGCACATTACAATTAGCAAAAAAAAGACTTTCAGTTCTTCTTACTCTCTCATAATCTTTTCCCTCTCCCCCCTTTATTTACTTTTTCGAGTGCAATGAATTGAATGAAGCTAGAAAAATGGGGTGGCGAAAAAATGCAAGGGAAAATAATTTTTGCATAGTTGTGAAAAGTGAATCTAAATGAGTAATTATCATTAGCTGACTGCGCTTAAATTAATGTACATCTTTGAAATAAATTCTGCAGTTACAAAAAAAAAAAAATTTATTTATTTAAAATTTATTACCTACTATGTCTACTCACCAGTTTTGCATGCCGTTTGTTCAACAATCCAAATAATTATTTTTAATTTATATATTTTTTCAGTTATATTAATTGTCCGTACATATGTTGTAATATTTCACCAAAATCTGTAAATAAAAGTAATAAGCAGTTGGTCAGTCGGCCATCAATCAATCAAATTATATTGCGACACTTTAAAATATAGCTGTATTCAATTTCGAATAATCATAATTCAAATGACATTTAACACACTGTGCGCTATTGCACTGAGAGAGCGCCAAGAGAGGAGCTCGAGAGAGCGTGAAAAACTTCCAGTTGCCGAGGGAGATTGTTTGTCAAGAGAGTGAGAGAGCACGACATGCAATTGGGTCTCAGTCAAATGGCAACGCCGACAGCCACCTCCTCCTTCACTCTCACCCTCCCCCTCCACATCCTTAGCAAGACACAGACACGTGCATTTCAGCAATTTTTATTGACAACAAAAAAAAAAACAAAAGACACAACGCAGCAAAATGTTTGAATGAATTAATTTTTTCAATGTGCACATTAATTTTCGCATTTAAATTCTTTTTATATGTAAGTGATTTGATAAACATTACACGCGCCACAAAAACCTGAACAACAATGAAACGCACACACTGCCTCTTTCTCTTTCTATTTCTGTCTTTCTCTCTCTGACTGTCTTTTATTATTGCACTCCCAGTTTCAACTGTTTCTAGCGCTCTCTCAGAGAGCGCCAAACAACTGCATAGAAATGACGTGTGGGTGGGCAGAAGGGCGACAGGGAGGAAGGTAAACGTCACTCGCTGACAGCATGGCATGGACTGCAGCAGCAGCAGTAAGAAAAACAACAACAACACACACACACACACACACATGCTGCTGCATTTTTGCTCTCTCAATTTCGGTTCTGCGGCGCTCTCCCAGTAAACAATGCGAGCCAACAAATGGAATGGAATTGTGAGTGAGAGAGGGAGAGGAAGAGCAACGTCACTCGCTGGCAGCAGCACCAACAACAACAACAGCATTTGGCACGGCACAGTTTTTTTTAGTTGCTTAGAAGTTTGCATACATATTTTTAATTTAACATAACACATGAATGTTTATTTATGTACATTCCCTGCTAACTAATAATATTCTGTTAACTAACATTATTTGAAAATGATTTCGTTTGTTGTTCTGTTGCTGTTGTTCGCATAGAACTTTTTCTCAAGCAAATTGGAGGCACTCATACAAACGTGCACTCGCATAGATGACAAAAACAAATTCACACACACGCACTTAAACAGGGCACAGGGGCAGGGGGCGTTGGGGAGAATGCGAGTTGTGTTAATTAAACTAAAATTTGTTTCACTTTACGTTTTGTTTTGTGCTCTTATTTCCAGCACACAATTTGTTTCTTTATATGTAAGTATATTTTTTTTGTTTTCTGCACTTTTCAGCGACATAAGCGACGCGCAATGTAATTTTTATTACACGAGAGCCGCACATAAAAACTAAAACTAAAAGGCCGCCGTTGCCGTTAGCCCGTTGCTGCTGCTGCTGCTGCGGTTGCTGCTGCTTGTTACTCTCTCTCTCTCTCTTGGCGCTCTTTGGCGCGCCTCTCGATCTCTCTCTCTCCCATTCTCTCTCTGTTCTTGTGCGGGGGCGAGAGAGTGTGGAGAGCGCTGCTTGCAATTGTTATTGCTCTGTTGCTTTTGCTTGCGACGCATGCGCTCTGCTCAATTTTTCTACTTGGCAATGCTTTGACTGCTAAGCTGCGCTCAACTTTCGCGCGAACAAACAGCAATAACAACAACAACTGAGACATGCAGTAGCCAAAGCGGCAGCAATCGGGCGCTGTCGATATGCTGCACCGTGGTGTGTGCGCTGTGCATTTTATATGGAAAATTATTCTGTTTGTGATAAATCAGAAAATATTAATAATTTTGTATAATATTATTATTATGTTATTTATTTAAGAATATTAGTTATCTGATATCTCATTCGGTATACGAGACGCACTGTGCACCTAACAACTTTGAGCTTAGTGTGCGAAGCTTTTGTTTTAAATTATGATATTAATGTTATTTAAGAATGTTCGTTTTTTTAAATGCTCTGATTTTTCGTTGCACCAATTTGGCATTTGCTGTCCACTGTGCACTCATACACCATAACAACAACTTTGGGGCCAGCGTGCGGAACTTTTCAAAAAACTGGTTTTCGACTTGGGCTCATTGTGTGTGCTGTGCCTGCCTGACTGGCTGGTTATTGCTGCTGCTGCTGCTGCTGCCGCTTTCGGTTGTGTGTAGTTGTTATTGCTGCTGCTGCTGCTGTTGGTATTCTTTGGTTTCTTTTTCGTTGTGGTATTTAAGCTCTACTTGTTGTTGCTGTGCTTTTGACTTTGTAACACACTTTTTGTGTTGATTTCGCTGCCAACATCGTCGCCGCCGCTGCTGCCGCTGTTGCTGCTGCTATGTGACTTTTGATTTTAATGTTTTTTTTTGTTAATGGAATTTATGTTTGTACGTATGCATGAATGTATGTGTGTGTTTGCATGTGCATGTGTTTTTTTTTGCGCGTTTTGGTTTCTTTGTTGCGCTTAGTTGCTCTCTTCTATCTCTGTCCGTCTTGAGTGCATTAAGATTACGCTGACAATGAGACGCACACGTGTTGTTGTTGTTGCTGTTGTTATTGTTGCTGTTGTTATTGTTGCTGCTGTTGCTGTTGCTGTTTTCTTCATTTCGTGGGAATTTGGCAAATTTTTAAGTTTATTTTCAACACTTTAGACAAGTGAAAAGGTCAGGTGTTTTTGTTTTTTTGGTTTGAGCTTCAGGTGTATAGAAAGTTAAATCTTATAGTACATAATATGACTTAACTTATGTGTTGGTTTGGTTCATTGTTTATTGTTTTGCCGTGACTTTGCTTGGCCTGCATGCATCCAAAGGGGCAAGCACTTAACCTCACTTTACCCACATACACACCACTAAACTAATTTGTAATAATCGTCTATTGAACTTATTAGCCAAGAGGAATCCAATAAAGTGACAGACCCTGTGCAGAGAAGCACTAATGCAAAAAGAATAAAAAATATATAACAGGCAGACTATTTTCATTTAAAGCTGATATTATTTTTCTTTTCCATGAATTGCAAATGTTAGTAGAAGTTGCAATATATGCAATTAAAAATCAAATTCCCTCCCTTTCTCAGCATATTTGCAATGAGTTAAGACTCTGTTGCCTGATTTAACATTTCCGAAAACTAAATACAAAAAATGCACTTGGCTGGGGTACTGAGAATGAGAGGGGAAAACAGAATGAGAATGGGAAGAGTGGATACGGGGGCCCCACGCCCCAGTTGAATTTCTTAACACGCAAGCGAATCGCGGCAAACATTTATAAACAGTAGCAACAACAGTACCAAAGCAATAAAAAAAAGCGCAAAGCGCAGCAATGACGAAAATATACAAGCAACAACAGAAACATCGACGACAACGACGGCAAGTTGAATGACATAAAACATCAACTGACCTTCAACTCTGCGACTGAACCTTAGAAAAAAATGAATAATTTTACACTCGAAACAAACAAACACACACATGCACATGTACTGCGCTATATGCAAATGTAAGCGGCAAGCGGCGCATGCAACTTACAGCAATTTACAATGGACACGCGGACACCGCCAAATAGTTGTGCAGAGAGCGAAAGACAGCCATAGAGAGAAAGAGAGAGACCGAGAGCACCCAAGCATGTCGAAAATATATATACACACACACACATACATACATAGGCATGTACATGCAATAGTGTTGCAAGCGCCAAGCAAAACGTCAGCTCTCGTTCCAATGTGCAATAATGCCCAAAAAGCAAATGAAGAGTGTGAGCGAGAGCGCGAACGGGAGCGACAGAGATAGCGAACTAAAAGCTTGCCCATGCACACAGTGCATGACGTAAATTACAGGCCTGCTCTTGCACTTGGAGAGAGTGCAAAGCAGAGCAGTGCAGAGCAAAGAGAGCACCGAGAGAGCGCACTCAACTACAACTACAACTAGTACTTAGTCGAGAATAGTTGTGTGAGTAGTTTTGCTACGGCCTATTTAACGCTGCATGTTTATTTTTGGCGCTCGCGGCAGCGACGCAACAGCCGCAGTAACAGCGAGCAGCCGCAGCAGCAGCTGCGGCGGCAACAAAATTGCATTCACTCTCGTTTCAATAGATTTTCTTTTTGTTTTAGGGCGTTGTTGTATACAAAAACGGAAGTGTAGGCGGCGGGAGCTGTTTTTTTGTTTTTTGTTTTTCACGTTTGTCATGACAGCGGATGCATCATGTGACGACGACGACGAGTGGCAGTTGCATGAGAGCTGCTCTGTGAGAGAAGTAGATGGTGGTGTGCTTTAGGGTGGCGAGGGGAGGATATTAGCCTGGTATGTAGAATGTCGTGCATGCCATTAGCACCTGTGTAAATGACACAGGTAGGTCAAATTGTATTTTTTTTTTGTTTGAGCAGGAGAGGGAGAGAAGAGTTAAACAGCTGTTGGTTGTGAGGGGGTGGCAAAATGGCTAAGCCCCAAAGCGCCAAGAAAAAATTTGGCAAATAATACAAATTTAGATCGATAGTCACACGGCATTTGGGGCAACAATTAAAAATAACACGCAGAAGCCTTTTCAAGCTAAAATCTAAACAGGGCTCAATCATCTGGAAATCATGCAAAGAAAGAAACAACAACAAAAAAGGAGAATATATATATGAATATAATTTTTTATGAATTTCGACCAGTAATCGGATTTCTATATCTAAATGCAATATAAATCTGGTGGTCAATGTTAAATCTATCTTTAAAATAAACAATAATAAAATAAATTTGTTTAATAAGAAGACAATATATGATAAAAAAAAAAGTATAAGTAACAAGCTAGATGTAAATAAAATAATCAATTTAAAACAGAGAACATGTTACCTACAAAAAACAATGGAAGAAACAAGTGCCTTTTGTACTGTGCCCCTCCAAAAAAAAGTGTTTTGGACGATGCCAACAACACGCGGTGTTCCCAAGCGGTCCCCCATCTAAGTACTAACCGCGCCCGACGCTGCTTAATTTCGGTGATCGGACGAGAACCGATGTATTCAGCGTAGTATGGTCGTTGGCGAAAGCCAAATGTTCAGCGTAGAACAAAAGGGAAAAAATGTATATATGCAACTTGGGTGTAATATTAGCCAGTCCCTTTCGGCACCTGCACTCGTATTTCAGAATAATATTATGTCCCCCACCGGTTATCATTTATTGACAACAATTTTTGGGCCAGACATTTTTTCATGTTTTATGCATGCTGCACATCCACGAATATTTGCAAGGCAAAACAACATTGAAATTTCTTGGCGCACATTTCTGAGGAGCACCCTCTCAAAGTGTGAACTCTCCATTGAGGAGGCACGGGGAAAGGCTAAGACCGCTACTGATTTTTGGCATTGAAATATTAACACGACTGTTAAAAGTTCACAGCTTTAACAAGTCAAGTGCCGCCAAAAATGTGCAAGCCTGAACTTTTGCCACACCCTTGCAGCATGCCCCGCTTAAGTATGCGGCAAGTAACACACAGCATGCCATTTCCACAACATCCTTGACCCAAACAATGCACCAAAGGCAGGCGCCAAAGAGCGACTGGGGCGAATCGACAGAAAACCTAACGACGCAAAAAAAGTTAAGTGCAAATGCAAGCAAAACGAATAGACGTGACGTAATCGAAAACGGCACGACGCGCAGATACCCTGGACTGTTAAATTCGATTTATTTAATTTAAAAAAAAATAAGTAACTGATACTCTAGTTAAAAGGTAGTTTGAAGAATGTGTAAAAACTCGAATTCGAAATTAAACTCATTATATCCTCACAATTAAGATTAGAGAAAATTAAAATAAATAATAAAATAAGATATGTTATCTAAAAAAAAGTGTTTTTGGACAATGCCAACAACACGCGGTGTTCCCAAGCGGTCCCCCATCTAAGTACTAACCGCGCCCGACGCTGCTTAATTTCGGTGATCGGACGAGAACCGATGTATTCAGCGTAGTATGGTCGTTGGCGAATGTCGAATGCTTAGCGCTGGATTTTGTACAGGGAATTTCTTAGCACACAGGTTGATAAGACTCTATTAACTGCATTTTATAGGAGACATAAATAGCACTCAGTCAGTGCCGGCTGGTTAGGCGTTGACAATGACCAACGCCGAGCCCCCCACAGACCGAATGAGAGATAGAGACTGAGACTGCTAATGCTACTGCGACTGCGACTGAGACAGAGCAGAGCACAACCAGAAGCAGAGACACAGAGAGAAATGGAAAGGTCTTCCACCTGGCCTCTGCCGTCATGGCGACGACGACGATGTTTTGGGTGGTTTTTGGGTGGCAAGGACGCGTGTCTCGTCGTGCCGTTTAATGGAATTGAAAATGCTGCTGCACAAGTGGGGGCAAAAAAAAAAAAAAAGAAATAAAAATCGATAAATTTCACTTGTGCATTATGAAAAGGTTTTATGTGTGCAAATTGTTGTGGGTGGGACTGCGATTTTCAGTTTCAACTCTCTTTTCCTCTCTCTTATTCTCTTTATCTGTCTCTCCTTCTCTCTCTCTGTCTATTTGGGGGTATGGTCAGTTTGCTTGTTATCAAATGACTTGCTAAAAAGTTTTTTTTGTGCATATTTTATGGCCAAGTCAAGGCTCGAAACTTTAAATGATATGAAGTTGTTGAAAGGCGAACGAACAGGTTTTTGCCGACGGAGCAGGGCGGTAAATAGGGAATTATGTGAATAAACAGCTGCCTCACGCAATATATAGAAGGACGCATTGAAAATAACACTTATTATTTATTCTTATGGTGACATGTTTCCTGTATTAACAACATTATTTTATAATTTACAAAACTATAAAAATATAAGTGTTGGCAAATAATTACAATGTTAAAATATTATATTTTATGGGACTGATTTTTTAAGTTCGTTTCTTTTACTCACCTCAAAATCGAACTTTAAAGCTATTCACCCTTTTTTATCTGCAAAAAGAGAAGGAAAATATATTAGTATTATGCTTATTTACAATAACTATTGAAACCGGTTGTTTTTTTTAAATAAAATTTATTATGAAAGTATCAAATAGCACTTAGATCGTTTCAAGAAAAACAAAAATAGTTTGGAGAAGGCAGCAAAAACAAAAGAAGCAAAGCACAAGTAAAAAACGACATTTAGAACTTTTCTAAGATTTCATTGGAACAATGAGCTTTAAGTTGCTCATTAGTTTCCTCGCTGATCAATCGGTCCTGTGGCGCAATGGATAACGCGTCTGACTACGGATCAGAAGATTCCAGGTTCGACTCCTGGCAGGATCGCAGATATTTATCATTTTTGTTACTCAACCCAACTAACTGGTTCTTAATTAATTGCCTTAACCTACTTTTTGCTTTGAGTAACATTTAAATAAATTAAATTCCCAACATTTTCAGCTTTCTGCAAACGAACTATTTTATAACTATGATTATCGGCTTTACATATCTTACAATAGAACCCCGCCTATGTTTAGTATCTCTTCTCGGAACTACCAGCAGCCTCCGTGGCGCAATTGGTTAGCGCGTTCGGCTGTTAACCGAAAGGTTGGTGGTTCGAGTCCACCCGGGGGCGATTTATACCTTTTTTGCCTTCATGCATATTTACATTTTTACAAATTTTGTCCGATCACATCTCGCCGCAACAAGTAATAAACTCGCGCCAAGGTCATTTGTATTATATAAAACTAGTTGGGCGGCAACCCTTTAGCTCAATTTGCTCGTTAAGTTGTAGAGTGAGTTTTCATTTTTGCCTCTTACACTTAAAACTGGCTACAGACATAAGTTATCGCTCTCGATCGTATTTTTTGCTATTGCTATTAAGCATTTCGTCATGCGCGAAAAAATGGCATGGGAAATGAGGGAGGAAGCAACGGAACAACTACAATGGGGCGTTAACAGCTTAACTCTCACTTAAACTCTGAATTTACACTTAAATATATATTAAAATAAACAATTATTAAATTAAAAAATAATTTAGAACTTTTCAGTACCATATTTCCCATACCGGGAATTGAACCCGGGCCTTCCGGGTGAGAGCCGGATATCCTAACCACTAGACAATATGGGAGATGATCAGCACTAACTCAAAGGCGCATTTGTGCGCCAGTGTTGGTAAATATAGTTGTACTAACTAAACCAAATATATAATTTAAAATATGTACACAACATTCCCTATTAAGTTCCGCACACAACTAATGATCTCATAGATAAGAAATGATCTCAGAGTTTACCAACTGCAGTTGCACTTTTAATGAGCTATCCACATATTTAAATGCTTACTTTACACGCTTAAAACTATTTCATTTGCATTCACACAAAAAAAGAATTGTGCAATCTTTGCGAATTTGCACGTTAATTATTGTGTTGCTTTGATTGTATGTCAGTGCATTAACCGCAATTTGCATCGTCAAAATAAAATAGTCGATCTCCAAATAGGAAATATACACAAATACCTAGTAAATGTGACACATACATGTTTGCAAATTACGAATGCATAGTTTTAATTGACGTATTTTTATGGCTGTGGTGATGTGTGTGTGTGTGTGTGTGTGTGTTGTCTGTTGTGTGTTTTAAGGTTAAGTTCAGTCATTCGCCTCGTTTCATTTGATTTGCATGGCAAAACGTTTTTAATATTTTTTACTATGCACACTAGTATTGTACGCGTAGTTTTGTAATGCATTCAAATTAATGCATTTTCTAAACGTGCTGTTATTCACAGTTGCATTCGATGCTGTTTTATTATCGTTGTTGTTTTCGCTCATTGTCTCTCCCCTTCTCTCTTTATATCTATCAATCGCTTGCCATTGATTCTCGCATTTCATTTCAATATTCAGATCACATTTTTATTTTTCCCCCCACAGGCAACAGTTTTGTTTTACTCTCTAACAATGCAGTGCCGTTGTAAGTGCACTGGCTGTCAAGGTTCAATAAAGAATAAAAATCATTATACAAGAGGTGGTAAAAACATGAAAATAAAAAATACAAAAAGTTAACACTCGCCCAACGTGGGGCTCGAACCCACGACCCTGAGATTAAGAGTCTCATGCTCTACCGACTGAGCTAGCCGGGCTTGGTGACGATCGTTGGCAACTTTCAATAGCTAAATTTAATTCCCAGGATATGCCACTAAAGATCGTTCTTTAAAATATTTTTAGAAATTTTAGGTAGTTTTCAGCGAAAGTTTTGATAAAATTCATGCAGCTGGGATATCTGGCTAAATATTTACTTTTGTCATATTTACTTTTTGTATTGGGTAGACAATCATTCCTCAGGCTTTTCAAGGTCGAATTAGAACAGGTGAGTACAGGTGTTATTCACATTTGTTACTTTGTATTATGATTTTTATCAATAATAATACGCAGGGTACGGTTTATGTTTATATATTTATAAGGTTGTAAGTGTCACTTTATACAAATATTATAAATATTGAACGTTCTACAATTGATAATCATTGCAAAACACCTTTTTTCAAATTTTTTATTTTTTTTAATTTTTGAAACGAAATTTTTTTTACAAATCAAATTAAATAAAATAATAAATTGAGCTTCGCACACACTTTTAGATGTCAGCAGATTAACTGCAGTCTACAAAGGGTATAGAAACTTCGGCTTGGCAATATATAATTGTGCTCTCTCTTGCCAATTTAATTTGATTTTCTTTAATTCACAAGTTGCTACTCTATAGACAAAAATTGATTATATAGAACTATTCTATTTTAGATAAGATTTCAAATGCGATTCCATGTGCCAAAAATTTCAGCGCCTTGGCAACTGCCCGGCTAGCTCAGTCGGTAGAGCATGAGACTCTTAATCTCAGGGTCGTGGGTTCGAGCCCCACGTTGGGCGAAATTAATTTTTTTTTGTCTTATGTATTTACTTAAAAGTACACATTTATAAAAATATATATATATATATATTATTATACAGATTTATTGCTTGTCTTATATGAATTTCAAAATGCACATGAGGAAAAAAAAACATGGATCTGCAAAATAAAAAAGAATACTGGCCCATGGGGGGATCGAACCCGCGGCCTTCGCGTTATTAGCACGACGCTCTAACCAGCTGAGCTAATGGGCCATGTTGACGCCATTTTGTTAACAGAACTTTCATAAAATAAAGATTTTCTATTACCAGAAAATAAACTAAGAAAAAAATTAAATCATGGCCCATGGGGGGATCGAACCCGCGGCCTTCGCGTTATTAGCACGACGCTCTAACCAGCTGAGCTAATGGGCCCTTCGATCCACTCTTGAATACTAGCCAAACTGAACTTCTGGATACAATGAATCAAAATTGAAATACAAAAGAAACTCACCGTAGCTATAAGAAGAATACTTAACGGCCAGATAGTCGAATGGTATTATTTTGTAATTATTGCACATTTGTCCGAAAGCCATGACACATGTCATAAAGAATTTATTAATCGTATAATTATTTGAACGCATCGATTAATTATAATTCTGCAATGACAGAGAGAAACACAAAATAAGAAGGCCTAATATAACCTACCCCAACTAATTTGTCCTTGTGTCTGCTGCAGACACTGTTGCCACCGGCTGTGGTATAGAATATGCGAAACATAAAGATAACAAGCGGGTGGACAGAGTGAGGGAGTGAGTGAATGAGTGAGTATTTATGTAAGCATGTCCGTATGTTTGACAGACATTATTCGTGGTAGGTCTAGACTTGAGGCGGAGGTCACAGAGTCGCCAACAACGACAATAAACACAAACAATTTGTCCGCACAAATAAGCTTTGCCTTTCATTTGCCTTATGTTAGGGCTCCCTATTATTATTTCTTTCGTTCACAATAGAATATGGAAGACTATGGACATCACCCTGGCCACTAACATGATATCCTATACTGCTTATAAATTAACTTATAGAAATATTATTTTTGGACATAGCTTTAAGATAATTCATTGAATTAAATACTTTAATTTTTGGAAATTGAAAAATTAAACTAGTTATGATAGATATTTGCTTCTTTAATAAATTTATTAAGATTTTATTTCATTAAAAATATCTTGCATAATATTCGTTATCATTCATCGATTCACATCGTATTTTCTTGTATGCTTTCATCCCTCATACATAACATATTCATTCCGGAATGCCCGACTCTTTTGCACGTAGTGCAACCAAGAAGAAACCGTCTACCAGGCTGATTATCTTCTGCCTGCCTACTCTCGCTCTCTCCATCTCTCTCTCTCCATCTCTCTCTCTTTCTCTTTCTTTCCCCGTTTGTCTGTCTGTATGCACGTCGTCTCTTTTGCCTGTCCTGTCTCCCCACTAGACTCTCTTTCTCTCTATCTCTCTCTGGTTCCATTGTGGCTCCCTCATCGCTTCAATGTCTGAGTTTCTGTTTCTATATGCATGCCGCCTCCGCCGCTTATGTATTTTGTTTTGTTTCCTTTCGCACATTGTTTCGTTTTAATAATTTATAGCAAAATTACTTAGGGCAGCCGCGGGGGCGACTGTCGGACTTTGTGATGACTGCTCTTGTAAACGACTCCACCCCTCAGAAATCCCCCTGCTGAAGCAATAAACCCCTTTCTCATTGTACATGATATTCATCATTGAGGTAGGCGCGTAATTTTATACACCATTTCCATTAAGAAGCAGTAAAATACACCGCCCAAGAAAACAATTACAGAAAATTCGAAAGAGCGAGAAAGATAAAGACAGAGAGGGAGTGAGTAAAGCTAATCAAGACTACAATATGTAAACACAGGCGTGTGCCTATAAATAAAGTCTAAAAAAATAAAGAAAAAAATCGTATCGCTGCCACGTACACAAAACCCATACTTTATAGCCACATGCAGTGTTCGCCAGCCTCCATCACCAAGCCCGGCTAGCTCAGTCGGTAGAGCATGAGACTCTTAATCTCAGGGTCGTGGGTTCGAGCCCCACGTTGGGCGAAATGTAATTTTTTTGTCCTCTTACAATTTTTATTAAAAAAATACACATTTGCAAACAAAATATGAATAGAGCCTCTTTTATGGCGGTTACCCAGCCAACTGGCCCGTGAGCTCAGCTGGATGATTTTTTGATTTTTTTTTTGTATTATCAATCCTTTACATCAAAGGATTAAACAAATTTGTATTTGTGTATTTATTATTATTGCTAATGTGTGGTGGTATGTTTGGTTGTGGAAGATTTTCAACAATATTAATGGAAAAAAATTAATTTGGCCCATGGGGGGATCGAACCCGCGGCCTTCGCGTTATTAGCACGACGCTCTAACCAGCTGAGCTAATGGGCCATGTTAAGAACGATCTGCTCAAAAGCTCCTTTCAGAAAATAATAGCAACAAATTCTTTGAGGATCTTTTACACGGTTTTAAAAAATACTTCTGCTAAGATAAGTCTTAAGAGAGAAAATATTATTTCAGTAATCAATCCATAGCTCTTTCTGTTTGTTTGCTTCAATATTAAACAACTTATAATTAGCTAGTCCCATGCCATTATACAGATTTATTGCTTGTCTTATATGATTTTTAAAATGCACATGGGTGAAGAAAACATGGATGTGAAAAATAAAAAAACAGAATCCTGGCCCATGGGGGGATCGAACCCGCGGCCTTCGCGTTATTAGCACGACGCTCTAACCAGCTGAGCTAATGGGCCATGTTGACGCCATTTTGTTTGAGGGTTTTATTGACAAATCATCAGAAATACTTATTTATAATAAATTACGAATTCACTATAATTACTTAATAGAATCAATTAATACACTTTTAAAGTCACAATTATTAATAAAAATTAAAATATTATTTAATATGTTTCGAATGCACATACACTTAATAGTCTAAGGATCTATGCAAAAAAATCGATACTGGCCCATGAGGGGATCGAACCCGCGACCTTCGCGTTATTAGCACGACGCTCTAACCAGCTGAGCTAATGGGCCACGTTGACGCCATTTTATTAACAGGACTTTCATAAAATAATGATTTTCTATTACCAGAAATAAACTGAGAAAAAAAATTAAATCATGGCCCATGGGGGGATCGAACCCGCGGCCTTCGCGTTATTAGCACGACGCTCTAACCAGCTGAGCTAATGGGCCTTGTGGTCAAATACTAAATACTTCTAAACACAATGAATGAAAATTGATATACGAAAGATAATAAAACTTACCTTAGCTATAGAATACTTAACGGCCAGCTAATCGAAGGGTATTATTTTTTAATTATTGCACGCTTGCCCGAAATCATGTGTTAAATAGAATCTATTAATCGTATAATTATCGCATCGATTGATTATAATTCTGCAATGACAGAGAGAGAGACACAAAATTAGAATTGGAAAAAAAAGAAACATATATTGCATCAATGAAACCATAACGAAAACTAATGAAGAAATAAAAATAAAGCAATAACAACAACAAGCTGACTGAAAAATGTATGCCTCGTAGATACGAGAGGGCGAGCAGCATATGAAATCAAGTGAACAGTGTGAGTGTGTCTGCGTGTGAGTGGAAGTGGAGCCGACGCAATAAATTTTCTGTGGTGTAGGTTAGGGCAAGCAGAGCGCTCGCTCGCTCACACACTTGCAGCAGAGATAGCGAGAGAAAGAGAGAGGGAGAAGCCTGCAGACAACGAGGCAGCTCAGCTGCATGGCCGACTGCACTAGCAGCGACGCAGACAGCGACGACGACAGCGAGCTTCAATAGGCCGTCGGGCAGCAACTTGCAATTTTACAAGAATGAGCGTAGAAACGAACAGACAGTGAAACACGCAAAAAAAAAAAAAAAAACCAAGTCAAGCAATGTAAAGCAGTACGTGTGTGTGTTTGTGCAAGGGTCGTTGAAGGAGGAAGAGCAGGAAAAGGAGGAGGGGGAGGCGGCTGCTGTTACTGCTGCTGGCATGGGCCGATGTCAGGGGCATGAAGTTGCAATGAAAATGAAATTGCAAGCGGGAACCTAGAGACAGACGCGCATACATTAGTAAGTGTGTATCTGTGCGTGTGTTTGTGTGTGTTTGTGTTATATTTAGTTACTTGTGTCTGGTTCTTACTGCATGCAATGTGGCAATTTTAGATATGTATCTGCAAGATACATTCGCAAGACTTCTCTCAGGTCCAAGCTGGCAGGCAAGCACCTAGCACCATTTTTTTACTCTTTTTCTTCAGATTTTCTTTTGGTCTCTGTTCTGCTGCGCTATTTTCGCTTTCAACGAAGTTGCAACCCAAAATGGTTGAAGCGTCTATTTAATGCTAGAGACAAGTTTCGCAATTGAGCAGGTTAATGGGACTATTGGTATATGCGGGCTTATAACGAATTGAGCATAGAGAATTGAGAATAAGGCAATAAATAAGGCCTGGAATGGAGCACTGATTAATGTCGCCTATACGCATGTGTAACCACAGACCAGAAAGCCAACATCGAATTCATTTTAGCAAACTCTTAGAACATTTTTCAATTGGAATTTATTAGTGACAAGACTCGGCCGTAAGAAAAGTTTGATTTTCAAACCTTTTATGCTATTTTTAGTAATTTAAGGCATATTTATATAAATTGTATACGATTTTTTTGTATAAGATTATTTACTTTTAATATATTCTTAAAGACTACATATGAATATTTTTGAATCAATTTCCAATATTATATAATTGAGCTTCTTTTAAGATTATTTATATGTATATACTTATTTATCTAAATATTAATTTTTCGATCTATGTCAATAAAAAACCCTTTTAAGGAAATTAATATATCTGTATTGACTACAGAGTAATTAAAAACAAAATCTTCAGTTAATTTTATAAGAATAATGTAATCCCACTTTACAAGTCTGATTGGATTGATTGTTAAGAAAAACTCTTTCTCTTTTTTTCTCTCTCATTCGAAAAATCTAAAAAGCACGAGAGTCCCCAAAATGAGTCGATTAAATCACAGAAGCCAAAGACACCGTTAATTTAGATTTATTGAGAAGATATTCCGCACCCGTTTGAAAACTGAATACAGAGTATAAAAAATCCGATAGAATCAACTTCAATATTCTCACTGGTTTTAGATGATTTTCAAAGCTTTCACTTGTGATTTTAGTCGTTCTTTAGACTAAGAAATGTTTAAAGAATTGATTTTAAATAGATGTTTGTTATCTAAATTTATTTATTTATTTTTTTAAATAATCTTATTGAATACTTCAGTCTTAAGTTAAATGTAAGCTGAGCACAAAAACTGTTAATATGTTAATACAATTTAGATACGTATCTGAATGTATATATTGCTTTAATGGCCTATTCATTCACAGACAATGGACTTCCTTTTATTACCGGGAAAGTTCCATATGTAAATTTTTGAGGAAGTTCTTTTTGCAAAGTCGAAAACCGCAAATGTAACCAGTGCATAGATGTGTATATATGTGTGTAATTTAAACTATAGTTTGGTGTGCAGGGAGAATGTATTCATGTAAAAAACTAGAGATATTTAGATATGTACACAATAACGCCGCCGCCGCCGCCGTCGATTTGTTGGCCGGCGTACGTTTGTCAAAAGGGAAGTCAACAATTCTTCTGGCAGACTATTTTAATGTGCTACAACGTTTTTATTTATTTTTATTTTATTTTGTACTTTTTTATTTTTTTGTATAACTGGCAGCACAAACAAAACAAGTCGCCAAACGAGTTAACGGAGAAGCACAAGATGGAGATGCCGACTAAAAGACAGCAACAAAGAGCGGGAGAGAGAAAGAGATCGATTGAGCAAAAGGGAAGATGAGGCGAGAAGAGAGGGTGAAGGCAGTGGCAGCAGGTCGCTTCGCGTTTTTCTGCTGCTGCCAGTGTGTGGAGGCCTACAGACACACTCACACACACACTCACTCACAGTTAGCGCCAAAGCAATAACAGCGTGACCGTCGCATAGCCGTAGACAGCCAACAGTGTTGCCGCCATTCAGATTTTTGGCTGTAAGAAATTTCAAAAATTCGAAAAGCGTGATTTTTTTTATTGTAAAGCAATAAGGACAAGAAATTCAAGTCAACTTAGGAAATTTTAAAATATTACAGTGCTTTTCTAATTAACTGATATGAATAAGCAGTTTGCGTAGTTAAAAAAAATTATTTGAAAATAATGAGTAAATAAAAATGTATCTATTTTAACTTTAATTCGCATATCTTAGCCTCTAAAAAGTTGGCAACACTGATAGGCAGCGCAAGAGCGCAAGAGAAATAAATATATCATATCTTACACGTACACACACAGAGGAGCATACGCACACGTAGATGTTTACATACATACATACATGTACATATGTAAATGGAGAAACGACAGCTAAACAAACAGCAACAACAACAACAGAAACGGCGTCTGCTTAGCCCTAGCCCCAATCTTTGTGCTTTTCGCTTTTTTGCTTCTATGCCTCTGCCAACTCATTCTCCTTGTTCTTGTTCAATTTTCGTTTCAATTTCGTTTCGTTTCGTTTGGTTTGGTTTTGGGCTTTGGCGCTGCTTGCTTATGCCGAGCAGAAGCAGACGATGAAAACAAAAAAGTATGTGAAAAAACAGAATAGGCAACTCGCAGAACAAAACGCAAAGAAATGCAAGAAGACCACGAAGAGGAAGCAGCAGCAGCAGCGGCAGTAAATCGTATACATCTTCACAATGGCGAGCGGAAAGGTGTTAGATATTGTCGGCATTTTTAGCTGCACTTACCTTTAAAAACATTTATAGCCATTTATATTAAATATTTATTTATTATTGCACACGCACTTGCACAACACACACGCACACACACGAATACACGGCCAACACACACTCTTTTCTATATATATATATGTAAATATTTTGTTATACGCAATTTATTGTATGTGAGTATGTATTTTATTTTATTATTATATTTTTTTTTTTGTTGGGAGGTTCCTCTTTTTGTTTTCGTATTTCCTTTTATGTTTCGCTTTTGCTTACGTCGCGCGCACGTTCAACTGTTTAGCGTCCAGTTCAAATACGTCGTTGATTTTGCGCCGCCACTGAACTGCACACATTGAGTGCCAAAGAGAGACTGAAACGAACTTTTTTTGTTGACACCAAGAAGCAGTTGTTGCTGGTGCTGCTCTTGTAGCGCTGAGACGACTTCGCTCTGTGTGGCTAGCGGGAGAGCCAAAAGCGTATCATGTTAAGTGTGCAAATTAATATGCACTTGGATATATTTATATATAGATTTATGGACTTATACATGGAAACACAAAACAAAACCAAATCTATTAATAAAATAATTGTGGGTTAACATTAGATACATCATTATTTTAAATGTTACAAGTAATGTAACATGCTTTAGGTAAATAGCACTGCTTTGTCATACTGCTTGAGCATTCGAGAACACAATTAACACTGCTTTGGCTCTTAAATGGTTTTGTGCTTGGTAAGTTCCGTCGGGTCCTGTGGCGCAATGGATAACGCGTCTGACTACGGATCAGAAGATTCCAGGTTCGACTCCTGGCAGGATCGAGTTTTTTACTGTCCAAATTATTTTTTCTATACGTTTGCTTGTTGGACTTGTCATATGAATTAAAATATTTTACAAACAACTTTTATTGTTCTATGAATGAGCCCTTGATTGAACTGCTTGGAATACAGCGTTTTTGCCAAATTAATATAAACTGGTCCTGTGGCGCAATGGATAACGCGTCTGACTACGGATCAGAAGATTCCAGGTTCGACTCCTGGCAGGATCGCATCGATTTTTTTTGTTCACAAAATATATCATATATTTTTCGTAGAAGCAAAATATTCAGTTTATAGTTTTATCTTAATTATAAATATTTTTTTTTTATTACTAATAGATTAATCATGACAGTGTCACGTTGAAGTAACAACATATGATGTTGTTTGCAGCAATAGTAACTACCTCCCATATGGTCTAGTGGCTAGGATATCTGGCTTTCACCCAGAAGGCCCGGGTTCGATTCCCGGTATGGGAATATGCTTTTTGCATTTTTTAGAACAACAAATTTTTTGATTATTTTGAAATGTTGGGAAATTGTAATTTTTAATTGGAGTAACACTTGGAAATTAAAGCTGTTACGCTACAGCTTACATCCCTACCGATTCGGTGTGCTATTAGTTGTAAATGGAACAAATGCACAATTGCATATTCTCCGTTTGCAACTTTCTGCTATTATGCAAATCAAAGTGGATAAGAAGCAGTTTCCCACACACTCCCATATAAGCACATTTCTTAAACAAAAATCATTTGAAGCTGTCACCTTAAATGTCCTTGGTTTGTGTGATTTGCAAACGCAGCTGTCACTTTACCCATTTGTAACTCGCCCCCAGCCAACGTTTTCTCTGTTTAGCATAAGGCGACACATAATCCACACACTCCACACGATGCCACTTGATTTGCTTTTAGCAACCGCAGCTCAACTTTGCCATTGGGTACAGAGGGAACTCCCTCTTCTCCTCCTACTCATTCTGCTGCTGTCCATGCCTTTGTCAAGTGCATCATACAACAAAATAACACAGAACTAGCTGCACGTATTCAAAACGTATATAAGTTCTCTTGCACGTTCTGTGTGTGGACTTAAAGAACGAAAACCTGCTCTAAGTAGATTAAATAAAAAACTATAAGAAAATAAAAAATATTCGATCCTGCCAGGAGTCGAACCTGGAATCTTCTGATCCGTAGTCAGACGCGTTATCCATTGCGCCACAGGACCGATGAAATTTCAGAGTCAAAAGCTTAATAAGTTGCGCAAGCTTTTTTATAGTGAGTTTTTCTTATGAATCAAATATTTTAAAGGTTTCAAAATGTGTTACCAAAAGATTAGTAATTGATTAATTTGTATTTACAAGTTATTTATATTTATATTTTATATTTATTTATCCAGCCTATAAAAATAATTGGAATTAATTGAAAAAAAATCTCGATCCTGCCAGGAGTCGAACCTGGAATCTTCTGATCCGTAGTCAGACGCGTTATCCATTGCGCCACAGGACCACATGCCAGATGGTTGCCATAATCGTATTAATTACGGCTAGCATTGGTGTGCCAATTTCGTAAACTGCCTTATCGATGTCATGCAAGCAGTTGATTTGATGAAGAAATAATTGATGTATAAGAATACCTTATCATTATTTTGACTTTCTGAAATGCAGTTTCTATACTTATAGTATATGTATGTAAGGTAAAGTATGCATATAAACTCATGGTAGCTTATTACCGCATCTGTGCTGCGCAAATTTGTCTCCCATATTGTCTAGTGGTTAGGATATCCGGCTCTCACCCGGAAGGCCCGGGTTCAATTCCCGGTATGGGAATTAGAAACGTGTTTTTTAATTAATATTTTGCTTTTTGAGACATGTTTTTTTTGTATTTTAAGTGTGACCAGCTCTTTATTTTGCAAAATAATCGTGTTTTTAATTAATATTTGGCTTTTTGAGACATGTTTTTTTTTGTATTTTAAGTGTGACCAGCTCTTTATTTTGCAAAAGAATCGTATTTTTTAATTAATATTTTGCTTTTTGAGACGTGTTTTTTTTGTATTTTAAGTGTGACCAGCTCTTTATTTTGCAAAATCAGCACGCTGACCAATCAATTTTTTAATATCAACGAAGCAGAATCACCGAGTAATAATGATTTGACGATTCGCTATTCGGCTATAAATTGCCGGCAAAATGGTAAAATACACAGTCACCGCATGTATACGAAGCTGAAAACATGTCTACTGAAATACTTTTATTGATCGCCTCGCTTGCGATTGTATTTTATATCTGGCAGCGCCATACCTACAATTATTGGCAGAGACTGGGCGTTAAGTACATTCCGACAACTCCGATATTTGGAAATGTGCGCAGTTTGTTAACCGGTCGAGTTACGTTCTTCGATCAGATTCGTGCTCTACACAACACAAAAGGCTTTGAGAATGAACCCGTTATTGGCTTTTATCTGCTATATCGTCCAGGTCTAATCATCAGAGATCTCGAGCTGATCAAA
Source organism: Drosophila mimica (assembly GCA_037043585.1). Classification (NCBI taxonomy): domain Eukaryota; kingdom Metazoa; phylum Arthropoda; class Insecta; order Diptera; family Drosophilidae; genus Drosophila; species Drosophila mimica. Next base: position 3,830,634 of record JBAMBE010000361.1, on the reverse strand, counting down.
ACTGTGATGATCAAGAAATTTAACTTTTTCACAAATCGGGCACTGAAATGCGATCCGCATCATGATGGCCTGGGCAGTAACAATATCTTCTTTGTGCGCGGCAAGGCATGGAAGGATTTGAGGAATAAGATGTCACCATTCTTTAGCAGCGGCAAAATGAAGCAAATGTATCCACTGATGGTAGAGGTGAGTTTACCAGTCATCAACTTCTAAAGAAACAAATTGCATTTAATTAATTTACTGCGCAGATTGGCAAAGATTTTGAAAGTTATTTGGATAAATTGCCTAAGGGCTCGATGTTGAGCATCAAGGATGTTTGCGGTCGTTTCACAACCGATCTTATAGCGACTACAGCTTTCGGTCTGAAGGCCAATGCGTTAACCACTGCGAAAAATGAATTTTACGAAAATAACAAAGCGATTTTCGAAGTGAACCTGCAACGGGGTATCGACTTTACCGTTATCTTCATGATGCCGATGTTGGTATCCTTGGTGCGTGCCAAACTCTTCCCCAAAATAACCGCCGATTTCTTGCGTCGCATTGTGAAATATGTGCTGGATGAGCGCGAGAAGTCGGGCGTACGTCGCAATGATCTAATTGACATATTGCTGGCAATGAAAAATGAGACAAAGGCGGATAATAAGCCATTTGATTTGGATTATCTTGTGGCACAGGCAGCCCTCTTCCAGACGGCTGGCTATGAGACGAGTGCATCGACCATGACAATGGCACTCTTTGAATTAGTCCATCATACGGAAATTCAGGAACGTTTGCGCACAGAGATTTCCGAATATTTTGGCGATAAGGAATCCATTGGTTATGAGGACATTCAGCAGATGCCCTATCTCAATCAAGTGATGAACGAGACGCTGCGAAAGTATCCGATTGTTGGGTATGCAGAGCGTGAATGCTCCCAACCAGAGAGCGGAGAGAAATTCACTCTGGCCCCATACTACGATTGCGAGTTGCCACATGGTACACCCGTCTATATCTCCACCATGGCCATACAACATGATCCCCAGGTTAGTTTGTAGTATTTAATATGTGTACTCAACTCATATTTCTTTCTTTATTTACAGTACTGGCCGGAGCCGGAAAAATTTGACCCGGAACGTTTTGCGGCCGAGAACCGGGATAAACTCAATATGGATGCTTATATGCCGTTTGGCGTTGGTCCACGCAACTGTGTTGGGATGCGTTTGGGTCTGATACAGGCCAAATTGGGTCTGGTTCATCTACTCAGGCATCATCGGGTGGTCAAGGGCGATAAGACCATCAGCAAAATCGAGTTTAGCTATTTTAGTCCAGTGATAACGCCCAAGGATGAAGTCCTTTTGCAACTGCAACGGGCTTAGATTGTCAAAGGAGAAAGATTTCTAAGGAATAACCACTGAAAGAGTGAGAGATTGAGTAGCTAAGAGGGAGAGAAAGAGAGCGAAAGAGAGCATGACCACAAATTTGGATTCATGAATGCTATCTAATGATTTAATTTTACATTTTACATTGTTGATAATAAAGATACTTAATGGAAGTAAATAATGCGCAGTAAAACATGAGATATTTGAGTATTTAGAATTCATGACACATGCAACAAAGTTAAAGGAGAATATTTATAAATAGAGTAATTAAATACAGATTCTTAATCTGTCTATCAGCCTGAAACGTTCACAAGCTGCAAGCTTAAGATACAGATTACTTAATCAATCAAACGAGTTTAGTGCGAAAGGCTACGCAATGGATTTAGTTGGTAGTTGCAACAATTGTGCGATTTAACCTTGTCCTTCCCGAAGGTGCAGAGATGGTAAGGAAGAGAGGGAAATGGAAACTCGTGCGTGACATGGCAAGGATGCCCCGTGGACAATTATCCTTCAGACAAGCTGTTTGCAACCTCGAAGCAAATGTGTCATAAATGTGGTTAGCTGAAAAACACTTGCAGCAATTGTTGTTGTTTCTCTGCTGTAGCAAGAAAGTTTTTGACGCATAAAAAGCATTCCCGGCTAACAGCTGTGAGTCCTTGTAATATCCCTGTACCAGCTTTGCAGTTGTTGTTCTCATTGTTATTGCACATATACACACACAGACTAAAAGCTAGAGCACTTAACACACTTAACACAATTGTCAATTTACTCTAAAAGCAGAGTGGAGAGCCAGGAAGTTACTTAGTTGTTAGTATGCCAGCTACATAATGCGCTTATAACGTGGCTAATTTGAATTGAGTTGCATTTCTCTAGTATCATTAACATTTGTATGCTTATGAGAACCGATTGTAAATACAGTTTATCATGCAAATAGGTGTTCTCCAGAGTAAACACATAGTACATATCTGTGCAATTCAACAAACTCAGTACTTGTTAGGCATTCGTGCCTCTTACTTTGTAAGGCAAAAATGCCAATTTATATTTAATCATGCCAAGTTTATTATAGTTTCATATATATATTTATATAACAGATGTGCAATTTACAGCTTGACATTTCCATCAATCAGATTTATAGATTTATTCCAAGCATCTGCTATTCGCCAACGACCATAGCAATATTAATCGTAATGAATATTATTATTTTCAATTATTCTATTTATTTTCCCATCACTTTGATTTTTTATATAAATATAAACAGATTTATTTTTATTTCTTTGTACCTTCTGAGAACAGTCTTGGTATTTCTGTGTGTATATTTATGGGGTTCTTGCTTTTCATTTGTTATAGACTATAAGTTTAGCCTATGTTTTATTTAATTAATCTTCGATATTAAATTAAAAAATAAGTTGCCATATAGCCGATAACACATTACTGTGAATATCATTGAATGCTTCTGCGTATTTTATGGTTCTCAACAATCTGTGAGTGTCAAAAGTTATATTGTATGTTAAGCTAGTGATTCCCAAGTAGACATTCACAAGTATTAAATATAAAACCCTAATCTAATCACTCGACATTCGCCAACGACCATACTACGCTGAATACATCGGTTCTCGTCCGATCACCGAAATTAAGCAGCGTCGGGCGCGGTTAGTACTTAGATGGGGGACCGCTTGGGAACACCGCGTGTTGTTGGCATCATCGTCCAAAACACACTTTTTTGCTTGTTGCCGGAATTATATTTTATTTTATCATGGTTATAAAACTGTTTATTATTTTATACATAGATTCCTTATCTTGAGATTTTACATCATTATGGTTTGACCAATAATTTAAATCAGCTGTTAATTTATATGAACTATAGAAAATATTTTTAAAATAGAATTCATTTAGTTTTCCATATCTTTAATATGGGATACATTTTATTTAAACTACCTTGACTATGCCAATTACACCCAAGCACGTATTTGGCATAGTCAAGGGTCAAAAATTACCATAGCCATAACTTTGTCATAAAGCAATCTATTTTGAAAAAGTACGTCTTTTTAAAATTAGTTTGACCTCTAGAAATATGGTTCATTTCAATCTGAAAGCACGATTCAAGGTAGAAATTCATATATTAATTCTATTCCCAAAATTGGTGCAGAAGAATAAGTCCAAATTTCCACAACAGGCATAACTTTAAAAAAAAAACTGAACTGATTTTCAAAAGCAAAATATTGTTGTGATTGGTTTGTGTTCTAGATCAAAACTGCATTAAAATTTAGAAACACGATGTGTGGTCGAAATTCATGTAAAAACTGGAAGTATATATTTATAACTTCTATTATTGATACAAAATAAATTTGTTTTCTTTAAGACCAAGCAACCCTACTAAGAAATTCGCTATACAAAATGCCACGCTAATCATCCGACATTCGCCAACGACCATACTACGCTGAATACATCGGTTCTCGTCCGATCACCGAAATTAAGCAGCGTCGGGCGCGGTTAGTACTTAGATGGGGGACCGCTTGGGAACACCGCGTGTTGTTGGCATCGTCCAAAAACACTTTTTTTTGTTATATATTATTATCATTGTCTTCGATTTTAACTTGTTTAACTTGTTTCTTTCATTATTAAAAAAATACCGTTGACCAACCGGCATTTAGAGCTTAATTCATTTTTATTAATAAATGACATAAAACAGTCAGGCTATTACAGTATTGATACTTATTACTGTTAACTAAGAAATTCAAACTATTTTTAAGTATTATTTAGAATTTATGATAAGCTGAAAGATTAATCATTTATAATTTAACTCTATAACGACTCTATAATTTGAATCTATAAAAAGCTTGCATGCATATTAAGTTTAAGATTTTTTCCCCTATTTCCCTTTGATAACGTGACCTTAAGCGTTTTCCAACCGAATTGCGTCCTTTCTTACGTAACAACATCAAAATCAACGTGGAAAAAATGCGGAATGACATAAAATTAAATGATATACTGCATTTAAGCCAATTTACAGTTGACTTGTTCTTAGGGAGGTAGTGGTGTATATGGGAGAGGGTTGTGGGGGAGATTGCAAGTGCGGCAACAATTCGCAATGACTTTGCACTGACCTTGTGGGTGAAAAGGGCCACAAACGAAGGCAAAAACCAAATACGAAATACATTTACCGATTCAACTTATTCTCTCCCCATGTGCTATTGAAAAGTACGCGTAAGTCGCACGCGATATTTATACCCTACACTCGTTGATATGGGTGAACAGGGTATATACTATGTATAGACTAATTTACTCTTTCATTTCAACATTAATGGATGGATCAGTAGAGCGTTTAGTTTGTGTTTGGAGAGGAACTAAATTAGTTATAGATTTTATTCGTTACTAAATTTTAAGACTATCACCATCTCTAAACAAGTATCTCATAAATTGAGTTTCCATATGCCACATGATGTTTAATCTTTTTATAAATTTAATATTTGATATGCTTTGGAATCCAAGAGCTGCTTAAGGTATCTTTTAGTCAATATTTGTCTTCTATCTGGTTAGTTTTGTTACCTTCACTTCGCATTACGAACGTATTCAGTTTTATTGAATTGCATTGGCAAAAATGCCATCGAACAACAAAATCCACTCAACGACAGACATTTCAAGTTTTCATTTTTGGGGTCTTTTCTAATGCACCTTTATATACATAGAATATACATATAAAATAATTGACAAAAAAACCACCCATAACTGGTATGTGTGCTGGTTGGCCATTAGTTTTAATTAGCCCCACTATGCAGTGAATTTCATTCCGCTAGATTAACCATCGTAAAAGCCAAACTGCGACTGAGACTCAGATAAAGCTTCGCCTTGGGCGAAAATTGCATGCAAATTGACATTAAATTAATAAACACGCAAATTGCATCGTTATTCGTGGACAGCAATGGGGATTGCTGGGAGGGGTGATTGGGGGATCTTTGGCAATGCTCTAATTAGCTGGAAACTTTACCCCAGAACCCTGTGTTGCCTTTGCTCAAGCATTTGTTAATTAAAGAGAGAGCACCCTCGCTAATGTCTCCTACTTTGACGGGACATTGACTAAAGCAAATCAAGAACAGCAAATCTAAAATCGCCAGGCCGAACATTTCTTACTCTTTCATGTTCATAATTTTCCCATCACCATGTCAAAACTGAACTGATATTTAAAAGAATGTAGTTTTGTGAATGGTTTGAACTCTATATCAAAATTGTATTTTAATCTGGAAATACTTTGTCAAAAACTACCAGCTTCACAAGTGCTATATGTTTTTGTAAATGGTTTGACCACTAGATCAATTCTTCAATTAAATCTGGAAACACGATTCTTGGTTGATCTTCTATTCAAAAAATTGAATATTGCCCTAAATTATTCACAGCTCAACTACTAGAGTATACAGAATAGAAACATACTCGTAAAAGCGCTATCAAATCTTAATGAAACATTAGATTTTGTTGCAGTGATTTGGCAATGAAACTTTTCAGTCAAGGGGTGAGACTAAAGGAAGGGTCGCTGGTTATGTAATGCTAATTAAATGAGTGCCGATTCACTGAGCAAAACTAACCGAAAATAAAACAATTAAAAGTCATTTATGAAGTATTTATATCTTGTTAATTACAAATTGTGTTTAATGTACAATTTTTATTTGATTGCAAAAATAATGTCTTACGTAAATAAACAAATTATATTTTTCAATGCAAATATTTAAGTTGAATATATTTTACAATATGTCTTCTCCAAAGATGATCGAGCAGATGTGATTAAGTATGGGCATAACTAGCATTTCCTTTGACACAAAAAGTAACGAGCATCCCTACAGTTCCCGGTGCTCCAGAAACCACTCATTCCATTTAGGGTGATGCAATAGTAGCCGTTTGTTCTTGGATTACTCAGGAAATTCTTAAAGACCACATTGGTTCCATTACTTTGCCACGTATACTTGCTGACTACTGCCTGATTTGTGCCCGAGGTCCAAATTGGCTCCGTATTAAGTGTCATCAGATCGGACCCGTCGACTTTACTTCGAATAAATGTCATTATTGCCTCCTGTTCGGTTGATGATGGTATGCTGGCGAGGGTAAATCCTTTAGTAGCACAATACAGGTCAGCCTCAAACCAATTCATCTATAAAACGGAAAAAATTTAATAACTTGACAAATGTTAAGAACGTTAAAGATTTTGATTACCTTAAATATACTTAAGCCATACTTTGCATCTTTTTCTTCGTCGGTGTCGACATAGTTAAACATGTTTATAATTGGCAGGACTTCTATTTCGTTCTCCTCTAAGGCTAGAGGGTCTTCCGTAATCGGGTCATCAGCCCATGCCAGCGCCGTGCACCAAAACAAACCGAGTAAACCGAAACCAATAGACTTCATTTTGTGAAGAGCCCTACGAGTTGTCGTCCATTTTATATCATTTGCCTACGTGAAAACTAATTGCTCAGTGCATCCATCATCGTCATTGTCAACTAAATCAGTTATTATAAAATACCTAAGTCGTCAACTAAATACATTTACAGCAAGACGAATGAGTTTTAAAATTTTAAAATGAAATAAGAAATACTTGAATTTCAAAACATTACATTTCGGATATTTTTTGCGCTTGTCAAATGTCGTAATTAACATTTGGCGAAAGGACTTACAGAATATTTTCATAGTTTACGATTAACCAGTGATTCCAAAGGATATCTTAAGCTACCACTTAGTTTTATAACTAAAAAAATCACATGTAAGTAGTTTGAGAGTTAGGATAGGATTAAGTTACCTTGCTGAAAAACAATTATTTTCAAAAAATATTTTGTTAGCCTTTTGATTTTCTCAGATTTGTCTATATAAGCTCGGCAAGCAATGCCGATCAAGATTATTTGTACTTCTTAGGATCAGAAAGATATATAATTACTCTCTAGACACATTGTTTAAAAGCCATTTTTTGATGTTTTATGTGACACACATTTATGTAATAATCATATCTTCCTAGTTACACATTATGTTTAATACCTAACCTCTTTTATCTTGAAATTCATGTTTTACAAGAGTAAATACACAGATTATATTTTTGAATGCAAATATTTAAGTTTAATATATTTTTCAAAATGCCGTCACCAAATGTTAAGATGATACAGCAAATGTGAATCAGCATTTCTTTTGACACAAGAAGTAACGCTCAGTTCTACAGTTATCGGTGCTCCAGAAACCAGTCATTCCATTTAGGGTCACGCATAGGAAGGTGTTTGTTCTTGGATTATTCAGAAAATTGTTGTAGCCCACACGGGATCCCTTGCTATGCCACACATACCGGCTGACCACTGCCTGATTTGTGCCCGAGGTCCAAATAGGCTCCGTATCAAATGACATCAAATCAAACGGGTCAACTGTGGTTCGAATAAATGACATTATTGCCGTCTGTTCAGCAAGTGTCGTAATGCTGGCAAGTGTGTATTCCTGAGAAGCACAATATTGCTCAGCATCAAACCAATTCATCTATAAATCGAAAAAAAATCGAAATAGTTAGACAAATGTTAAAAGTAGTGCAAATTTTGATTACCTTAAACAGACTTAAGCCATATAAGGGTGTTGTGGCGGTGCTTTCATAACTGAACGATTTTACAATTGGCAGGACTTCTGTATCATTGTCCTGCGTGGTTTGAACAGATGCCAGCCCCGTGCAGCAGAGCAAACCGAGTAGACCGAATCCAAGAGACTTCATTTTGTGAGGAGCCAAAAGAGATGTCAACCATTTTATACCATTTGCCAATGTGAAAACTAATTGCTCAATGCATCCATCATTGTTATTGACAACTAAATAGATTACTACTAATTGCCCAAGTCTTTGAGTAAACACATATCTATACGATTGTGTGTTTAAATTTTAAACTGAAATTCAGCGGATGTCGGGTCTATCATTTGGCAAAAGGACATTCAAATCATCCTGACTGTTTGCGAGTTATAAGGGACTCCAAAGGACGTCCTAACTACTAAATAGTTTTAGAACAATCAAGACTCACAGGTCCTAGGCTACTTTTGAAGGCTCCACAAAAATTTAATTGTGCTGATCATTGCGATCGTAACTAACCCAAATATAAAAGCTATATTTGGGTTAATTAGGATTACAAGGAAATACATTTTTGTGTTGTCATATCTCGATAATTTTTGCAGGTAGGTGGAGTGGGCGTCGCAATCACATTTTTTTTTTATCGATCGCTTAGGGAAGTTACCAGTAACATACTTTCAAAAATTTGTTCCTCTAGCTTACAAATTATGGAATATATGCGCATTTAAGTTTTCTAAGTCCGAAAACGGTATATGGGCATAGGTCGAACCTTTAAAATTGAATAACTTCGTCAAAACTCAACGCAATTTCAAAAGCAAGGGCATTTTAATCATAGTTTGGCACCTAGATCAATCGTACATTTAAAGTTGAAAACGTGATTTTGGGTCGGAACACAAGTCAAAATTATAGTCCGAAAATCGGCATATGAGCATATGTTGTTCCAAGTTTCAAGTTTCTATCTCTAACGGTGTCGAAGAAAAGCACGTTCATACAGACAGACAGACGAACGGACTGACAGACGGACAGACAGCAAGACGGACATTGCACAAACCCAATATTTTATATACCTTCGGTATCATAGCATAAAAAAATGCAAGGATATGGACGGTACTAAGCTACTTTCCTGAAAAGCTATTATCTTCGAAAAGTATTCTGTAAGCCATTTGATTTTCTCACTCTTTTTAAAATGACAATATAAACTGAGACTTTTAAAATATATATAAACGAGTAATGCCGATCAAGATTATGTATACTTTATTTGGAGTAGAGATATACATAATTACTCTTTAGATACTCCGCTTTCTCCTGCAACCATAAGTTGGCTGTTGGCATTGTCCAAACGTAATTTTTAGTTGATTTGTGTGACAAATACTTATGAATTATTTATATCTTCCTAGTTAAACGATATGCTTACATAACCGTTTTTAACTTGAAATTAGTATCTTCCCAGAGTAAATACATAAACTATATTTTTGAATGCAAATATTTAAGTTTAATATATTTTTCAAAGTGCCGTCACCAAATGTTAAGATGATACAGCAAATGTGAATCAGTATGGGAATTACTAGCATTTCTCTTGACACAAAAAGTAACGCTCAGTTCTACAGTTATCGGTGCTCCAGAAACCAGTCATTCCATTTAGGGTCATGCATAGGAAGGTGTTTGTTCTTGGATTATTCAGAAAATTGTTGTAGCCCACACGGGATCCCGTGCTATGCCACATATACCGGCTGACCACTGCCTGATTTGTGCCCGAGGTCCAAATAGGTTCCGTATCAAATGTTATAAAATCAAACGCGTCAACTGTGGTTCGAATAAATGACATTATTTCCGTCTGTTTTGCAGCTGTCGTAATGCTGGCAAGTGTGTAACCCTGAGAAGCACAATATTGCTCAGCCTCAAACCAATTCATCTATAAACCGAAAAAAATCGGAATAATTAGACAAATGTTAAAAAGTGCACGTTTTATTTACCTTAGACAGACTTAAGCCATATTTGGGTGTTGTGGTTGTGATTTGATAATTGAACAAGTTTAAAATTGGCAGGATTTCTGTTTCATTCTCCTGCGTGCTTTGAACAGATGCCAGCCCCGTGCAGCAGAGCAAACCGAGTAGACCGAATCCAAGAGACTTCATTTTGTGAGGAGCGAAAAGAGATGTCAGCCATTTTATACCATTTGCATATGTGAAAACTAATTGCTCCATGCATCCATCATTGTCATTGGCAGATAAATAAATTACTACCAATTGCCTAAGTTGTTGAGTAAATACATATAAACAGCCAGTCGAGTGTTTAAAATTTAAAATGAAATTCAGGATGTCGGGCTATCATTTGGCGAAAGGACATTCACATCATCCTGACAGTTTACCAGTTTTCAGGGACTCCGAACGGCTTCCTAAACTTATAGTTTTGATAGTTTTGGAACTATAAAGAATTATTTGGCTTAGAAATGTATTCTGTATTTTGGAGTTCGTTATTGATTCCTTGAGTAGTAGCTTTAAAATTGGAAATCCTAATAGACTAATAGGTATAAACCTTGTTAATCCATATTGTAGTTGCTTGCAGCCTTGTTGAGCAAGGCTAACTAGGGGTAAAATCAAATAGAAAGAAATGATGTAAAGATGCATTGTATTTTGAATAAGATGAATTTCCTTCACGCTATAAAACGAAAGCTAAGCGTTGGCTCAGCAATTGACGACCTTCGTTTAACGTGCTGTGAAAATGGCCACAAGGCAATGGAGAGCAGGAGGGACACCATACACTGGAGCACATCCTGCAGCTTCCCCTCAACTCACCAGCATGTCGCATAAATTAAGTGGTAGCAACAGCATCTATTGGTCCTTTTGCCTTTGAGTCAGAGCCACAGCCAGGACACGCTTTGGCGCATTTATCCTGCGTGACTTTTGTTGTCAGTTTTGTTTTTACCCCTGCTCAAGCATTGACTTTGCCGTCTGCGTACTTTGCTCTCTCAATTTCCTGCTGCTGTAGAGAATTTAATTGCCATTTTTCCAGCATCGCAGCGCCAAAGACAAATAACCAAAGCTAATAGATCATGTCATCTTGTCAACAAGTTTTACAATCTAATTGCGCGCATTCAACATGAGCAAACAGCCAGCGCTTAATTTATACTACAATCGAGAGGAGGGACAACTTTAGCTCTACGATTGATTTTCTTGAGGATAAAAATAAGTTATTCAAGAACATTTACTTCCTTATTTAAATGCCAGCATAATGATCTTCAGCGTTGATCCTTCAAAAGTTTGAGTGATCTCATCGACAACTGCCCGGCTAGCTCAGTCGGTAGAGCATGAGACTCTTAATCTCAGGGTCGTGGGTTCGAGCCCCACGTTGGGCGAACGTAGTTTTTTCGAAATTTTTTTATTTTTAATTTCTTTAGAGGATTAAATGATTAACTTATCCAATATTTCTTAATATTTAAAAATATATTGTTCCATAAAATAATTTCGATCCTGCCAGGAGTCGAACCTGGAATCTTCTGATCCGTAGTCAGACGCGTTATCCATTGCGCCACAGGACCCATACAAATTTCAATCTTGTTTGTAAAATAGATTATTTGATAGCTTAAAATAGTTTATAATACAGAAATATCTGAAAGTTTTGAAAGTTGTCTTCGCGAAATAAACTTCTTCGCACTGCATAATGAAATATAAAATCAAATTTAAGGAATGTGATATCTTAATCATGTATCCAACGTTTAAACTAAAAACTAAAACTTTGGGATACATTGCAGTATTTTCCCTTCTGTTTGACCTTGCAAACAAATGGAACAAGTAACTTTGATGCTTCCTTGGCAAATGCAAATGGTGTACAATTCAAAAAGAAACAGAAATCATATTATCCATACGCCCCCTCTTCACCAGGAGGAACACTAGCAGCAGCAGGAGCAGCACCAGCAATTTTTGATTTTATATCTGGCTTCAACCCTCGAAAAGAAAAAATGGAAAAAAAAATGAATACAACGATCTGTGCTTGCACATTTCGTTTGTGTTGTCCAATCCCAATGGGAGTCGTAAACACTTTGGACAGCAAGCTAAAAAAAAAGAAGAAAAGAATAAGGAAAATGCACATTGAGCGGGGAAGGGTGAAAAGTTACAGCTAGAAAAGAGGGTGCCCCAGTATTCGCATCCAAAGTGTGGCATTTGCCAATCCTTGACCCGTCATAATGTCGCCCCCTTCTGACAGCAAAGTTAAATGAGATATGCTTTTTACATTTTTTCGATAAATTTCCACATTTCCTGGCACCCCAATGCTTCTGGGCACTGGATAACATTATTAGCGCAAAACTTTACCATAAAAATGGCAAACGGATTTGCGCAACGCTTAAAATTGAGATTTACTGTAAGCGCAATTTATGACCAACAAAAAAATCCCATCGCTGCAATGTAAAAAAAAAAAATTTAAAGGGAAAAATGCACTTAGTTTTGGAGCTTATCAAATGACATTGATGAATGCACCCTGCAATTAGCTACAATTTGGGTTTAGCCCTATAAAAGGGAACACAAAGCGTTTGTTCTATATTCCCAAAATGAAGTCAATTGGTTTTGGTCTTGTTTGTCTGCTCAGCTGCACGGTGCTGGCATGGGCTCAAGAACCCCCAGAACCAAATGTAGATCCGATTTTTTTTTACCCGAATCCGACTACAGATCCAGTGCGAATACTGTCAAGTGTTGTCAAGGTAATGATATGTTATTCCTTTTCGAAATATATATAAATAAGTCTTCAATCCCCAGCTTAATTGGTTCCAAGCACAGGCCGCCTGTGCTTCCATCGGATATAATCTAATGAACCTCGAAAGTCAAGATGTACAGACTCAGGTATTCACCTTTCTCTTAGGTTCCGGCGTGTGGAATGACTTAACCGAACCACTTTGGACTTCGGGCTCGAATCTTGGCAGTGGCAAAGAATGGAAGTGGTTTGATACGGGCAAATCTTTGACGTATCGAAATTTCAGAACTCAACCGAATAACTCATATCGTTGCCTTGGCTTTAACGCCCAAACCTCCTTTTGGAGCGCTGAAAATTGTAATGATCTGCGTTACTTCGTGTGCCAAAAGACAACATATACTTGTCCATAAAAGTTGACGCAATATTACACAGACATATCTTCAATATAACATAAAAACACATATATGGTGTTGGTGTATTCAAATATAATAAAATTTCTGATTGCAAAACAAAAAATATATTTGTCAATATTATCGAAGGTAACTGTTGAATTTTTCTTGTGTTTCGCTCAAGGTAGAGAAAGTGTCTGCTCCCAGAAAAAGTTTATATAATCTTGATCGGCTTTACTTGCCGAGCTTATATAGACTTTTTCGGCTGTTGATGTTAAAAGTCTCAGAAAATGAAAAGGCTTACAAAATTCTTTTGTGATGCACATACAACGTAGGATATTCGGCCATATCTTTGGATTTTTTAAAGGATCTTTGGGTCAAAAACGCAAAATCATTGATTATGAAATGGATGCCTCTTCAAAAATTTAAAAGAAATAAAGAAAAATACTCTTATACCATAAGTCAAACCATACTATACTTATACTAAGTAGCAATCAACAGAGTGGGTGTAGCCAAGATATAGCCTTTTATCACTTTTTATGGGCGGGCTTAAGCGCGGTCTAAAATTTCACCAACATACCTTTCAAATTTGGTGACTCCAGATTACAAATTGTGGAAGATATACACAATTCAGATTTTTAGGACCGAGTTCCTGAGCGATGTCGAAATTATATTTGCATATATGTTCCTTCAAGTCTCTAAGTTTCGCTCATACAGACGGACAGACACCTAGACGGAAATTGCACAAATCCTATATACTTTGGTATCAAAGTAAAATAACCGAGATAAAACAACAAAAAAATGTCCTGCCCTTAAATAAAAGCTCAATTTGGGTTAGTTAGGAACGCAAGGATCAGCGTTATCAAACTGTTATGGGGTCTTCAAGAATCCTAATCCATATGATTCTTTAAACATCCTAATAGATTTGGAAGGTTAGCAAGTCATTTGGAGTCCCAGATAACTCGCAAACTGTCAGCATGGTTTGAATGTCCTTTCGCTAAGCGAAAGCCTCGACATTTAACATCCGTTATAAAAAATATAATGCTCTGAAATTATAGTATTTCTTATTTAATTTTAAAATTTAATTACTCATTTGTCAGTCTGTGTAAATGTATTAGCTTTACGACTAAGGCAATTAATAGTAATTTGTTTAGTTGCCAATGACGATGATGGATGCATTGAGCAATTAGTTTTCACATTGGCAAATGGTATAAAAAGGCTGACATCTCTTTTGGGTCCTCACAAAATGAAGTCTCTTGGATTCGGTCTACTCGGTTTGCTCTGCTGCATGGTGCTGGCATCTGCTGATACCACACAGGAGAATGAACCAGAAATCCTGCCAATTATAAACTTGTTTAGTTATCAAAACGGCGCCACCGAACCTCCAATACTTGCCTTAAGTCTGTTTAAGGTAATCAAAATCTTTAACTTTTTAACATTTGTCAAATTATTCTTTTTTTTTCGGTTTATAGATGAATTGGTTTGAGGCTGAGCTCTATTGTGCTTCTCAGGGTTACACCCTCGCCAGCATTCCATCAGCTGATGAACAGGAGACAATAATGACATTTATTCGAACGGCCGTCACCGACCCGATTGATCTGATGGCACTTGGTACGGACCCAATGTGGACCTCGGGCACAAATCAGGGAGCAGGTAGCTACTATATGTGGCAAAGCAAAGGAGATCGTGTGATCTATAAGAATTTCCTGGGTAGTCCAAGAACAAACGGCAACTTTTGCATGACCCTAAATGGAATGACTGGTTTCTGGAGCACTGATAACTGTAGAACTGAGCGTTACTTTTTGTGTCAAAAGAGATGCCCATTGTAATGAATATACTTATTCATATATCATCCTTATTATACTTGATGATGGCATATTTTAAAATATATTGAACATAAATATTTGCAATCAGAAATATAATTTGTTTATTTACTCTAGTAAGGCATTAATTTCCAGTGAAAATGGTGTATTAAAAAACAATGTGGAACAGTTAACAACACTTCTTAAGCGTTGTTCAACCAAAACAAAAGAAGTTGTTTGGGACTAAGGCCAACAACATTTGGTGTCCCCAAGCAGTAGGTCTCCTATATCGGTGATCGGACGAAAGCCGATCTGCTTAGAATGGTCGTTGGCGAATATCGTGTATCTAAAGACCAATAACATACATTTGTATCATTTGAATATATAAAAATATACATTTTTCGACGATCACTGTCGAATGCCTACGTAAATTAATTTAGTTGTAGCTATATTCCATTATAATAACGCTTTCAGAGAATAAGATTAAGAATTAAATGCACTCCGCTTAACTTAAATTGTAAACATTTTGATTTAGTAGATAAAATATAGATTCTATGGTTATCTCATGACAATGATGGATGCGTTAAGCAATTAGTTTTCACATAGGCAAATCGTATAAAAAGGCCGACAACTCGTAGAACTCTTCACAAAATGAATTCTATTGGTTTGTGCCTACTTTGTTGGCTCTGCTGCACTGTTCTGGCTTGGGCTGAAGAAACTGCGGAAGGTAGCACTGATGATGAAACTACGGAAGCAGGAACGTCGGATGATGAGAACCCTTTGAATTACTTCAACTATCACGACGACACGTATGCCTTAAGGCTGGACAAGGTAATCAAAATCTTTATCCTTTTCAATATATGACTTATTATTCTGGTATATAGCTAAATTGGTTTGAGGCTCAATTCTACTGCGTCTCTCATGGTTACACCCTAGCCGACATTCCGACATATAATATTCAGAAGGCAATCATGGGATTTCTTCATAGCATTGAATTTTCTGATCTGATTTCACTTGCTGTGGCGCCAATTTGGACATCGGGCTCAAATCAGGCTTCAGTCAACCAATACAAGTGGCACAGCAGTGGAGCCCGCGTGGGCTATCGCAATTTCTTAAGGAGTCCACAAGGAACCGGCTACAATTGCATCGCAATAAATGGAATCACTGGCTACTGGACCAACGAGACTTGTACAGATTCGCGCTACTTTTTATGCGAAGTGAAATGCCCCAAAGCAGAAGGGTAAAACGCGTGTCTATATACATATATATATTAATTCTGTCAACTTTATATGGTGGCGATGGCATAAAATATATTCAACGTTCAATTTTGCAATCAAATATTACATTAATTTCCAATGAAAATAAGTAGTGGATACTGTGCAAGTAAAGAAGCTAAAGATACCCTATCTCTTGCAAGCGGGACAAATACACTGTAGAACAAGCCTGTTAAATAAGTATACTATTATGGATACCAGTCAAAAAAATAAAAAAAATTCAAATATTATGCACAACAATATATTTTTTCCATTATATAATTGCTCTGAAGCTAATTTAATTTGCAACAAGTTGAAAATAAATTTTAACAGAATAGTTTGTAATTGATTTAAATGTACATTGGTTCCGGAGACTCTATTGAGTTGTACGTTCGTTCGCATATAAAATAGTGTTCACTGTGGCAGTCCGCACTGTACCAGGACTCGGTCGGGCCCATAACCATGCAACCCTCTTGTCCAATCAAATTCGAGTGCGGCTCATTCTTGGCCCAGTTCTTATAGCCCAATGGTGTGTCAATGCTCTGCCAAGTCCATGAGTTCAGATCACCCAAATTGCTGGCGCCAAGCCAAAAGCTTCGAGGGCCCAATAAATGACCTGAACATAGATTGATTGGTTTTTAATGAACTGCAGAAATATGTTTATGGATTTCTCTTACCATTTCTAAGTATGCTGCGAATCACCTGTAAATGCTGATCGTAACTGTTAACTGTAGCTAGAATCATGCCAGAACGATTGCATATTTCATGTGCCTCAAACCAATTGACCTGGAGTGTCTGATGGTAAGAACTCATCCTAAACTCTTTGAATTTTATGCTCACCTTGTTAAAACTGACGGGGACATATTTGCCAGGTGTCTCCTGACAATTCCACAGTTGCAGACAACAAATTAGAACCAGTAACCGAAACATTTTGTTAAAAACTCGACCCGTTTTACAAATCACACACCTTTTATAGGGAAGCGATAAAAATCGCATTAAAAGTCGCTTAGAAAGCCATTATTAGTGAGTAGATAAAAATAATCTGTGAGTTTACATTGTTTCTAGGAAAATATAAAATGTTTTTATTCAATAGAAAAAATCGTTAACACTTTACAAAATTTGTGTGTGTCCCTTAAAATCGACCGCACTTTAATCTAGTCTTGTTCTAAGTCTAGAATTTGTGTGCGGAGTGTGCAGCTCTTAACATTAAATTATACATATATATATATATATATATACACATATATAATATATTTATATTTATTTATTTATTCAGTTTCTTTACAGCTATTAGTATTTGTAACTAGCTCTTTACAAAAATTCGCAACCGTCTCTCACATTTAGCTCTAACTAAATTAATTTAAATATATATATATAGATAAACTCCGATAATGGATACCCTAAGTCTGACTGAATATTTTATATATGAAAACTTAATTTATTTGACTTGCGATTGCTTTTTGTTAATGAAATGCATATACAGTTAAAGGCTTGTCGAAATAGGGGTATTCAGAAATAAAAATAAACTGAATCTGAAAATATACCAATAATAGCGAAAACTTACACGAATTAATTGAAAAACCCAAGTGCTTGCAAATCTTCAGAAATAGTAGCTGAATTAGAATATTTATAAGCCGTAAATCATGACTAAACATGACTAAAATTGCTTTAAAATTTATAAATTACGAACACTTTCTGGAAAGGGCAAGCCAAAAATGAAGGCAATTAATTCATTTAACTACTGCATTTACACTTTGAACTAAGCAATAATAATTAGTTGAAGAAATATTAATTTGAGTTTCTGGTCAGTGGCAACCAACTTAATATATTATACATTTTTAGGGCTGCCACATAATTGGATATTTGACCCTTTTAGAATAGTTTCAAGGACTTGTTGGACGGACCGAAATATTGCCCTAATTCCAGGCTTAAATAAAGAAAAAAGTAGAACAAATTTCAAAGCATAAATGCAGTAAATTTAAGGAAAGTTAAAAAATGAGTTGTTTCTTTGTTTTAGATAAATATGCAATTATTTATGGAATTTTTTAAACTATGCTTAATTACGTGCTGCATTTAAAAAAAACAGGAAGCGCAAACTTTCCAGTTATTGGATGCTGATCTTTTAGTAATCTCCATATTGGTATGTGGGCGGCTGTTGTTGTTGTTGTGGATGTGTCGCTCTGCCGCTCGGCTGGAAGAGATTGTGATGGGAGGAGGAGCGTTGGGCGAAGCTGGCGGGAACAACGACGGCAGTCTCTGAATGCGAATGTCGCTGACTGGGCGACTGGGTGCGATTGCGATTGCGTCGCTCCTCAATGTTCGCCGGCCAGCGCTGCTGATGCTGATGATGATGATACCGTGTCGAATCCTCCGATGAGCGTCGCCGATGATAACGTTTTGTCGAGCTGCTGGCCGACGGCACTATCGCCTCTGGCTGATGGCGATAGCTGCTGTCGTCGTCGCCACTATTATTGCCGGCTGCTGCTTGGCTCAGGGCCAATTGATATTGGCGCCTCATCCGCTCATCCAGCGAGGAGCTGGGCGTTATATCGATCACATCACCATGCGAATTGCGACGTGTGCGTTGCTGTTGCTGCTGCTGTTGCTGTTGCATCAACTCCCGATCGTAGTTCTCGTGTGCGTGTCGTCTCTGTTTGCTGTTTCGCTGCTGATGATGCTGCTCATGGGCATCCAAGCGTTCACGCCACTCGGCGGCTGATACCTGCTGGCCATAGAGATCGGGCTGGGGTTGAAATTGTGCACCAACACCATAAATGTTCTGATAGCTGGAGTGACGCCAACCCTTCTCGTAGCGTCTGCGTGTCTGGGCTGCCTCCTCATCCTCCTCGGCCTCCTTGTTGGCGGCCAATTGTTGGCGACGCTGCGAACGACTCGAGCTGCTCTCCGAGGAGTCCTCACCGGAGGTGCCTAGACCCTGATCCTTCTCATCGCCGCCATAGGCCTTGTAGGGTGCACCCAGGAAACCCTTGGAACCGTACGCATAGGGTCCATTTAGGCCCATGCTGGGATATTGCATGTAATAGGACTGCGCAAAGGGTTTCTCCATCACATGACCCATCTTCATGTCATCCACACTGTCATCCATATCGTCCTCGGAGCCATCATCACGACCCGTCCATGTCAGCCACGAACCAGGTCCAAAGAGTGACAGCAGCACTGGCAACAGGAACAAGCCATGCATCGCTCCAAAGAAGATGACCAGAAAGACCATCTTGAAGAAGACCAAAAATATATAGCTCTGCGCCAGCAACAGGGCAATAATGCCCAATATCGTCGAACTGGAACCCTGTACAATGGGCAAACCAAGGGAATGAAGAGCCTCACGGACTCGAGCCTTCGGACTGCGTTTCTTTGACGACATATACGTATAGCAAATGTGAGCGGTAAAGTCCACAGAGAAGCCAATGCACATGATCAGATTTATCATCGATATCGAGTCCAGATTGACGTCCCACAGTGCCATATAGCCAGCGACGCCCAGTTCAATGGATATCACCGAAAAGGCCACCCAAAGAGAGCACAAAATATTGGGTATGAATATAAACGAGATGATCATCATAATAATCGCTCCAATAACCATCGCCTGGAGTGAAACTGGACGCACCAGCTCAAATTGATCGAAGAACACAAAATAGGGATGGAATATGGATGCATTCAGCGGCGAATCCTTGCATATCTTGCGAAGATCACGCACCATCTCCTTCTCATGATTCGTGTCCGTTATGTTGACGGCTTGTATTAGGAATCGTGAGGCAACAATTTGTGAATCGTCTTCGTTGAGACGCACGTCCAGGGAGAATGGATTGCCGGGGAATAGCCAGTGTTCCTTGACAGCATCGATAAACGATTGTTCATCATCGATAGTCTCATTTAGATAATCATTATTGCGTTCCATGAACGAGAGGAATGATCGTAACCAGGATTCGGTATATAACGATGAGGTCACATACGATGTATGTTCCAAAGTGCTCGTTAGATTCTCTATTTGTTCCTGGACCAAGGGATCCGAGTAGTTGTAAGCACCAGCAATGATAACCTGTAAACAAATTAATCGATAAATTAATTGCATATATTATCGATATACTGCAAATGAAACCCACCTGCATTCTGTAGGGAAACTCGCGATAATAATCATCCTCACGATCGAAAAACTCCACCGAATACGAATCCTCGCGTGATAATTTTCGTCGTTCTAATCCCTCCTTGATTTGGGTAACGCCATAGCAGGCTCCAGCCAGATAAGTGGCAAAGGCCATTATTATAATAATCTTGCACCATTTGTTGTTGATCACCCGCGCCAATTTGTCCTTGAAGAAGGCCATAAACATGTGATCCTTGTTATCGATAGGATTATCCGGATCGCTGTGATTAATGCCACCAGCCATAATCGCCTTGTAGAGGAAGTTACGTTTCTCTGCAAAACAAATCGATTGACAGAAAAGTTGCTCAGTTCCAGTTGCCATTGACCCCAATTCCCAAGAAATGAATTACTAACTGCGCTCCCCGTCTGTGACTACCACTAGTTTAGTTTCTGTGCTCATGATCAAGTTCATGTGTTGCAGCTGCTGTATTAACTATTAAGTTCTTGCCACTAAGCCCGAGTTCAAAGCCGGTTGTTCTGGCCAAGCAACTGGCCAACAAGTGGACCTTGCCAAATGCAATTAGCCAACGAGACAGCTTACTAACGATCAACAGAATTTTATATGTACTCTATTTTTTTTGCTGATTGCGGCTCGATTAAAGTTCAAAAACAGCGCTTCTAGATTCCATTTGGCATTTATGTGTATAAAAACAGAATTTGAAAAGACTTATTCGATAGAAAAAATCAATAAATAAGAAGCTGTTCGAAAAAGCTTTGTGGAAACGCGTTAGAAGAACGTCAAATACCAAGTTAGAAGTTTGGGAAGCGGAAATAACTTGTTTGCATTCTGATCAGGTTTTTGGGATTATAACTTTGCAAAGTAACCTCTTATCTGACTTGCAGGTACTATTCCGAATTAATGAACATCTTCAACCCCTTTCATTTCCGAAATAAAAAATTCGCAATGCTCTATTTCGCACAATTTGACAATCTTTGACTTACCCTTAATCGCCACCGACAAGGGCTTCACCTTGCAACCGAAAATGGCATGAAGATTCTTGCGCTCCCTGTAGCCCGAAATGGCCATGCAGGCGGCAAAGAAGGTGATGTGCCAAACGAAGGTAAAGCCGACCGCAAATACCGAATAGGTGCAAAAGATCTTAACCGAACGAAACGGACTAATTATGCCAATCAGAAATGATATAAAGTCTGTCACAGATGTTATCGTTATCGAGACAGCTGCCTCGGACATCATGTGACCCATGCGTTCGTGTACGGGCATTTTGGCGGGTGTTCGTCGCCAACCGGCCAACATTACAAAGGTGTCATCGATGCCAATGCCTAAAAAATAAAAAAATATCGATAAAGTATAGAAATATAATTGAACACTTAACACTTACCAATCATTAGAAAAGGTGCCGCCAAATTAATGCCGATAAATTCAATGCCGCAGTACATGGCCAGGCCAAAGGCAGCCAGGGTTGCCATTATAGCCGAGATATTGCCCATCAAGCCCAGAAACGGCTTCGAACGCACCGCATCCCCCATCATGCATGTTATAACGCTAAGGGAATATACTAACTATAATTAATAAATTCAAAACTAGTCTTGGCAGTTTTTTTACCTGAACAAACCCATCAGCAGAAAAGTTGAACTGAAATAAGGAACTACAGTCTTGGTATTCTTCTCCAGCTCATGATCCAAGGTGCGTGAGGCAAAGTAGGAAACCGAAATGTGCTTAAACAGGCCCGTTGTTTCCGCTTTGCCAACAACTCTTAAAAAGGTCTCTTCCCATTCAGCGCCCCTTAAAAAATAATGGTTATATGGCATTTTGTTTGAGCTAAGGATTATGGTTTACTCACTTGGCATCTTGACGCTTTGTATCCGCTGTGACAAAGTAGACTAGCTGGATAGCTGGCACACTTATAATATAGTTATCCTCGGTTAGTTTTGTGCCCCCAAAGAATACGGGAAAGGCGTGCGCATCCCAAGTCACCGGATTAAACATGATCGGAAATGTTAAATTCAGTTGACCCGATTCAATCTGCAAGTTAATAAGGAAGAATTAGCCTGGTTTATCTTTAAGTTCATCATCCAACTCACATCATCCATTAGAGCATCCAAGTTTAATATGTCATTCTCGAAGCACTCATTCTCCCAGCGTGCACAGTTATCCTTGTAAGAGAATCTATCGCCATCATAGAAGGTTGTCGCGTTCTGTATGAGATTATCCAAGATTCGGAGCTCCATAAAGATCTCGCGACGTATCATATTATCATCGCCATCTTTGGGTATTACAATCACTCGACCAAAGCGACCTGTAAGTTGTGGGGAAAGCAAAGAATAAGTTACGGTTTACTTAAGAGTTACCGTTTTTATGGTTTTCCTAGTTTAGAAATTGGAGATGAGGGCTTATGCTTTTCAGGCAAGGAACAGTGATTCAAAATGTTATAATAAAAGGTTTCGAATAGTAAAATCGCTTTATATTATTTACAATGCTTGGGTGTAAACCAGATCACAGTATAAATATTACTAAAATGGAATTAAAGAATGTAGAAAACAATAAGATAACCTCTTTTGTTAACTACTTTTAGATATTTGGCACCCGTGCACACTGTGTAGGCCTCCTCCTTCAGTGTCAGCGCCTTCATATTGTGTGTGAAGCGACGTGACCATAATTTAAATCAGTTTCATTTAAGCTTTTATTTTTTGATTACTTATTTTGTATGTGCGCTCATATGCTCGTAATTCACTTCCACTTTGCTAGAGTATTGTAGAAATCGTTTTGTGTTTAATGCGCCATAACGAATGCAGCAGCGACCACTTGCGTCAGTGTTTGTCCACTAAATATGTAAATAATATAATATATACACACACACACACACATACACACACATGCATATGTATATCTGTCTGTATACCTGTGTATATCTATTGGAGAAGTCTTTGACTGGCATCTCTTGAATGGGCAACGACGTGCGAGTCAACACGTTGCCATCGCAAATTGATACCCTGTTAAGCATGGACAGAAAGGGTATTATGAAGATGTGAAGGAAGCACCAAAGCAATACTTTATAATGCTTTCTTTTTTTGTTGTTGCAGTTGTTGTTTTGAACAAGCAAATACAAATAAATATCAAGAACAGCTATAATGATGGAAAACATAACTGTAAATTCTTTGTTCTTCGTTCCCTATAATAACTAATCAAAAAGAAAGTAAGTTATACAACAATTATGTGTAATCTAATGAAATAAATAGTTTCTGCTGAGCTTAAAAGGCCAAACATAACTGTAAATTGCGCCAAAGACAACGCAAAGCAATACAAAAATACATTGTGAACAGGCATAACGAAGAGCAGGACAACAACATATACACTTGTTGTTATTGCTCTATGCTCGGTGCGACACTCTCCAAATGCGCAGTTGAGTAATTTTTTTGCATTTATTTTATTTGGTCGTTTTTTTTCGAAAAGAGTAGTGCAAAGTGGAAAAATTCAATTTGTTTTTACTGCGTCTTTTGAAAAGAGATGCAAGTAAACAAAATCATAAGAGGATAATTCGTTGCTTTCCGCATTTTGTTTTTGTGTTAATCTTTTTATTATTATTTATTTTTGTGTGTAAAGTGAAAGAAATTGATTAAGCGCTGGTGCCGCCACTAAAACTCAACGGAAACAATTAGGGGATTTTTATATTGTTGCCATTGTCGCTGAGTGCATTAATCACAAATTAATGCACGGTGTTTCTTATTCGGGCATTCTCGACTAAAGCACTTTTGTTGTGAATGAACTTGTAGGAAATCTTTCAGAAATTGGCTGATAATAGGACACAAATGGCAACAGATAACGATAACAAGTTTTCAAGTGCCTTTTTAAGTGCCTCTTAAATACATTCATTCTGCTGTTGATTAAAATACAGTTGCATATTCGGCACATGTGACACTTGATTATCAATTTAATTGGCTTCACTTGGCGACGCAAGCATTGCGAATTATAAAAAGTATGTTTTGAATTTAAATGAAGCACATACGAGATGTGCAAATGCCGAAAACTATTAAAATCGATTTAATTTGCCAACAGAAACAGAATGAATAATTTTTTTATTTCTGCGTACTTTTATGTGAATTGATTCTACAAGTTAGACGATATTGAACTAGACAAATTAGAGAAACATATGTGATAAGTGTAAAATAAATATTTAATAAAAAAAGTGTGTTTTGGACGATGCCAACAACACGCGGTGTTCCCAAGCGGTCCCCCATCTAAGTACTAACCGCGCCCGACGCTGCTTAATTTCGGTGATCGGACGAGAACCGATGTATTCAGCGTAGTATGGTCGTTGGCGAATGTCGAGTGCTCAAGGAACCTATATATTTCTGGTTTGTGGATATATGAGGTTGTTAATTATTACGTTGGCAAATAACGTATGCCTTAGTAAAATATAGACGCTTTTCGATAAAATGAAAATATCCTCTCCGCAAGTATAAACTATTTTCTGCTAGTCCTTTTCTGTAATTGGTGTAAATAAACAAACAATTGCTTTTATATGATTTCCTTGTTTAAAAAAAATATGTGAAAAGTAATAAAAATGCATTTTTACATGATGAAAAATGTAAATTCAAAAGCAAAACAAAAAAGTGTACGAAGCACAGTTAACGCCTTCCCATACCGGGAATTGAACCCGGGCCTTCCGGGTGAGAGCCGGATATCCTAACCACTAGACAATATGGGAGATGCTTAGTAGCAGCTCCCGAGTTCGATTTGAGCTGTGAGGCAACAAAGCAAACGAAACTGAAAGAAGCTGAACGAATGTGTGGCACAAAGAGACGTGCAGCAGCTGTTTGTTATGATTTTAAGCACTTGTCATTGGAAGTGTTTATGCCAAACCAATCAATTTATATAATATTGAAGCTGTGTATAATACAATAAAAATAGCATACCATAAAACCGAAGCAACAAAATGAATAAACTATGTTTGCCTGCAAGAGCCTCGAGGCGAAAGTTTGGCTGGCTGCACATGCAACTCACACTGTGTTTTGGCATGAAATCATTTGAAATCGCCTCCGTCTCACACATGTCTGCGTGTATTTTTGCTGTGTGGCTAAAAGTACAAGTCAAGCGAAGCGCAGCTAACTGGTCGTAACCGACTAAATGCGGTCTAGATAATGTGACCATCTACAGTTAGCTCTCAAATGCAACCACAGCTGGAGCTGCTGTGGCAGCCCGCAACTAGTCCGACTTGTTGTTATCTTCTTCTTCTATTTCTTCTGCATTTTGTGTTTGTCAAAACAAAGTGCAGCACAACATGTGTCTTACATGTTGAATGAATGAGCGATTAAGTGGTTAATTCGTATGCTACACTCACAAAAAAACAATTTGTTTCTCTGGAAAATGTCCCTAAAGTTTTTCTACAAGCATATATAATATACATATCTTAATAAATATAAGATTTCTAAAAGTTTTTTTACTTTTACTATAACTGATTTTCTGACTGCATTAAATTAATTAAGACTTCTTTATTTCGCTGAGTGTAAGAAAACTATTAATCATAATATGAATGTATATATGAATGAGCACACTGAATACGTTTAAGACTCGTTGAACATCGAGTGCACTTCTTCCTTAGAAGGCGGTCAAACAGATATTTTGCAAGAATCATTTGCTAATCTTTTTTAATAGTTTCGTATTATTTTCACTATCTGACAAAAGTCTGTTTATTTTTTAAGAGACCTGGCGTCACAATTACAAGTCAGCTGCTCATCAAGTGTGCTCATTATTTTTGATGATTTTTTATGGGGCTCTGAAGCGTTTTGTTGCTTTTTTGTTTAATGGCTTCACTCACTCGATTTCGCATAGTGCACACGTTTTTCAATTTGTGCAACATTTTTTGCGCTATTATTCGCTAGTATTTCAAAAACAAAACAATAACAATAATAAACTTTTACCAATCCGAAGACTCTTACTACATACCTACTCACTATATAGTCAACAGTGTGGGCGCCGAGTTTTATGTCTGGTCCGCTGCTAATGGCTTATTTTTTACCGCAATTATTTATGATTGACCAAAATTCGTTTTCAAGCGCTCATTTGGATGTCGAACGTATTAGTAATGTTGTTAACTGCAGCAGGGCCTTGCCTTAAATCGATAAGTTTTCGTTTTTCAATATATTCAACCAACAACATATTAATAGAGTTATATTCCATTTTTAATTTATAAATATATTTCTAATTCTTTCAAATGGTGGCGTTATTTAAAATTTGAGGATTTTGGTCGTGAAATCAACGCCTCCCATATGGTCTAGTGGCTAGGATATCTGGCTTTCACCCAGAAGGCCCGGGTTCGATTCCCGGTATGGGAAAGTACTTTTTTTTTATTATTTTTGTTTAAATTAAGATGCCGCGTTACTCATCTAAATGGTTACATGAAAATGCTCAAAGATAGATTTCAATTGAAAGCGTTTTTAATTTTTTAACTCGAATAAATTGCCTTGATTTGAAACGTCTCAGATGAATGTCTGTTGAACTTGTTTACTATGTGTTTGCATTCAACTGCAGTTGTCGCAAGTTGCTTTCGGTTATTTTTGAATCATCACAATGCTATTTGGCAATTTTACATCATTTTTGTTAGTCATTGTTGTTGGCTTCGGCTAATATACCATTTAGTGTAGTTAATAGCGTGTAGAAACTGCTGCTGCGGTTCAAGACCCTAATACAAAAAAAAAAAATGCAGTCTTGAACTCAAAGTCAGTGAACAAAATATTATCCGGGTAATTTGGTTTTCTGATGACAAATGACTAAATTTCGGGGAAAAGAGATAGACTTCACAATCACATCCGTTCGTTTGTTCAAGGTGCAAAAAATGTTGCAATTTTTAATTGGATGACTAAATGGTGCCCCGCCGCGTGGAGTCATTTTACTTGCCCAATGTTTGCCGAAATTATGTCCCCTCCCATGCATGCATATTTGTGTCTATATAATGGACAAACTTACCGGGCCTCGTAATGCGTCCCACATTGAAGCGATGCGTATAATTCACTTTAAAATATTGCTCAACAATTGCACGTTCGGCCTTACCCTCGCCATTAATGGGCGAAAACAGATATTCGGGATCGATTTGGTACTTTAATTGCTGATAGCTGTATAATAAAGAAATAGAAAATATAATTTCAAATTGTTCAATTCGCTTTGCTTTGTTTTCAGACTCACCCGGTCATGCAGAGCAGCGTTAAGAGCACTGGTATTATCACAAAATAGCCCGGATGTTTGGCTATGCAAATGCCCAGATGATAAAATGATTTATTTAGTGTCTTATCAACACACGATATACCGCACGTCATCTAAAAAAAATAGAAAAGTTGACCTTAATTAAGCGATTTTATTATATAGCTTTAACATATATCCGATTAAAGTATTTAGTGATACAACAATCAAATCAACATTTATTTGAGGTAAAGGCATTATAAGATCCAGCTTCCATTGCGTGCTGTCTATTGAAGGTGAAAGACAAAAGGCAAAGGCAGATTGGAGCTGTTATTATATATGTATATAGCTTGTCGCTTGTTTGCTTATAGGTAATTGTGGTGCTGAGTCTATTTGGCTTTGATCACCGGCACTGACACCTTCAACTTAAACTTAACACACGCATTGTTTTTACGTCTATTTGTCGGAATGAAATCGAGATACAACAACTCAAATAAATGCCCTTGTTCATCTAACAAAACATAATAATAAAATAAATGACTACCAAAAATTTAAGCTAATAATGGACATTAACATGATTATAGAAGTCAAGTACAACAGAGGCATTATAAACGACCTAAGTACTTATTTATCATTAGTGATTTTTTTTTCAACAAAGAATTATGCAATTTGTACTTAAAGTTAATTATGTAAAAATCAAATGCAAAACTCAAGCTATTATTTAAGAAACATATAAAAAAAAAGTAATTGCCGCCCCCGGGTGGACTCGAACCACCAACCTTTCGGTTAACAGCCGAACGCGCTAACCAATTGCGCCACGGAGGCTGTTGTTCAACCACTGTCTAATCTCACTTTGCTACTACGCCCAAACAGTTCTTATTAGAATTATGTTTCTTATTGTTGAGCTCTAGCTACAAGTAAGTCAGAATCCCAATCAGTAGCAGGAGCCTCCGTGGCGCAATCGGTTAGCGCGTTCGGCTGTTAACCGAAAGGTTGGTGGTTCGAGTCCACCCGGGGGCGGAAACAGTATTTTGTTTTTTTTTAATAATTATATTTTAAATATGCCAAAAATGATGTAGAAAATTTATTATAATGTACCTTTTACTAACAAAGAAGTAGATTTGTTGCTGCGTAATTTGTTATAGAAAATTACTCATGCCACACGCACAGAATAGGCATATTTCGCATTATGAATTGCGTTAAACAAAATGCTTACATGAATAGAACATTAGCATTATAAGTGCTCGAGACAACAAAAAAATCAAAGAAAACAAAAACAATAACAATAAGAATAGAGAGAAGCATCCAAAATACATTAGGCCAAATATGTATAAGGACTGTTAAGCTGCGGCCATGGAATGTTAAATGAGCATCTCTTTAACAGCTACTGTTGAGCTAACAGCTGGTAATTAACTTCCATAATAATAAAGCTGTACAAAAAATGAAATCTTTTGTTTAGCATGCTAAACGCCAACTAAGCAACGTTTTAATGAGTTTACATGGCACGAGTGGCTGTATCTGTGTCTGCAGCTGTATCTGTAGCTGTGTAACTTTCTATTTTGATCGGGTTCAACGACTACTGACGCTGCACTTTTACCAAAAAATGTGTAACAAAAAAAAAAAAACCAAAACAAATATATTACAACAGCACTTTTGTATTTGATACAGTCAAGGTTAGAGTTGTACAAACGGGAGACCAGTATTTTGTTGTTGGCCTAACCGTTCATTATGTCAAAGTGATTTAATAAACAAGTTAAGAGCCACACATAAAAAAAAAAATTACCCAAGGAGTGCTTGCAATAGTCTCGCCAGTTGCCAGTTGCCAGTTGCCAGTCGCCAGTTATCGTATGTGTTGCTTAGGAGTCTGCCCGGTAATATTTATATTTGTGTTCAAAAGGCCAGTAAATGAGTTTTTTTTTTTAGCTCTTATGGGCACAGTTCAAAGCAGGGCCAAAGCTCCTCAAGTCCAAGTTGTCTGTCTGTACTACGTGCCTTGGAACAATAACAATTTAATAGTTATGCAAATATGCGACACATTTGTAACAGGCACCTTTTGGTGACTTTATATAATTGAATTGCATTCATTAGCATCAACTGTAATTTTCACAGATGTTCCTTAGAATATTAATTTGATATTCGCAATCTATGAGCTAAGCTGAAAATTACATTTCGGTTGATTTTTTGTTAGCTGCAATTCCTAACTAAGTCACACAAGTTTTCTAAGCTCTCATTGCAGCTAGTAACTCATTCATTTCATCATGTGCTTATCTATCATCAAGTTTCTCTCAGTATGTCTATCTTTTTTAATTAAGCATATAATTTAATCGTTTTTATAATCCTGCTTTCACCGCCAACTTTTTTCGCTTTTCGACGCAAATATTGTGATTTCGATTTAAACATATTTGACACATATTTTTTTTTCTTATAATCCTTAACCCCATTTATATTTATTTATTCACATGTTAGCTCAGCTTTACTCTCTTTTCCATAAGTCTAAATATAGCTTTTCATCACCTCTTATTATGCAAATTTTAATTTAAAAAAATATAAATTTTGTACAACATAATCGCATAACAACAGCAACTCAACACGCTTAAAACCCTAAAGTTCATTAATGAATTTTACAATAATGTCGCAAGTTTTAACTTCAACTTAAATTTCAGCGTCAACTTCAACTTCAGTTTGGAGTTTTTCATAATCAGCTGACATTAAATGTCAAAATAAATGCCTTATCATGTGATCTGCGTAAATATGTTTGTAGTTGCTGTGACTAAAACGATTTGTTAACTTATGAAATTGAATTCGCAACAAAGTTTTATTTTTTCAATTTCAGTTTTTCCATTTTTAGAGAGCTAAAAGTAGCAACGGCAACAACAACTGACACTTAAAGGTAACAAACACCTTGAAAATTTCCCGCATAAATGCGTGCCAAGAAAACTAAAAAATGCAAAAAAAATAAATATCTATATATATTTATATATACAAAATATACATGTAAATATATTTCATACTCATTCAGTTTCAGCGGCCATCAAAAGTGATTTTTGACTAATTTCTGGGTCTTCGAAGTGGGTCAAAGCATCTGACGCCACTTTGATTTATAGCCAAAAAAAAAACCAAATTCTAAATCATTTCTAAAACAATTTTGTACAAAATGCAAATGTTCACACATTTGTCAGGTATTTTTTTTAGAAATTCTTTCAAGAGCTGAGAAAGTTGTCTGCCCAAAAAGAGTTTGTCGCTTAAGTCTTTTGTTTGGGCTCGCATAGTTTTCGTTGTTATTTTTGTTTTTATATTTTGATTTTGGCTTTGGCTTTTGGTCAGCGTCAAAGCCATTTAACGTCTCATTGTTTATGGTTTGTATTGTTTTCATTTTGGTTGTCTTTCTTGTTGTCTCTTATGCATATTGATTTCATTGAAAGAATGTTTGTATAATTCGAATTTTTGATTTTTGCAACTTTTTACTTGTTCCGTTTCTTTTACTTTTTATTTCTTTTATTTTTGGGGTCACTGCAGATCAGATTCAGCTCAAATTGAGCTGTGATCAGTTAATTGATATCATTTTTTATGGACAAGTGAACAACGTTTTGCTATTTTGTTCTCTGTTATGGGTTTTTCTGTTGAAGAGCTTCCAAGTGATTTTGAACAGCAAACAATTAAGAACGTATATCTCGGTATACAAAAAAATCATAAGCTATATAGTAAATCGAGGTCATCTTAGATATACAAAATAAAGGATTCCATGTTTTATTAATAATGCTTCAAAATTTAATGATTTGATATATTGACTCGGCTATGATTGCTGATCAAGAATATATATAATTTATGAAGTCGGGAGACATATCCGTCAATGCTCAAACATTTCGAAAAAATTATAATCCCAGTTGCAAAGGTATACGGAATAGTTTGAGAGAGACACAGAGTCTTCTATAAGCATGAAGGATAATCAAAATAAAAATTCATTTATAAGCATCAATCCCACACAGCAACTTTTCAAATTCTTCCAAGCATATCGCAGCTGATTTAAAAAAAGAAACAAGAAATAGCTGGATTTTTTCATCACCTGTAAAACTGCATATAGATGTGTACGTTGTGGTTGTTGGTGTGGCTTTCATTTGCAATTTTGATAGTCAATATGTTGTATCACATGCGCTTACATAACTCTGATTTACCCAGTGCAAACTTGCAACGCCTTTTTATATTTATTTTCGTTGTATGTGCAGCCTTATTTTTTATTTATTTATTATTTTTTTTTTTTTGCTTACTTCTTGAACAATTTATATAATTCATTTATGCGCAGCAAATTGATTACAAATATTTAATTCAACAAGTTTTCCTTTTCGCCAAATCGCATAAAATCAACAACTTTCACTTTTTAATGTCATTGTTTTTTTGGTTGGCAAACTGACGCACAAAGCATAAATACCAACAAATTACAAAATTCATATTAATTAATGCATGATTAAAATATTTTGTTAATGCGAAATTATTAAAAAAAATAATAAATAAAAAGAAAATAAATTTGATATTTCAAATTTTGCCTTGTGGGTGGCTACAAATTTGGGTCAAGTCATTGAAGTAGAACACAAGACGCCGTTGACCTTAGCACGTGGGCGTAACCCGGCTTAAAAGCCAAAACGTATTTATTGTCAACTGCAAAAGCTTTTTATTTTTGTTTTTGGCAACGGGCAAACAACCTTTTGGTAGTTTTTTTTCTACAATTGTTGCCACACACAAATGTTTGCAATGAATCTTAATTAGTTTTGCTTCGAGGCTGACAAAACTAACATTGAGCACTTGAACAACTGAAAAACGGTTATTGGCCAGCCGGCGCTTGCACAGGTTCTGGCCACTAAACGAAATTCCAAGGCAAAGTCTCAAAAGTCAACACGAACCTTAAGAAAAACATCAACAATTTAACAGAAACCACAACAACAACAAAATCGAAATCACTTTCTACTTTTTCTGAGGCTTTAAGCTCAGGCCGAATATTTGTCTGACGCATGCGTGGCCATAACCTGAAACTGGGTCACACACGCACACTCGCACATACACTCACACACACACAAACACACACATCGTTTTACTCTGCTCTCCGCAAACGCTTTCAATTTGAATAGTTATTTTTATGCTCGAATTTTGATTTGTTTGACTTTGCATTAATGAACAATTTATTGGCCGCGACATAAAACGGTTTTAGCAGACGCTTTTTCTATTTGGTCTTATTTTTTTCATTTAAAATTCGACTTTAGCGTATTGTGGTCAGTGGAGCAGTTGAGAGTGGTTTTAAGTAGCTTAAGCTGAACTGATTAGATCATTAACTGCTTTTTAACAGCTTTAACTTAGTGACCCATTTAACAAATTTTAACAGCATTCAAACATTTCCGGTATTTGCATTCAGTAGATATCCATGTAATTGGATTTAACATCATTGACACCTTGGGGATGTGGTAAATTACTTTTTAAGTAATTTTATATATTGGCAAATTACTACAACTTTAATCTATTGCATCTGAAATAATCTATACCCTTGTTTCTTTAGCTTAAAGCCAGTTAAGAGGAAAGTAAAAATTGCCGTTTGACTAACAAACAACTGATCAAATAATACAATGAAGTTGTGCCAAAGTATGTAATAAGCATTAGGAAGCATCCTCCTTTCCCTTTCAATTATATATAATTTTGTTCAGCATCAGTAGTCGAGTCGATTCAGACATGTCTGTCTATATAAAAAAGCCGCACATTTTGTTGAAAAAATACTTTGCAATTATTTCGACTTGAACATTCTGTAATTTTCAAAATTTAAAATGCAATAATTTTGATTGTTTCACGCTAGACACGAATTTTTGTATAGTCTCTCATAAACTCTACCCTTGCAAGACACCAAAGCGACTTCATCCTGTTCTTCATAGCAGCATTTGATATTTTCATAATGTACAGTTGTGCTCAAATTGGTGTAGCTGCCATCAATCAGTCAGTTGACAGCAGGTAGTCCCCAAATTCTCTTTTAATTGCTTTCGATCTTTGGCTGAATACACGATTTCCCTGAGAATTTTCGAGTATTTTTCTGCCGCAGGTAGCCAAATGGAAAAGTCCAACAAACTGGTTTCAACCGGTTAAATGAAAAACTATTAAAGAAAAATCTATTTGCTGAGAATACGAGAACAATATTCCTCGCTAACAATTAGCAAGTTTGTTTTTTTTCGGCACGCGACTTTTGTGTTTAATGTGATTAGCGAAATTGAACAAATTTGCCTGAGAAACTTGAACGGCGACTAGTTGGTAATATTTGCCTAAGCACTTAACATAAAAGCACGCGAGTCGAGCACAGTTCCAGTTCCAATTCCAATTTTGGAGGCAAAACAAATGGCACTCAAGGTGTTAATTTAAAAAGCCACAAATGAATAAGTTGACCAAGTGTTAGTCTCAAGTGTTTGTTGCTGCTGCCTGGGCAATCAGCCGTTGAAAGGAAAAGTGCCACAAACTGAAAGATCTTTCTTTATAGAGTGCTGCGCTAAAGTGCCGCTAACACTCAGTTTTTATATGTGCACATATATATGCGATATATATGCATATACATTTGTATATATATAATAAACATGTGTGTGTTGAATATACGATCAGCATTGCACTTTCTTTTTTTCCTACCACATTTCTCGACGGTTTCTGCGGCTACGGTTTCGGTTTGCCTGTTTTTTTTTTTATTTTTTATTGTTTTTTT
The DNA here is from genome assembly GCA_037043585.1 of Drosophila mimica. Classification (NCBI taxonomy): domain Eukaryota; kingdom Metazoa; phylum Arthropoda; class Insecta; order Diptera; family Drosophilidae; genus Drosophila; species Drosophila mimica. Next base: position 3,796,566 of record JBAMBE010000361.1, on the reverse strand, counting down.
TCTTTGCTGGGTTGTTTTTAGCATATGTGTTTATGTGTGTGTTTTTTTCTAGTTTTTTTTTATTATCTGGTCTGTCAATTCGATGATATATTAAGTTGATGATGCTGGCGGGAAAAACGCTGTCATAATTGCTCAATTTCTACGGAAAGTGAACTTGAGAGTAAAAGTCGATGTGATAAGCATAATTAGCTATATTAGCAGCAAATGCTTAAAGAAAGTGCAAGTTGTCGTTGTTGTTTTGTGATAATTATGTTATATTATATATTATAGTCTCAGCTTGATATGCCTCTGGGGCAGTGTTAATCGGTGAAATTGTCAAATTATTTACCCTGACTAAGCTTATTAATCAAATATAATGATGTCTAGAAAGAAATCTTTTGATAGACAAACTTAGCAAAACCAATGAATTGGCAATGGTATTCTTTGTATACATATTTTTAAGAGACACAGTAATATTTTCTGTAGACTTGGTTTGTTGCTTTTATAACTACTTGCTAAGTTATTTAATGGAAACTAAGAAACTTCACATTCTTAGCGAATAATCTAATATCTCAATTCTTAGTCTTTCAGCAATAGTTTTCTTTCCTCAAAATTCCTCAAATCTCAATTGTCCACATAAAACTAATTCAAAAGTATTCGTATCTAATAATTGAAAATATAAATCATTTAACGCGCTTATAACTGTACTTAATGAATTGCATTAAATGGGTTTTAAACATAAATACACTTGGCCTTTCCATTTCGATTTTCAAGTCGCTTTCGGCCTTGAACATAATTGGATTTTGCTCGAACAAGAAAAAATTGATTAAGTCTTGACCTAAGCGAACCGGTTTCGATTTTTTTTCGGCAATTTCACTTGAACTTTCATTAAGCGCAACTCCTTTTTTGTGTTATGTCTGCGCATATTTTGGAAGCTGCGACCCAAAAGGGGGGAAGTCACAAATATACATTTTCACATTACAAAGTCCACAATAAAGACAAACCGGATCATAATAAAACGAACGGGGTTTCGCAGACGTGTGTGTGTAAGTGTGCGGTTATATATATATATATATATATATATATATATATGTGTGTATGTGTGTGTGCGTGTGTGTGCAGTTAATGACGTCCATTCGTGAACCGATAACTGGGGGTCCAACTTTATGTAATAATTTCAGGTCGTATGTTCAAGATGCAAACTTATGAAAATGTATGTGTGTGTGTGTGTTGAGTATGTGTGTGTGTGTCTGTATTTGACTATTGGCCAATGTTTGCTATTGATTTTTGGACCCGTTGCTGCCGTTGCTGTTGTTCCGCTTCATTTTGAATGCCAATTTGTTGTGGCTTGAAGTCTCAGGTGTTGCTTGCTCTGGCAATGGCCAAAAAGCGGAGCTCTAGTAATTGTATCTCTGTTCCAAATTTGATTGCATTAATTTAACTGTCAACGTTTTGAGTTGCCAAGCGAGAGAGAGAAACGCTGCAGAAATCGCACTTGCCACGCTTCGACTCCATTTCAAAGATACCTATGTAATTACAATAATTATGCATTTAATAATTGAATTAGGTGCGAATTGGTTTGAGGTAGAGTTAGCTACTCTTTAATTTTTTATATGGTCTAATCAAAATCTTGATGAAAATCACATACAGTGATCATCTTTTAAAATATGAGTGTCGCAAATAACGCCATTCACAAATTGCTGATAATTGAGTAAACATTTTGCGGCTTAAATTAGCTGTAAAATTGCGAAATGAGTTAGTTGTAAATTGCTAAAGATTGGAGTTTAACATCTGGTCTTCTATTGTGAAATGAATTTTTGTGTAATGTTTATATTACAATATCTTTGAGAGAAACATTTAAATTTAAAAAAAAAAAAATGGAAAATGGGTGGTATATGCCAATGTGGAAAATTATTGTAGCACATAAATATAAAAATCATCTACTAATAATAAATGATTTTTTATTTTCTCACAACTTTAAGCGCATTGTGCAGCTTTCATTTTGGGGTGGCGAATATTGTTTGCTGCGCATTTTATGACCTTCTCAATTGTTGGACCAAAAAATTCCGATACGCATTTCGGGAAATATCAACCCCTAAGAAAATACAATTCCGAAACAAAATTATTACGCATTTTGCGGCAATTCAAGACGAACCAAATGTATATTTTGAAATATATATGTATGTATATATACTAAAGATTTAGTTTACCTTGTCGTTGTAATATTCGTTCGTTTAATATCCAAGTTTGCTCAATTACTAATCGTTATTCGTGTTTTTTCTTAGAAAAAAAATCAATTGCACTCTTTTTTGTTTCGTGTGTTTCGCATACGATAATAATGATATATGCCAACATATATATGTATTTATTATCTATTTATGTATAATTTTTATTGATACTTTATTGAACACCAAGCACACGCGCTACCTTGTCCGTCATTTTGTCTCGAAATATATATGTATATATATATTTCATGCGCACTTGATTGACCGTTAAGAAATATTCGAACTTGCGATTCGATTCCAACTGCGACGATTGACGGAGCGAATGGGCAACCGTTGGCTTTGAGACCGTCTCGCGGACTGAAAATGGAACCACGTTCGCTGTGCTCGTGTCTCAGACTCGGTCTCAGGCTCAGCTTCAGCTTCAGTTGTGAGAGAGCGCAACGTACTCTCGCTCTCTCGATTGCTCAGTTCGCTCAGCTTGTATTACTCACCTGTTGCACTCATGTAACGGCTGCTTTCTCTCTCTCTCTCTCTCTCTTTCTCTTCATTTTCAGCTGTTGGCTGCAGTTGCGCACCGGTTTGTGGCGGCTTAAAAATTTTTTTTTTTTGGGAAAAGATCATTTTCCTATACCTGTTTTTCAGCCACAGGTGCCGAAGTTATTGTTGTTGTAGATGTTGGTGTGCTATGCTCTCAAAGTCTGAAGGTCGCATTTTCGCTCATTAATCGCCACTTCGCCACTTTCTTCAGCGATGGCAATCGCTGCTGCTGCTGCTGCTGCTACGCCTGCGCACAGATTTTATTTGCTCTTGTACCGATTAACGGTGTCATGGTGTGAATTTATTCATGTGCAAGTCTGTTTCTGTGTGTGAGTGTGTGTGTACGTACCTTTCTAAGAGTTTCAAATGAATTGCGGTACAGAGTGGCCATAAATGTTTATAGAACAGACTTCTTCGCTCGAAAAATCTGAGTATGTATGTATGTATATAAACCTATACCTATACACATAGATGTATATATGTTTATATATGTATGTATATGCAGCCTCGGTGTCAGCTGTATGTGTATAACCCTTTGCTTGCAGAAATTTGATGTTGTAAAAGTAATTTGTAGCTAGCATTCAAAGAAACAGAAACTAGAGCACTGTACCCTTGCAAGGTAGCAGAAGCCATAAAAAGATTTGGGCCAAAAACCAATTTAAGATAGACAAAAAAAATAAGATTTTGTATTATAAAAGATAAAATATAAATAAAAAAAAAAACAAAAATAAACACAGAAAAGAACATAGAAACTCGAAATCCTTTAAAAAAATCTTTATATCACTAGCTTTTTAAAAATATTTTTAATGGTAATTAATAATTAATAATGGATATTTAATATATAAAATGGTTAATATTTCCTGCATTCTTGTGAAAAATAAGAGGCTGGTGCTTCATCAGCTTAAGCAATAAAAATAAATTAATTTTATCTCTAAAATAAAAAAACGCTTAACATCTAATAAAAAATAAATGGCAAGACCTTCAATCATCATTAGACAATAGTCTAGAACTAGACGACTAATTTCCCAGAAGCTCACGTCCCAAAATAGCAATGTATAATACGAAAACAATGTTTAAATTCCAAATGTCAGGAACTGGAAAAATGTTCTAGAAAAAATATTTTTTTTGCACACATCAGTGTGAGAAATTTTGTTTAAGAATTCGTCAAATTCTAGTCGCATAGAGAAAGAGTACAAGTGTGTTAGAGACATAAATAGAAACACACACACACACTCACACTCACACACATACAGAAATGTTAGAGCGGAAATTTTAATAAAAGTTATATACAATTTATTTCAAACAGTAAAAAATACACATATACAAACACACATAGAATCATTTTGTGGGCTACTGCAGAATGGGCTACAAGTATTGAAAGTATTATATGTACGAGTCTGTTGGGACTGGGACTATATAGAAGGCGATCCGCCGAACCAGAGATGGTGTGGATATGGTGTTTGTGTGTGTGTATATTTACCAGAATGTCAGATGAGCACGTTCAACTCGGCCGAGGATTGACGGCCCATTCAATTGAGTAGGTGTATCTGTAAATGTATCTGTTTCTGTATATAAATCTGTATATGCATCTGCATCTGTATCTGTAAATGTATCTGCGAGAGTAGTACGTACTGTGATTCTGCGATGCTGCGAATCGTGTATAGTTGAATTTAATTCTGTGCAATCAACGACATTTAACGAAATTCTATATATATATTTATATACATATATACTTTAGATTTACATGTGTGTGAGCATGGGTAAATATCTCAGCATTAAGAAGGCGTTGATTGGATTTTGAATGAGACTGCGATTGTGTCGGACCTTAAGCAACATAAACGCCGCACTACACTGAACGAAAACACTGTCACATAAGCATACTGTTTGCTGCTATTGCCTCTTCCAGTTACAGCAATGTGGCAACACTTTTTTTTGTATCACATTACCTTTCTAAGTTGACTGCGGATAAATCCAATTCGAATCCCACTTTCAGTTCCAACTAGAATCAATGATTTTTTTGGCAGTGTGCATTTTGCAAAATTTTTATTTAATAAATGGTAATTTAAGCTCTTAGAAATGTGTGTGCTGGTGTGTGTGTATGTGTATGCTGCGGAATGGGACGAACTAATTGCATTTGCTTTGGTATGAATGAACTAAAGGAATTTTTCCCGAAAATTCTGTACACAAGACGAATTACAGTTCAAGTTCATAAACCACGTGAACAAAACTTTTAGTGGAAATTTAAATAAGGCTTTAGCTATGAATAAGAATATGCTAGATTTTTTATATTCACGGGCCTTCCCGAATTTGTAGGTAATAAATGTGTAATTAGCGCTATCAGTTCTATGTAATTAGCTACTTACTTGTAAGCTAATCAGTAAGCGCCCTAGGGCTCATTAAGATTGCGAGTGAAATTATCTCAGATCGCAAACATTCACAATTATCAATACTTGTTAATTAGTATTATACTAATAAGCTGACAGAGGGCATATAAATCTGAACGAATTGTGTATCATTTTAATATTATTACATTAATTATACAATTTATTTTTGCAAAACTTAAATGAACTAAAAGACGAGATATTGTTGATGTTGCAACAATTAAATTACAATTGCACCTGATTGATTTGTTTCTATTATCGCAGTATCTTGCATTGCAGATCTTTCTGGTATATATAGATAACATAGATTAATATCGGTTTTGCAACATTCATAAAAGCAACGCAGAAAATCTTGTAAGCATTCCGAGACTAATGCATATTATCAGCGATCGGATGTCATGGACAAGTGAGGCACCCGTTCCCCTTAGTTGGGCACAATTGCAGAAATGGGCACACGATCGACACACAGTTCGGATGATGGCTTTCTTATTGATAACATTCTCGGGAACAACCGCCTCACACTTTGATGGCACTGTCCAGAAGCAAATGTGTTCGCTAACATTACCTGACGAATACATAATTCTTCTAAAAGGGAATTATCGATAAGCATAAGAATATATACCAGAAATTTTATAGCCATGATTTACACATTGCAGATCTCGTTGAATAACGTCGTCACCCTTTGTCACTTTTTGAACCAATGTCAAATCGGGTCTGCCTCCCATCGGCACCGAATAGCCAACACTGGTCACATTACAGATTCCATTGTACCGATAACAATCAGTGCATACATTCCAGCCAACTGTTGAGTGTTGTGTAGTGGCAAATGAATGAAACAGTTTGTTGTACTACCACTTACTGCATATTGAATTCCTTAGATAAAAACTAAATAACAAGATGGACGCAACACTTAAAATTTGAATAGTCATTTCTAGCACAAATAAAAATTTATAAAAAACTATATGAAGTAAAATGCAACAGGTTGTTAGATCGAAAGCAAATTTACACCCCAAAATTAGGTAAACTTTTTTTATATTTTGTTCCCTTAAAATTTAGTTGCATTTCCAATTGCTTTTATCAATATACAAAAATGGTAATGATCACAACAAAGCAAATAAGTAGAATATATCTGCGATCCAAGACAGAAGATGTGGGTACATTGTTACAGGAGCAATATTTGGCACAATCGCTGCAGATGCGCTTCATCAGGTCTCTATTTTGCAACTTGTAATGGGGCACAACTGCTTCACATTTGGCAGGTTTCTTCCAAAAGCAAATGTAGTCGTAGACATCACCTAAAGAGTGCAGCGAAGGTGTACATCAAACAAGATAAAAGAAAAATCAAATGAAAAATCTATGAAAATTACCTGTTAGTCGATATTCTTCATTAATGCAATGTTCTAATTTGTCATTATCAATTAAGCCATATGGGCCAGTTCTTACAACCAATGAACTGTCACCTTGGGCATATGGGGGTGCAGCCCAACCCCGTGTGGTGGTTTGGCATTCGCCATGTGGAAAGCAATTGGAACATGCATTGTCCCCATTTGCAGCTGGTTGGTTATTTCTTATATAAATAAATATATATACATATTTTATGTACAAATATTTATCTACTTACAGTTAATTGCGCAACACATTAAAAGTAACCAAAATTTAAAAGTCGCAAATTTAAAAGTCATTTCATCGAAAACAACACAAACAGATCCGAAACAAATAAAAGATATTTCCATAATATAAATATATATATTTTTTGTCGAAGCATGCTGCGAGCTCAGAGTATTTTGAACTTCTAAAGAGAGATTTGTAACAACATAATTTTTATTCGATTTAAACAACAATTCTGATTACATTCATTGCATATTCAAGTGCAATGAGCCCTACGAAGCATGTGATTAGTAAAAGTTGATTAACATTTGAAATGTTGGACAAAGATGATTTTGGGGCGATTCTACGACAGCCACACCAATATGCACACGATTCACAGATTCGGATGTTTTCATTTTTATCAGCAAATTTAATGAATGGGACGACAGCTCCACACTTGCCCTCTTGCCACCAAAAACAAATGTACGAACGTACAAAACCTAAAAAAAAAAAACAACACAATAAACAATGAAAATGTGACAATGCAACACACACTGGTTACAGGGTATCAACCCGTTACGAATTATGAGATAGCGATTCTGATTCTGGTAGGTTTATATAAATAAAACTGAGTGAGGAATTCTCTGATAGAGATATTCTGGGATAGGTTCTCAGGCGCTTCCGAAATACCCTGTTTGATACCCTGACTATTGCAATTATTTAATCACCTTTTATCATATATTGGGTACCAGTGCAGTAAAGTAATTGTGATGAAAAGTTCTGCGAATCGTTGGCCTCATGAACTAATCGCAGATCGTAACGGTTATTAGTTGGTACAGAATACCCATTAGTTTTCACATCACAATACGGGTGAGTTGTTTCTCCACATCTGATACATGTATTTTTTTTAGACTTTGAAGATCTTGTAGTCATCCCCCACTTGTCAGCAGCCGTTAAAGCTATCGATTCATATGAACACAAGCATAGTTAAATTAACTTTAATAGTACTCCTTTTAATTATCCTTGACTTACCCACCTTTGACTACTTACTGTTCAATTCACCCACATTTAACAATAGAAAACCAATAAACCATACAGAAATTAAACTCAATTTTTTCATCATAGCCAACGAAATGTAAACTAAAACAATTTTCTGAAAATTCAAATAAGACAATTGTGATTGAAATAATTGAAAGTTATTGACATTTCTAACTAAGCAAACTACAATTAATAAATGTGAACAAAGAGTTTCACAAACTTGAAAATGAAACACAGATTCATTTAAATAAAGATTATTTTTATGAAATTAATCAACAAAAACAGCATATTTCTTTCTTTGACTCATCATGGCGCTGGTCATAGATCTGGAATAATCATTAAATACATTTCAATAATCATAGCCCAGCTTATAGATAAACCATTAATTGTACCAGCTCTAGATTTAGTCCCAGGATGGCAACCACAATATTTGGCACAAGTTCGACAAACTATGGGATGCATATGATGTTTATTGACAATATCGCTTCTGGCGACTGCCTGGCAACCCATATATGGAGCCCAGAAGCAAATGAATGTCTCGACTTGTCCTGTTGAATTAAAAGCATTGATTTTATTGAATTATAATAGAAAAAGCCGTTACCTTTTATAGCATAGCCATCAAGAACACAACGGGCTAGATTAGGATCACCATCGGTATACGAGGGCAACTTGACAACAATGCTGCCATCGTTGGTCGAATACTTGAAGGGCGTCCAACCTGTAGTTGTCATTTTGCAACGACCCCTATAAGGAGTGCAATCCACACATTCATTATTTGCTCCATCTATAAGCTCTGCAATTATCCCAATTATTCAACTATATTAACATAAATATTTATAATAATAACAAATATATCTACCACATATTAAAAATAACATCAGGCATCCAAAAAATATAGTTAGTTGAGCTCTTCGATTTTGTAGCATTTTAAAGTTAAGAAGCGACTGAATTCTTATGATTTACAAATATATAAATATAAAGACAGAATGTGTAACTTTTTATAAATTCTGTTTGCTTTGTTTTTAATTTAAAACGATTAAAAACTACAATCAGTAAGTTGAACCGAATCGAAAGGTTCCGTTAACGATTTTGAAAGCTTGCAAATTTCTTTCGGAATCCGGTTTTAGTACTATATTTACTAATAACATAGGTTCTTGTAATCGGTTGTTTGAAAAATTTTGAATTACGCTTAAAAGGTAAATCGATCATCTAATTTTAGGCACAAATAGTAATTTAATCAGCTAAGGTTACAAATTCGATTTAATCCCATTGAATACCCATATCTAAATCTGTTATTTACCCATTACTCTTAAAACCAGACATTAAAGCCGAGCTTACTCTGCAGTTCTTTAGATCGAAGCCAATATTATACACTTTTTATATAGAATATATGGATTGGAAATCGTAGATTTTCTGAGCCTATAAAATATATTTATACTTGATCCGCATCTGTAGGCAGCACTTATGTTCGATGAAAGATGAGTTCTTGTATAAAAATTGCACAGCATTTATTTCCAAAGGAAAAAACATTCAACACACACTTCATCGCATCAAATATAGAATGATATGAAGCAGAGTCAAGGATATGATCCATAGACGATCCACTTTAAAAGCAAAAAGTCCGCAACTGGTATCAAATTGAGTGTTTAAAATTTTACATCCGCAATGTTCACCACAGGTGACACAAAATATTAACCTGGCCTTTTCATTTCTCATGATCAACTCATTGCCAATTAAATTGCAGCCCAAATTTGGCGACATAGTGCAAATCATTGACTCTAAGTTATCTAAAATAAAAGATAAATTTCAATTTCAATTTCAATGTGATACTTGAGATACTTCTCCTATTACCAGTCAATACGTATTTTTGCGATAGGCATTTCGCTAAGTTTTCGTTGTGCTTATCTGTTTCAGCATTGAAAGGTCGAACTTTAGATTTTTCATTTTCGGGGACTTTCATCTTTTCCCTGTCCACATGGCACTGGGGGTCAAAATGATCCGAGCAGTTGACGCAGATGTTAAGGTCTCGATCCCCTGGTAGAGTAGTTTGTCCATTTGACACTGTGAATGTCCTCTGTGAATTTAATCATGACAGTTATTTGTAATTTCAACTTACTGATTATAAGATTAAGAACTAAAAATACTAAAAAGTTACAACAAATTTTCATTATTTAAAAAATTGGTTGTTTTTGGGTTAGAAATGTGATTGTTATGTCGACGATTGTCATTGTGAAAAACAGTATTTCAAATAAATTTCTATGATTCACGGTGTCAAACCGATAAAATTTTATTATTTTTCGGGGTTTTTAAATCGGTTCAAGCTCTGAACTTTAAAGGATTAAGTAAACGGTTCGGATATACAATTTTTCAAAGCTGCTACTGTAAGAATTCGATATTTAACGATAGTATAAATATGAAACTATCGAACATGGCTAAATTGAGCTGACAGCCAATGTTGATTAATACTATATATGGGATTAGCAATCTTGAAGCGCTCTTAATTTATGCCTTTTGTCCAGCAGGAAGTAGACATTTGGTCAAGTTTTTTTTTGCAATGTGGATCAGTCAAAGCCGCACAATCAACGTAAAGTCTACCCATTTAATGCTCTAAAATGATGTGTTTTTCGACTTATTATTTGCGATCTTTCAACATAAAAACTAGAAAAGCAAAGAAAAAATATTATGGAAATGAAAATCAAATTTTTCCATGATTAACACTGAACTGAACTTGATTTGTTTTTACTTTGAACTATAATGAATTAGATATCGTCTCTTTCAAATGATTTTTTGTATCGGTAAAAATGTTATATATATATAATTATTTTATATATATTATTATTGTGTTGCATAGAAAATGCGGGAAACCCTGAGTACAAAGCTCAACTTAAAGCCGTCGTGATAAGGGCGATATCGCCACAAGTGTATTATTGGACAGGCTGTGTTATCAGTAGCAGTAGCAGCTTTGGGACCACCCAAATATAGCGATGAGATAATCTCACGTATTGAGTCCATGCGATAAGGTCTGCAGATCGGTTCAAGGCTATAACATACGCTCCCCGAATTTCAGATCTCAATGGTGATCAATTAGTAAACAGCTATTGAAAATTAGCAAACGTTGACAGTTTGTCTCTCTCTACCTCTTTCCTCTTTTCCCCCCTCACCATCTCCATAACTCTCACACCCTCTCTCTCACTCTCTTGGCAAGTCTCTCTCTCTCTCTCTCTCTCTCTGTCGGTGTTGAGCTTATCGCCCTGGGCCCATGTCAAGGGCTATCAATGCGCCCTGAGCCGGCATCTCGGCACCGGCTGCACTCGGCACTGGCCTCTGTCTGAATTGTCATTATTCGCTCGCATCTCAGACGTCCAACAACGGTCCCGCTGAGCGGTCGGTCGAACGGACGGACGCACCCAAGTAGTATTATTAAGTAGGAGAAGGAAAAGATTATGTTCCCGCTGCTGTTGAACCGATCCGTTTTCGTGGTCTGCCGCTGCTGTCTGGTGGAGCATCCGCCGCTCTGCCACAGCATCGGTGACAACCAGCAGTTGAGTAACGAGCTGCTCCAACTGGTGCCCAATCTGGAGATCAAGCCCAGCGATGTCATTTGTCAGCTGTGCCTGCATCGACTGCACGACGCTCTAGAGTTCCGGCTACGCTGTCAAGATTCGGAGCGCATTCTGCGCGCCCGCCACGAACAGGCCCTGGATGATGCCCTCGAATGTCTGGAGAGGGAAGTCGGATGTCTGGAACAGTCCAAATCCGGGTCCGTGTCATCGCTAGTCGATCCCGTCGATTTCGGTATGTATATTCCGTATAAAACGGAAGTTCAACTGATACTGAAAATAAAATAAATATGTTTTTGATTTAAATCTCTAAATGAGACACGCAAAACACAAACACAAATTAATATTAATAAATAATAAATTTCTTTGAATCCACTTTTTAAAAAAGAACTCAAAATTAAGATTGTTTTTAATTTTTCTAGGCACTTTGGATCTGTCGGATACATTTGAGAGCAGCTACGAACCAACCGACCGGACAACGTCCTCCGTCAGCTGGGACTCGGGCATTCTGAACACGCCCATCCATTTGCCAGCCTCGCTGGAACAGCTGGAACAACAACAACAACAACAACAGCAACAGCTTAAACAGCAACAGCTGCAACAAAGCAACATAGTTGAAAAACCTGTGGATAAACCCAAGCGGAAGCGGGCTCCACGCAAATCTGTGGGCGTGCCTCGCAGTCGGCCGCACAAATCGTTGCGTCCTTGCCCCGAGTGTGGCAAGAAGTATACGCGTAACTCACAGTTAAAGTCGCACATGTCATCGGTGCACAGATTGGGCGATTGCCTCAGCTATGATTGCACGGTGTGCCCAAAGAGATGTGCCTCGCTGCACGGCCTGCGCTATCATGTGAGATCGGCTCACTCCATGGAACGTCCCTTTGTCTGCGAAATCTGCGATCGTCGTTTCGTGCTGCGCACCCAGCTGATCTCGCATGCCCGCGTCCATACGGGCGAGACGAAGCCACGGATCTTCAGCTGTAATGTGTGCAAGAAGACGTGGCCAACGAAATCGGATCTACGCACCCATATGCGATCCCATGATCCGGACAAGTCCAAGCGCCCGTTCAAATGTGATAAATGCGAGAAGGCGTTCTTTACGCGTGGCCATCTCAATTCGCATCATTTGGTGCACACCGGCGAGAAGCCGTACACCTGCACCTACTGTGAGAAGTCGTATCAGAGTGTTGGCAATCTCAACAATCACATGACTCGACAACACACGAAACTGGGCAAGGATCACCAACAGAATCTGATCCTAATCGCCATGGATATGGAAACGTGAAAGGAACTAAATCGGAGATTAGAACAACATTTAAAATAGGTTTGCATTTCAAATTATTTACAAATTCTATACATAAATTATTCTAATCTTCCAACAAAAAAAAAAGAAAGAAAAAAAATATTATTAAAATAGCTTTGAGAGCATTTTTACTTGTTTTTTTTTTCTTTTTCTTTTTTTTTTTTGTGTACACACAGTAACCGCTATCAACGCCTTTAATCAAAACAAGTGCCTGGCTGTCTGATCGTAAACAAACAGATGAGAGAGGTGGGGCAACCAGAGCAGACAGGGCAGACGCTCAGTAAAGATAATTTTGATTGTGGGCCGCATTTGCTTCAATTACAAAACGGCAACAACAACAACAACAACAATAAACAACAACGTGATATGTCATAATTATGGGCCTGACGTGAAACACGAAAAAATGGAAGAAAAAAATGGAAAGAAAAAAAGAAAAGTGTTAATCCAATTAAGTTTGATTTAACACCGGGAAGTGACCGCTGACTGGCCTAGGTCAGCGTTTTGTTTGCGGACAGAGGAGGCAAGAAGGAGAGCAAGAGCAAACAAGAATGTTGGGAGGCAAAGAGCTCTCCAACTGAGTCACAAACGATAAGCGACAGCGGGACGTGATAACCCTGTCACCTTTTTAGGCACCAGGAAAATAATAATAATAATAATAATAATATAAAAAAAATGCAGCTGGGCATTTCTTTATAGTTATTATTTACATACTTACACTTGCATATTTATACAATATGTATTGTGTTTACTTATTGTATCAGCGCCCTGGCCAATTAGTCATAAGGCCAAACGAGTACGAGAACGTGTCCTCCCATCCTCATGTGCACCCAGATATTGACCCCACCCAATGTTATACCTTATATATGTATATACCTCTGCAACCAGCCTTTGTCTCTGGACCATCACGTCACACAGCTGACGTCGTATTCTGGCTACGTGATCTCTGTTCGTTCTATTTGGGGCTTGGTTTCATTGTTCCTCAAGATAAGAAAAATGCATTGAAATTATTTCAATTCTCAAGATAATTTGATTACTAATCATTAGTAATAATTTCCTGTTATTTTCAATTTCATATTTTATTTAAAATTTCATATTTTACTTTCACTTAGATTTGTATACATAATACAGGCATAGGTTTATTATTAGAACTCTACCCCTGGCAAAAATAATCTGATTATATATTGAATTGTATTTGTGACTTTAACTTGGCCTTCCCCTGTTATATATTCATTTTTATTTGTAGCATTTTGTTCTATATATTTCTCTTATATTTTCGGTTTATTATAATATATTGTAGTTACTCTCTAATTTGAATTTAGTAATTTATTTTTGCAGGAAATAAATTGTCTTTGCACTAAATAGAAATTACTCAGACATTTGACTTTAATTCGTTTTTTCTCAGTTATACACTCTTTTTGTCTTTAACATTTTATTCTTCAAAAGATTTTAATCGTTTATTGAAGTCTATTGATGCGACTTCTTTGTCGTTTCTCGCTCCTATTGTAATCAAGTGTCTATTTTTCTTTTTGGCCACAATGTCATTGGGTGTTTGTGAGTAACAAAAGTATCTCAATAATATTGTATGTTAAGCAAGTGATTCCCAAGTAGCTATTCACAAGTATTAAATATAAAACCCCAATCTAATCACTCGGCATTCGCCAACGACCATACTACGCTGAATACATCGGTTCTCGTCCGATCACCGAAATTAAGCAGCGTCGGGCGCGGTTAGTACTTAGATGGGGGACCGCTTGGGAACACCGCGTGTTGTTGGCATCGTCCAAAAACACTTTTTTGCTTTTTAGCTGATAAAAGCAGAAATCATGTTATTATTTGAATTATAGTGTTTATTTTATTATTATTTTGTACAGCGATTCCGTAACGTCTTATTTTACTTCATTATGATTTTAAAATATATAAATTATCGATTATATTTAATTTAGTTTTCCATATTATTAATATGGGATATTTGTTCTGTTTTTACCTTGACTATACCAAATACGTGGGCCAAAAATTTCCCATAGCCATAACTTTGTCATAAATCAACCTATTTTGAAAAGGTACGTCTTTTTAAAATTGGATTGACCTCTAGAAATATGGTGTATTTAAATCTATCCCCAAAATTGGTGCGGAAGGCGAGGAATAATTTTGCAAAACCTGAACTGATTTTCAAAAGCAAAATATTGTTGTGATTGGCTTATCTTCTAGATTAATACTGCATTCAAATGTAGAAACACGATTTGTGTTCGAAATTCATTTAGAAACTGGAAGTATATATTTATAACTTCTATTATTGATACAAAATAAATTTGTTTTCTTTAAACGTTCTTCTTTCATTTATTTACACAATAACAACAATCTTTTTTTTTAAATGAGGGATTTCTCTTATTTCTGGTTGAAGAGCAGTCGACTCAGCTGCGACTGTTGCTGGGCATAGTAGCTGGAGTTCGACGGATGCTGGGTGTCGAGAGCTGATTCGGGTGTCACAGACTGACGCACCAGTTCCCTGAGGCTGGCCGAGATCTTGGCAGTGCGAAACCGGGCCTCGTGTCGCCGCTGGCGGGTGTCGACAAATCGCTGCGACTGCTGTCGCTTTCGCTGGATATCGTGCTGCAGTTGCTCCCGCTTGAGACGCTCCAGTTGCTGTCGCTCCCGCCAGTGTTCCTCATGCTGCAGCTGCTCCACTTGGTTATCGTGCTGCAGCCGCCGCAGATATCCTTCGAGCAGCTCACTCCGCAACTCATCCGCTCGCCTCAAGCGTTCCGTGAGTCGCATGCAGGTGTCCCTCTTCCGCAGTGTTGCATCCAGCTGCTGTTCCTCCTGCTGCAGAGTGACGGCCTCGCTGCGTCGCGACTCCTCGTAGCGACGCTGACACAGCACCAAATCCCGTTCAAGTCGCATGGCCTGCAAACGCTGCTTGGCCGCCGCATCCTTGGCATCGAGTGCTCCGCGCAGCCGTCGCAGTTCCGCCAAATCCCGCTCAGCTAACGCCTGCAAACGCGCCTTAGTCAGCAGATAGTCCTGAAACTGTTTGTCATGCACCGCCTGTTTGTACTCCTCTAGTTGCTCGCACTTGAGCAGCTGTTGCTCCAGTCGCTCATTCTCCCAATACTTGCGCGCCAGCCAGGCGTGCTCCTTATCCGCCGCCTGCTGGCTCCTCTTCACGGCCATCCGATTGAGTATCTTCTGGTCGTGTTGGGGCACCTTCTCATAGGCAGCACGCACCGTCGGCGCCAAACACAAATTGGCCATTGACGCGCACAATTGTGACTGCGACGACTCCGATTGTCCCAGCGGCACCAGCGCCATATTCTCCTGAGATCTCGACTTGGCTCGGCTGCCTCGTATCGCCAGCGTCGCCGATGCATCGAGTCCGAAAACAGTCTGCAAAAAATATGAAAATATATATAGATGAAATATAAAGTTGGGCTAAGAAATAACTACAGCCTTTTTTAAATATTAATTATAACAGCAATGATTTATCATTATTTTCAATTATATTTATTCTATTATTCTATTCTATTCTCTATTATTAAAATCTATTGATGCGACTCCTTTGTAGTTTCACGCTCCTATTTTAATCAAGTGTTCATTTTTCTTTTTGGCCACAATGTCAAAATAATATTGTTAAGCAAGTGATTCCCAAGTAGCTATTCACAAGTATTAAATATAAAACCCCAATCTAATCACCCGACATTCGCCAACGACCATACTACGCTGAATACATCGGTTCTCGTCCGATCACCGAAATTAAGCAGCGTCGGGCGCGGTTAGTACTTAGATGGGGGACCGCTTGGGAACACCGCGTGTTGTTGGCATCGTCCAAAACACACTTTTTTTTTATTACTAATTTTATTTTTTATTATAGTTTTATTTTATGGCATAATCTTATCTATAGCTATAAATATATTTCCCTAAATCTCTTTTAATTTAGCTTGATTATTCAGTGTCGCACTTTTATATTTTAAATGTGAATTGTCAAAATGAACTTGGATAACTCACCTGCAGCATTTGGCAATCTCGCAGTGCAGCCGTTGGCCGCTTTCCACGCTGCTTAAGCTGTGTTGTTATTGTTGTTGTTGTTGTTGGCTGCTGTTGGCGCTGTTGCTGCACCTGCAGTTGCAGCTCCTCCTGTTGCTCCTGCTGCCTGGACTGACTGCGTTGGCTGCCAGCGCTCTTGGATCGTCTGGCGCTGGAGCCGCGACGACTTTCCTTCTTTGTTGCTTTGGCCTCGATTGGCGATTTGGAAGCGCTTCGTTGTCTGCTCAGACTTCTGGGCTTCTTTTGGGCACTCTCGCTGCGCTGCAGTTGCTCCAATTCGCGTATCTCTATCTCAAGCTGATGCAGCTCCTCGCATCCGCTGGCATTGCCGCTGCTGTGCGAACTGTAGCAGTCGCAGTGGCAAATGTCACAGCAGCTATCCACCAGCTCCAGCTCCGCCAGCAGCTGCTGATGTTGTTGTTCCGCCGCCGCTCGACTTTTGCTGCGTCGCTTTCGCTTCGGCGTCATTCTGCTGGCATTCTTGCCTCCTCCTTGGGGATGCGGGTCAAACTTGAAACTGGCACAAATTTCTATGCATTACAATTGCAATTTGGTGTTTGCCTCTCCCAGTTTTTATTTATTTTGTATTTTTCTTCTTCTTTTTTTGTTGGTTTTATTGTGATTTCTTTGGGCGCTTCTCGTCAATGCGCTGCTCGTAAACCCAAATTCCAGCGCAGCTCTGCAATAACATTTTTCCTGCCTCGCATTTTGCTCATTTTTTACGTTTTGTTTACTTTTTTATTGATTGCCCGCTCGTCCCGTTGCCCCGGACAACCCACTGCAACAACAACAACAACGACAAGAAACAACAACCAGGGACAGCCAAGTTATTGGAGTTATTTTTGTTTTGACTTTGGGTGGCGCTTTTTGGCAACAAAGTTTCGGTTAGCTCCTCGTTTAGAGCCATTAATGCCGGAAATTAGCTGCGCCAATTAGAAAAACAGTGAAAAGTGAAAGCTTCACAGCAAGAAATGCAGCAAGTTTTTTATCAAGCTGCTAAAAACTTTTCACACGCAATGCAAAATTCACTAATTTTGTTCACACTTTAAGGAAGATTAAAATCTTAATTATGAGATAATTTAATTTTCATTTAAAAATCCATTTAATATATGTATATTTATATATATTTCAATTAAATTAAATAATTAATTGGTATACAGTTGTTTTGGATTTACGTATATATCAATAATGATAACATTATGCAATAAATAACACACGAAAACACTTAAATTCCATTTCTCCATAAATTCACATAACAAAATGCACAAACTTAGATATATATGTATATGGATATATATCATCATTATCTTTTTCCAAGGAATGAACTAACAGTAAAAAATCAAGAATTTTCTTTAGCTTATACATGATTATGTTTACGGAAACATTTTGAATAGGGCTAGCTAATAATTTACACATACACACGCACATAATTTACACCATCAACGCTCTTGTCTTAATACTGACAATAACAATTGGAAATCAAAAATACAAAATAATTAAAATCAAAATTATCGCTTTAAAGTCTAATAAGTAATATTGCTCATTTCTGTTCTGTTTGAGGTTAGTTGAGGTATGATATATATATATATATATATAGATAAAAAAAAAACAAAAAGCAAATGCATCTTTCTTTGTTGAAATGCCTCTATTCGAAAACTAACGGTATCGAGGTAAATGGAAGCACTGGACACGACGGCTCCAATTGCAACGACGTTGAAAAGCAATCAGCGGATGCATTAAAATCGCCCAAAGTCTGCATCACTTGACCCAACGCAAACCTGTTGATATACGAAAATATTAAATCGTTAACAAGTTGACTGATTCCCGTTATTACTAACCATATCTTTGGGCAATTCGGATCCAATTTGGCAGCATCTTTGAGCATCTTCTCAGCCAAACGCGGCTCGCCAAGCATTAAGTGGGTTTCGCCCAAGGCGCGCAAAGCTTCCGTATGATTTGGATTGGCGGCGACGGCATTCAGGAAACATTGTTTGGCCTCCCGCCACTGCTCCAAATAGACATGAATCTGACCGCGCTGTAAACAGGATGTTGATTAATCGGTTCTATAAGTTAAATCTCATTTTGTACCCACCATGAACATTATTTGATGAGAGAGCGGATAGATTTGCGTAGCTTCATGTATGCAATTTAGCGACTCATTTGGCTGATCAATTTGCATATAGACATCAGCCAGCAGCAGCCAAATCTGAAGAGTACAAAGATTAACATCAGCTATATATATATATATATATGATTTTCCGTGTCGAAACCTACCTCAATTTGTAGCATCCAGGGTCGTCGTGGTCCCGGACGTTGTGTAAAGGAGCTCAGCGAGCTGGCTGCCTCGCTCAGGGCTTGCTCCACGCGCGACACTGCAGCCAGCGAAGCGGCATAGACGGAATCTTGAGGGGGCAACAACAAGTTGAGCATTACAAAAACAATGCAAATGCAACAAGAAAATATTTAACTATAACATAACGAGTGAAATTGTGTGTTAGATAAAAAAAAGTGTAAAAAAAAAAAAATCAGAGAATCAGAGAAAAGATTTGGTTAGGAAAATCATGCGTAAGATGCAAAGTTAAAGAGCAGGCAAGAAAAAAGGGAGAAGAGAAACTACCAGAGAGAGTGAGATCAAAAGAGACAGAGAGAAAGAGACTTAAAAGCGACGCAAAGCGTAAATTGAAAGAAAAACTTTTTATACACTTGCAAAGAAATTTTCAATTATCAATTTTATTTTTCTTGAATTCCTAAGGAATAAAAAAAAAACAATTTTCCTAAAAATTATGAAGAAAAATCCCATTTTTTTTTTTAAATTCACACTTGTATTTTAAAGCCCAAATATTAGACATAAAGTGATATACAATTTATTGTCCAATTTACCATACTATTAAGTATGGTTTTTGACTACCTTTCCTGATTTCAAATCTTTATAAAGTGGAAAACAAATCCCTTAAAAATCCAATTAATAAACTATTTAATATAATTTATAATTGAAATACTTTGCAAGGGTATAATTAAGTTCGGTTCACCGAACTTTCAAACTTTTAATTAAATTCGCAGTTGAGACTTACAATTATGGTTTTTATGGTTTTTAAGAATTTTGTGTGGTTTTTTTTTTGTTTTTTTTTTTTGCGACAGACACATTCCGCAGAAGTTGGGTAGAGTTACATAGATGTCATAGATGTTTGTATATATATATATAGATGTATATATAAATGTATGTATGTGTGTGTGTATATATATAGAACATATTTATAGGCATTATTAAGAGTCATGAGTTTTGATAGGTAAAGATTTTGGGGATGCGTTCGCAGGGCAAAAGAAAACTTACTCGAATCCTTGTCGGACATTTGGGATGAGTGCACCAAATGGACACCGCTCTTGGTATCCGAATGCTTCTCCTCCTCCCCGGCCAGTTGTGCCTCGTACACATCCCGCCAAACGGCAAGCATATGTTGCACGGTGGACAACGCCGTCTCCGCATCCTCCAGATTCAGCTGAAGATGTGCCTTGACATGAAGTAACTGCAGATTATCGGGAAATTCATGCAGTGCATCCTCGATGACACCCAACGCCTCACGCGGACGTCGCGAGGCAGTCAACAGCAAGGCGAATAGATGCAGACATGGGGCATGCTCCATGCGCAACGCGAGCGCAAAGCGTATGTGACTCAAGGCATCGCCCAGCTGATTGAGCAGCGCATATTGCAACGATAGATAATATTCGGCCAGATGATCGTTGCCATCCTGTTGCACGGCACGCTCCAGCGACTCCAGCGCTTGTTTGTTGTACGCATCCCGTTCGCTCTTCAATGTGGCCTGAATGGCCAGCTGCTGATGGCCAATGCCCACGAAGAGCTGACTGCGCGATGGACGCAAGCCTGGGCAGGATAAAGTGGGAAGAAATTGTGAGTAAATGGGAACATGTTCAATCTAGATTCACTTGACTCACCCTTCACCTCACGCTTGAGCGCCTGCTGGGCATAGTCCAAGCCCTGCTTGACCGTCTCCAGGCTCTCGTAGCACAGCCGTGACGCAAGCAGACAAGGCAACGGATCACTCGGCGTCAATTTCATCGACTCCTGGAGCACACGCAACGCATGCGAATGCTTCTCGGCTGCCATCAAACTGAGACCATATTGTCGCCAGACATGCTGTTCCCCAAAACTGAACTTCAGCGCCTTCTCGAACGATTCGTTCAGCAGCTGGACGAGACCCCAGCGTATGGTGGCCAGGGTGAGCAGATCATAGACAGCGGTCACATTGCCCATGGCATGTTGGCGAAGCGAACGAAATTCGGGACTCTGGGAGAGCACAGTGTCACGCACCGCCAGTGCCTCGGCAATGAGCAGCAACAGAATCACCTCCTCCTGCTGGTTGCGTGGCATAAACTGCTGGCGCATCTCATATTTGCGTGGTTTCCACAAACGTTTGGACGACGAACCAGTGCCACCACCACCACCACCCGAACGCAAGGTGCTGCCGCCCGTTTTGCTGGTGAAGGGCGGTGCATAAATTGTGCCCGACACGCCGCGGAGCAACACTTCAGCCAGCTGGCGAGCGAGAGTCAAGCGCAACGATTGCGTTGCTGGCGTATCAACTGCATTTAGCATAATCCGATAACGTTCCACAGCCAAATGCAATTTTCCCGCTTTAATTAGCACAATTGGGGCACGTTGCAAGGCCGTCTCCAGTATGACACCCATGCGTCTGTTGCTCTCCAATGTGGCACTGCTGCTCGCCATGCTGCTGCTACTGCTGATGGCAAAGCTACTCGTCGACTGTTGCACGCCACTGTTCACATTGAGCGTGGAGCCATGCGTCGAGTTATTCGACGAGTTGGAATTGTTGCTCATGCAAAATATCTCAAATTCCTGTAGATAAAGCAATCCCAAGTCCGAGGCACGCTCAAAGCAGGAGATCTAGTCGTAACAATGGTGACATTTATTATAGATATTATTTATAGATCACATTTGATGCACTCACCATTTCCGTATCCTTCTCGGCCTTTTTGAACTTGGATGTAGGCTTGGAGGACTGCTGTTCCAAGCAGAGACCCTTAATCGCATACGATTCTGCCAGAATCTTCAGACTGCGTCTGTTATAATAAATATGTGATTTTTCTTGAATTAAAATTTATTTTCATATATATATTATATATATTGCACACCTGGACATTAAGATAGCTTCGCTTTTTTTAATATCACGTCTAAATTATAATATATAAAAATTTGTAAGTATGACGACATTAGTTCTTAGTGAAAGTCAGAAATCTTTGTCTTAATTGTTTGACACTTGTTTTCTGTTAAAAGTCCATATCGATTTGGACATTGATTATTTAAGAAAACTTTAATTTCTCTATTACCTATTTTCTATTAAATTACCTACAATATTAATTATTGTCTTCAGTTATTGGCTACTGTCCAGTTGTATATAAATATACTTAAAGATATATTTATCTTTATATCTCCACTTACAGGGTCAAAACTTGTTCGGCCAGCGTATTCAGTTCGGCCTTGACAAAGTTCTCCAGGCTCTGCTCGTATTCACCGCAGGCATAACACAATTTGGCCAACAGCAAATAGGCATCCAAAGCGACGCCCGCCTTTTGACCACTTTCGCCCAGGGCCAAATTTAGATAACGTCTCGCCTCCGACAAACTGCTTTTGGCGCGCCCAAAGTTTGATTCGGCGGCCACCGCATGCTCCTCCAAATAGCTTTCCAGACGCGCTTCGCCCACCAAAAAGTTTGCAAGGCTCTCTAAAAAATAGATGTGGGTGGGAAGGGGAGTATGCAAATACTGTATTGACAGCTGCCATTCTCTCTCTCTGGTTGGATTTACCGTTTTGTGGCGATCCCGTTTTGAGCTCATCTGTCAGCTCGATGACGCGTTGCCATTTGCCGTTGCTGCGGCAATTCTCGATTAGCGCCTCGCCTTTGGTCGCATTGCGCGTTCGATTGGACATTCTTATCTAAAGGGGGGCACGTGACCACGCACACGCTTTCGCTTCAGTTTTCAGTTTTTCTTCTTCCAATTTGGGCTTTACAAAATTTATGTTATTATTAATTCGATTAACAATTTTTCGCAATACACGCACACAATGCGACACACACTCACACATGTAAGTGTGGCCAAAATGAGCAGCGTTGCCACCCGAACCATTCTCAAGGTTAATTGTAGTGTGCTGTGCTCACTGCATATTGCCACAAGTTTAGCATATGCCTTTTTATTGTTAAATAATACACAAATTCATTAAATTCAAATTTTCTTCACTTAATACTCACATTCAATGTACACAAACAGTGAAATACATTAAACTCATGACGTCACGCTCGCTCTCTCCACAGCTGAATTACTCAACTTGCACGTGCGCAGAGAGTTACCTTACAGTCAGTGCCATGACAAGGCTGCCACTGTACAAACAGCTGATTGGCAAGCGATAGGCATTTTCGGTAATTCGCACTGGAATTATGGTATTTTTGGTACTTCTTGTGGTATTTTTGTGAATGTACTGTGTCAGTCACACCGTTTGCAGTTGTGATTTTGTTGTTGTGCGGTACGCACGCGTTGGGCTTGAGTTTTCAGCAAACAAAAAAGAAATTAAAGCATATAGAAGTGCGGCATTTTGGTGAAAGCAAAAAAAAAAACTAAAACGGTATTCAAGCGTGCTCTGCTCGTAAATTGAACAAAACTAAATGAAGCGGAACTAAGAGTGAATGAGAAGTGAATTAATTGAAATTCAGTATTGCTCTTAATTGATAGCCATAAATTGTATTCGCTGGCTTACAGTCGTTTAACTAACGGTAAGCTATTAGCGTCTGTTTATATTTTGTAATTTAGCTAAAAGCACCAATACATGCGCACACGCCCCAAAAGCGCAGTGACCAAACGTATAGTGTGTCTGTATGTGTGTTCGAGTGCCGCCGTTTTGGCTAGCGCTCAGCTGTTTAGTTGGCTGTTGTTGTTGTTGTGGACGCCGCTACAGCGACACACACACATGCATGCTTGCGTGTATGTTCATTTGCTAGTGTGTGTGTGTGTGTGAGAAAGTGAGAGTATTTGTGACAACTATATTAAATGCAGCAGGGCACTCAACACACACAACGCTCTTTCTAATTGGAAAGCTGTCACACACACAAACAGTTGGATGCTTGAGCTTTTGATTTGCATAATTTTACTGCTCTCCTCGCTGACATCTTGTTCAAGTTCAAATTGCAGTTGATTTTTTATTTTCTGCCAATTTTACGCTCCATTTGAGCGGTACCAGAAGAAAAAAAACAGCGTTCAATATTTATCGCGTGCCTTGTCAAACGTTAAGTTAATTGCCCAAGTTTATTTATTTTTTTTGCATGCCAACTGGCCGCATGGGCGCCCCATATTAGCTATTCATTGCATGCTTCAACAATAAAATAACAAATTATTACATAAAGCATTTAAATGCACATATAAAAGGCACAAGCAAATAAAAATTCATTAAATTGCTAAAAAAAAAAAAAAAAAAAAAAAAAAGAAGAAAAAAAACGCATGCAGAGCGCGCCAAATTAAAATGTCAAAGAAATCAAGAAGAACGGCAACGCCACCGCTTGCGCCTGTGTGTTTATGTGATTGATAGGGGAAGAGAGCGCAGCTTTCAGCAGCAGCGGCAGAGGTTTTGCATGCTTATGACGTAATGCAAGTAAGTAAGTGAAAGAGCGAGTGAGATGTAGTGGGAAGTATTAAAATGTCAAATAAAGGCTGCGCACAGTGGTTGGTTTCTATGCTAACAACTGTTGAATCTTTAAGTGTGAATGAGAATTAAGATGCTAAAAATTCATATTAACAAATAAGCACTTGTATGTATGTGTGTGTGCATAAAGTATGTACTAATGTAATTAACGAGTTGGGTACAATTAGAGCCACAGAAGAGTTGCTCGTCAAAACAAAAATTTTACGGAAATAATTCGGAATGCTGTTGCTGCACTGTGCAAAAAGCAACTCTCATTTTGACTGTTGCTCTGCTCTGCTCTGCCAGCAGGTGGCTGCAGTGTGTGAGTGTTTGTTGGGGGGGAGAGTGGGACAAACTTCAATTGTTTGGTGCTTAGGGGCGTCATAGCGGCCATTACAGAAAAACATGCATGCTGCGCTTAACGGTATATGCTCGCCTACGGTTGCCCTCGAGCACAGGCGAAGATGTGGGACACAGACAAAATACAAGAACTCATGTGGGGCAGACTGGCAGGCTGGCAGTCAGTCTCTGCATAGCGTGTGCTAAAACGTTTGCGAATCGAAACATGTTCGCTCGTTCCCTCTTCCAATCTCTTTATCTCATTTGCTGTGTGAAACATTTGGTTTGTGAAACGAACATTAGCCAGCCACGTTTTTACACTGTGGTCGGTTGTTGTTTTTGTTGTTACTGCAGCTGCCGTGCTTTGCTCTGCTCTTCTTGTTACCGTTTCAATTATTTTCATCGTCGTCAATTGTGCGCACATTTCTTGTGACTTTTGCGTACACTTGTTTTGTGTTTTGTGCGCCGTTTGTTTACATTTTGCAGTCACGTTTTGTTGCTGGAGCTTTTTTTTTATTGCGTATAGCATATATTTTTATTTGCATGCGACGTTTGACGTTTGGGCTTTGCGCATTTGTGTTTTTATTTGCTTGTTGCTTTGTTGACAGGTAGTTCAGCTTCGGTCTCTCTCTCGCTCCCTTCCACCTCCTCAGCCACTCATTAAGCTGTCGTGCTTATGTCCTTAAGTGCAGCTGTTCTTTGGATTTGCGTTGGCTTTGCTCGTATACCCTGTAAACGATTTTTAGAAAAGGGTAGCACGAATGCAGTAAAGTAGAAAAGATTATAATCAAAAATTAATATTATATTATAATATTACTCATTGTTAATGATACGAAGATACTGCAATGATATTCAATTTTGTGTAGATATAATATGATTGTATCGATTGTATCATCTACTAGTCGAGCATGCTCAACATTTACTTATTTTCTATCATTTTTATTTTCGATGCTTTACCTGCATTTGCCTTTCAAGTCACGCAGTCTCTGTATCACTCTGAAGTCTTTTGGGCACGTAACTCTTTATATTTGGCGCATCTTTTTATGTGCTTGCTTTGTTAATGCTGCCAAACAACTCCTCCTTTCTCTCTCTCTTTTTCTATCTCTATCTCACTCTCACGGCTTAGCAAATTACAAGATGTCAAAGGCTTAAGTTTCGTTTAGTTCCTTTTTTTGATTCTCTGTTTCTGCTTTTGCTCTTTAATTTACACTTCTCAAGCTAAAGTTGACCTCCTTTTTGTGGGGGGCCATATCTAACGACCCTACACACACACACACACACACACACACACACATACTCACACACTCCACGTGTAGTAGACAGCAACATTTGCTGACTTTGTCTTCAATTTCATAGGACTTTTCTTGAGATATTTTTTTCTTTTTGCTATTTTTGTTTTAAGCGCCTCGTCTCGTTTCGTCCCGTTTTGTCCTGTTTCGTTTCGTCTGCCCTTTGCCCGTTTCTTCAAACATCATAAACATGGCATACATTTTACTTACACAAATGTAGGTACATGTATGTATGTATGTACATATTTATGCGTATGTGCGTCTGGATATTCGTATATATTTGTCAGCATCTTGCTTTCTGTTTGTAACGACCACATCCACCCACCGTGTACCGCCCCCTCTGCCACCTCTTCACCCACACTTTTTATTGCACACAGCGCGACTATCAATAAAGTTCGATTTCTCTCCCTCTCTCTATATCCATGTGCTTCTGTGTATGTGTGTGTATGTGCAAGGCTCATAAATCAAGTTAAACTAAACAAAAAACAAATAAAGGAGAATGAAGAATTATGTTTAATGGGTTTGGCGATTTAATACCCTTTCAAACATTAGGGCAAAATGTAAGATTTATTTTTTAACATTAATTATTTTGAAATTAAACAAGTAAAAAATTTGTTATTAAAAATTAGTATTCCTGAAAATATTTACATCAGTTCAACGTGCTTTCTTTTTAAAAATTGAGTACAGGGTATTGGAAAGAATAATAATAAAGGAAGCAAAAGCAAACAAATAAATTTATGTTTGGCACTTCTTACAACGCTTTATGCCAATATTTCTGCCAGCGCCCACCTTCTATATCTTCTCTATGATCACATCTCTCCCGCTTCGCTCGCACCTATTCGGCTTCTATTAGAACAACGAAAAAACGCTGGCACAGCACACAACGACAGCAACAACAACAAAAAGAAACGATGACGACGCTTCACTTTGACGTCGCTGCTTTTGCGCTGCTGCTGCTGCTATCTTTTTTATACAACTATTTATAACAGCAGCAGCAGCAGCAGCTTACACACCCGTACATACTTACTGTTACATATGCTCGGCTTTCTGTATGTTCATGTGTATTACATTTAAAGTTAAAAACTTTTTTTTGTGCTTTATTGCTTAATATTTCATAGTGCCTTCCCTGCAACCAACACCTCCCCTCCCCTCCCTTATCTGCTGTCAATAAAAAAAAAGTTATGACACCCCTTCTTTTCTCACTCACATTCTTCGCCCGTCCGTCTTCTCTCGCCCTTTCACATTCAATTTCGTTTGCAATTCTTTTGCACAAGCTCAATTTTGTTGTTGTTGTTGAGTTAAAGTTGCTATCGACTTTAGGTACTAGAGAAGCAAAGAGAAGAAGAAGAGAGGGGATGAGTGATGAGATATTTGTAACTGAGCTAAAAACTTTTTATAGCTTTACAGTTTTTAATAGCAATCCAAAGCTTTTATTTGTGTATAAAAAATATTTGGACAATTTAAGTTGCTTAAATTCCGTGTGTGTTGCTCATTCATTATTCGCATACATAAATTTCAAGAAAATTAAATGGAATATTTGTTTTTTCACCCACATTTTTGGCAGTTTTTTACTTACTCCTCGACTAAAGTTTTCCATTTTATTTCTAAATAAATGACATCAACAACATTTTGTACATAATTTATAAGAACTGAAAAACAAACAACTACACAAAGAAACATGAATGAAAAGCAGCGGAAAACTAAAAATACGAATTTATATG
The DNA here is from genome assembly GCA_037043585.1 of Drosophila mimica. Taxonomy (NCBI): domain Eukaryota; kingdom Metazoa; phylum Arthropoda; class Insecta; order Diptera; family Drosophilidae; genus Drosophila; species Drosophila mimica. The sequence goes on along the minus strand of JBAMBE010000361.1, from coordinate 3,768,861 downwards.
CAAAACACTTTTAACTTGCTTGAATTTCTAACATTTTTCGCCAGCTTCATTCCTCTGTGTGTGTGTGTGTTGTATCTGCACACATACATATGTACATATATAGTCTTCATTTGTGTGTGTGTGCTCAAAGCTCCCACTGAGCAAGCAAGCCTGCAACGATAAATGACATTTGACTGCGTCGGCGGCATTCGTTCGCTGCTCGCCTATGGCTGTCTGTCTATGTGTTTGTGTGTGTGCTCAACGCTCAGTTGCCGCTTTCCATCTCCCATTTGTCCCATTCAGACCGCAGTTGTCGCCCCACTTAGCGCTCTCCCACACAGCGGCGTTTTTATTTTTTTTATTTTTCATTTGCTTTTTTTTTTCTTTTTATTTAGTTTGCTTGTTTTTTTTTTGTACTCGCATATTCATTTGCATTTTTATGCGTCGACGTCGTCGTCATCGTTGTCATCCGTTGTTGCTATTTTATTTACTCTACATATTTTTGTGTGTGTATTTCTCTTGACTCTTCCTTTGTTTATCTTTTATTTGTTGTCATTATTTGTTGCAGCTCAATTATAGTTTTTATGCTGGTGCTCTTTAAGAAACTCTCGTATGTTACATATTATTTTTATTAGTTGTTAAATATATATTTATGTAGATCGAAAGATAAAAAATTGTGCGTGAAACGCATGCAAGTGACACGCAATGGAATTGACACTGATTGCCATCTGGGATGGAGGAACGTGGTAATGTCAAATTGACTATTCGATTTTCTTTGATAGCTGTCTCGTTTTTTTTTGTTTTTGATTGTAAATGATATGCTGAATTAATTACCTTGCTTAAGGACCAATTAATTATAATTAAAGTTGACAATGAACACTCACTACTACATATACATAAATTATACATTTACACAAACATACTTATGTTTATATTTGTTTATTTGTATGCACTTTCATATCAAGCAACCTTTGTCAGTCTTCGTTTTGCATATAATTTCACTTTGAATTTTTGCTTGCCAAACATAATTTACCGCTGTTCCATTTCGTTTTCATTGTATGCTTGAAAGAGAGGTAAACGACAGCATGGTAATGCTGGACAAGGGGGAAAAAAGGGAGCGCATAGCGGGCTTAGAAATACCAGTAGCAGCAGCTTACTGTTTTTACTCGCTTTGTTTTCTGCTATTGCCAGTGCTGGCTGTCTGAGTCTGCCTGCTTTTGTTTGTGCCCGAGTCGTCTTTGCCTTGTCTTTTGCATAGTTTTTAATCCACGGTAGTGCATCTGTCACTGCCGACGTCGCTGTCGGCGTCGCTGCGCACCATTAGCGAAGAGCTTTTGTTGTTATTCTGTTCGGATTGGTTCGACTCGGCATTGTTTTCCATTTGTGCTCACAAATATGCCAAAAAGAGACAGATGGATGACCTTGACGCCATATAAAAGCAAACTGCAATAAATAAGTGGACAAACATACATACATATAAATATAAATTATGGGTATAAAATCAAAATTACTAATTGAACAAATAATGAATAAAATTGAACTAAATTAAAAACTATAAATTTAACAAAAAAATGAAGTAAACTATAAAAACTTACAACTTTATGTCAATATATTTTTTTCATGTGTATTTTATAACAGATCGTGACACTGCAATTCTGCCTCCCATCAGCTGTTGTTGGCGGCTGGTCAACGAACCTGCGGCGCAGCAATTGCTTTGTTAACAAATAACAGCAATAGTTGTTAGTTTTTATTATCTCAACAAATTGACAACAACAACGACTATCAATAGCAACGAACTGACAACAGAAACTACATGTGAGCGAGTGCAATAGTCATGTCATGAACATTTTCAACTATCGACACCTAACTGATGATTGCACCGTGGTGCAAAGTGTGCTCAGCGACTAAACAGAGTTATTAACAGAAATGATTGCAAAACGCAAAGCCTTCATTTTTTAGCCTTATTGGGGCATTTGGAGATTCAATCGACTCGATTAACATGCGTTACAAGCATTTTCAATTTCAACAAAAACCAACAAAAAATGTAAAAATCAAAAGCAAACACTGACACACACACATGACAGATGCGGTCGCACGCACTTACACACACACGCAGCAACTAGAAATAAGCTGGCAAAAGCAACCCGTGAATTGGCCGACGACGATTTTAACGTTGGAGTCTTAACAATGCACAGTGGTCAAAGCATATGCTAAAATGTAACAAGAAAAAAATATGATATTCATTTATTATAATTCTTTACAAATTAAAATCAGATCTTCTGCCAAAGTGTACCTTTAAATTTATTTGTAATCAATGGTATTATTTATGTTGTTTTGTGGCCCACTGTGTGACCCAACATCGTCGCTTCGCCGGCAAGTCGACTACAACTACAACTACATCGTTGTCGAGTATGTGTGTGTGTGTGCGATAACTTTGACAACGATAAATTGTGTTATGCTGGCTGCCGTCGAAGCCGGCGTCGACGTCGTTCGTTCGCTTGCTCGTTCGTTCATTCGTTCGTTCGTTTGCCTGGGAAAGAAAGAGCGAGCGAGCGAGCGAGCAAGAAAGAGGGAGTGCATGGGAGGTGGGGGGAGTCTCAGTGCAAAGCGTTTTGTCGCCGTTCGCATCAAATTCGTTTGCATTGCAATCTGCGTTCGTCGTCCTTTTTCTGCTATTCGCTTCTCTTCTCTCTTCTCTCTCGCTGCACTTGTCGGTTTATACGTCTGCTTGGTGCACCTCAGCCAAATACTCTCCATGTGGCAATAGCGACTACTAACTGAGTGCCGTTCAATGTGCGCTTATCACATTATATTGCTATTTATGGTTTTGCTTGCAAAATTTTCTTTTCCTTTCGTTCTCTTTTTCACTTTTCGCTTTTCGCTTTGTGATAACATAATACGTACTACGAGCAAATACATACATAAATACACACATACGTATAAACTTGCTGTGAACTGCGGTTATTGTTATTATTAGCTAGTTTGTTGTTGTTGTTATTTGCTGCTGCGACGATTCTTTGCTGAATTTTAACGGAATGTATGCACACTGGTTCAAGTTACACTTTTTTTAGACCTACATTAATTCAACGTATATTTTGTTCTCCTTATGAAACTGAATTTCGGTGCTGAAGTTACAATTTTATTGCACATACAAAAATTTAAAGATAAAAAAACTGGTATCACTCTTATTGTAGTTTTATTCACACTGTGCGCTGCTGGCCTTTGCTGCTTTCGCTTTTGTCGTCATTCGTTCGTTGGGTCGTTTGCTTGTCAATAATGCAATCAATTGAGTAGTTTGATTAAAGAAATATTATTATTATTGTCGGTCATGCATTGTGCAAGTGTATATGTGTGTGAGTGTCTGTATGTGCTTGTGTGTGCTTTTGATTTTCTATTACATTTGATCGTTTATTGATGTTGCATTTTGTGACACAATTGCGATTGCCTCTTCCAGATAAATGTAGGGAGAGTTGGGAAAATTAATATATTATATATTTTACATACAAATACATTTATAAATTTCGCAGGGACAATGTAGCTGCAATAACTACTCGTATTTTATTATTACATCACTTTGTTCAATAAAAGATAAAATATACAAGAATTTATTTTATTTATTTACAGCTCTCATAACTCCAGACGCAGTTTAGGTTGTGTTTTTTTTTTGTTCCTTTGTTTTTTTTTTTCTGTAGAGCTCTTCCACAAACAGTGATTGATAACGGTAAGTAAACTTTTTTATTTCACAGTTGTGTTGTTTCATTTACTTTATTGACTTTGCAACGTTGCAAAAAACCAAAACACTTTTTTATGTAACATTGCTGTGCCGTTTTTTAGCTCTAGAAAAAGTTTTATTATCCCATCAATTCTGGCAGTTCACAAAAAATAAACATATCACATTTACAGTGGTTTAAAAAAAATGCCATAAAAAGTTAAGACAAAACGTTATCAAATATCCAAACTTTTTGTTATTAAAAAATCAAAGATTACAACAAATATCAAATTAAATTGTAATTCATATCAAATTTACACAATTTGCTTGCTGGCGGCGTTGCCAGGCACAGTTTGCAAATGAGCTTTGATGGCTGCACAAATGGCAAATAACGGTAATAATTAACTATGTGAGACGTGTAACGAAATTAGATGAAGCCCAATTAACTTGATACGTTGTTTATGATCAGCAGCGCCCAATGTGAAATGTGCCATAGGTTAGATAGACACACGCATGCACACAGAAACTTGAAACCTAATCAAAAAACTTTTGCTCCATTACCCAAAAAAAATAATCCAATTATCTGACATACGGTAAAATAGCATAAAATAACCACAAAAATTATTATTACAAGCAACACGTAGAAAAGAGGGAGTTGAATTTGTAGTTATGTGTTTGTGCTTGTGTATGTGGTCATAATTCATAATTCATTTTCGTATGCAGCAAAGTGCAACAATAAAAGCATTAGCAACTGGAATAGATGTCATGTTGTCCTGGAAGCAACAACAACTATGTAGAGAAAACCACCGTTGCGACGCTTTTGGTACACAAATCTCAATTTAAAACAATCAAATGGAATGAAAAAACATAAACCAAGTGAAAAAATACAACAACAACAACAACAGCAAAGCAGACCAGCAGCAGCAGCTACAGAAAACAACGCAAAACAGTAAACAAACGAAATATGCACAACTACATGCACACAGACAACTGGTGGTATATACACACACACACACACACTCACAAGGAGCACAGCAACTGCTGGCGATGGCGCAATACAAATACACACGCACACATACACCCAAGCACAATCTTATTCATTCACACTCATATAAGGCTAGCCTAGCCTGTTTGTTCACCACACTCCAGAGCGTTGGTCTCGCCGAAATGTCTCACCGTCCCACCGACCGACCGTCGTCTCGTCGTGCTCGCTCTCCTGTCAGTCTGTCGGTCGGTCTTTTAGTCAGTCGGTGGGTCGTTCAGTCAGTCGGTCGGTCGTTCGGTCAGACGGTGACGTTTCGTCATGTTCTCATGTGTTCCAGCAACGTTGTTTCATTCTACAATGCAAACGTCGCGGCAATGAAACGTTTCAGTTTCTGTTTAAACGCGAACGTGTGCGGTATGTTGAAGTAGGGAGTATTTTAAAATTTATTTCTCTGCTCAACAATCATATGTGAGCGGCAAACACGAACGCGCAACACACAGCAACAGCAGCTGTAAAAAGACCGACGGCAAAACACACAGTTGAACAAGAAAAAGACAGCACTAGTCGTGCGTAACTAAAAAAAAGTGACTAAAGAGCAAGGCACGGCAAGGCTAATAAAAGTAAATAAACAAAAAAAAAAAGCGCAAGCAGCGACAATTGGCCAGCAGCCAAAATTGTGTTATTTTCTTACACATAAATACATGCTTGTAAGTATATATATAAATATATATTGTTCGTGTGTGTGCTTACATATATATACGTATTAAGTGCAAGTGTCAAAAAGCAAAGCAGCAACAATCTGAGTTTAAATAGCGCACAACCAACAACAGCAACAACATCAGCAAATTAAAGATATTCGGTGTATGCGCTGGTTTGTCTCTCTTCATTCTCCCCTCTTTGGCTTTTGCAGCAACGACATTTGCACGCATTGCCTGCCAACATTATTGTGCGCACAGTGTGTCGAGTACTGTTCGAAATGCCTGAAATTAAATGTGTTCTCATGGGCGGAGCATGCGGCAAACTCTTGCGCCACTGTGCATGCAAAATAAAACGTATGGAAATGAAACGAACGGGCTAACGAGCAACAACAACAACAAGCTAAGGAAATACTATAAATAAGAGCAATTCGTTTTTTTTTTTTTATCAATAACCGTCAAAAATTTAAGTAAAAAAAATGAAAGAATTTTGAAATGAAATGCGCATAATAATGGTTAACTGATTTATTTAAGTCTTAAATGATTAAAATTAAACCGGCTAGCTGCAATAGGTGTGCGTGTGTGTGAGTGTGCATGTGTGTGTAACAGGCCCCTTAAACAGTTTATGACTAAGTTCGTGATTAAAGTGCTCGTAAGAAGCGCTCATTAAAAAGCGAACGAAAAAATTAAAATGTAGCTTAAAATTGATGATGATTATAATGATGATGATACGTGATACCTGATAAATTTGATCGTGCTTTATTACCATGCATCACTGTGCACTTTCTAATTGCTGTAGATATGTTTGCAACAGTCGTTGCCCCACTTCACAAGACTCTAGAACAAAAACAGATTTGAACTTGGCTGATATTTCGCTTAGTGTATACGTACAATTGTTTAATTAAATTTTACTAGTATTTTTTTACATTTCAACTGGTACAAATATTAATTATTTCCCAACCCTCTTCGGATAGGCAAAAACAGATGTAATTAATTTTGTCTTGTGTTTAATTATTTATGTAATACATAATTGTAAACCAATAAAACAATTTTCATAATTTATCTACCGCATAATTAAATCACAATCGAGCTAAAAATCGAGGACAACACAACATTGTTGTTGTTGAATCGCACGCACCACCCCAGAACCCCCCTTTTCGGTCACAGTGAGGCACATGTTTGAAAATCATTAAAATGTCTGTTGCCAATTAAATTTGCATAAATTAGACATGCCGAGCGCATTTAAAGCACGCGTGTGCAGCCATAAAAAAATGTGTACTGCACAGAGGAAAATATATATATTTTTTTTCTGGTAGTGGATGAAAGCTCAGAACAAATAAAATAATAACGATTTTATTTTTTGGTTTGTTATTGTCTCTAATTAATCACAACAAATGGGAAGCAACGGCAATTTGCACATCGTCGAGCAAAGCAATTTTAATGAAGTAGAACTAATTTCTAATTAAAAGCAACATTACAATGTAAAGCAAAATAAACCAAACTAAATTCAGACAGTGAGAGAGAGAGAGACAGAGAGAGAAAAAGAGAGGGAGAGAGAGCGAGAGAGAGAAACCCAAAAAAACAGAGCATCAGCAATGGACTGAGAGACTGAGAGAGGAAGACAGAGAAGAAGCTGTTTAGTGGTGGCAGCGGCAGCGACAGCGGGTAATAACGAGTTTAAAGCTCCGCTAGCATGAGCACAACGCACTTACACAAACACACAGACTGACACACACAGGCACACATTGAAACCAGAGAGACGACAGAGCAGCGAGCACAGACAGACAGACGCGAAGAGATTCTCACATGCCATGGCATGTAAAAGTTCTATACTTTTATGCTTTTATTTTGCGAGCCCCAAAAATAATCGCATTATGATAAGAAAAAAAAAGAAAAAAGCACAAGCCTTGCTCTCTCCCTCTTGCTCTCTCTCTTGTTGTTAGTGGTACGCAAAAAAAAAATAAAAGGTAAAAAACACGGTGGAACGTTGGAACACAATGTCAGCGCAGCGGCAGAGTTAGGGCAGCGCTGCAGCAGCGCAGCGCATACAATTTATATTTGCTTTTAATGCTTGTTGCTGCTTTTTGCTGCTGCTTGCAAACAAATAAAACTGGTTTTCAAGTCAATTAAACAAACCAAAAAAAATACAAATACAACAAAAACAATAAACTACGAAAAAGAAGAGGAAGAAACAGAAGCAAAGTAGTAGAAGAAAACGTAGATGCGACAGGGAATAACTTTTTTTTTGTTGATGTAAACAGCTGTGCCAGAGTTGAGCAACGAGAAGTTGATAGAAAACTCTTTACTAACATTGCAACGACATCGATGCGCAAGTTGCTCTTGATGCTGATTACAATAAGTAACTGCAAAACAAAAAATTTATATTTTCTCTTTTTGGATGGTAAAACTTTTATTTATTGCAATGTAAGCTCAAAATATAATGATAATGTAAAAAGGTGCAAATAAAACTCATGCTAAATTTGCTGGCATAGTAAATCAAGTAAATGCTGTCAATACAATTAAATAACGTTAAATAAATTTGCTTTGATTTAGCCTGCGGCGTTTACTTATGCATATGTCATACTAAAAATCCCTTCATGATAATTTCAATATACAAATGCGATAAATAAATGGGGAACAAATTTAATTCGACTGCAGAATTTGAAAAAAGAAACAAATCAAATGTCGAATGTAAAATTGTGAAAAGCTGAAAGCCGTTGGCAAATATGTCAAAGGCAAACAAAGAAAATTATTGAAATGTTTGCAAGGGTTGCTTCTTGGTTTTGGCAGTTGGCTTTTAAACCACATACAGATGGTATGGTGGCTTAGACATGCAAGTTAATATGCAATAGTACATCCCTGTCTATAGGGAATGAGTGTGTGGTCTACAAGCTAATAGATTTTTGATATTTCCAAATACTTGCTTGCATTATTATTCATTGCATTGTATTCATTGCACAGAAAACATTCCTAATTAACAATGTGTTAATTAAAATCTCAAATCAATCGAAGCCAAGATTGATTAAGAAAAGCAAATATTAAATTGTTTGCTGTCATTCCAATCAAGTTGAACTTATTGAACAGGCTTCTTCTGCTTCTCCATTGTTGTCATTCTGTCCTGTGCTTGTCAATTTGAAAAGCTATTGTTTAATTTGAGTACCACAAAATGCTCCAGATTGTCAATAAATTTGTGTCTCAATTTGACAATTCGCACATTTGAATACCTCCAAACATTATAAAAAGAAGCCATGCCGAAGATTAGATACCCTTATTATTATTTAGATATGCTTTAAACGTCTCCATTCATGCATTATAAATAATAAAATTAAAATATTCTGCAAAAAAATATCCTCTCATGTTGAATTAGAAACAGAACTCTCAACATGGCAACCTAAATTAATATAATTGCAAATGATATTTCTTAACGCATAATGCTTTTTATTATTAAACCAAATATTTCAAAAGATATAAAGAAATAAACGCTGCACAAAATAATTTGACTAAAAGCAAATAGGGGGGAAAAAAATAGAAGGAAAATAGAAAATGAAAATAAAATCAGCATAAAATTGGGCAAGGAAGCGGAAAAAACGAGATGAAGGGGAATATAATCCTTGTGTTTTGGGTGGAAGTGGGATAACCGCAAAAGCTCTGAAAATGTCAGCGTATTCTGAGCCAGGTCAAGATTGTGGGCTCAATTATAAAGTCAGCAGAAGTTAAGGCAATAAAACTGGAGACTACAGTTCATTTAGTGCGCAGATTATGCGATTATATATTTATAATTATAAGAGTGAACACTCACTGTTATACTCGTGATTACTAAGTGTTACACACTGATATATACTGCTGGAATGCTGCTATCATATTCCACTGCTATAAGTCAGAGTTTATGGAAAAATGTACTGTTATACTTGTCATTACTAAGCGTTATACACTGAGTACTGCCTTTTGTTGTTCTGAATAATCTGCAGGTTATTCACAAGGCTTAACTTATAATGAAACTTACTTAGAAGTTAGACTTAGCTGTTATACTTGGCATTTATAATAAGACTTTTAAGCAGCCATTAACTGTTATATATGTCATTACATTTGTAGCTTTGCTATTTTAAATACGCAGAATTTGCTATGGGAATTTATAAATACATTTAGTTGTAAGTAAACATGAACTACTATATTTGCGATATAACCATGGCTTTGATATTTAAAATAGCACCACTAGGTTATGCTATGAATAAGCTTATCGTATTATTTCCAATGTTATAGCAACAAACTCGTCGCACGGCTTTATCAAATGCAATCCACTGCCAATGCCACAGCTCAGAGAGCCCTATGAGTAAAGTTTTCCTATTTTGTGGGCTTAAATCTAAATGCCGTCTCTATTATTTTTCGACCAGTGGCTTGTTATGTTTTGCTGCTGCTGCTGCTGCGCTGCTGCTGCGACCACGTCAGACACAACAAAAACCTGTGCATCAAATAAGCCCAGCCAATTTATTTTCCATAACAACTGATACGACAAAAAAAAATATATATATATATTTATATATAGAAAATACCAAACATACGTGTAGAGGAAGTACACAAATTTATTATGCGGCGGCTGCTGGTTGCCCTTCAACTACACAACAACAACAGCAATACCAAAAACAACAGGAGCAAAAAATAATAAATACAAAAACAACGAGAACCCTGGCCAAATTGGCACAGCAAGCAAGTCAACAGCCATCCTCCCCACCCTCACTCTTAATTTGGGTTTTCTTTTTCTGTGTACTCCATGGTTATACCAAGCTCCCAGCCTTCACCCCACCCTCTGTTAGTGGCTGCCTGGCCCGATTTCGATGTGCATTACATTCATGTACAGCTGACATATCCATTGTTCACAGCGCGCCTACTCGCCTGTAATATTGTATAACAGACACTACAACAGCAATAACAACAACAACAATAACAATAACAACAAGAACAACAACTAACTGTATCAAGTACAGACCAGACACAAAAATCTGAAAATGTCGACCCATGCAAATTTTGAGGTCGAGTTTTTTCTTCTCCTATGTAAATGAAGATGAGAAATTTTACTCTTCTCCTTCGCTTTTATTTATGCTCTGCTTTTAGCTCTCTCTCTCTTTCTCTCACTCTCTCTGTCCCTTTTTAACTCACTTGCTTTCATATTCTAGGTGGCATATTGAAATTAATGTAAATTTTTTCATACACTTGCGCCTTATTGGTTTTTGTGTGCTTTATGGATGAGTTGTAGTGTTTAGGGGTGAAGTGTGGAGTGAGGGGTTAAAATGCTAAACTGTTCTTGTTGTTGTTGTTGTGTTATTGATTACTCTGATGATGTCGATGATGGGTGGCTGTTGAGAAGTTGATTTGATAATGAAATGCCGAATCGTTATTTTTTAATGTGAGAGGCTCAAATTGGCTCAGGTGAACAATTTCGTTTTTCAAGAGCTAAATTAATAACAAGAAATAAAAAGACAATAAGACAGAAAGAGGCGACATAACGATGATTAAAGTCTTATTTTTTGAAGAGATATTTAATACATTGATTAGGGTGTAATCAATTTTTTTTTGTCGTATCTCTCTGATATTTGATATAATTTTTGGTTTAGTGAGCATGACTTTATCAATTTGGGAGTAAATTAAAAGTATTCGAGCATAAATTAAAAATACTTTGCTTTACTGATACGGAAGATTTACTAGAGATTTGAGTTTTGGAAACTGGGGACGTTTGAGGACCTACGAAATCAACAACATTGATAAATGCAAATCGCTAAAGTCACATATCTCCCACAATTTTAAAACTAGAACTAAATTTTGATGGTTGCTTTTGAAAGTGCCACAAAAAGTTTAAACTAGATCATAAATTTTGAAAGTTAGCACCAACAATTAACAACAAAGCGCTTAGTTATCAATCAATGGGAACTCCCCCAACGATTATTGGTAATAATAATTTCCGGCAACCACGCACGATGTTATCAGCTTTTATCAGCTGGAATAAAATTTAAGTTTTTAGTTAGTTTCGTTAATGAATATCGGATAAATAACTGTGAACGTTATTTAAATTTTGAGCCGCTTAATTGTCGTTAAAATGATACCAAGTTACTCAATAAAATATTCATCAAATTAAATTAACAGCAAAGAGCGACGTAAAGGATTAAAAGGGACACACACACACACACGCACTCGCACACACACAGAGTCATGCTAAAACACGCAATTAAGCGTACATGAGCCAAAAAGGGAAAAGCAAATGGAAAAGCAAAAGCAAAAAAAGGTGAAGCAAAAGTGCGAAACACATTTTGCGGAAATTGTTGGTTTGTAATTTGAATTTGCGCCATTTGCATTCAATGTGCGCTGGGTCCTAAATGAGACACAATGAATGTGTCCTGTGTGTAACCCCTTACATATACACATATTTCTATGTGTGTTAGTGTGTGTGTGTGTGTGTTTATTAGCTTTTGTAGCGGTCCCCAGGCGCCGTCTCCTCACACGCAACGGCAAAGGCAAACGCAACGGAACGCGTCTGAAAACGGAAACGGATGTCGGCAAGTGTAGACATATTTTCTTGGCAACTTTTGCGCAACTTCTCTCCCCACACCCCCGCCCTCCCCCCGCTGTCTACCACTAATGCTCGCTCCAACATCCATAACATTTATTCAGCTTCGCTGTCCCATTTCTTGCAACATCCCCCCCTCTTCTCGCCTCTTTTCTACTCATTTCTTATGGCGCTCAACTAGTTTGCAAGTTGCTGGCAAAACTTTTGTTGTAACGTCAACTCAATGAGCGGGAGCTTTTTTAAGGGCCTTAGAGGGGTGTAGGGGGTGTGGTTGTAGGGGTGTGGTGTAAAGTTTGTTTACTGCTTGGCTTCGTTTGCGCTATATGCGAAAATGAAGTAGCTTGACTTTTGCAACGTCTTCTGATTTTGATTCTTAAGGGGGGAGGGGCGGGCCGAACAGAGTGTATTAAGCTTAAGGAGGCGGGGTAGGAGGCGGAGTATCCTTGCAATTGTGTCACTTTAAGCGGATTCCACTGTAAGTAGCTAAAGCTGCGACCAGAGAGGAGACTAATGTAGGTATTTACTTATGTGTGTGTGACTTGTGACCTGGCTAAAAATATTATGGTCCAAAGGCTCATCTTGACAGTTCATGTGTAGCAGGAATTATAAGTTGAGGCAGCAGTGCTAATAAGCTAAGCTGACAAAAAAGTTATGTACATTAACTAAAATAGAATAAAGCGAAAACTTGAAAACCTTTTTGTTGTTTTTGTACTACGATACCGAAGGTATAATAGTATATTGGGTTTGTGCAATGTCCGTCTATCCGTCTGTATGAACGCAAGTTTCTTAGAGATAGAGACTTGAAATCGGTAAAATCGATTTTCGCAAATCGATAAACCTACATATTTCTTATAATTTAATGGATACAGTCACCAATTTTGATTGGTAGGTTGCTGGCGATGTCGGTCGGCATATCGGCACATGCCACGCTCCGACGCCCCTATTGTATACGAGTATATTGCCAGTAACACACTTCATAAATCTGGAATCTGCCCATGTGCCGATTTTCGGACTATAATTTTTACTTATGTTTCGACCCAAAATCACGTTTTCAACTTTAAATGTAGGATTGATCTAGATGCCAAACCATGATTAAAACTGCCTTGCTTTTGAAAATACGTTGAGTTTTGACGAAGTTATGGCATTTGGAAGGTTCGACCTATGCACAAATGCCGATTTTCGATTTTCGGACTACAATTTTTACTTATGTTTCGACCCAAAATCACGTTTTCAACTTTAAATGTAGGATTGATCTAGATGCCAAACCATGATTAAAACTGCCTTGCTTTTGAAAATACGTTGAGTTTTGACGAAGTTATGGCATTTGGAAGGTTCGACCTATGCACAAATGCCGATTTTCGATTTTCGGACTACAATTTTTACTTATGTTTCGACCCAAAATCACGTTTTCAACTTTAAATGTAGGATTGATCTAGATGCCAAACCATGATTAAAACTGCCTTGCTTTTGAAAATACGTTGAGTTTTGACGAAGTTATGGCATTTGGAAGGTTCGACCTATGCACAAATGCCGATTTTCGATTTTCGGACTATAATTTTGACTTATGTTCCGACCCAAAATCCCGTTTTCAACTTTAAATGTACGATTGATCTAGAGGCCAGACTATGATTAAAACGCCCTTGCTTTTGATAATGCGTTGAGTTTTGACGAAGTTATGGCATTTTGAAGGTTCGACCTATGCCGATTTTCGCCCATATGCCGATTTTCGGACTATAATTTTGACTTATGTTCCGACCCAAAATAACGTTTTCAACTTTTCTCTCTTGTTATTTTTATGCTCCTTTAACATGCTTTGGCTGCCCCATTGGACGACTGACCAACTAAATTGACAGGCACTTGGTCACACTTTATGCACTAAACGGCTACAAATCTGCACCCAAAGTCCCATTACACGGCTTTATTAGACCCCGGGATATTACATACAACGCACACATGACACACACACACACACACACACATACACACACTCATACACAGCCAAGCCCATTCCTCGCAAAAGCTCTCTTAAGGCAATAAATTCTGTTCATAAATATGAACTACAACACGCTCACACACACACACACACACACACACACACACACACACAAGTCTTGTGGCAACAAAAGAAAAAAAAGTGTATATGAACAACCAAATGGTGTATCATTAATGAGGCGTTAAACCTCCACCCCCCCAACACGCAAACCCACATAGAATCACCTCTGTTTTTAGTACAGTGCGTGCATTTACGAGTAATATGACGTTAGTTTAATGAACAAAATTAATAGTTAATAATAAAGTGAAGAGTGTTCTATCCATTGACTGCCGCAAGAATTTCAACTCAAGCATGGCTAAAACCTTGTTCGTTGTGTGTCTCCTAGAATAGGATTTTCTTGTTAAGGGGTGATGAGGTGAGATAAGATGAGATGTGGCGAGGTGAAATGAGATGCGGGCGTAACTCATTTCGACCACACGTCTAACATTTTGTCAACTTGACGACGACGACGAGGACGAGGACCATTTTCCTTAATTTTCCTTCATTTCATTTTCATGTGTGTGTTTTTGGCTTGGCTTTAAAACCAAGCGAATGTTCAGTTTGGTGTGCGGTTATGACATACATACAAACATACATCAACTATACAATTTGTGGAGATGTCATAAAAGAAGTAAGCAAGAAAAAGATAAGAGATCGACTAGCAGATACCAGAACTCAAGATAGACATAAGGACATGATCAAGTCGACTTGGCTAAATCGATTTGGCTGCTGATGTTGATCAAAAAAATTAATATATATGCTTTTGTATATCTGTTACATACCTGAGCACAGTATCATCATACCCGTTGTACACATTTTAAAAGGGAACAGGGTATAAGCAAGTGACAATTTCCTGCACTGTTGTGGTTTTCATATGCACGTGGTTTTTAGACACACAAACTAAACCGAATTATTTGCAATGTGGAAAACACAAATTTTATGACAAATTTGAGGTTCAATTCCAGATTAAAACAAATACAAAAATACAGCTAACAGTGTAAAATTTAACAAGTTTAACATTATTAAAAAGCTGGATGGAAATTTTAATGAAAATCGCATTCCACAAAACGAAAAAGTTAGCGCTTAACTTGTACAATGAGATGCTGCGCTGATATTTGGGTGGGAAAATGATTTATGGCTATATTTGTCGAACTGAATCCATTAGATATAATTTATATGTATGCATGGTTATATTCCAATTCAAGTTTATCTTTTCTTGGCGTTTATTATGAAATTAACACAAGCAGCAAATCCGTTTTGTTGCACATCTTTTCTTGTGGGTTGTTTTTGTTGATTTTTCTTGAAAAGTTTTAGCCTCCTGTTGTCGCTTCCTTCTCTTCTCGCTTTTCTCTCTTTTTTCACCCGGCTTTGCATTTGCACCGAAAGTTTATCTATTACTGTCTAGGAAACTGTCGGCTGCATAATTAGGCAACAGCTCAGGAGTCATGAACTTGGATTTACACGTCTTTACATACACATACATATATGTGTAAATATATATGTATAGCAGTCTATCTATATGTATGAGTATATGTTTATATCTATGCATGAATGTTTGCATTATTATCCAGCGGTTTTGCTGCCCATAAATTGTTTGCCTGATAATTATTTCACTGAAAGAGAACAAGTCCGAAAAATGGCATCATGTTGCGGTTATTGCGGTAACTGTTTCTACTTTATTGCCATTTGTATATTAGCGCTAATTTAAGTTGGTCAACGGCAAGTGCAAATTATGTTTGTAGATTATTTGTGGGTTGGCTATTGGCAGAAGCCAGCTAACATAAATATTTCATTTCCATAATACTTTTATGTATAATCTTAATCGGCTCACTGTTTCAGGCAATAAATATATCGGAGCACGCGGAATCGGATTTCTATATAATAAAGCTGGCATAGAAACAATCGGTCGAAAGACTAGTTATTGTGTTGAAAACCTTTTTATTTTTATTAATTTTTCCCATTCAAATCGCTAAATATTTGTATTTTATGTAGCTTACATAGAATAAATATGTCTGTTTTTTATATGTCCAATTTAGATGTGGGCAGTTTGACTTTAGTCCACAATGCTGGTCATAATTAAAAAACCGCACAAAAGATGTGCATAATTGCCTTGCCATTGTTTTCATTTTTGTTTTTGTTGGCCCATTGCAAATGCAGACAGTTTGAACCCCTTCGAAGCCCAAATGAAATTGGTCGAAGTTTGCAGCTGGTTTCATCAACACAATTGGCAATCAATCAGCACGAATATATTTCTTTCATTCATTCACCGCTTAGCATACGCAAAATATCATTTCCGTTTGGCCGGCAACTGAAATTGGGCCAAAAAAAAAAAAAAAAACCAAGCTATGCAAAATGCATATTCCTCAATTGTAACCCTCTCACTCCGTTAAATAGACGTGTTTTTCGATTGCATTTAAAAGCCACTTTCCCCCGATTGACTGACTGATTGATGAACTGACTGACTGACTGATTGACAAGCTGGCGCTGATGAGCAGCTCCTCGCATATACCAAGGTCAGCTTAATACAAAATCGCATCGCCGCTAACCAAGCACAAAGTGCCCAATGTGGTGCACATTGGGCATTAGCATTCAAGTGGCCATTCAAAAAAAAAAAAAAAAACCCCTCCCCCAACCCTCCCCCTACGCTCACTCCACTTCTGCCCTCAATTCGACTCCTACGACGACCCTCTAACAGCTCATCAACGCTCTTTGCTAAAATTTGCACCACACTAAAA
Organism: Drosophila mimica; assembly: GCA_037043585.1. Classification (NCBI taxonomy): domain Eukaryota; kingdom Metazoa; phylum Arthropoda; class Insecta; order Diptera; family Drosophilidae; genus Drosophila; species Drosophila mimica. The sequence goes on along the minus strand of JBAMBE010000361.1, from coordinate 3,752,170 downwards.
AAAACTGTAAACGCTTTCCACGATTCGCAAAACTTTTTCGCACTTGTTCAGTGCACAGTAAAAAAAAAGAAGGAAATTCGTATTTTACAATAGATAGGTTTGTTAACCGGGCAAGTAACGAAGCGCAGTTGCTCTTGTTGAGCTAATTAAAAAGGCACTACCTTATTTTTTTTTTAACGAGAACAGGATCTAAAAAGTCGCTACTTTATCATGTTTTTTTTTTTTTAAATAGGGGTTTTCAATTTTAGTGCAGAACTATCGATACAAATGATAGATTTATCGATTAGAATTAGAATTAGCTGTGCTTACTTTACAGATAGAAAAAGTGGAAAGTTTGAAATTTCTAGTTTATCAACCGCAGTTTTCCAAATAACTTTTCTCTTTATTTATCAATTTATTTTATTTATCGATTACAATCTTTAACTACAACTTATATAAAACTAATATTATCGACTTTTGTTTTTGCCGCGTTACAAAACATTTGACAAACATGCAGCAACCTTCTTTTGGGCTTGGTATCGCCCCATTTTAGCCAATGCGAATTTCTCGTTGCATTTTTCTAGTTTTGTGTAATGGCATTTGTTGTTGTTGTTGTTGTGTTTGTTGTTGCTGCTTGTGCTGCTTGTTGCGAGACTTTTTGATTGGAAAACTTGTGCATTGAAGTGAGTTGTTTGCTGCATTTTTATTTTTTTTTTTTGCTTTTTGTTTTATTTTGTGTTTTATTTTTTTTGTCTTCTCTTGCCACTTCCATGACGTTGCAGAGCTAATTAAAATGCTGAGGGTTAAAGTTCATAGACGTGTGAAAATTGACAGTTTCTATTGGTTAACAAATTGATGCAATCAGTGTGTATGTGTGTGTGTGTATGTGTGTGTGAGTGTTTGGCATATTTGAAGTTGATTAAAGGGCATCTATTTCCTAGCGTACTCAGGACTCTCCCTCTCTCTCTCTCTCGTATTTGTCTCTTTCCCGTGCCCGTTTGTAACCATTGGAGATATTCAATTGAATTTGGCAGGCATTGCCAACCCCCACTCACTCATCCTCCTCCAGTTCCTCCTCCCCCAAGTTGTTGCCGTCGTTTTGTTTGCCAAGGCGAGGTCCCATCTGATATCCTTGACTTGATGTGGGCCTTGGCTTTTGGTTATGCTTTGCTTTGCTTTGCTTTGCGTTGCGATGCGATGCTTTTGCTGTGTTCTGTGTTCGCCTCTGTAAAATCGTATCCTTGTATGGTTGTATCATTAATTAAGATGCACACACACAAACGCACACGAGCGAGAGACTGTGTGTGACAGAGAGAGAGTGATAGAGACAGAGAAAGAAAGAGCTTGTACTAAATCTCAGTATCAAGACAGGTTGCGTTTTATCTATGAAAAGTCAGTCGAGGGGTTTTTCATTGCTTCCTTTTTATCTGCCTCTCTCTCTCTGTCTCTCTCTTTCTCTCTTTCTTTGTGATTATATAGCGCACACACACACACACATACACAAATTACTTTGGTCGCATTAAATTTGCAATCAAAATGTCTTGCAACTAACCAAATTTTAGTGGGTGGTTTCATGTGTATTAATGTGTGTGTGTGTGTGTGTTGTTTGTTTATGTGTGTGTGATTGCGTGTGTTTTTGTCTTCTAGCCAACTTAATTTAATTTAATCAGCTTAGTAATTAGTCGGTTCGTTGTTTTGCTGCTCGTTGCAACATTGATAAACATTTTGACATTGCCAGTCCTGAGGCCTGTAAATATTTAATGCAAATCTCTTTGGCTTTCGCTGTGCGTATAATTTCGTCAGTCAGTGTAAACAGTTACTTAAAATGTTGACTGTAATAACTAGACTGACTTGAACTGTTCAAATTATATATATACTTGCAAAATAATAGTTAGAGCTTAGAGCAGAGTTAATTAAAGATAGTTAGTTTAATTTGTCATGTTGCAATTTAAGCTATGTAAAGATTTTTTTTATCTTGTTATACTATATCCTTTTATAACGTTAGCATTGTAACTTGCTTTAATATTTTAATAGTTATTGATTAAAAATGTTTATAACTGAGTTCGTTATAAATATTTAATGTTATAATTAGAAACGTATTTGTAATGGTTATGTTAATATTAATAATAAATAGAAGCGTAACTCACATTACAAAGATTTATTCAGGGTCATTGTTTGAGTCAGGTTTACATAATAATAATAATTTTGGATTCGCATACAAATAGCCTTGACTGTAAATTCTTTAAATGCTGTAAGCCATTAGTACTAACCATTGTATTTGAATACTTAATACCCAATTAAATTGAGATTTTTAATTTGGATAATTGCATTCATTGCACAGAAATCTTTTGTAATGCAACATCACTGTACTGTCGAATTATTTACGGTATTCAGTTCATAAATTATGAGATTACAAAGCAACAAATTGTATTCAATTGCAATTGACGCAATAGAATGCAAATTTAGGAATACATAAATTTAAAATGGCATAAAATTAAGACAATTCAAATATTATATAAAAAATGTACTCAGAAGTGCGACCTTCGCACACTGAAATTGAGAGAACGTATCAAATGGCAAATGGTAATCAAAATAATAACCGAAATCAACAAATTTATGCCCAAAAGGAATACGAAGCAATCAATGAAAAGCGCTGAACAGATGCGGCCCAACAGATACCATATCTACATATATACCCCTAAAAAAAATAATAATAATAAAGAACAGCTGTTTTCGTCACGCCGAAAACAATTTACTCTAGCAGACTCCAAGACTCTGAGAATTTAATGATGGGGGAAGGTTGTTCAATTTTATAACTTAACCTTTAACTTAACTTAGTGACCTTTGTACTTTGTAACCCAAAAAAATTGCTAAAACTGTACACAGCTATAACTTTGACAGAAATGAGCCGATTTCAAAAAGCGATGTGGTTTTGTGACCAGTAGAAAAATACTGCATCTACATTTGTAAGCCATAAATTGGTCAAAAATCAACAGATTCTTTAATATAATTCTTGATCGAAATTCATGTTTAATTCTCTGGTTACCTTTTTCATAGCGTCACAGGTTCCAAAACTATGATACCCCCTGCAAGGGTATGCACATAAAAAAACAATGGCAAAAGGCCATAGGCAAAATGCAGCTAGTGGGCTGTATGTAGGCGTGGCTTTCAAAAGGTTTTACGATTTTCCTATATATATATTTAAGTATATATATATTTTTTTTTTGGCGTTGACAATCGAGATGTCTGTCGATTTTGCCATGTTGTTGTTGTTGTTGCGTGTGGCAAATACAAATGTAGATGAAAGATAACTAAAGTTAATTGGCGTAAATGTGTTGAAATAGCCAAGAGCAAAAAGCAAAGCAATAGTTTATATATATATTTATGTATATATGTATATATATATATATATATATATATAGATAGATAGATAGATGGTTAGGCTCATGCTCAAAGCAGCCTCATTGTTGGATATGACAGGTTCTCTGTAACCCATTGACCCTAATATTGGGTATCCAACTCTTTATATGTGTGTAAGTATGGGTGTGTATGTGTTGGACTGTGTGTGTGTGTGTGTGTGTGTCTAATTCGCTCAACAGCGTCGAGCTGTTGAGTGTGCTAAAAGCTGAAATGAATTGCTTTTAATCGCTCAAGTCACAAAATGTCAGCAGGAGGTAGCATAAACTTAAAGACCTCAGTTTATTTAGTTTTTTTCTAGTTTTTTATTGGCCTATTCTAGTTGGGGAAGACACTTGAATTATTAAAATGCACTGGCTGGAATCATACTTAAAAGTCTGTAAAATGAAGTGAAGTCAATTTAGAGAGAGAAAGAGAGAGAGAGAGAGCGAGCGAGAGAGACAGCGATAGAGTTATACTATGCGACTATACAACAGAGAAGTGTCATACTAAATCAAAAGATTTTAGCAAATAATATTTGTAAATTTTATATTTTTGTATATATTATATTTTTGAATAATTTATATATTTGTCTAAATTATATAATAATTTAAGTCTACAACTTGTATCTTTTCAGGCAAATACTTGAATTATAATCAAAAATTGCTCAGCAATCAATAAGGTAAGTTGTTGTTACCAAAAACAAAAAGAAATGAATCAAATCCTTTACCTATAACGCATTTAAATAATCAATCTGTTAATTTTTAAGGGTTTTAGGGACTTGCTTCAATCTTATGATTGTTCATTGGTTTAAATATATTTTCCGCAATTTTCCACACACCTCGGGCCATATTTTTGCGCCACACACCGGTGCGATCAACAATATTAAATAATTTGCAGCATTTTCAATTTGATTTTTTATTTAAATCCCTATCCGCCAAGCGCAACGAAACCTAACGGAACCGCCGCCACTATGACACATGATAAAAAAAAAAACAAAAAAATAAATAATAAATAAAATGCCACGCCCCCCTGCGCGTCAAGTGCCGCCCATTTGTGTTTGTTGCCTGCAATTCGCATGTGCTCTATAAATTTGAACGAGTTCATATGTTTGTGAACCGCGTGTGGCTGGCAACAAATGTTCCTCCTTCACAAAACAAGAACAAAATAGCACGAGTAAATCAAGACAGACCGACTAGTAGATACCCTAAACAGTTTACTTGCTGAAAGTAGTTTGTTTAAAATAAAAATACGATTTGGTTAACAACAAAATATGTGATGCTTACACAATCTTTATGAAATCCTTACAACTGATTAATAATAAGACAGGGTATATTATAAATATTAATTGGTAGGATAGATGGAGTCTCCTGTCAATGCTGATTAGGAATATATATACCTTATAAGGTTGCAGCTGTTTTATTTTGCCTGTTGCATACTTTGGCACAGTTTTATTATACCCCATTTAACCATTCTGAATGGGTTCAGGGTATAATAACATAGGCAGCATGTGCAACCAATGTGTGCTGTTGTTTTTGTTGTTGTTGCTGTAATTGTTGTTGTTGTTGTTGACACAATTGAGCGTCATATTTATTATGGCAGCGGTTTCACAGTCTCTCGCTCTTAATGTTTTATTTATAGCCTTTATGACTGAGGGCCATAATGACATTGTTGTCGGCTTGAAATTATACGTTTAATTTGTATTGATTTTTAATCCTTTATAATGTGAAAAACAAAGTTATTCAATTATCAAAATGATTATTTCTCTCTCTCTCTCTCTCTCTCTTTCCCACTTTACGGACATCCTTAAATGTTGTACCAGCAAATCGTTAAGCGTTATTCTTTTAAATTGCAACAAAACCAACACAACTGTTATAAAAACTATATTTAATTATCATTTTCTTCTTGGCAATTCTGAAATGTTAATGAATATTTTAAGTCATATTTTCATTTTAACAATTGTATTCAAAGAGCATTTCAACTTCGTGACTAACAAAATAATGTATTTCTTTCACTTTTTTGTTTGTGTGTTTGTTTGTTGAATTTTTGTTCAACACTTTGTATTTATTTACATGAAATTGTTGCCTTGCTTTGCTTTGCACATGTCGCTTCTGCCCGGCCAAAAAAATAAACATTTTCAACATACTGTTGAACAAATTCAACATTTCTTCGGCTTTCTGTTGCTATGTTTTTTGTTGTTGTTGTGTGTATCGTATTTAGTTGTATTTCATTTCATTTGTGGGGTTGTCTGGCATTGGAATTTGGCGCAGAGCAAAAATATTTCATTATCAGCTTTCGATGTGCTGAAAAATGTTGTACAGCAAAAATTCAGAGCTAACATGTTCAACATGACCTCTCAACCTGAAAGCCATTAGAAACACGCACATATCCTTTTTCAAACACACACACACACACACACATACATATAAACTGACATACACACACTCACCTGTGCTGTGTGTTGCACGGTCGAAAATGTGTTGGTTCGTTGGCTGTGAAAAGCAATTTTCCAATTTTTCTGGGCACACAAACATAACGCACGCATATCAGTCGATTTTCTTCTTCTTCCTGGTACTTTTCTCTAACTGTGTATGTGTGTGTGCTGTCTTGTGTATGTGTGTGTATTTTTTGCACTGCTTATTTTCTTCCACCTATTTGGCTTCTGACAATGGCTCGACGTTATAAGCACCTTAGAAATCAGTTGGGCATAAAAGAAACAAGCAAACAAGTTTCGATCCATTGTTAATTAGAGTCGACTGCCAGATGCTCTGCAAAGTTTAAAACTTTAAATTAGCCGAATACTTAAAAAGTATTTATAACAATATTTAATAGTCTGAGACGGAGAGTTGTTCTACAAAGTTAAAGTTGTGCAGCTTAAAAACATATAACGATAATTAATTATATCTTGAGATACGATCATAATTAAAGATGCTTCACTTCTTTAAGCACACATATAACCCCTAAGGCTTTCTGCTTCGTATAGGGTATATAGAAATTTACATGAGACCAATATGCAATGTTGCGGCATTTTCATTACAATTCGACCTTCAGCATGAAGCGCACCAAGCTCTGGTTTTCATCTTTCACAAATATCAAAACGAGTGAAAAACAAATGAGATTTTCCTTGTTGTGTGTGCTCTTCTCGTATGTTGAGGATAAAAGTGAAAAGCTTCAATAATAATAAGTTTATGATTTATGCATATTGCAATCAAGTTCTAAATGAATACGACGTATATTAAAATATTTAGGGTTCTATTCGATTTAAAGCCAGCACTCGGACTAAGTTTATTTCTGTATACATTTAAATGAGTTAATCACACTTGTGTATAATAAATGACGATTTAGTGAGTGTTGTGTTTGTTGTGTGTGTTGTGAGTGTTGTGTGTGTGACTAATCCAAAGAATGACAGCACAGACACTGCACAATATAACGAGATGATTAATAATTGATTGGCAGTTGAGAAATGTGGCAAGCTTAAATGCTGACGAATAATCGCTAAATTTATGTTGATGATAATCATAAAACTAAAATGATTCAAGCAGATTTGAAGCAAACTTTTGTTTAGTTTGGTTGATGATTAAAAGCTCCAAAAACTAGTTGCAATTTCTTAATAGGTGTACAATTTTTTTTTACTATATACAGTTTGCATAGTAACATTTATGGGGGTATATAATCTTCAACAACAAGCAACTAACAATTGTAATTAAGTTGATGTCATGCACCACGCCACGCCCCTTTTGGCTGGTGCTCAATCATTTAAAGTGCGCACAGGCAGCAGTAATGACAATAAAACAATATTTACGGTCATTTATCTAAAATTCTAAAGCTATTGCGATAACCATGGCAACTTCAGTTGGCCCAGTCCTACTACTACAACTACAACACACACACATATACACACACACACACACATGCATACATACATATAGTTAGTTGAGTATAAATGAAATGCCCCCAAACTGCAAGCGGACAATTTTCCAATTGCAGCACAAATAGATGCAACACTTGACAGCCAAAGTGGTTTTTCCGCTAGGCAAAGCCAGACTAGAAAACTGAACCAGATGATGGGCTGTGTGTGTGTGGGGTGATTGGGGGGCGTGCAACAACAAATTGCCGCCAAACTGTTGTTAAAACAAAAAACAAAAAAACAAAAAAAAGTAAATCGAAAAAAAAAACTTTGCCTGACTAGTCTAGTTGCCATCGTCGACGTCGTCGTCGTCGTCGTCATCCTCAATGCCTTCGTTTCGTGTTGTTATAGAAAGCAGAAAGTCCGTGGCATGTTTTGCCGTTGTTGGCCTCAAAAGTTGAAGCAACAACAACAACAACGACAGCAGCAGCAGCAGCAGCAGCAGCAGCAACAAGCTAGCCAGAAGAAACCATTTGGAAAATATAATCAAATTTCTGCTTCTCCACTCATTTAGAAGACCCGCCAGCAAACACAACTCCATCGGCTTCTCTGCTCTCCATGAGCTGCTTCTGTGGTCTGCTCTGCTACAGATTATTACGTATTCCATGCATATTTATGATGTTAACGTTTTTTTTTTTAGCCTTATTCCCTGTACTCATAAACAAAATGGGTCATTTTGGTTAGTAATAAGATTAAGTCTGTTTATTCCAACTGAACACAAAGTATATATATTATATATATATTAGTTAAGGATTTCAACTTTCGTAAGCGTTTTCTAGCTTAACTTCTTAAATGTAGTTTTTTTTTTTTTTTTTGACAGAGTATCTGCCAGTCTAGACATTTGACTTATTTTTTATTTATTTCGCACATCTGTTTTTTTGTTTTGCTGCCCCATATTGAAATAACTGAAGGGCAGTCAGCGCCGTGGCAACGTGTGAAACGATTCGCTCTGCAAACTGAACTCAAGTGGCATTGAAAACTTTTTTTTTTTGCTTTTCCTTGCCCCACAGCTGTTTGTTACACCCGCCCCCTTCTCCTATTCCGACACATCCCATGACATTTGATGTAAACAGGCGACGAAGTTGGCGACTCAGCGATTAGCCGAGGTTAACTTTGGGGGGGGGGGGGGGGCTGTAGTGGGTGGTGTGGGGAGTGGGGCAGATACAACACACCTGCAGAAACTTATTGCAATTAATTAACAAACATTAACAAAGTTTGAGGGAGCACACAAATAAAAGGTCACCCTCTAAATGCTTTCAAATTCGGTTCTGATTATTATTCATTTAAAATATTATACATTTTTTTTCGACATTAATTTAACTCAAGGATAACCCAAGACTCGAACTTGAACTCAAACCCAAACCCGATACCCCCGTGACCCCCCCTCGTAGGACACTCAGTCACACAATACGCCGGCAATTAAATTACACAAAGCTGTTTTCGAGCAGAAAAAGGTCTCCTTTTGGTGTAGAAAAAATAATAATAAGAAGAATGACAAGCTACTGAAAATTTACAGTTGAAGGCATTTTAGGGTGTGTAAATATATATACATATGTATACACACATATATATATATACACAGTGCTGATGCGCTTTGTGGCAAGACTGAGTGTGCGGACGCATGTAGCATGAATGATAAACGGCTCACGCTGGAAACTTGTGAAAGCTTTTTGGAATTGAGATGCTAACTGGTTTGCGAACAAACGAGTTTCTTTGTGTTTTATGGCATTATTAATAGATATATATTATAGATATTGACGCAGAAAAATGATACACTCCAAATGAGTGCTGTCGCAAAGGCAGCAGAGAACTAACTGACCTACATGAACATGCAACTATATCACTTTTATCCAATCATAATTAATCAGTTAGAAATGGAATTTGTTCGCTTGATTTATCGAATGCAAAACCTTTAAGAATAGCGCGCAGAGGAAAGAAAATAAATATAAATTGGGAAACTTGCTGAGATTTGTGGATTAGGATGGATATATTTGAGTGGGAAATATTTCTAGATTGTCAACAAATCGAAATGCAAAGATATAGATAACTATAATGATAAGGAATAGGTTTGTAATCTGACCTTGATTGACCTTGGTTTCAAAACATAACCGCAAAAAATTCAAAATCCCCACCAAAATGCTAAATATTTTTTGAAAGTTACATGAACCGATAACGAAACCGAATAGCAAGAAAAAAGAAAGAAGTGAAATCATATCGTAAGCTTTAACGGAAGCTTTACATCATACGCACCGGAACCGGAACCGGAATATGATACGACTTGACAACGTGCCACAGACTGCCACATCTTCTCTTTATCCTTACCAACTGTGACGTGCCTTTCAATTGACTTATTTTGGCCAAATTGTAAATGAATAGGGTGTTCTATATATAGGACAAGTTTACTCAATTTTAACCAACTTAAGCTCATCGTTTATTGGACCTGTTGAACGGTAAAACTTCCACTTGATGACAAGTTCACTGATAGGTTTTTTTTATATTATTATTGATAAGCTTTGTTTCCTGCATAAAAAAAAAGAAAAATACTTAAAAGTTTATAATGCAATAAAGATTTGAATTCATGACGTCACCTTCTTAAGTACATTCGAGAAGCATTTGACATTAGTTCGTTTTTCATAAGATAAGGCAAATTACGAAAACTATTTACACGGCATGACAAACATTTCCAGATAGAAACCCATTGTACATCAGCTCAGGTCTTTACTGTAGAAGTCATTTACTTGTTTTCTTTTAGCTGATTTTTTTTTTAAATCATACAATTTGTTACCTTTTTTTTCTGGCTCTGCGTTTTTGTTGGCTTGACCATTTTCATAATTTTCCTGAGACGACGACGCTCATTTTCATTAATTTGTCACTGTAATTTTTATTTCGCTTGCTGTGATTGCTTTCTCACCTTGCCCTCTCCTTCTCTCTTTCTCTCTCTCTCTCTCTCTCTCTATATATATATATATCTCTTTCTCTCTCTCTCTCTTCATAAATCATCAGCGAAGCAGCGAGGCGCTCATAATCATTCAATGTGCCGTGGAAAATTATGCAGCAAACCGGCAGCACAGCAACTGCCTGCCTCTGCTGCTGCTGCTGCTGCCTGCCACATCTCGAATATCTCTGCTCCTCCTCCCCTGTGACTGTTTCTGCTTCTTCTGCAACTTCATGCTTCGTTTTACCTTATTGCTTCTTCCTCTTCTTCTTCTCGCATTTTACTTAGCTTTATTGCTGTGACTAGCAAGTTTCCGCATTTCTTTTATTGTTGATTTTTACATAATTGATTAACGGGCCTTCGCCTAGTCGCCTTAGATATTCATCATCAGCTGGCTCGGCGATAATTGTAAATACCCAGTCTTCAGTTTAGACAGGGTATTCAAGCGAAGCAGGTCAAAGCACAACAAACTAGTGAATCTGTAACACCCCGTATATCGACTAAAAAGGGGTATATATAATAAAACATATGCAGTTGTCTAAATGTTGTAAATAAAACCAAACAACAATTTTATTAATGAGTATCTCACAGTTGAGCTCTTTTGTCAGTCATCGCAAGCCAACAATTGTTTTTGTGTCTTTGTCTGGATTGAACTTTGAAAGCATTTGTAGATTATACGGCGACTGCAACTGCATTTGACAAGGACTGTAATTTTCTTGCAACTGAAAATTGAGAAAACTCTTGTCCCCCAAAAGCAAAGGATGCGACAAAAGCGAGTAGCAAGGAAATTTGTAGCATGATTGTGGTGGTGGTGGGTGGGTGGGTGGATGTCTGTGTATCTGTGGGTTAGTTGAGACTTGGGGTGTGGGGAAACTGATGGCAACCAACTTTTCGCTGAACTTAACCGAAGAACTGACAAAAACTGACAAAGTGCAGTCTGCAAATAGTAGATTTTTTTTTCTACTCGTTTTTATTTGTTCTCTAAAAAGTTTTACTTCCCATTTTGGAATGCTTCTTTTGTGGCATGTTCGGTTGTAATTTAATTTTCTTTTCCTATGGCAAATGTGTGAAATTTTAAATTGCAATAAAATTGCATTTTCTAAAATGGAAGACACTGCGTAATTTTCTTTACTTTTGTTTTTCTCTCTTTTTTTTTGTTGTTGTTGTTTTTGTCTCTTTCTCTGTTTGACTGTTTGTTGGCTACTGAGTGGGTAAGTGGGCCGGGTTTGGTGGTCGTGTGGGTTGGGCGGTTGCAGCTGCTTGAGCATATTGCCCCGGGGAGGATTATGGCCTCTGAGGCGATGTGCATCAGCGCATGTTACACTTATGGCTTATTAATGTACCTGCCTTGGAGAGCACCAAGCGAGAGAAGCTGGCAAAATGACGACAACATCGATGATGACCTGGTCTACAGCGTAAAGGGAGGTGGGTTGGGGATGGGTAAATGGAGGACGAATGCCAGATAAGTGGCAGTTGGTGTTGGCATTTTGACAGCTCGAGTGGCAGCGGGGCACATTGCGTGGGAGACGTGATGCCCTGGATTAGTGGAGAAGGCTGCGGACGGCGCGCGGGGTCTAGTTAGAGGCGTCTCAAATGCTTAAGTGCTACTTTTAAAGCAAACCAAAAAAAAGATCCTGTGCGCAAGTTGAAAATGATTTTAATGGCTTAAGAAAAGTGCATTAAAATTAAGACTAGAGTTGAGAAAAGCTTTGGAGAATATTCACAAATTGTTGCCAACTTAAGAAATACACATTTTGACAAAGAAAAATAAAATTTTTATGTATTTTTTAATAGAATTATTTAAGCATACAAAAAGGAAGAGAAAAACATTTATCAAAGCTGAGACGATCTAGAAAGGAAGCAATTTGTTTTTATGCTCAAGCGTGGAAATAAATATAAATTATTTCCGCAAATAACTCACAAATAACAGCCTAATCTACATAAATATTTATCATAGAATAAATCAAAACAAAACAAACCTTAAGACGTGAGAATTTCAACGTATTCAACCCGAGGTAAAAACAACAAGAACAACAACGAACAATATTGTATTATTTTACTCTAGAGGCAGCAGCCAAAAAAAAAAAAAAACACTTTGCCTGCCCCTAAGAAGTGAATATTCAAGTAGCTGGCTTGCCCCATTTATTGTATTTTAAAATGGCACAATAATCGAGACGTATATATATCGTATGTAATATTAGCTGGTTGCATATTTAAAATATATCTATGCAAGTGTGTGTGTGTGTGTGTGTGTGTGTGTGTGTGTGGCGCCACAAAATTGAAGTTGGCTCAGATTGTCGCTGGGCGCACATTGTCATCATGCTGTTTGTAAGTCCCATAAGGCTCGAGCATTAAATAACACACCAGGCGTAGGTTGCCCTCGCCTCTCTCACTCGCTCTCACTCTCAATCTATCTATCTATCTATCTCGCTCGCTCGCTCGCTCGTTCTCCTCTTACCGTTAGGTGTTAAGCTGTGCTTAATAATGACGCACATTACATATGCAATGCGAGTGAAGCTGCTTTGCTGTCAGGACATGACACCATCCTGACTATAACCTCATGTCCAAGTGTGCCAATGTGTGTGTGTGTGTATGTCTATGTGTGTGTGTGTGTGTGTGTGCTCCAAGCAAATAAACAAATGTGTTGCCATTTGTTTTTCAGCGGCATATTCTCCTGTCTCCCTCTCTCTCTCTCTCTCGCTCTCTCTGTATCTCTCTATTAGTCTTCATATATAGCAGCAAATTTGTTGCACTCCCAAAGGACTCAATTTCACATTTAAAACACCTGCGTCGTGTATTTATACCAAATAAACAGAGCCAGGCCAATGTGGGTATGCTAAGTCGGACTGAATTTATGACCAATTTTGAATTAAATCAAATCTGTTATTTGTTTATTTGAAAGCCAGTTTAGCAAATAATTCGTATACGTTGCGTATAAACATTAACACTGAAATTACCCTAATATTCAGGTACAGTTTATAGGATGATTACTTGAAGCTTGCGAACATAAATATAAACAGCTAAACTGCTGTGGCACGAGCGTATTAACAATTATTTACAGTAATCAGGGTAACAACCCGATAGTCGATAACAAATGAAACATTAATCTTTCTTAAGGTTTATCATAGTCTGAACCGTAATGAAACAGTATTTTATTACCAGTAATCGGAACCGATATTAATTATATTCTAATAAATTAAGCAAATAACTCAAATTTATACAGGGTATCTCACAGTCTTAGCTAACCTTCTGTTCCTCCTCGTGCAATATAAAATTTAGAACGCACAAGAAAGTAGGAGTCTCCCCACAGCTTCATCATCATCATCATCATCATCAGCATAATAATTTGTGTTGAGGGGATATTTTTTGGAGCAGCGCTTAGCAAGTTGCCACTTGTGGCAGCTGGAGCTTTGTGGCAAATGAACTAATTTGATTTACATGCAAATTACATTTGGGCCAACTAAAAACAACTTTCACTCCGCAGCCACAGGACCACAGGTGGGGAGGGCTGGGAGGAGGGTGTAAAGCAAGGACGCGAGCTCTCATTAAAAATGTTTACAAAATTAACTAAATTGACAATATCCGTTGGTGGCCACTGCACAAAAATTAAAAATAAAAATAAAAATGTGTAAAACTTGTAGAAGCGGAAACTGCGGCAACTTGCACGCAATTCTTCCTCCCGCCCTCTCGCTCTAACTACTCCCCCCTCGCTCTCTTACACGTTAAGCCATTGCTTTTGGCCCACATTACTGGCTGTGACTGGCTTTGTTTTTTTAAGGGGAAGTTGGCTGATGCCAGTGGCACGCTCAACGCTCAACGCAACGGCAACGTGCCGCATATTTAAATTTTAATTAAAATTTAGCTTGTGCGACACGCGTCCACCTCTTCACTCACCCTCCCCTCCCCACCCCACCCCCCAAAGCCCAAGGCTCCTGCTTCATTCAAAATATGCAAATAATAAACAAAACAAGGAAAAAAATTGGCTTTGTTTTTCTTGCTCTGATTTTTTGATAGCTTTTCATTGGTCGCGACGAGCTTTTTTGGGTGGCAAAGTAAGCAAGTAAGTAAGGCAGTAAGCGGTAAGTAGTTTAGTTCTGCTGCGGCAAGTGTAAGTGGGTCTGTGACTTTCTGGAGGAGGGAGGTGGTTTATTGTATTGAGGTTAATAGCTTTATGTGTGCGCCTCAACTGTATTTATATTAATCCTTCATGGCTTGACTTTTCACATTTACGTGCAACCAAAAAGGTCCTTTGTGTGGTCACTTGGCAAACAGGCACCAGGTTGCAAGGTCGCTGGTGCCTCTTTTATTAACTTAAACTAAATGCGTCGTAGAATTTTAATTGTCGCTGTGCTGCTTGAAAACAAGCTCAGCCTACATTTCTTGCAGAATGTTTTTCTTAATTTTAATTAAGTCAAATATTATTTTTCATTTAAGAAATAAGTTAATAAACAATTGGAGATTGAAACTGTCAAAAGTCTAAGCTTACTTAGAAATATTATTATTTTTAATAACAAAATTCTTCCTGGCTGTGGCTCAATTCAAATTAAATTCCTATTTAGTAAATATACGTTTGTATTTAAAGCCAAGTTTATTTTACGCTTATAAGTGTCCAACACTTCATCCATTAAATTCAAAAATATTCCTATTCCAATTGGAGATTATTTGCATTTATGCTCTTACATATTTCATAGCTCATCTGAAGCATTTTCTTTGTGAAATTCTTCACAATTTTGTTTACGGATATAAAAATGCATAATTTGATTGTGCAGATTGTTTGGCTTGAAGCGTTGAGCTTCTTCTTCTTCTTCTCTGTCAGGCAGAGTGAGTGATACTTCAAGTTGCAATGCCAGCTTTAAATGGAGCACAGATAGATAGATACAGAGATACAAATACACTTACTTATGCGTAGTTATGTGCCACCCCACCCCAGCCCAACCCCCATCCCCCACCCACATCCACTTTGACTTCTAAAGAATTTTGCTTCATGTATTTTGTACAAATGTGTTTTTCAGTTTCTTTTTTTTTTTTTGCTGCACTGCTTTTCCTTTTTGGCATAAATCTGTTTTCGACTGTTTGGGAATTTGCAGTTGTGGGGCGCATTTTTTTCTTTCCGTTTTTTTTTTTTATTTTTTTGTGGCTAGGATGCGTATGCGAGTAGTTGTTGCAGTTGTCGTTGTAGTCGTGGGGTATTCTGTGTTCAAATTGTTGCTGTTGCTGCCACCGCCGCCATTCGCTTGTGCAACCAATCCACAGAACCGCCGCCACGAATGGATAGCTTAAGGATGAGTCTCTTTGCTCTCTGCCAGCCAACCTGCCACATTTTGCCGTGCAAATATTAATGCACTCACCGCAACAACTCACTCCGTGTGCCGAGGGATGTGCACGTGATTTATGCTCGTGTTTTTTTTGGGAGTCTAGCTTTAAATGGCTCCAAAGTTAAGCGTATTAAATTACCATCAGCTATAAACGATTTCTTTACGGTAATAAATATGTCAAATTAAAATCGAATTCTCAAATATTGTAATAAAATATAGAATATTTTCAGATCAAGCAAAAGCCAGAACAAAGACTAACTTAGTTATAATTTGACCACATTAAAAGCACTGAGGACAATTTGTTATCTATCGAAACTAGGCGTAGGTTTATCGATAGAAACTAGACATAGGTTTATCGATAGAAATTGTGTAAGCCAAAAAAATTTTAACGAATTTGAAATTCAACTCAATTATTGATGTGGCTCATGAAAGTGCCGTTAAGTTGTTATCTATCAAAGTTAGATATCGATATATATCAATTAGTGACATTTGCCTCTTCTTCTTCCTCATTGATCATCGTCGTGCTGATGGTACGTCATGCATCTCTAACTGTTTTTCGTCCAACGAAGTCGTTTTGGGTCTGCGGAATGGAAAGGAATGGAATGAGCTAAGCTGCGTCTGCTTGCTGTTTGTGGTGGGTTAGAGCGAGAGAGAGAAAGAGAGAGAGAGAGAGATGGAGAAAGAGAGAGGTGGGGTGCGGACTATGTATGTCTGTGCTCAATTTTTCAAAGCTCGTTTGTGTCGTTCGTTCGTTGGTTAGTTACGTCGTTCCGTCGGTCGTTTCGTCGTTCCGTCATTCCGTCGTTCCGTTGGTCGTTCGTTTGGTTCGTTCGTTGCCTGACTATGCAAATAATGAATGCAAAATATTGCTGAAGTGTGTCTGAGGCGAAGAGCAGCGAACTAGCATCGAAAACAAGTAATGACTGGGTGGGGGGAGGTGGGGAGGACGTGGGGGGCTCGCAGGATAGTGCTGGCTAAAATCTGCTTTAGAACTCTGAACTTTCTCATTAAGTTTTCGGTGTGAGTGTGAGTGTGTCTGTATGTGTGTGTTTCAGTCTGCGTCTGGGTTTATTGAGAGCTTTGTGCTTAACTTCCTATCGCTAATTAAATTTTCAATTAATTTTCAACAATTTTCATGTCAATTTTTTCTTTTTATTTCTACTTGCAGCTCAACAGACACACCAACACACACATACACACATAGGGAAGCGGAAGTATAAACTCGCAACGGAAGTAAAAAAAACCATTGTCAGCATCAGGATTAAAAAGTGAATAAAATTTCAAGTAACGCACAGCGGGTCGTATGATTAATGGGGCCTAGCGGAAAGTTTTAAATTTGTGCGAAACAAACAAAATAAAACACAAAAAAACATTTAATATGTTAAAATACATGTATCTCGGTGGATTTAAACATGTGTGCTTTAATGCCGGACTCATCTCGGATGCAGGAAAAGTTGCGGGTTGAACTTGTGCAACAAAACAAACTGGCAGAAAATATGTGCAGAAATTTAAAGAATTTATGAAAATCTCAACCGAAAAACCATAGAAATATTTAAGGTGTATTAAAAACGATCCTTAATAAAGAGTAAAGTGTGTACATAATTTATGTAAGAAAGTGAAATATAAACTCGACTTGAAGTCGCTGTGAAAATGCATATCAATAAAAAAAACAAGTAGCTGCTCGGGCGAAAACATAATAAAAAATGCAATAAATAATGCTAAAAGCTAAAAGTGTAAAGACAATATTAATATTAAACAAAACAGTTTAAATAACCACAAAAAAGGTGTTAAAAGATTAAAACTTACGAAATAAAAAGCAATCAACTTTTAAAATAAAAAGTGATGGATAAAACGAGTAGCGTGAGCAGTTCGAGTCCGAGTTCGAGTGAGTGTCGCGTTACCAGATCGAGTATGACGCCAACGCTGCGTCTGCAGCAGAGCCCCAGGCGTCAACAGCAGCAGCAGCAGCAACAACAGCCAATTGATGAACAACAACAACAAAAACAGCAATTAAAAGTCAAATCACCGCAGCAGCTGCAGCCGCTGGCAACGTCAACGTCGACGCCGACGCATCATCAATTTCGTGCGCCGGCACAGCAACAGCATGCGACAAAGCACAAGAGCAACAACAACAACAACAACAATGGGGGCAAAGCTTGGAGTAAGCGTCAGCACAAGACTAGCGGTAAATACAATGCGAGCGCCTGCGTCGGCGCCAATGCTCAGCAACAGCAGCAGCATCATTCATCGCATCATCATCAAAATCATCATCATCAGCAACAGCAGCAGCAGCAGCACCAACTGCAGCTGCAGCAGCAGCATCAGAACAATGGCAGCGGCGGCATCGCTGCTCAAGGCTCTGCCGGCGCTGGCGTCGGTGCATCGGCCGCCGCACACAAAGCAGATCTCGAGAATATACAAAATATCAAAAATCAAATCGCTGCCCACGTCAGCGGCGGCAGTGGCGTCGGCGTCAACAACTCCTCGCATCATGGCAGCAGCTCTCATCACAGCTTAGGCGGCAGCGCTGCTGGCGTTGCGAGTGCCGGCGCTGGCAGTGGCGGTGCTGCTCACAATCATCATCATCATCACAGCCACAATACGCGGCTGGCGCAGACGGCGGCATCGAACAACGGTCTGCTGACAATGGATGCCAAGCTGGGCGGACATGGTGGACATGGCGGGCTGAAGGGACAGCAGCAGCAGTACAAAAAGATGCTGACTCACAGGTAACGTAACGTCATGTTAACTATTTTAGCGTAACGTAAGGTAATGTTTAGTGATTTACGGCAACTTTGCGACCACGTAACAACTCTAAAAACGTTTCGTGTGTAATGTAATTATTTATGCACGTGACAAAAATAGCTGTTTATTTTTGGTGATTATAACTTATTGTCTTCTTGCGCCATAATATTTAATATTTATGTTTAATACACAGTAGTGTAAGAAAATAAATAGTAATAGTTGCCATATAATAACAACGTAATATAACGTAACGAGATTTAATGGCGCGTAACTTAACGCAATTTAACGTAAATATGACTTAACGTCTTCTACTTTAGATGTAGCTCTGAATGCTCTTAATATTTAATAAACATTTAATATATTATATATATTTCTTTCTCTGTCTCTCTCTCTCAGGGGTCATCATCATCATGTGCTGTGTGCTGGGAACAATGCGAATCACACTTGCTGCTTGGTCACCGGTTGTAATGGTGGGAGCGTTGGTGGCGCCTCCGGCAAAGACTCACAAAGCAGCAAGGACACCAGCTCACTTAGCGGCAACAGTAGCATTATTTCGAGCAGCGCAGCTGCCGCCGCCGCCGCAGCAGCAGCCGCAAATGCCGTTCATTATTGTTGCGGCCGTTCGAAATTCTTTTTGCCAGAGAAACGCTTGCGCAAAGAGGTTTTTGTGCCGCCCACGAAATTTCTGCTGGGCGGCAACATATCGGATCCGCTCAATCTAAATTCGCTGCAACATGAGAATACGTCGAATGCGTCGTCGAGCAACAATACGCCGGCGACGACGCCGCGTCAGTCGCCGATAACGACGCCGCCAAAGGTGGAGGTGATAATTCCTCCGAATATTCATGATCCGTTGCATCTGCTCGATCCCGTTGATTCGATGGAGTACGAGAAGCAGCTGACGTCACCAATGAAACGGGGCGGCATGTTGACGCGCGGCAGCAGCAGTCAGCTGCAGTTGCAGTTGCAGCCGCCTCCGCAGCATCATCGGCAGCATCGAACGCGCAAGAATCGCAAACGTCGCCGTTTCGATTCCAATAATACCTCGTATGCTGGCGACGACGTCGCCGCCATTGCTGCAGAGGGGGGCGTTGGAGCAGAGGCAGCGTCGACGCTTTCGATTTCACTCGAAGATGCGGCGACTACAGCAGCGGCAGCAGCAGCGTCATTAACTACTACAGCAGCAGCAGCAGAGGCAGCGGGCGCAGCAATAGCAGCAGCAAATGTCGCCGCAGTCGCGACAACAGAAGCTGCATTAATAATAACAACAACAGCGGCGTCGCCAGTGGCTGCACTGAGCGCCACTCTGCTGAGCGAGGCGGCAGCGGCAGCATCGGTTGAAACATTGGAATTGGCACAGCAGCAGGCGCATGTGCGCTCTCGCTCTCCGCAAGCGGCAGCTACGGCCATGGAGGAGACAACAACGCCAGCACTAGCAGCCGGCGCACAAACGCTCTCTCCCCAGGAACAAATGGAATGTAACGCAATGCAGCCGGCAGCGGCGTCAACGTTATCGCCACAGCAACAACAGCCACATGTTGCTGCTGCTGCTGCTGAGCCGTCGTCAAGTATCGACATGGCAGCAGCTTTAGACTGCATCAGCTCAGCCAATTTGTTGGTCGACGCAGCGACAGTCGCTTCAACGACAACAGCTGCGGCGCTGGCTGTGGCGTCGACGCTTGCCGATCGTCGTGCGCTGGCCAGTCGTGATTTGCGCTTGGATTTGGACAGCACGTGCTACGGTGTTGGCGGCACGGGTCTGAGCTTCGCTGCTAGCGTCGGCAGCGGCAGCAGGAAACGTAAAATAAGCGAGAGCAATTCGCAAAAGAGCAAGGTGAGTGACGAATTGGAATTCGGAATTGAAATGAAGGAATGGAATGGCTTTTGACAAACAAGTGCTTGCGTGTGTGTGAGTGAGTCTGTATGAGTTTGTTTATTCGTGTGCATGTGCGTGTAAGATTGGGCTTGGGCTTCGACTCTTGTTGTTGTTGTTTTTTTTTGGTTTGCTTTTGGTGGGAGCAAGTCAATCGTTTGCTTTGTTTTGATTGCTTTTGGCTGTTTTTACAATTGTGTTTTATTGCTGTTGTTATTGTTTTTGTTATTGTGTTGCTCATTGAAGCGTTGCTTAGATTCAGGTTAGGCGGTCAGGGGCGGCAATGAAAGAACTTTTTTTTTGGCTGTGGGGCGGGGGTAGCCTAAAGCGATTATAAAACTATGGGTAAACAGTTTTACAGGTTTACTTGTTGTTGTTATTTGATTTGCTTGAATTATAAATTTCTCACATTTTTTTTTATTACATAAACATATTTAAATTGTTTTATAATGTATATTAAATTGTGTTTGGTTAATTGGGTGTTTAGATATGAAAAGATATATTTCCGTTTTGCAGCTTGAATAATCAATTTTTTTCTATGAAAACAGTCTAAAATTAATCATTAAAAGTGATTTAAAATTTCTGCGAATTTAGCTAATTATTGCGGTTTTGCATTCAAGATATAAAAGCCCTATGGAAAATGGGTAGATCGCAATTTCTATGAATAAAATATTAATTTCAACTTACGTAAATAATTTTCCATGAATAAAATGTTTAAATTTATATTGCTTTTAAATGTGCTAATTTTAATGCAAGCTGCTTTCATTAGGTTGATTAGCGTTTCCAATATGAATGGGATGTAAAGTAAAAAAGGTTATTTTTACACTGTTTGTAGAACCTATTTTTGACTGTAGAAATTCTTTGAACAAAAAAAAAAAAACAATGTGTGCTCGAATTTTAAATAAATCTTTAATCCAAGAATTTAAATTTAAATTTAATAAATTCTACAATTAATTGCTTTACCTCTTTAGAAATTCCATCGTCATGATGCCATGGACAAGATTGTTAGTCCTGTGGTGCCACAACCTGGTGCGTGGAAGCGTCCACAGCGTCAGCTGCAGCCGAGTGGGGCACGCAAACCGAACACGCGACGTTCCACATCCTTTAGCGAAACGGAGCTGCTGAGTCCCGTCGAGGAGTTGCCACCCAAACCACTGCCAGAGGGTGAGTATCAAATAGCTAACTGGCTTACCCCGACTTATCCCAACCAAAAATTGACAATTTGTGTGCTTACAGCAGTTGTGGTTGAGTTGCCACGCGATGATACGCCCGATCTATCGGAGCAGGGAGTCGGAAGTCCGTTGAGCGCCATTTCCGCTGCCACATCGCACACTGCCGGCGAACCGGAAGCACTTGCAGCAGATGAACCGGCAGCAACAACAGCAGCAGCAGCATCAGCAGCAGCAACAGCAGCAGTTGCAGTTGCAGCAGCAGCAGTTGCCCCAACTGTGGTTGGTTTAATGCTCGAACCCACAATAATTCCCCCGCACCTCCACAAGCTGCCCAAGTTCCGGGCAGATGGCGTCAAGTATCGCTACGGCAATTTCGATCGATACGTGGACTTTAGGCAACTGAATGAGTTCCGGGATGTGCGGCTGCAGGTGTTTGAGCGGCATGCGGAACTGTTCCAGAACAAGGACATACTGGACGTGGGCTGCAATGTGGGTCACATGACCATCACAGTGGCCCGTCATCTGGCCCCCAAATCTATACTCGGCATCGATATCGACCAGGAGCTCGTCTCGCGCGCTCGCCGCAACCTGTCCATATTTGTGCGCATACCCAGGGAGGAGGAGCAGGAGAAAGTGGCCGAGATTAAACAGGAGGACATTAAAAAGGAGCAGCAGCAGCAGCAGCCCCACTTGGCCAGCGACAAGTTGATGGAGAGCGGAGAGGAGAGCAATGCAATGCTGCACAAGAAGACGCGACGTGGCAAGAAGCGACGCAGGGCGCAACAGCAGCAGCAGCAACAATTGCAGCTGCAACAACAACAACAGCAGCATCTGCAGCAGCAGCAACAACAGCAGCTGGCACTGCAACAGTTGCAACACCATCATCATCACCACCACCATCATCTCCATCATCCCCACCATCACCACCACCATCATCACCATCATCATCATGATCATGATCATCAGCTGGATGTGCAACAGCAACTGAAATTGGATTCGCTGCTCGTCAAATCGCACGAATTCTTTCCCATCTCTTTTCCGCTCACATACGGCGGCATACCCCACCTCCTGCTCCCGCCCACTGGCAAATCGCCAGCGAATCTGTTGTTGTCGTCGTCGCTGTCGTCGTCGTCGTCCAATTGCAAAAATCAATTCCCGCAAAATGTGTTCTTTCGGCGCACCAATTATGTGCTGAAGGATGAGTCGCTGATGTCGCACGACAGCCAGCAATACGATCTCATTCTGTGCCTGTCGGTCACCAAGTGGATGCACCTCAATTTCGGGGATGCCGGACTCAAGTTGGCCTTCAAGCGCATGTTCAATCAACTGCGACCCGGTGGCAAGCTCATACTCGAGGCACAAAACTGGGCCAGCTACAAGAAGAAGAAGAATCTAACGGTGAGTGATTTAAGACTACATTTTTTCTCACATTTAATAATAATATATATATATATTTTAGCCGGAGATTTACAACAACTACAAGCAAATTGAATTCTTTCCCAATAAGTTTCACGAGTATCTGCTCAGCTCGGAGGTGGGATTCAGTCACAGTTACACGCTCGGCGTGCCCAGGCACATGAATAAGGGCTTCTGCAGACCCATCCAGGTGAGTCCAGTGTTCTTTAAAAGTGGAATCACTTTTTATTGTCAAATATGCTAAAGTCTGCGTGGATTTTGGGAGTAGAAACTTTTTGTAAACCAACAATTATAGGATTTTTATTGAATCATTTGTGATTGGTAATTAAAATGTTAACATTGAATCGACTTTCACAAAAAGGCAAATTTAGTTATTGTTCTAAATCTTGCTTGCTACACTCGAAATATTATTAGTTAGTTAAAGCTTAAAGTTTTTACATCAATCCCAGAATCCACCCACACATTAGCAACATTTCTTTCTAAACTATTTTTTATGTGTGCACAAACTTTTTGAATACTCATGGATGTTCCGCATTTCTCACCCCTTTTACAGTTATATGCCAAGGGGGACTATACGCCAAATCATGTGCGCTGGAGCGATGCGTATTATCCGCAGACGCCGTACGAGGCATATCGGGGCATCTATGCCACATTGCCGGCGGGCGTTGGGCATCGGACGGGTGGCGGCGGCAGCAGCAGCAGCGCTGGTGGCAGCCAGAGCGGACATGCACCCCATCACTTGCATCATCTGTTGGGCAGCTCGACGCGTTCGCAGACCTATGATACGCCTCAGTATGCGGGCAGTGCATCGGGATCGGCGAGTTGCCGGCAGACACCGATGTATCAGCATACGTATAATCCGCTGGAGACGGACTCGTATCAGCCCAGCTACGACATGGAGTATCTGAATCACATGTACGTGTTTGCATCGCCGCTCTATCAGACGGTTTGGTCGCCGCCGGCATCGCTGAGGAGGAGCTCGTCGCATACGCCCGTTTTTGGCAGTGTACGCGAAGCGGAACTCGATGGGGATGGCAGCATTGGCGGCGGTGGCAGTGGCGGTGGCAGCTATCATCGGCACGTCTATCCGCCCAATGATGACACCTGCTCGCCAAATGCGAACGCATGCAACGCCTTCAATTCGATACGGGATGCGGACACAGATGATTCGAATCAGCTGCCGGGCGGCAGTCGACGGCATGTGTATGCCACAAATTGTGGCGAGAGCAGCTCATCGCCGCAGGTTAATCATCACGAGGCCAGCTCCGATGCCGATGTCGATGCACTAATGGACGATGAGCAGAAGACGCTGGCTGCAGGCAGCGGCGCCACCTACTGTGATCTGTCGGATGCATAAGGAAGCAAGCAAGCAAGCAAATCAACCAGAGATATCGCAACTAATTGTGTCAAAATGCAAGAGGAAGTCTACAAACATATATATGTCTAGATATATAACTATAATATATAACAATTTGTAAACCAAGTTAATACTGTGCTCGCTGCCAAATTGGAAAATCAAACTTACCATGTCTACAAGTCATCTTTATCAATTAATTGTTTCAAGTCTCAGATTGTTTAACTTTTATTTGTTGAAAATTTTTTATGTAGAATTTTTAAAATTTACTAAATATATATATTACTTTATTTATAGTTATAATTGATCAGTTTTTTGTTTAGAGCAAATATTACATTCTGCAAATATAAAAACTTTTCTAAAAATGAAGTTTTCCAATTCTCAAGCGAACACTGTATTGAACAAAAACTATAAAAGATGTGTTAAACTTGATCATTTGATTTTAAGATATATAAAAATGACTCCAAATCAAATGATTGATTGGAAACGCATCTGTTTTTAGATAAATGTAAAACGCAAACGAGACGCTTATGATTTTTTGTAACATGAACTTGCATAATACATATATTTTTTATATGTAGTAATTTAATGGAAGTACATACAATATATATATATATATCTATATGTGTGTATATATATATACAAAATACATATACCTTTATATAGAACTTATATTTGCTAAACAATTTTCATTTGCTTAATACACCTTTTTTTAAATATATATAATTTTTTGATTATTATTTTCTTGTTGGCAGTTCAAATCTTAATTTAAGTTCTCTAATGTAAATTCGTTAAGCAATATACACAAACACACACACACACACACCCACACACACACCCACACACACACCCACACACACACCCACACACACACCCACACACACACCCACACACACACCCACACACTGATACACATTTAATGCAGTAGCTTTATAAGCAAATTATATGTGCTATATATATATATATATATATATATTTACATACATTTATATATATATATAGAAAAACAAAAAGGAAAAACCCCGTATAAAATGCAACTATTTTTGATTAACATATTTGGAAAACGCTGCAAGGGATCGCTGTAAAAAAAAAAACAAAAAACAATTAAAAACTAATAAGAAAACCATTCAAAATTCAAAAATGTCAAAAAGCATACAAAATACAATTTACTACATTTATAAATAATATATATATGCTTAAACAATTTATTTAAAATTAAAAGGAAAACAAGAAAAATACATAATGTATGTAGTTTATAGATTAGAGCATTAACACATTATTTTTTCTGAGAAAATGAAACCAATTTATAAAGCTATAACGAAAGAAAAAGAAAAACAAAAGAACTATAAAATAAACATCATATTAAATGAAGCAAAAATTATCTGCAAGTTGTCTTATTAATAACAAAAATAAACACCCTGTATGTAACTTAAATTATTTTTGTGCTATCATTGCAATTATTTGAAAGCAACGCTTATCGCAACTATATTTTTGCTGATTACTAAAATGAATTGTAATTGTGAGGTCTTTTCATGTGTATATAGCACGTGAAATGATTTTTCCTAAATTTAAATATAATCCATGGGACTTGCACATATTTGCTGATCTTGGGCATTTTAATGTCAACCACTCCAGAAAATATTTACTGCTTTCGCATTAATTTATTTTATATCACAAGTCAATTACCAATTTCATTAATTTACATACAGTCTCGTGCCACTGTGCACATCACTCAGCTGTTTGATCGCCATTATGCTAACTCACTCTCCCTCTCTCGCTATTTCTCTCCCTCTGCTCATAAGCTTTCGCCTTCCAGGCACAGACGTTGGCGTCGAACTGTAAGAAATGGCAAAGCTTGAATTAAAATCTGTGCACTTGGCATAAATTACTTGAGCAATACAGTATCCGACATAATTCATCAAATCATAAAAGAGCTGCTGCAAAACAGAGCGAAACGCAAACGTCTTGCTCTGTGCTCTTGCTCTCTCTTGTCTTCGCTGCCTTCCAGTGCTCAATTCCAGTTCTCACTGCTCTCTAGTCAGGAGACTGCACGTTTTTTGCTTTATTCAGTTATTAATTTGACGGCGACGATTGAGGCAGCCGCGGCGACTGCGCTCTTCAAAGCAACAAGCGAGCAACAAGTTTTTTCAAGTTTCATGCCGTGAAAGTTCAAAATCCTACAATAACAACAAGTTCGCGTCCGTATCTCAGTTTTGTGTGTGGCTGTGCTTGTGTCTGTGTCTGTGTATATGCTGAGTGTTTGTTTGTGTTAGTTTCGCATCACAACAATAAAAATTGAACAGCAATCGAAATTTGAAATGAATTTTCGCGTTTTTCACGATTATTTGGCTATGGTTTGATCAGCTCCAAATTGTTTTTGCACTCGCCAGCATTTGCTGTATGTAAAAGAAGTAAAACGTTAAACACTCGAATAAATTACACTTGTGTGTGTGTGTGTGTGTTTGTGCAATTGAGAGTTGCTTGTGCGCGTGTGTGCGCGTGTGTGCGTGTGAGTAGAGCTACATGAATAATAAGAAATACAAAAGCGCTTGAAAAGGAATTAACACACACATACATATATAACGTCACCATCATCAATTATTGAGGCCATTCCAAAAGCTGTTCTGGCTTTGAGCATATTTTGATTACAAGTAAGTGTTTTTTATTTATTGTATTTTTCAGAATAATATTTCGCTGAATACCCTCAAAATATAGGGTAGATTTTTGTGTACAATTAAGAAACTACTCAACACTCTTCACAATAGAAAATAGAGCGCATTGTGAATGAATTGGTAAACAAAAACATTAAAAGTTGGATGGGCTAAATAAATAATAATAACAACAACAACAATAGCAACAATATGGCTATAACTAACAGCACTCAATGCTTAATTATCTTATCTGAACTTTGACTGCAAAAAATATAAGCACAGACAACTTTTGTTAGTAAACTATTCATCCGAGAGCTTTTGCAATTAAGACTCAATTAATTTTGATTAATTCACTTGAATTTATTGATTAATATTTTTAGAATGTAAATAATTTATAAATATATATAAATATATAGGTAAATTATGTGTTTATTTACTTATTTAATTATGTATTTTATTTTTTCATTGCACTACACGTTATTTTTATTGATTTTGTTTGTAGTTTTTCTAAATTCTCGGAAAAGTTATAAAAGGCATTTTTTTTAGTTGGAGCCGAACTCCCAAATTTTATCTTGGCAATATATCGAAAGGTATCAGCGATTAGATATGAAAATATATCTATAGTCTATTAGAGATATAAATAAAATCGTCACATTTTCTAAAGATACGATTTTAAAAGTTAGAACGTAAAACAATTTAGATATATTTCATAAGCAAATTTAAAAAAAACAAAACAAACATATCTAGAGACCTTCAATTGTGTCATATTTTATGTATATGTTTTTGCAGAAGCTATTAATAAATTATTATGGACTATATTTAAAACTTGCTCAGCTTATGCGGGTTTCCCTTATTTTTAATCTGCTTTGTTGATTACAAAATTGAAATCGACGCATTTTTGTAATGACGAAATTTGCCTTTTGTTATTATTGTAATCTTATCATAAATATAATTATAATTTGTGATAACATTTTTCGCCAAAGGGCACAACATAATGACAAAACAATAAAAATTGTCATATTCTGTTTAAGATTGAATGTGAATAACTAGTGTTGATTGCACCAATTAGATAAGATTACACAACACATACTTTTGTGTGTGTGCGTGTGTTTTTATCTATGCTTTAGTAATATGTTTGAATATGAATCATGCGTGAAACGGTTAAATTTGCATATGAGACAGTCCTTCTGTGAGTGTGTAAAAGTGACAAATGCTGGAAAATACCCCTTTTTAATTTCGTAACTTTCCGTTGGAGATCGCTGCGCTGTGTGTATATTTTTATTGCTCACTGCATGGTACTCTTAATACTTAGTCAATTTTATTCCCTCTCTCCCAATGTCTCCTCACAAAACTCGTTTCAGGTGCTCTCTTCTCTCTCTCTCTCTCTCCTATGTGACCTTGCAGCTCTTAAAAGCTTTAACAACTTTAAAATGCATATATTCTAGAATGCAGGCAGATTATTGATCTGCTCTCATTTCTGCATAACCCGCATAGAGTGACTTCCAGTGACTGGCAAAGCTCTCAAACAGCTGTTTGTGCTTATTTGCTAGCCAACAACTCCCAAATGTACTCTCGCTCTCTCTCTCTCTCTCTCACTCTCTTACGCAATTCAGTGCAGGCGCTCTTTAATCGGTTAACGTAAGCGTCAACGTTAACCGATTGGCGTGCAGCTTTGGGCAACGAAAGCTTTGGCCATCGTTGGTTGTTTTTAGTTACTATTATTAAGCAAAGTGTCGGCAACGTTAACGCAACGCTTTTGGCAACGCGCTCGCAACTCGAAACGATCCGTTGATCGTGGACGCGAATCGGGAAAGGGGGCTGGAAGGGGCTCGTGCCTCGCTTATCGCTGTGTGTGTGTGCGTGTGTGTGAGTGAGTTGTCTTCATTTCTGCGCTTGACGTTCTTGTTGTTGTCACAGGTAGAAAGAAGTGGCAAAAAAGAAAACGGAAAAAAACGAGAACAACAACGACAGCAATCGTTTTTTCTTACTTCTTCTTCTTCTGTTTATTTATATTTAATGCGACTACTGCGGCGACCAGCCAACGGCTCTTCTCTTGGAAGCTTGAAAGCTGTAACTTCCGTTAGTCGCTGACCAAAAGTAAACAATGGCATATTTCATGTTATTATTATTATTGTTGTTGTTGGGATTATTATCGCACGCGAAATGCAGACGTGTTGTTTTCAATCTTAAAATTATGCATATCATGCGTGCACTTATCGTGAAAAGATACAAAGCCATCAAGTGGAATTTTGCATTGTACACTTCCCACTACCCCATCTCCTCCCCGCCTCTATAATGTGGAATGTGTAACAAGAGTAAATGGAAAATAATGAAAATAATTACACATACACGAGTACAAAAACGAATATTCGCCTATTTCCAAATTTTCTTTTGTGCCAAAAAAAAACAACTAAAAATGTATGTTGTGCAAAACTTTTATGGACTCTTTTTCAGCTGCACAATGTTTTTCGAGAGTAATTAAAAAATTGTATGTGAAAATGTGATTTCAATATTGTTTGCTGTCTATCAATAATAAAAAAAGTTTATTAAATATATCAACTAAAAATATAAATATATTTGTAAATAATACAGTTTAAGGCAACTTCTTTTAAGATCAAGCTAATCACAGTTTGAATTTAAATATTGACGAAAATTCCATTTGACTGTTTTGTGAAATAAATTGTTATGATTCATCAAAAATGAATGAGCATAAGCACAAAAAAAAAAACAATAATACAAGTTGTCTGCCATATATGTATTTATTTTTGGCAAGCTGTAAATATAAAAATAAATGTTTAAAAAATAGTTCACGTATTGTTAAAATTGGGTTACCCCAATTTTAAAAATAACAATAAAAAAACAGCAGTCAATAATTCTAATAACTATCAATAAATAAGTGCGATGTTTCAAAAATAATTCTAGGAAAATTGTAGCCATTTTTAATCAGTCGTTGACTCCATTAACAAGAAGAGAAGAATAAAAGCAGAAGAAGAAGAGAGTATCAATTATTAAATGTTTTATCTACAAAATGTGTGTATTTATTGTTTAATTAGCTGCTGTAAGGCAAACAATGACAACAATAACAACCGCAACGGAACGTCGTGAAACAAATTAAAAAACAAAATACAAAATGAATTTCAGTCAACACCAACAACAAATCGCTTACCAAAAAGATAAAGTACCAAATAAATACGTAAACAAAGAAACAAGCAAAACGCCGTTATAAATATGTCCCAGCCAAATGTACCAAAAATGCCGGACGCTGACAACGTTGAGGCACAACAGCTGCAGGATCCAAGGCATGCAGCGTTGACGTCAGATATGCCAAATATGCGGGTGCTACGTCATCGTCGTAGCATTTCACAACTGATGGCCAGCATGGGTAATTGTTTAGCCATCTTTAAAGTACCCCCCTTAGACTGTTGTTATGTCCCTCAAAAATCCCTATCTGATTGTCTAAAGCTTAAGTGTTAAGCCAAATGTCCCAAAGGTCTCCAATATTACCAACTGACCTACATAGAAAAAGTCCCAGTTAAATTTCCCAAAGAGTCTGTTAATGTTACTATCTCTCAGCTGTTCATGCTGAGGATCAGACAACGTAATCACAGCTGATGGGTAATTTGATTAGCAGCACCACACACCTGTTATACCACCCTCTACCCCTCTACAATCATTTCAAGCTTTTAGTTTGCCTACGTTTCTCATGGTCTCTGTCAACGTCTGGGTCTGTGTGTGTGTGTGTATTAACAGTTGCTTGTCTGTTAAGTGTGTTAGTCTGTTGTTGTCATGGTTAGATCATTGGCAGAGCTGAATGTGTCTCCATTTCAACTCTGCGTCATGCGATAAAAAAAGCTGCGCTTTATTATTATTATGTTGGACCAGTTTTCATGTTTCAAGCGTCTCTTGTTGAATTTCTAGAATTGTTTTTACTGCTTACTGCTGACCGGTTTCGGTTCCTTAGCCGGTTTCTGCTTGTGAAAGTGAAAAAGAATTTGAAATGACACCGACTCTTGCAACTGTTGTTCTTATTGTATTATTTTTGTGTGGGCGTGAGAGGAAGAGCATTAATCGATTAAAGTATATTTAGATTTATTTGGTTGTAAATATAATAGGTATATTTACCATGCATATTCTGTTAATTTAAGTAGACTACAGACTAGAGTACAACAAAAACTGCTCAGCCGTAAAATTCTTATCGACAATTGTCAATTATCAATGATTATAGTGTCATAAAAATGCTGATAACATGCGCTATATTTTTAGAGTATTACAGAGCCTATTTCGCAGTTAAACTTGATAAATTGACGCAAGCTGAACGGACGTAAACAGAAAGCTTAACTTTACCTAAAAGCGAAATGGTTGATTGTATTTGATTTTGTTTGAGATATTATATAAAAAATTACTATTCTTTGGTCAGTTTATCTTCTCTAATAAAAGATTAAATTACATATGTAGATTAGACAATCAAGTAGAGAAATCTATGAAATGTTCTACGACCTTTTTAACTATAACTATAAATATTCTACATTTACATTTTAAGCTAATTTATACCTTAGTTGATTAACTAGCAACAATACTTTTTATTACTTAAATCCAGACGATTCATTGAAATAAAAATATATAAATTTGCATATTGTTGGCTTACTAATATTACAAATATATTTTACACACCGATCAAGCCCCCATATTTCTAATTATTATATAACCCTGGAGTTTTAACTGCTGCCTTCGCCTCATGTGGTTGCGTGTTTAAAACATAATGTGTTTGTTATTATTAAAGACCCCTTGACTAACTAACGGCACTCCATTAGCTAATTATTCATAATTGAAAATGCCTTTTTCAACAGATTTTATTTATTTATAATATAAACAACTGCAACAGAAAGTTTCGATTTCTTTGGCACACTTGCTTGCGGTCACTTTAACGCGAATTGAGTTGAAAGACCCTTTTGCTTTAAATAATAACAAATAGCGCAATATCAGATATAAATATATATAAATATATTCATTGATATCGGTCGTAGCTCCTCCACATCAAAACAAATGGCCAAACTTTTAGTATTGATCTGAGTCACGATGAAATTAAATTCCGTTTGCGTAAATCAAAATCTTTTGAAAATTGTGCAAATATTAAATATTCTTACATGGAAACTCAGAACATAAAAAGTGAAGAAAAAAAAACTTTGACGTTGTTCAACGACCACTGCAAAAATAATAATAATAATAATGATGTTGCCGTTTTACGGTTTGTTATTAAGTTGGTGTTTTTTATGTTTTCTTTCGTTTTTTCTTTCGTTTTTATCAGACATTTTACGGTGCCTAATTGTTTGCTTCCCAGTGTTTTTTTTTTTTGGCTGATAATAATTTTCTTTCTTTTGAGTGTTGACTTGCCGCAGTGTTTTTTTTGGCTGCAACTTCTTCTTGGCATTCTTATCGTACGGACGTGAGGGGGACACAATCAAAATGGGGTCTTCGTGTTCCATCAATTTGTGGCCAAAACACTTGGAGCACAGTTCACAGTTAACAGCACTGTGCTAATGAGCATTTAGCAACAGTTTAAGCAATGAAAGTGAACAAAATGCTTGCTAAAGAGCTCTTTAAATATTTATTTAATTGACAGCCAGCTTATTATTATTATTTTGAAGCATAAACGACAAAATTGGGGTGCCCCAGAAAAAAAATCGTATTAAATAATCCAATGAGAATTAAGTGGGATTAGCTAGCTCTCAAATTGATTAGCACTTTGTCTGCTTGTGTGGTTTTCGCAAACGTTTCACAGGCAGCAATATATTTCTATTTTGATTGTAGATAATTGAAGTGCCACAAAATAAATCGAATTAAATAAACCAAGGTTGAATTTTGGTTGAATTATTAAGCTCTCCAGTTTAATAAGAAATTTTTCAGCTTGTGCGGTTTTCGTAAACGTTTTACTGGCAGCTGGCCTAGCTATTTATTACTGTTTCCGTTTCTTATTTTTTGCCAACATTTGTTAAACATTATTTTTGAAAGCACTCACGTAATGAGTTATTCTCAGCATTGCTTGCCTCATTCTCACAATTTGACGAACCTTTCTTGTCAAAAGAAAAAAAAAACGAATCTCAACATTTAAAATTTTAGTAAGAGACAGAAGCAAAAGTATTGTTTATTTTTACATTTCAAGTCGTACATTGAACATGCCTCTGACTAATGACTGATTTGAAACCTAATGTTGAGCATAACAAACACATAAATAGAATAATTTAACTTTTATTTACTGTTAATGCTATAAGGCTGAAATCTGTAGAAAGTTTCGTTGCTGTCATAAATAATGTGGGCTCCAACCTTCAATTTAATTCCACCAACTAACTTTGATAACAATCGCTTTGACCGCTCACGTGCTCCCAATTAAACTTGACAAAAATTGATATATAGACATATATATTTCATAATATTTTGTAGCCCTCCCAAAAAAAAGAGAGGCCTCAATGCCAGAAAAACTAACCGAGCTCAACAAGTTCAATTTTTATTGTTGACGAACTTGAACTTAGCTGCTCCAAAATCTAGTCCAGCAGCTATTTAAAGCTAGAGGGAGGGGGCGTGGCGGGGTGCCCAACACACCCCACCATTAAATAAAACATTACAACCGATAAGATATTTGATAATATCATATGACTAATTTGCTGGGGCACCTTCTCTTAACTATATTTTTAGAGATTACATTTTATTATTAGATTATTTTTATTATGTGAACACAAGGGTTGCGTTTTGCTTTTGTAGGATTATTAAAAATGTAAATTCTTAGAATCAATTTTTACTTTTTATAAATTAGCTCAAAGTGTTGTAAAATACAAATTTTTCTTAATAGAATAAATATTTAATACTCTAACTTATTTAATATAGTTACTGTTGCCCAGATCGCTTAATTTAACATGGCAGATTAAAGTATTAGCACATCTATACTATAGTACTATCTATACTATACTGCTTTATATTAAATTTATCAATAGTTAACCACATTTACGTGTGCAGTTAGTTCCTTTATCAGTTATCAGTTGAGCTAATAGTATTCAGTAGTTCGAGTCATATATCAAAAAAGGTTAAGCAGAGCAAAGTGCGCACTGTTATCGAGCACTATATCTGCCATAGTCCATATCTATCAGATACACACACACACACGTATATCAATCACAATTTAGTCAACTGCATTGATTAGCGTCCAATAACAGTTGTTGGCCCACCCAGAAATCATCCATCAAATCATCAAACTAAATACTAAAGATATTAAAGCTGTCTGCAATCCAAATAAATAAATCGATCGATGAAATTTGATAATTTTTAGGCGTTCTGATTTATGATAAGTTGGCAAATGGGACTTATCAGTCAATACGCTTGGGGTGTTTATAATATAAATATATTTATATATATGTATATATGTATATTTATATATATATATATATATATAACGATTTTCATGATTAATGCTTAACTTTGTCGTGCCTACTTTGCCAGCTGTCTGCGCTTAATTTTGCTTTAAGTCTCAGTAAGTGTTGCGGTACAAAAAACAAAAACATTAATTATTTTGCGGTCTACTCGTTCTTATCAGTAGACGCACCTTTATCAGCTGGCATTTTTATTGTACTTTGCCGTTTGACAAGCGAGTCATGAATTCTTCGAGTTTTGTTGCCCGATAAAATTTGAAGGCAAAAAGGCCATTTAATAATACTACATGTGTTTCTTATTATAAATACCAAACCCTTATCAAGTTTCTTGTAAATTTATATGGAATAAATAACGAATTTGCTGAAAATGATATGCGGGTACATTTATTGCCCAATTGGGAGTGGTGATTTTATACTTTTTACCGAATTGTATAAATTACTCAAATTAAATGCATAAAAAACCTCAAGTTACATTTCAATAAATTGATTACGAGGGTATTCAATAGTCCTGCTTAATGAAAATAGCTTCAATGTTTATTTGCCGCTTCTGTGTAATGGAATAACTTGGTAATTCTTGAGAAAATTGAAGAGCTCTTCAAACACCTTCTCACGTACACTTCACCATTTATAAGCCTAATTAAATTGAACAAAATTCTTGTAAAAAATTCCAGTGTAATCCCTTGTCAAACAGAACTTGAACGCTATCAGCACATATATATAAATATATATATATATATTTATATATGTATATGTATATAGAGTGTGCACATTAGATACATTCTGACTAATAGACAATACACATGCTTGAAAACAGACAAGTCAACAACATTTAGTTGAAACAACAAACCTTCAATGTTAACTAATTAAAATGGTGCGCAACTCGCAAGTGAAACAAAACGTTGCAAAAACCACTTCAAACAGTCGTGCAAATAGAAGATAAGGTATACTTTTTACTAACACTACCACAAAGTGTGTGGAATATATATATATATGTATATATATATATATATATACATATATATATCCCTCTCTCTATCTATTTCTCTCCCTCTCTCTTTGGGGATGTAATGTCACGTTTGGTAGTATAAAAGTAATCCAAATTAATTGTGCATCTAAAATGCATGAATAATTGAAAATATAAATAAAAGCTATATATTTTTTATCATGCTACATTTAAATATGGAAACGCATTTATAGATCGAAGTTGAGGTTTATAATAATGATATGGAGGTTCCATTTAAGGGTCCACAGTTACCATAACTTAGTGAATTGTTTGGCCCCTAGAAATGTAGAATACTGCATTTAAATCTTAAAAGGTGCTTTGTCGAAATTCTTGGTCAAATTTAATAATAAATATTACATTTAAATTTGGTCTCTAATTTATATACCATTAACAATATATACTATATAATCTCATGTCATTATTAAAGTAATATTTATTTTTATATTTTTCAGTTGAATATCCAACAGATGATGTCTATAGACCGAGTCATTATGGTGGCTATATTAATCGCGGCTATGATGATTTAGATAGTTCCTACAACTTTCCACAATACTCGGACATGGCGGATGCCAGAAATAGTGGGGCACTGCCGCCCTACACAGCCGAACATCAGCACGATCCGGTTGCGGATACGGATGTGGCTGGTGATGCGGATGCGGATGCGGATAAGGCGGATTACTACGATGATACTGATGCCGAACATCATGATGATGGCGATGATGTGTTCAAGGACTGCACAGATGATAACAATGCCGAGGAAGAGGAGGCAGCTCATCATAATCGCTGCCTGCCCGAATTTCAGTTCTCAATAGTCGAATCGGAATACGATGAAACGCTGGCGTTTCCCGATTCCGTCACCATATTGTCAACGGGCGGCGATGAGCCGCGATTTGTGGAGCGCAAAGAGACCGACGATGACGACGAGGAGTTCGATGATGAGAACAGTGTCCAGCTACGCCAAGATATACCCTTCACCAGCATCTATGCGCCCAGTGTCAAATTCAACTCGTTCCAGCGCAAAGTCTTCATTCCGGGCAGGGAGATTCATGTGCGCATCGTGGACACGGAGAGGAGTGTGACCACCCACCTATTGAATCCTAATTTGTGAGTAAAAAACATAGAAATTTAAATCTAAATATATAATAAATAATAATAAAAATATAAATATATTCGTAATATAAATATAAATATAATGTTAACATAAACTTAAATCTAAGTTTGTGTTAATTTATCCAATTCGAAATGAATACAATAAATTTTTTAATTTGTTGTCAATTCAGAGTTATTTAATTCTATCATTAAAAACTCAATTTTAGACGTCTTCGTCCTGTGAATAACTTACTAACTAATTCATACTATTTTTTTTATATAATTGGGGGTTATTAATTTTAAATTATTAAATTAATTTAAATTAATTTTATTTTTATGCTTTATTTTTAATATAAATAATAAATAAATCTGTTTGTTGCAGATACACCATTGAGTTGACCCACGGCCCCTTCAAGTGGACAATCAAGAAGCGCTACAAACACTTCAATTCACTGCATCAACAGTTGAGCTACTTCCGCACCAAGCTGAAGCTACCGTTTCCGAGTCGAGCGTTGAAGGAGAAACGCACCACGTTGAAGGCTTCGGCCAGTCAAATGGCCGATGAGTCCACGCTCAAGGATCTGTCCGCCCACACCAAAGTCAAGCAGAGCAGCACACCAGAGACCAATACTAATAATAATAATAACAATAATAATAATAATACTAATGGTACTGTTGTTGCACCGAGGGCTGCGGCAAGGATCTTAAGTCCTTCACATAGCTCGATCCTGTCGAGTCTGACCTTCCGGCGCAGCCAAAGGAAACGCAAGAAAAAGAAACGAAAACTGCCACGTTTCCCAAATCGGCCAGATAGTCTCATCACTGTGGAGCACTTACCTGTGCGGATCAAGCAACTGGAGGACTATCTGTACAATCTGCTTAACATTAGTTTATATCGCAATCATCATGATACGGTGGGTAAAAAATTCAAATTATACGTGTGTGATTCAAAAAATTATATTCTGTTTATAGTATGAGTATATAGATTAAATTTATTTCAACATAATGCTACCCATAAAGATAATAATCAACATATCGATAATACATTTTTATCGATATGATTGTTATTAGTTGATCATAAAATAAATACAATCTAAAGACCCATACAATTATTCCACTCATCCAAATATTTATAACCAAATCGATAATACAAAGAGTACCGCTTA
The DNA here is from genome assembly GCA_037043585.1 of Drosophila mimica. Classification (NCBI taxonomy): domain Eukaryota; kingdom Metazoa; phylum Arthropoda; class Insecta; order Diptera; family Drosophilidae; genus Drosophila; species Drosophila mimica. The sequence continues at coordinate 3,714,751 of JBAMBE010000361.1, read as the reverse complement.
CAGTTATTTATAATTATTGTTATCGATACATTTCTTATTATAAAAATTTAATAATAAATTGAGTAATGATGCCATTGTTCAGATTATAATAATTTTATTGCAAAATCTGTAAAGTTGGTAAACTATTAACTAAGGTTATATTATTAAAACAAAATCTTTTCGGGTTTAATAATTTATTTTTACCTTTATTAATTTATTAAAAAAAATATATAATCTACTTATTATTTTTACTAATTGAATTTTCTGGTATTTCATTTCACAGCTTGACTTTGTGGAGGTGTCGAATGTGTCTTTTGTCTCTGGACTGGGCATCAAGGGCAAGGAGGGCGAGATATTGAAGCGAACGGGATCGACGCGACCAGGTCAGGCTGGTTGCAACTTCTTTGGTTGCTTTCAGCGCAATTGTTGTGTGCGTTGCAACTACTTCTGCTCGGATGTTGTGTGTGGCACGTGGCGCAATCGCTGGTTCTTCGTGAAGGAGACCTGCTTCGGCTATGTGCGGCCAACAGATGGCAGCATACGCTCTGTGATACTGTTTGATCAGGGCTTCGATGTGTCCACGGGCATCTATCAGACGGGCATGCGAAAGGGCCTCCAAGTTCTGACCAACAATCGGCACATCGTGCTCAAGTGCTGGACAAAGCGCAAGTGCAAAGAGTGGATGCAACATCTGAAGCGTACCGCTAATACTTATGCTCGTGATTTCACCTGCCCCAATCCCCATATGTCGTATGCCCCGATGCGTGCCAATACTCAGGCGGTGTGGTATGTGGATGGGGCACAGTATATGGCTGCTGTCGCCGATGGCCTCGAAGCAGCCACCGAGGAGATCTACATTGCCGACTGGTGGCTCAGTCCAGAGATCTACATGAAGCGGCCAGCGTTGAATGGCGACTACTGGCGACTGGACAAGATTCTGTTGCGCAAGGCCCAACAGGGCATTCGGGTGTTTGTGCTGCTCTACAAGGAGGTGGAAATGGCACTGGGGATCAATAGCTACTATAGCAAGTCCACGCTGGCCAAGCACGCCAATATCAAGGTGGGTTGGGATATTTGAAGAGGGATTAAATCTATAATAGGGTTATTTATGGGCGCTATCAGGGAATTAATTTTAATCATGAATTTAATTAAAATCAAAACAATCGGTTGAGAATCTTTATAGCTATGGCTAAAAGGGTCTCATAAGGTTGTTTGCAAAGATGTAACAGACAACAGATGCTTCCTTTGGACAACTTTAAGTATATATATTCCTGATCAGCATCAGTAGCAACATTGATCTAGCTTGTCCGCCAGTTTTAAAGCCTTATTCTTTATATTTGTCATATAAGTTCTCGTATAACCCAAGCAACTCCAGTTTATTTAATTTTATCGATAATTACAAATCGATTTTCGATAGCAAAAAATAGCTATTGTAGTTACATAATTTTCCAATAGAATAATTTGATATAAACTGACTTTCGATAACTTCAAATTGAAGAAACCACCATCAGCAAGCCAAAGATGTATTTAACAGGGTATCTGCCAGTCTATCGAATACACTCAACTACCATTAAGGGGTTTTGTCTGTTATTCGCTCTTTACACTATCTATTTGAATATACTAAGAGATAAATTCTCTTATCTATAAATAATCTTCAGGTCATGCGTCATCCGGATCACGCACGTGGTGGCATTCTACTGTGGGCGCATCACGAGAAGATCGTTGTGATCGATCAGACTTATGCGTTTACGGGCGGCATAGATCTGTGCTACGGTCGCTGGGATGATCGGGCGCATCGCCTGACCGATTTGGGTAGCATCTCAACTACGTCCGTGTCGGGAAGTACGCGACGTACGCCCACCATTCAGTTCAACAGAGATGACGAGGATTCGGCGTTCGGTTCACGGAAATCCTCACGCAACGCCAACTACGAGACGCTGTCGAAGGAGGCAAAGGAATCGCGGTCGAGACCAGAGAGTGGGGAATCCAATGCAATGGAATTGCGTACCCTCAAGCCGGGTGATCGTCTGCTCATCCCGGAGATGCTCTCAGCGGCGTCGAGTGAGCTCAACATAGAAGATTCGACAGCGCTGGAGGGCATGAAACTGAATACGCCCGAAATGGAGCGCAAGAATATGCTGGATCGTTTCAAGGATAATGCAATGAAGGGTGCACGCAAAGGCAAGGATTTTATGCAGCGATTAACCACAGAGAAGGGCAGTGATCAGGAGGAGCAGCAGGAGACGCAACATGAAACAGGGGGCATCTATAGCATAGACACAACCGGTGGATCAACAGCTTCAGTGCCGGCCCAACAACAAACGGATGCTGCTGCCACATGCTCGAGTGCTGGTGGGGCATCAGCGGGAGCAGCAGCAGCAGCAGCAGCAGCTGGTGCAAATGCCACAGCAGCCACCATCCAGATACAAAGCGAATTCTATGGCCAGGCAAAGTATTGGTTCGGCAAGGACTATTCCAATTTTATACTCAAGGATTGGATGAACCTCAATGCGCCGTTTGTGGACATCATTGATAGGACGACGACGCCACGAATGCCGTGGCATGATGTCGGCATTTGTGTGGTGGGTGCCGCCGCACGCGATGTGGCACGTCATTTCATTCAGCGCTGGAACGCCATGAAACTGGAGAAGTTGCGCGATAATGTCAAATTTCCATATCTGATGCCAAAGAGCTATGAGCACATTCGACTCAATGCACACTTGCAACAACTGCAACAGCGCCGGCAGCAGCGTGTCACGTGCCAAATGTTGCGCAGCGTCTCCGCCTGGAGTTGTGGCTTCATCGAACCCGATCTGGTCGAGCAGAGCATCCACGATGCCTACATTGTCACCATAACGAAAGCCCAACACTATGTCTACATTGAGAATCAGTTCTTTATCTCGATGCAACTGGGCATGAATGTGTCCGGTGCCCACAACAATGTGCGCAATCAGATCGGGGAAACCCTCTATAAACGCATCGTGCGTGCGCACAAGTAAATTTTATATAACATATATATAAATATAAATTTCGATTCTAATGCATTTCTTTTCTTATTTTTTAGGGAACGCAAGCGTTTTCGTGTTTTTGTGATAATGCCGCTGTTGCCAGGCTTCGAGGGCGATGTCGGTGGCAACACGGGTATTGCGGTGCGTGCGATAACCCATTGGAATTATGCATCCATCTCCAGGTGTGTTCTCGACTAACCTCACTTTAATTAAAGATGGTGCGGCGCAGCTTGTTGAAGATTCTTTAAGCTGACGGATACTTAGCAGATCTATGAACTTATTTAGGCAGTAATTCTAAACCAGTTATGCTATATTTATATATGATTATGATTATGATATAGAAATACAAGTATTTTCAAAATTTCATTAAGATAACTTTAATGGAATAGCTTGCAACAGCTTGAAACAGAAAGACAGACAGATCAAATCGGCTTGTAAAGTTGATCAAGAATGTATAAGATCTAGGAGATCGGAGATGCCTACTTTAATACCCTATAGAGGAAAATAAATATCTGCTTGACTAGTTTGCATATATCGATTCAACTAGGGATAATATACAGAAATATCTTCAGTTTTTTTTTCTTATCTAAAAGTAAATCTAAAAATATGTTTAAGAAACACAACTAAATTACTCTATATCTATCTCCCTCTCTCCCCTGCCTACAGAGGTCGCACTGCAATTTTGACACGGCTTCAGGAGGCTGGCATTGCCAAGCCGGAGAATTATATATCGTTTCACAGTCTGCGCAATCATTCGTATCTGAACAATACACCGATTACGGAGCTGATCTATGTGCATTCCAAGCTGCTAATTGCCGATGATCGGGTTGTCATCTGTGGATCGGCGAACATTAACGATCGCTCAATGATCGGCAAACGTGATTCGGAAATAGCAGCGATCATCATGGATGAGGAGTACGAAGATGGACGCATGAATGGCAGAAAGTATCCGAGCGGCATCTTTGCCGGCAGACTGCGCAAATATCTATTCAAAGAGCATTTGGGTAAGTCTCCATATTATCATCTCTTATCAATCGCTAAGACTCATGCTCTTTTTAGGTTTACTGGACTTGGATGCTGGGACGTCGCACTCTGATATCAACATAAGTGATCCAATAAGTGATCAATTCTGGCACAACACGTGGCGTCGCATCTCGACGAGAAACACGGAGATCTACGATGAGGTATTCAAATGCTTTCCAACGGACTTTGTCAAGACATTTGCCAGTCTGCGCAAATATCAGGAGGAGCCACCGTTGTCCAAAACTGAACCCGAAACGGCCGCCAAACGTGCCACAGCTATTCAGGTGGGTTCAAGAACCGGAGAGGAAACTTGAGTGTTTATCTGGATAGATATAATCATCGATAAAATGAAATGTGTAGAAAACTAAATGAAGATGAGCTTCATTTTAATTTATTTTAGTATTATAGTTTATTTTAAACTAAAGATCAACATAATATATAAAATACCATTTCCATTTTTCAGGGTCATCTGGTGAATCTGCCGCTGGAGTTCCTCAATAAGGAGGTGCTAACGCCGCCCAATACCAGCAAGGAGGGCCTCATACCTACCTCTGTATGGACATAGTCTGCCAAAAGTCTTCAAGACGCCATTAGATACAGTTAGATTTAGGTTTGGTAACTGTTTAGGTTTACTTTCTCTATATATAGTATAGTATAGTATATTATTAAGTTTATGTTTATGCAACCCACCAAAATGCGCTTAAGTTTCTCAAGTTGCTGTTTGTTGCCAAGACACATTAGTTTTGAAAATTGTATATTGTAAATATTTGTTCTTCCCTTACAATTAGTTAATTTATTATTTTATGGTACATCGACGTTCCCCTATTGAATTTAAGATTTATATTGTTAGTTCTGATAATGTTTAAACAGTATTCTAGACAAACTAAAGCGCAATTCTATTTTTTTAATAAATGTTCATTGAACTGATGGAAAGTACGAAATACTATGTATCTTAGTTTGTATAATATTCGAATTAATTAATTAACAACTATATTATATCGTAAGGGAAAGAAAACTCCCCAACAAATGTCCCAAATGATCTCACTACGAAGAAAATCCCATATGCTCTCAAAAGCTGACTGCTGCTTGCGTGACTGTAAGCTGACTGATGCGAGCGCTCGCTGTTGAAAGTAGTTTGCTAGTATGTGTGCTGTTAAATGTAGTCTATTAACAGTTGCTTTTTCTGTTAAGTGAATTATGTTATACATTTGTTCAATCTTTGAATGAAAATCGGTACACTTAAAAAAAAACTTTAATGATCATAAAATGCTTAAATAATTTATCAATTAAAATAGATCAAATAAGAACTATGCTCAACTTGCTCGAGTAACAAACTAAACGCTAAAGTAATTAATCAAAATCGAAGAGCTGATAATTTGAGAGCTTTTATTATAGTGGCTCACTCAAAGCTCAGTTTATCCTTCTCTGCCAATTTGTGGCTGTGCTTTTTTATGCTTGATCGGTGGGTTAGCGTCGATTGTCATGCACCGTTTCTAGTACGCGTGCGTGTGTTTAAATTATAGTTCAGTTAGATATGTTAATGGGTACTTAGCAAGCAGCAACTGGTGTAATAAATGCTGAAATAATTTATGACAACATTACATTACATTACATTGCAACCATTACAAATGCAATAGATCAGACCAAAAGCTAAGGTAGCCAATCAATGCAGAGTAGCAAAATCAAAGAGCTTTCGTTACAGTGGCCCCCACTCAGTCACTCACTCAATGCTCAGTCACAGTCCTTCTCTCCCAATCCCCTCTTTCCGCTCTACATTCTCTGACCTGCAGATTTGCACTTGCAAATTTTTTTTTGGACTTGCAGTGCGTTTTCTATGCTCAGTCAGTGCGGTCGCGGCGATTGTCGCGTTTCTCGTGTTTGTGTGTGTGCGTGTAATAATTAGTTAATATCACGTTTAAAATTAAAAAACAAGCAACATAAAGTAGTTTAACATTTGCAATGCTTTGGTTAGTAATTTTCTGCACTTGGCAACTGCACATACAAAAAAATACACACACATTTTTCCTCTTGCATTCGTTTTTTGCTCCATGAAAAATATAAGACAAAGTCAAACGGCAAAGCAATAACAATAACAAAAACCATTATAAAACAAGTTCCGCTGCTCTACTCACACATACAATGACAGACATTGTAGCTCTCTCGCTCTCTCTCTCTCTCTCTGCCAGAACAGTTGCATCACAAAGACTGAGCACCAAAAGTCACTCACACACACACACACACACACACTCAAACACACTAACTTCTCGTATAACGTAATAAAAGCACGTGTTGGCTTTGATTTTGTTGTTTGTTGTTGCTGTTGACTTTGCTCGTTTCTTTTTTGCTTTGCTTTTCATGTGTATTTCGTATTCATGACGTGATTTACAGTGCTGGTAAATGATTGAGTATGTGTGGGTGTGTTTGATAACAACAGTTGCGCTGTGTTTGTTTGTGCTTCTCTCTCTTTCGCTCTCTCGTTGTGGCTTTCGCTTGATTTTGTTATGGTATTGTTTGCTTTTGCCTTTGACTTTGCTTAATTACCGAAGTGAATTTCATATGCGAATTTTGCGTGGGCAAAAAACAAAGCTGCAACTCGTAATAATAAAGAGTGGGCATTTCTAGTTGTTGCTATTGTTGTGCATGATTAAGGAAATGCTGAATTTTAGGTGTGTATGCAATAGGAAGAATGATAAGACGGCAGCAAAAGCAAATGCGCCTGGAATGTTTGTCGAATCCAACTGCCGTATTTGAATCGAATATGAATCATGATAATGTTCTCATTGGAATACTATACAACAATTTTAAAGTGTAAGCAAAAAATGAAAATAATACTAGCAAAAAAGCAGTGTGTAAAAGCATTTAATAATATTAAAGCAAGTAAATCGAAGCTTTACGAATGTAAAAATATCAACAGTGCATAAGAAATAATCAACGATTTACAATTTAAATCAAGAAACGAAAATTAAAAAGTTAAGAGGAGATGCACCTTATTTTTTTTTTATCAAGCGAGTCGAAATTCTAAATTGGAAGAATTAGAGGTGAGCTTAACAAACAGTAATTAATTTATATAAAGCTATGTATTGAAAAAAACCCAGGATTTTGGAATGGGAAATAAGTTAAATCCGATTAAAAGCTTAAATAAGAAAATGTTTTGTTTTTAATACTTCTATGTTCAATAAACGAATCACATTGATTTTTTCTATGACGCACATATCAACAGGTAATTGAACACAACATTATTTTACTGTTAGAGTTGAGGCAACAATTAAACGAAGTACAAAAAAAAAAAACTAAATATTGAACTTGCCCAAAAACACAAAAAAAAGCTAAACAGATAAAGCAAAACAGAAGACAAAAAACAGAAAAAAGAAGCGTGTGGGCTTGTGGCGCAACAAGCAGCAGCATCAGCAGCCGTCGTACAACCGGCTTCCCTATAGACCCTCTTCCTCTCCACTTCCCTCTCTTTGTACTCCCTCTCTCGCCCCTCTCTTTGCTGTCTTTTGAGTATGCCAAACCTGCTGCCGCTGCACAGAAATCAAAAGTGAACATCGCATCGCTTGCATATTCACTCTCCACTCGCCCCACTCTTCATACTCAACAAACTCTCCTCAATCCACACACACACACACACACACACATTAGCAATTCGCTACTCGTAATCGTAGTCGTCGTCTGTCGACGCTCGTGCCTTTGGCAACGAAGTTGCGGTCGTTGCTCGTTCGCACGCTCGTTCTTGTGGGTTTCGCTCGTTTCGCTCGTTTCTTGCTGGCCAGCTCGGTTCTAGTTGGCCAAAGCTCTTCGGCTCGACTCGGATCGGTTCGTCAGAGCCCCACACCACAGCGAGAAATACATCGTTTCGTCGCGACATTCAGTCGCAGGCAGAGGCCAGCAGCCAAAGCAACGCAGAGTAAACGAAAGAGACTCAATCGCGCAATTTTCTCGTCGAGCTTTTCTGTTCTGTTGTTTTTTGTATTTACAGTTGCCAAAGTTCGACTTACATTTTTACATGGCAATTAAATCGAACAGCGAACGAAGCGAAAAAAACAACAATAACAAAAGCAACAACAACAAATGAATGTGCTGCTTTTTGACTTGATTATTAATAGAACCGCCGCAGATCATTAGACAAATCGGCCCCGGCGAACGCAGCATTGATAACGTCTATGTGTGTATGTGTGTGTATGCGTGTGTGTGCGTAAGTGTTAGAATGCTTACATAAATGTGTGTGTGTGTTGTATAGGAATGCATTCGATTAGATTTGTTTGTTTGGCATTGTTGTTAAACACAATAAAAAAGAAGCCAGATTTGTGACATTTGTTGTTTCCACAATTTTCGGTTTCTGTTTCTCTTGCACGTTGTTTCGACAAACAAAATAACAAAAAGTAAATACAAAATAAAACTCAAGAGACGCCAGAACCGGTTAACTGTTTGCAAAGCTTGCAAAAAACGTTTTTTTTTTGTGTGCACTGCAAATGCAAAAATAAAACAGTAACAACAAAAAGCGCCGGAAACGAATGAAACTCATATAAAGAAAATTAGCTGCCATTCATAATATGAATAAGAATACATTCACTAAATTATTATGATTAACGCAAAGATTTTATATAAAAAAAAAAATAAAAATAAAAAATAAAATGCAAAACAACCAAATACAACAAGTAAAAATCGAATCGAAAAGTGCTGATTAAGTGTAAAGTTAAAATTAAAAGAAAAAATAATAAAAATGGGTCACATTAATGGAAAAAAATTGCCTAAAAATGAGTTTTAAGCCATTTTTGTGTTAAATTTGCAATAAAATACCGCCGGTTGTAATTTGAGTGAAGTGCAATTAATTAAATGTCAATTAAATTTGAGCTATATTTTTGTGCAACGTTTGATATTTTTTGATTAATATTTTAAAACCAAATGCGCTAGCTTTCAATTATAATCGATTTCGAAGTATGAAAGAAATACTAAACATAATAAAAGAATTCAAAAATAACTTTTGTTTTAAAAATGTATATAGGACAAGCTTAAAACTGTTTTATTTATTGGATTCTGTGACTATGGATAAATTCTTTTTTGTATTGCTTGGAGAATATTACAATGTACATACAAAAATATGTTATTTTTAAACTTCTTTATTTCTTTATGTTTCTACAGATATTCTCAGACTAAATTTTAAATTTTTCAACAAATTTTCTTATTATTTTTAACAGTTTCTGAAAAGAAATAAATAATAGAACAACTAAGTGCTACACGAACCACCACTTTTGATAATAATTATAATATGAATAATGCTTGACACACAAAACAAGTAACACTAAATACAATTTCAAGCAAAACAAATGCGAAAAAGAGCTTTAAAAAAGAATAGGAAACAAAAACCGAATTGAACAAAAATGTGTCGTAAGCCAAGCAAATGGCAACAAACTACAACAAAATAAACAGCGGAAAACAATTAAAAAGAACGTTGCAAAACAGTTGCAACGAAAATAAACAAGAAAAGAGAGAAAACAAAAAAGTGCAAACACAAAGAAAACAAGTTTAACAAAAAAAATAAAAATAAAACAAAACAAAGCTAAGAAAATGTCAGGCATGCAGTCAAAGGACACAACAGCGATAAAGACTAAAGAAACGGCTAACGAGCCAACAACAGCCACGCCCCCAATAACAAGAACAGAAACAATAATAAACACCCAAACAACAACCACAACAACAGGCACAATTGTTGCAAAGAAAACTTTAACTTCGAATGCTGCTCTGTCATTGTTTGATCAGCTGAAGAACGGCATCAATTTGAACAGTTTGACAACTGCAACGGCAACGGCAACAGTTGCCGCATCAATTCCGCTTGCACCACCCGCTGCCCCACCGCCAAACATTGAGTTGAAGCCACCGGCAAGCAAACCACTAAAGCCATCCTTTAACACACCTTTAAACAGCAGCAACAGCATTGGCATCGTGCATGCCACCAAAAGGGGCAGACAAACAACAATTGCAACTGCAACTGCAACAAATAAAACCTCGTCAGCATCATCAGTTGCCAAATTGGATATCAACGCATTGCGATCTCAGCTCTATCAGGGCGCCACAAAGACTGTAACACAAACATCAACTGCCAGGGGAGAAAGGGGAAGAGGAGCAGCCAATGTGCAACAGGGGGGCACAAAGAAGAAGCGCTGCCTCGATCGTTACGATTCATCAGAGTCATCAGACAGGTGAGTAAATTAATGAATACACTCATAAGCATAGAGGCACAAATGAGATTTATTTATTTAATGTTTCAATAAATACCAATTTAAAACGGAAATTAAAAATTAAATAAAATGATAATAAATAAAATAAAGTATATCACTTTATTAAATAGTGGGTTTAATTTGTAATCCCAAAAACTGACAGTGAATATCTTTATTAAAAACAATTGGTATCTCATTCCTTACTTAATTATTAATAAATATTTCAAAAAGTATTTCAAATGCTTATATTAGAAATTTTTTAAGCCCGCGCAAAGCCGCTTATTATCAGCTAGTCGGCATTTTTTCTATTTCTCTACCGAACTGAGACTTTTTTCTTTTTTTTTTTTAAATTCTGTAATTAACATTCCTTTCACATAAAGATAGTAATTTAAAGTAAAGCTTATAATTAATTTGCTGCTGACCAAGAACAGGTGGAATGATTCAGGCAAAAACCAGTTAATATGATTACCAAGCTGTGCCACTTGACGCCTAATATTAAAACATAAAATATCTACAGCAAAAAAAGAGATACAAAATTCCATGATGGATGATAAATAAGATGAACTAAGACAGCTGATAGTTGACTTGCCACAAAATATATCTCTAAGAAACTTTATGCATAAACTCAGCTAGACTTGTGCTAAATACGGAAATGGCAAAATGTAGCTAGAAAATGCTTTCTATTTATTTTTTTTCTGCCAAAATTCAAGCTAAAAACAGAAAAACTAAAAATATATGCATACATATATATATGTATATATGCATGTATCTGTGAGATACTTTGGCAAATGCACAAACAGAGATACTTGAGTTATTATGTGATTTATCAAGTGACTTGTAAGCATTGTGTTTCAACAACACACACGCACACACATACACAGACACACTGGGCCCATTAAACAATTTTGATAATTTATCTGACGGATAATTGTGGCGAAGTGCGCTAAAAGGCGATTAAATCAATGTATTTGTGTTGTTTCTTGTTTAAAAAAAAGAGGCACGCGCAAAATCGCAAATATTACCTCGTCAGCTGTGCGAATTTATGGCTAACAGATATTGCATTTGTGTTTGTGTGTGTGTGTGTGTGTGTGTGTGTTATTGTTGTATCTATAACCGCACAATGCCAACTAATTTCCGCTCATTAAGAATGCGCAACAGCGCTGCTGCTGTCGGTCTGTCCGTCTGTCTGTTTGTCTGCCTCTGTTGCGAGCATGCATGCGCATGCAGTTGTTGCATTTGTGTATCTCCAAGATACGCAAAAGCATGCGATCATTTATCAGCAGTAGCAGAAACAGCAGCACCAGCAGCAGCAACATTTGTGAATTTATGGCGCGTGGGCGCAACAAGCTTCCTGCTCAGATACAAAATGTATTTGCGGCTGCAACTTCAAATTCGACATTTTTTTTGGCTGGCAACATTTTATATTCAAGGCGAATTGTAAATGTGTACAAATTGTGTAGAAAGTTCATGATTAGAAGTGAATATGTAGCAGGCAGATGCAAGCTATTTGTAACTCATGTAGTATATATATATTCCTGATCAGAATTACTCAGTCTGTGATAACAATTCGCTCAGTTTTAATGCTATTTTTATGAAACTTGGCATATATACGACTCTAAGCTGCATACTCATATGTACATATCAATATTAAAATCTAATTACCATATTCGAAAACTTTTTGATTATTAAGAAATCCCAACAAAATTTATATTATTAGGCTGCTCGCCAAACTCACCTAATATTCATTTCAATACGCTAAAAGTCAATAACTTAAAATCTTAAGTGAAAATTAGTTGGCAACAGTTTTGCAAGGGTATCTAAACTTCGGCATGCCCAAGCTAGCCATTTATACTTGTTTCTTTTTGCATTCTAATTAATTAATTGTTTTTGTTGCTATTGCTGTTGTTGCTGCATGCAAATCATGCATAAATTGAACACTCTGCCTTGTTGTTGTTGTTGTTGTTGCATTGTTGTCGTCACCATGCTGAAGTTCGGTTCTGTTTCGGTTTCGCTGGCAAACACGCAACGCAAACGCACGCATATCAAAAGCCATAATCTATCTCTGCTACCATAAAACATATTGTATCTCTTAGTACGCTGTCTGCTATCTTTGCTCTCTTTCTCTTTCTCTTTCTCTCTCTCTCTCTCTCTCTCTCTCTCTCTCTCTTTGTTGTGCTCTCTCTCTCTCTCATTTCATTCGTTTGTGGTCGGCTGCGTTCGTGCTTTGCGCTCGTGTTTCGCTCGGCTTCGCTCGTCTCTGTCGGAAATAATTTCAACTTTTGGTCGTTGAACTCTTTTTGATTTATTTTTTTTTGTTTTTTTTTTTTTTTGGTTTCACGTCGCTCACAAAACATGAAACCATTTTTTTCTCGTTCATTGCTCATTTTTATTGTTTTTTTTTTGTTATACTTTATTTTTTGCAATTTTTTGCGCTGCATTAAATTTTATTGCGCATCTTTTGTTGCTCTTTTGCTTAAAGTTTGCATTCTTTTTTTTGGGGCGGGGATTTTTGTTTTGTTTTTGTTTTTGTTTTTGTTTTCTGCTATTCAAAATTTAGAATAATACAAAAAACCCGTTTCTTGACGATGTTTTTGTATATAAAATTGTCTTATTTTTTTGTACAGCGTATTTTTTCTTTATTTATTCATTAATTGAATTTAATATTGATTTATGTAGCATTTTTCAATTATTGTGGGATTTATTGCTGTACAATTACCATTTTTATGATTTATTTAACAGAGTTTTTGTTGGCGTTTAGAAAAAATGACTGGGGGCGCAATCTATAAAGTAAATTAATTTAATCTCTAGCATTGTCAGCAGTTTAACAATAGATTGAATTAATTATTGTTTGTTGCACATATTTAGTCTAATATATGCCAACGAGTATGCTAATTTCAACACAAATTTGTTTCACTCAATTTCTTGGATATTGCATTGATGTGACTCATAAGCGAAAGTTATTGAAATATATAACTTGGGCTCATTTAAGTTGGCTTACAAAATATATATTAACAGCTTTAAGAGTAATCGAAAGTCATCTTTGCATCTTTTTAACACAAGATTCTTTGGCAGTTTCAACTTTAACATTTTGGCTTTAATTGTTGGAACTTGGCCTTCTGCAGCATCTGTTGCAACTGTTGCATGCAATTGCCAAGAACTGTAGATATTAAAATTGAATTTTAGCTTTTACAATGAAAACATAAAACGGCAACCATTATTTGCGGCATCTGCAACGCTCGCTTTGCATTTGTTGCCGTTGAAGGCAGATGCGAAATTCATCTCGCAACAAAACATTTAAATTTAATTTTTGCCCATAAAGTAGAAAGAAAAAACAATCTTAACTTAACTTAACTACAACATGTAGTCATAATTTTTTCGTCGTTTTTTTTTTGTTTTTGTTTGTTCATTAATTTTCATGATAATCAACTTGTATTTATTTTGTTGTGTTTAGCATTTTAAGTGTGCTATTGACTTGGTACAGGTTTTTCCACATTTCCATGCCACACACAAGACACAAGACCGACCCCAAAGCAGCAGCGGCAGCGGCAGCAGCAATCCCCAAGTGCGACCCACTGCTCCAATGGCGCACAGTTTTTCCACAAATTTCCACGGTTGCAGCAAATTGTTGTTGTTGGTTTTTCGTTTTTCTTTTATTTGTCCATTGCCAGTTGTTAGTTTATTTTTTTTTCTGAATGTTTTTTTTTGCACAGTCATGCCACAGCACGCCTCAATTGTCGACAGCACACACACACATACACACACAGAGAGATATCGATGCAGATACAGCTGCAGTCATAGATACAAATACAGCTGCAGTCACAGATACAAATACAGCTGCAGTCACAGATACAGATACAGATACAGATGCAGATACAGATACAAACACAGATGCATATACAGATACAGATACAGACACAGATACAGTCACAGTTACAGATGACTGACAATGCTGATATTGTGTAATCGCCCACGTTGATTTATCTTGTTTAAGTGACTCCAAAAGCGACGCCAACTTCGACGTCGCATCGTGGAAAGTGTAATGTAATAATTCGCAAATTGCAATTGCAATTGCAATTGCCATTGTTATACCCTGTAATCCAAACACTTTGCGTTTAACAGCTTTGGAGTGAAAGTTTGCAGCTATCAATTTTGATTACTTGCATTGATTGATATGTAAAAATTGTTTACTATTAGCAATTACGCCCAAAACAGTTAACATGTTTTCAATATAAATTATTATAAATTATTAGTATTAAATCTGCTGGCCAACTTTACACAATATCAGAAATATATTGGAATTGAGCTAAAAGTTTACCTAGTTTCCAATAAAAACATGTTTAATTGCTTTTAAGAGTTATAAAACTTAATTCATTAATTTTCTGTTCAACAACAATAATAAACTAAGAAACTGTTAATTCCCATTTTTCCCATTTCAATTGGTTTTTCCATAACTTCTCCTCCAGAAAAAAAAACAGTGCATCTTGTTAGTCGCTCAAGCCTTTTTTTGCTGCACTTGCAACTTGTGCAGTTGAAGTTACAGTTTGCTGTCGCTTCTGCCGCTACTCGCTGCTGCTTGCAACTGCTACTACGTGCAACTGCTGCTGCTTGCAACTCGTGTATATTTAGTCGTGCCGCGTTTTGGCTTCTTAATGTTATGTTTGCAATTTTTGGCATTGCATTTGGCATTGTTTTCATAGCAGTTGCATTGTTTGGCAAACCCCCAACTTGAATTCAACTTGTTGTTGTTTTTGGTGTTGTCGTTTTTAATTTTTTTCCTTCTATTTTTTTTGTCAACATGCAGCTGCACAAAATAAAATTGCAGTTTTTTTTTGTGTTAAGTTCAAACTTGAGCTCCGTTTTGGGTTTTGTGATCATGATCATGACTCATGTCATACAATAATGGAGTGTGAAATATGAATGCATATTTTGATTTATGGATTTATGAATATTATTATTATTTTTCTTATCTTGAGTATCTCTGTTTGTATTGTATCTATTAATATTTTACTAAAAGTCAAGGTTACTTTAAATTTTATTAATTATGTGATTGAATCATGCGTTTTAATGCGTAATCCTGTGTTTTTATTTTTAAATACTAAGTTGAGAATTATTTTCACCTGATTATTATCTTCTTTCCACTCAGAAGTAATAAAAAATAAATCTTTTTGTAAAGTATTCACAGTTAAAGCTTTAACTAACATGTAAATCATGTTATTAAAATTAGTTTTTTCTTTAATAATCTTTGCACTTTAAGCCTTTTGCCTTGTTCAACACTTTTGCCCTTTTTTGGCAAATCATTTAACAGAGCTCTTCATATGAAGACTTGCCACATTCTACTCCGTCTATTTTAACCCACACACACATGTTTTGCAGCTGATTGCCCCGTGGGCAACTTGCAACTGGGACTTGGCTCGCCCACAGCTTTGCGTTGAAAGCGATTACACTCGATTACCAAAATGAATATGTTGAGTGGCCAACTAATTTGCTGCAACTTGCAACCAGCTGCAACAACAACTACAACCACATTAAGCCAGCATTCAGCTAAGTAGCCAAAATGCAAACGCCTCGAAAAAGCCAGGCGCAAAAGTTTTCTGCTCTATTTTTCGACCTCCGCCGCACCACACATCCCATTGCGAATTTGCCTCAGCTATGCATGCGACTTGCAACATGCCAACGCGTTGCCAAACACAGTCTGCCACGCCCCCCATAACCCCCCCTCTCTCACTCTCTTGACGCGACTCGACTCGCCGCAACCGCTAAAGTTGGCCACATTGAAACTGTGCCTTGGTTTTTGTTTTATTTTCTAAATACACTATCTAACGGGAAGTATTATAAATATTTGTTTATTTTTTATTATTTTGTGAAGTGAAATTTGAGTTCGTTTTTGTTTGTAGTTCATAAACATTTTAAGAATTAGCAACTTAAGTTAAGTATTTATTAGCATTAATTATGCTTTCATTTATTCTTATTACTCATTACTCATGCAGTTTAAAATATGAATAAATTTAATTTTTAATCATTTATTTTTTGTTTTTTTCTATTTTTTAAGTTGAGTTATTTTTACAATTTTAGCTGATGAATGATGCCTTAACTAATTCTGTTTTCTCATTATTCATTTGAAGTATAAACAAATTATAATAAACTGAACTAATTTATATTTTTGGTAGAGTATTGGTGCTTCGTCTTAATAATTATAAAATAATAAAATACTTTTGTGTATATTTTGTAGCTTGTCTTTTTTCTAACATTTTTTTTTTTGCCCGTGTGCTTTTCTTTTTCATTGTAATTTTTTTACAGTCTGCCGTTGTTGTTGTTGTTGTCGTGCAAGTGTTGGCCGGCCCAGTGCACAGTCTCTGTGCCCCACTGCCTCCTGCCGCCTGCCTCTCGCCACCCCCTCTCAATGCTTTTGGGGCTGCCTCCTGCTGTCAGCCCTTTTGCTTTGGCTTTATTGCTTTTCTTTTTTTCCACTTGTTTCAACTGCGGCGCATTCTTGGCTTGCTATTTTGTATATGCATATATATATTTATAAATGTATGTATATATTTATTTTTTTTATTATTATTAACAAGAACAACAAGCAGCAGCTGCCGCTGCTCTGTGTGTGTGTGTTTTTGTATCTGTGTGAAAAGCAGTTTAAACACGAAATTAGAGCCTCTCCTCGCGCTGAATGCAACTGCAACTCTACTTTCCCAGCTCGCTGCCTCCGTCCCCCCACCCCCCCACTCCTCAACCTCTCCCTCTCTCTCTCTTGGGCCCCCTCGAGCAGCGCATTAAGTCGTAATAAATGCTGCCAGCCTCTGTTTTGTACATTGACCTCAAAAAAAATAAAATAAAATAAAAAATACAGCCGCCCCCTGGTTGCAAGCATGCCACGCCTCTTGTGGCTGGTGCTGCTTGTGTCTTGTTTTGTTTGGGATGCTGCCACAGTTCTTGTTGTTGTTGGCTGCCTCAGTTGTTGTTGTTGTTGTTTTGTTTCGTGCACATTTTACTAAATAGCTTCTATTTACGTTCCCGGGAAAATGCATTCGCAATTGTAAAGTGCAGAAATTTGTTTGTGTTGTTTCGTTACTTTGTCTCCAGTGCAACAAAGAGTAGAACAATGCCCCAACTAGCGGGGGTCGAGGGGAGGGAAACACGTGCACGACTTTTATTTTGGGGCTATGAATCAAAATAGGCAGCAGCAGCAGCTCCACTTTATATAGAACAGAGTGCTCTGCTGCTCTTCCAGAAATATAAACAAAACGATTTAAGTTTAATATTTACGTTACTTGGTTATTTGGAAATTGGATTTGGAGATTCCTCGAAAAGTGCCAACGAATTGGGTTATTTGTAATAAAGAACACGTGTTTAAATATTTGTACTAATACTACTACTTTTACTAATTGTACTAATAATATAAAGTTAGTGGTGTAAAATGATTTCGATTTTTTTGTCATCTTAACAGTTTGTGCCAAATGTTTTAATCATGTTAAAGTATTTAACAAAAGCAGACAATCACAAACTTTATTTGCTTAAGTTTGACAACTATAGAAGAATTTTTAAATAACAGCTTTTATATATTCCAAACAATTATTTATTAATTTTATATTATATCTCAAGTTCTGTACATATTTTACTTCTTTCAGTAAATACTTGCGCTTTAAATTGATTTTTGAGTGTTTAAAAAAAAGTTCAGTTTTTGTAAATTACTCAACTCAACTGATGCTATGAAAACGTTAAATGTCTCTTTTGGTGGTGTTCGCTGTTGGCCAATTGGTTTAACATAATCCAATTAAAGGCCGCAAGCGAGCCTCAAACTGCTGCACAAAATGTCATCAGTCAAAAAGCTGAAAAGAAAAACTCACATGAAAAGCTGATTTAATAGCAAATGGAAATGCAGGCAGTGTAAAACTGAAAATGACTTCGTTTAAAGCGAAAAAAATATTGAAAAGAAATTGCAAATGGAATGCCAGGTTCTAGATAAAAAGAAAGAAAATCTCTATAGGAATTCAAAAGTATTGAAAAGAAATGAACAGAAATAAAAGTTAGAATGAAAATTTAAGGAAAGCGATGCGGGAAGATATTAGAAAATTAAATTGAAAGACTAGGTAAAATTGATAACTTAAACCATAGATTTAATTTTAATGAATTTAATGAAAAAAATGGGAAACATAAAAGAAAAAAAGGAAAAACTTCAACTAATAATTGATTCTATATAATGAACTAAATTTACCTTTAACTTTAACTTAAAGTTCGACTTTAATTTGAAATTAATGAAGAAGAGGGAAATATGAAAATGCGACTTAAGAAAGAAAAGAATAAAAGTATTAAATTTAGTAAGAACATTTATTTAAAATACTAAAACTTAATCTTTACTTTGCTTTAAATGGAACATTAACTTTAAATTTAAGCTCAAAAATTCATATAATTGAAATAACACTAATTATGGCTTACTTTATAATCCCGCTAGCAACTTATACAACATATTTGTTGGGGGTGGGGTGGGGTGGGGTAGGTTGTTATAATGTCTACATTATGTCAGCGATTAAAACTGTGATTCAAACTCTTGATTTCTGGCAATTTGCCAATATTTGAAAGCATAATTTATGCACCGTTGTCCCGTTTTATGTAAATTGCCAGTCAGCCGGCCAAAACTGGCCAAAAACCTAATGGCATTCTAATGTTGGCCACCAAAATCAAAATCATATTAGCCAACTCATGTGTGTGTGTCTGTGTGTGTGTTTATGTGCCACTATTCTGGCCATGTTTTGCTTTTGGCTTTTGCATATGACAACAACAACAACAACAACATGAAACGAACGCTGGAAATTTTCATTAATTATAATGTCAGTTTCGCGGACGCTTTGCATTTTCGCGAGGCAGACAGTTGCACACACACACACACACACTCGCACACACACACAACACAACGCACACACATTCTCTCCTTTCCCATGCCCCCTCTTGTGGCTGTTCACTCTTGATGTGCAGCTGAAACAACAACAGCAACAACGAGTTATATTCACCAATGCAACGGTAAATTCACTGCACCTCCCCATCCCGCCCCTTTTGTGGCCAGACACATTGCGTTCCGGACAAGTGATGGCCGTTGGCGAGGCTCTTTCATTAATGCGTACCCTGTAATCAAAGCGTGCACCACAAGGGGGTAGCTTGAGGCAGCAAATGCACCAATTGAAGCTAGAGCTATTATCTTTGATAAGATGGCTCCTATTTAAACCTGAGGCATTATTAAACAGGGTATAATAAAGAATGAGCTCTTGTATGAACCACTTTTTTGCTCAACAAGATCTACAAGATATAAAGGGATAGAAATACTATATTATATAGCGCCCTTGGGAATAATTGTTCAAAATATGAGTTTTCTATTTATAATATTTTTTTTTATTTATAATTTCCGTAACATTTAAAGTGATATTTAGTTGACTTCAGTCTTCCATCTTCATGGTGCATAAGTCAGACAGTTATAGCTTCTATTTTCTATATATATTTGATTCACATATTTTATATATTTTTGTTTTTCTGTTTTTAGATATTTTACATTTTACAGGGTATTTGTTAGTCGTGCACTCTCAGTGCTGATGCACTCTTGTTATTTTTTTGTGCCAGCGAAAATTAGTCATTAACTTTTTAAGCATCGACTGTGGACAAACATGGCGTATGAGTGATGTGCATGGCGGTCTACGGCCATACCACTGATTGTCTGATTGTCCACCTGTCTGTCCGCCTGTCTGTCTGCCTGTCTATCTGTCCGTGTGTGTGTGCGTGTGTGTGTGGTAAGCGATAAGGCCCCGACCGACAGTCAAACTCAAATTCGCGGGCAAGTGGCAATTATGTTTGCCGCTATGTCAAGTGGATTTTGAAGTTGCAAACGATTTGCTGCAAGTGCAGCATTCGACTAGAGTTGCCTTTGCTTGTCGTTACAACTGTCGTAGTTATAGTTGTTATTGCAGTTGTTGTTGTTGTTATTGCAGTTGTTGTTGTTGTTGTTGCAGTTGTTGTTGCAGTTGTTGTTGTTGTTGACAGTCAGTCAGGCAATGGATATGCGTTTGAGTTTGAGTCCGGAGGCTATCATTAACTTTATTGCATGCGAATGAAGCAAAGTTGATAGCAGCAGCCTTGTGGGCCTTGGCTTGCCAGCGTTGCCACAGTGCCTAAACTCGTTAAGTGCAACCAGAAAGACACGCTTCAACACTGTTGAGCATTGCTGAACGCTTAAGTGGCCAGTGTGCAACAATGTGCAAAGTATAAGATCAATTTCATGTCGATGCTAACTTTAGTTTTAAAACTATCAAATTGACTCTGAAACTAATGTCAAGAAATTTGTCTGGTTTAAGAATTTTCTTATAGAAATAAGCAGCCAAGTTAGGTTTATAGAATATACTCTGAAAAGACAACTGCTTTTCGTTTGTGTTTTGACCAAGTTGTTGCAGTTTAAAGTTAACTTAAATTAAATTACTTTGACAACTTATCCATATCTATTTCTATGCCTCATTTCATAGCCTTAAGACTAAAATAATAACTTGAACATTTAACATTTTTTGCCCATCACATTTGTTCGTAACCCACAACTCCAATTTGCTGTTGTCTTTTGAACTTTTTTCTTATTCTTCATTTTGCTTTCCATTTCCGTTTTGCTCAATGGATTTTATTTCTAATTTTTCTTGTTCTCTTCTTGTTGCTATTGTTCTAATGCTATTTCAATTTCTAGGCGCCCGTTGTTAGCCAATTTGTTATGACCGTTTTGCGAAATGGCAACTTGACATTGACCTTGACTCGCTGTGCGTGCTACTTAGGCGCTCAACCGACACACACAAAACACACACATACAATACACAACACACACACACAACACACACACACACAATACACAATACACAACACACACACTAAGCAGCTTTAAAAATCAAAAGTGTAACTGAAAAGCTAAATCGAATTGCAAAAAAAGCAGCAAAAGAAAAGCACAAATCATACAGTTAATTTGTGTAAAATGGGAGAATTGAAAATTGCCAATAGAAAAAACTCGGCAAAACGAACAGCAAATGCTCTGTAATAAAAAAGAGGGCATTGAAATATTGATGGATTAATTGAAATGCAGTTGAAATATGTTGAAATATTAAACATGATTTAAAATAAATCAAATAAAATCTTTTCCTCTAAATTTCTAACTAATACCAATTCAAAGGCATGAATGAATAATCACTGAGAAAGGCAGTGACTGGGGAAGGAGACAAGGCACACAAGCATATATACCCTACATAATGAAGACAATAAAAACCAAAGCTAACAAGGTTTTCTATGAGGGGAGAGAGAAGAGTGTGGGCCAAAAGCAACAGGCCATTATAATCGGCTTATAAAAAGCTACAGTTTGACATTTGATCAAAATTGAATTGTCAATTGAAATGTTGTGTTTTGTTGCTGTCACCCTTTAAAGCATTGTTCTGTGCTTTTGTGTGTATGTGTGTGTGTGAGTGTGTGTGAGTGTGTGTGCTTTCCCATTGATTAGAAATAAATTGAGTTTAAAATGTTTAGTTGACCATGCGACCAAAAAATCGTTTGAAATTTATTGCTTATGTGCGTGAAATTAGTTTGTGGTTTATTATGGATAACGATGGGGTGATGGGGGATGGGAGATGGGCTTTGGGGTTTGCCAAAAATTATAATTACCAACATAAAATAGCGAAATTGTGTTTGCCTAAATAAAATTAGCAAACAAATAAAGGAAGAGAGAGAGAGAGAATTCCAGATTGATTTATAAAACTAATTAAATTTTAACCGTTATGCAATTCGATGAAAAAAACACTTTTAAAAATGCCAATACAAATAATGAGCAGCACTTATTAAAATCGACTCCAACAGCATTTAAATAGCTAAAGTCTGGTCACACTAGTGTACAGTAAAAACGTTTTTTTTTCTCGTTTAGTTCACACACACACACCCCCCCCCCCCCCCCCAGCTAGGTAAATGTGTATCTCTCACTTAAATTCGCATATAATCAACGAAGTCTGCCTTTTTCACACGCTTGCCGCCAATTGCCGTGTCATAAAAATGAGGAAAAAAACGGCAACACAGCAATTTGTTCGAGTAGTGGCAATAGAGGCGTCTAACAGTAGCATAATTACTATAATATTGACTTATAGATTCTCAAACGATTCAGCGATGTCACAGTGGTTGAGAACTATGCGAAAAAGTCGGTTCTAAGATCTGATTAAGGTGCATATATATTTTTTTTTTTTTTTACTGGGGTTTCGTTTATAATAAAATACTGTTTGTTGCATCTATTTTCATTCATAAAATTACATCTTTATTTTCTTAAATATTATTACAAGTATGAGTTTTCATATTCCAATTCGATTTTTTTAATGGTTTTTTATATTATTTTGGTTAGTATATATTTTTCTTTTATATTCATTTTTAATTTTATTTATAAATATTTTAGCAAATATTATTCACATCTTCAATCACTGTTCACTGCTGTCAGTTATTTTTAGACGTTTGTATACATTTTTTATACCCAGAACTAATTGAAAATAATTTAACAGGGTATAATGAAGTTGTCCCAAAGTATTTAGCAGGCAAAAGCAATTTAGTTATTATATTTTATACATATGCTTGAACAACATCAACAGTCAAGTTGATCAAGCTATGTCTATGGATATATTCATGACATAATATTGCCCTAATTACAATTAATTAGATAGATTAATGCCTAAATCATGTAGCACTTATAGACAGTAAATACGTCTGTTTAGGGTATCTACTCGTCGAGAACTCCCCTTTTTCATTTTTTATTGATGGAGTCATTCATTGATTGAGTAATTGACAGCAACAACGGAGGCGTTGCTTTTGATTACATTTTGTGATATTTTTGTTCTCTTTTTGTTACATTGTGTGCCGCTTGACGCTTTTCATTGAAATGTATTTATTTATTTTTATTTTTTATTTTTTTGTGTGTGTATTTGTTCTCAACCACTGAGAGAGATACTTGTTGGCTTTGTGGTTGTGGTGTTGCCCACTTATTCTCCAGTGGAGTTCTCGAGTCGAGCGCCTTAATTGCTAGGCATCGAAATTGTAATTAACGTGAAGCCGAGCCATGTGCCAAAAGCCCAAAAGGCAGCTTTGAGTCAGTCTCTCACAATTGTCTAGTGGTCGTAGTATAGTAAATCAGTCAAACAGTCAATCAGTCAGTCAGTCAAGCAGTCTGTCAAACGAGTTCAATATTTACTTCTGGCCTCTGTAAAAATTTGTAAATTAACATGACAAAATGGCTAATCAGCTATGAGCTTGAATCGCGCCTGGCAGTTAGTTAAAAATAGCAGTGTAAACCAAAAAGAAGAAGCATATTAGAGATATATTTACAATAATAATGTTGATTTCAAAAGTCAACTTTTTTATAGCTTTAAGCACTTAAACATTTTTAAACAATATTAAATGCTCAGCTTAAATGGATCTATTTTTATTTATTTGAGTCATTTGACTGACAATCATAATATTGAATATATTTTATACAAATAATGATAAATACACAGTTGCCATAATATTATGCTTAAATTCAGCAAGTCGACTTATATTAATAGATTAATTTGAGACCAACTATGGGATTTTGACTGACAATCATAATTTTGAATGTATGCTTTATTATTAATGATAAATGCGGGGCTGCCTTTTATGTTGTAGAAGTTGCCGCAAAACAAATTTGCTCAATTACGCAAAAATATGAAATTTGAAATGCGAGTAATTACGCGGCAAGCAGCGGCAGTGGCAGCGGCAGTGGCAGCGGCAGTGGCAGCGGCAGTGGCAGCGGCAGTGGCAGCGGCAGCAGCGGCAGCCACAAAACACAAATGCACAACACATTTAATTGTAGTTAAAATGATTTATATACATGCATATAAATGCAATTATTTAATAATTATACGCTTTAATCAAAACTGGCAGCCACGGGGAATATTGACTCTTTGATGTACACATTAGATGTGATGGGTATTTTTAAAGATGACATGAAAGTAAAGCGAAAGTAATTAATAGCCATATGCAGGATATGCAAATTACGAGGTATTTAATTTGATGTATTCTATCATGGACTCACTGGGTAACATTGTGTCTATTAGTTTTTGCGTAATTGTTTTAATTTATAAACTCATAAAAATGAAAACGTCTAAAAATGATTTTTACATTTACATATGTTGCATGCCGCCTGCCAGTTTTAAGTGCATTTTAATTAAATTTTCATGTTTAGTTCATTAGCAATTCAATTTGCACAAACAACAACAATAAATCGCCGTAAAAAGTAGGTTGCATAATTGCAACTGCAACAACAAATTGTTAACAGAGTTTACAACAATTAAACTGTTGAACATTAAAACTTGGCCATAACAATTGCTATCAAATAATTGCTTAAGCCTTCTTCTTAACTGATTAGTTAACGTTCATAATTACATGTTGGTTGTGGCATCGCAAAAAAACGAATCTAATTGAGTGAGAGTTGCTGCCCCAAGCCAATCAGAATTGTTGAATGTGGCATGCAAATACTAATACAAGTACAAAGTACAAACTCTGGTCAAAAGGGAGAGGCATTTTATGATAGCCCAACTTATGATTATAGTGCTTAATAATATCGCTATGAGCACTCTAACTAGCTGTTTAGATACTGGAAAAAATGATGCACAAAAAGTTTGAGAAATTCCATAAAATACACATGGTTTTTTACACTATTTCAAAATTAAATTATAATCTAGTAACTTGAGTAAATAAGTTTAAACATTATATACACTGCAAGTAAATAAAGACTGCTTGTAGTGCCACATGTAGTTGAGCATTATTTTTCGCAGTGTGCATAACTGATAAAGAAAGTCTGGCATTTGCTTAACTTTATTGGGTTCATAAAATCGAATGTTTTTTTTTTCTTAACCAAAATCTCTAATAAACGCCATAAAACGCACTTCAAGCTAAACGCTGCTGCGTCTTAAGCGGCCTGTTGCATGATGATGTTGCTCTTAAAGTCTTAAAAATTGAAAGCAACAACAGCAACAACAACAACAACAACTTGGCAACAAGCAAACTTGACGAGCTCTTATCAACATGCGATTTTTGGCACTTATTTTTTTCCTTTTCTTTTTTTTATGACGTTGACGACGCTGCCAAGCGAAACTGAAAGAGGAGTGTTGATGGGAGAGGGGAGTGTGGGGAAGGTGGCTAAAACGGCGACTATCATGCTGTGTTGCTGTGCTGCTTGTCCTGCTCCTGTCTGCTGGCTGTCTGTCTGTCTTTCTGCCTTTCTGTCCTGTTGCCTGTTTGTGGTTCTTCTATACATTCTTGTCTCATTTTCATGGGCCATTTACGTAGACAAAGAAAGACGCGCAGCGGCATGTTTATGTATCCGTAAGATACATTTTAGCTTGACGTTCCGCGACGTTCTTTCTCCCGTCCTCTCTCTCTTTCTCACTCTCTCTATCTGTCTGACTAAATGACTGCATTTGGCCATATACTTATATATTTATATACGTCTACTCGTTTATATGTTATTTTGTTTCTTATTTAGAAATACCGGTTCAGTGCAAAAAAGTTGCAAAGTTTTTTTTTTTTTTTTTTGCTGATTTTTCTGTTTTTTATTTTGTTTTGGGGATGTGTAAAAAAAATTTGATATTTTTTCTTTTGGCTTTTATAGCCAAGCGCATTGCGGGGTATTTTAATTTTGTCACAAATGAAGAGTATGCGATACCCATAAAGTAAAATCATAAATTCTTTTATGAAACACTTTTACCGTATATAGCATGATTTAGCTCGATATCTTGACCAAATTAATGAAGTGTTGATTTTATTATATCTTTAACATTTTGTCGGCACGTGTCGCAAAAAATCAAGAGTCAAAGAACTCTATTGTTTAACTGCCTGAGATTATTTGAACTTCCGCTATAAGTTCTAATAGTTCATATCGCTATAAATATATATATTTTTATACTATTATACCAAAATGGTATAATAGTATATTGGTTTTGTGCAATGTCCGTCATGCTGTCTGTCCGTCTGTCCGTCTGTCCGTCTGTCCGTCTGTCCGTCTGTCTGTCTGTCCGTCTGTCCGTCTGTCCGTCTGTCCGTCTGTATGAACGCGCGTTCCTCCGACACCCTTTGAGATAGAGACTTGAAACTTGGAACGTATACTGGAAAGTACCCTCAAAAGTTAAAGTGTCTTGGGTTTGGACCTACGTCCACCAGGGAGCTAGAAAACCGCGAAAATCGATTTTAGCAAATCGATAAATCCACATATCTCTCACAATTTAATGAATATAGTCACCAATTTTGGTTGGTAGGTTGCTGGCGAGGTCCTTGAAAGTTTGACATGTGCCACGCCCACCTCCGACGCCCCCATCACCCCCGACCCTAAAATTTTCAAATGGCTATATCTTCCGCAGTTTTTGAGTAGGGAACGTCAAATTTGGTAGGTATATTACTGGTAGTCGCCTTTAAGAACCGATAACAAATTTGTGGTGCCACGCCCACACCTGCGCCTATAATCGAGAATTCCGATATTAAATCGATAACTCCGTATATCTCCGAACATTTTAAAGATAGAGTGACCAAACTTGGAAGGTAATTTGCTGGTAACCTCCTCCAAAGATTGGCATACCAATTTTTTGACCACGCCCACATCCACCGCCCCCAGGAACTTCGTCCCTAGAAATTTAAAATGCGCATATCTGCCGTAATTTGCAAGCTAGAGTCGCAAAATTTTTCAGGTATGTTACTGGTAACTCCCCCAAAGATCGATAAAAAAAATTGGATGGCTACGCCCACTCCACCTATCTGAACCGAAACACCTGTTGGTGTAAATCGATAAACCCATATATCTCACGCTATTTGAAAACTTTAAACACCAAATTTTAAAGGTATATTGCTAGTAACACCCTTCATAAATGTGGAAAAAAAATTTTGGACCACGCCCACTTCCGCCCACAAAAAACGATAAATGCCTGTATCTCCCGCAATTTAAGTTAGTTAATTAAATAAATATAATTAATATAAATGAAATAAATAGTAAAGCGCTATTTTCTTAAAAATGTGTTAGTTATACAAATACATTCCTTATTTTTTCATGTAATGCATTTATGAATGCATTTATAATCAAATTCACATGCACTTTGCACTTGCAAATAAAGTTGCCAGTAAAAGTGAACTTTGTGACGCAAGTCCAGCGTTGCCATTACATGCCAATTTCTAAAAATGTAATGTAACATAATACTTAACATATGTTGTTAATTTTGGATTAATGCAATTTGGTCACTCTTAATCAAGCGATTTTACCAAACGCGTCAAATTGTTAATTGATTGCATTTTGGGGGTTACTGAGAATTTTTTACGTTATAACATAAAATCAAAAAGTGTGGCAGGTTATTCTTCTTGGCGGGCAACCTTTTTCGGAGCGAGCGAGGACTTACAACACATAAAAGAGTGTGAAATACAATTTGACGTAAGTGTGTAAATAATTTATTAAATTTGAGCGTCGAAATTAACTTAACATATAAACAGAAGATAAAAGAAGTTTAGTTGTTATAAAAATTGAAATTAATTTATATAATGGTATAATAGTATTTCGCTGTCGGTTACGTCCGACTGCAACGTTCTATCTTGTTTTATATAAACCTTTGATTCCAGAGTATCTTCAAGGGTATCTAATCTTCGTCCTGCCTTAAAAAGCATTTCTTATTTGTTTCTTGTTGTATTTTTCTTGCTTGTTTATTGCAAATGCCTTAAAATTGATAAAAATGCCCTACAGCTGAACCAAGCAGGCAAATAAATATATATACATATATATATATATCTATATATGTATATATCTATATATGTATATATATATTTGTAAACACTTAGTTGTATAAGGAAGCAGTTCTCATACAAGTTCCTGCCACCTTAACTAAGCTTGGTTGCCTGCCCCAGAAGGGGACAGCGTTGTGCCACAAATGCCTTTTGGTTGCTGGCCAACAACAACAATATACATATATATACATATATATATATTTAATTAAAAGAAACACTTTAAGGATTTAGTGCGTTGAGGCGTGCTGGAATTTCATTCCTTTCCTTTACATCTTTTTTTTTCCTTTTTTTTGCTTTCTGCCGTTTAACTGAATATTTTTTTTCTTTGTAAAATTTCCTTTTTATGGGTCTTGCCAAGCAATGGGGGCATGGGGCGTGTTGGGTTAGGGTGGGGGGAGGCAGTCTTGACACAAATGTCTAGCGTAAATCAAATGCTATAAAACGCCCATTTGCCATGTGGCAATTTGGCCATTTGTCAGTCGGTGTCAGCCAGGTTGTCAACGCCTTTAACTTGGCCTACAAAACTTTTCAAAACGGTTTAGTATTTTGTTACTTTTTTTGTTTTTAACTACGCTCGTTAAATTTGACACACACACACGCACACACACACACACACCGAAATGCCGAAAAGTTCAACGCGCCCAGAAAAGTGTCAAGCGTCAAAGAAAAAACCAAAAAAAATAATCAACAAATATTTATTTAACTTTTACTCGGCTTAATATTTGTTTATACGGCTTGTGTTTATCAAATGTTTGCCAAGACATAAAACTAAAGCAAACACACGAGTCAGACACAAACACACGCACACACACACACACACACACACACATACACACAATTGTTACACACAGGAAGCACAAGCTGTTTACCACTCTCCACTACGTCTCTCTGCCCTGCCCACAATGTTGCATAAGGTTGCCCTCGGGCGATATGGCGTCAAAATTCTTATCATTGGCTGCACTGACTCGGAATATAAATGTTTATTTGTATTATATTCATATCATATTCATACATAAATATATATTTACAATTTCTCAGTAATTTCTATATGTGTGCTAATTGTTGTCGGGGATCTGTGTTCTGGTTTCGCTTTGGCAACTACTCATGACGCATTGTGGCATTGACGAGCCGCAGCAAATGTGTAACCCAAATGCGACCTGATAACCTCATTTATTAGAAGTGAGACTAGTAAAAGTAGGGAAATCATTTGTTTACTTTTGCACTCTGATAACAATTTATGTTATCAGTGGGGAAAACAAACGTTAACATTCTGTGTTAATCAATTGTGAAAGGTGTGTTGCGAATTCGTTTGTGGGGAGGTCGAAAAACTAAAAAAATGAGCAGTTTTTTTTTGTAGCAAAAACAAAACACTTCAAAAAATTAGACACTCCTTAAAACTTAAATAATTCCTTGAACGTTCTTAAATAATCCAATTCTCTCTTGATACCCTTAAACCATGAATGAGTGGAAAAGGGTATACTCTAGTCTTGTGAAAGTATGTAACAGGTGGAAAAAGGCATCTCCGACTACATAAATTATATATATATTCCTGATCAGCATCACAATCGAGTCTGTCCTAAGATACTATAAAATATACAGGCTTTAATTTTGATATAACATTTTTAGAAGACCAACACAGGATATCTGCTAGTCGAGCTCACTCGCCTAGAGCCAATCTTTCTTGTTTTTTTTTATGCGCTTAACATAAATTTAGAAAAAAAAAATGTAATTTATTCACTTTTGATAAGTCATTAAATTACAGTAAAATGAGTAAAGCTTTTGCTAAACGAGTTATGGTTTTTATGCTCAACATTTAATTCAAAAAATTAACATAATGCATAAATTTATGACTAATCAAGGCGACAACATTTTTATTTGTTTCTTACGCTCCACAAACATTGTTGTGGTTTTTGTTTTTGTTTTCTTTTCTTTTTTTCAAGTGAATTCCAGATTTGAGTTTACACTTAACTTAAAAAATGTATCAACATTTTCTGGTGAATTCAAGGGCCATGTTTATCAGATCTTCGTGGAATTATTTTTTGCTGTAGCTTATCAGCAGTGTTTTATTTCATTTATGTTTTTTTTTTTTTAACTTTGCTGATTTTACTTAAATATTTATTTTTTATTAATTGCTTAAACATTTTCTTTTATTTGCAGGTACGTTAAAGTTTCCACAATTTTGCAAATCTGAAATGCAAGTGAATTGATTTAAGATAAATAAAGGTAAAAATATATTTTTATTAACATATAAATATTATTCAATTTAAATAACAATAAAGACTTAAACTAAATCTTAAAGTTAAAGATTTAGAAACGTATTTCTTCCACTTGAGTAGCCCTTTATGATTTTAATCTGATTTAACAGTTCGTTTTAGTGTCAACATTGTGCTCAATATCGTAACATGTTGAAAAACAATCTTGCCAATTAGAAGACAGTAATTGCAGTTCATGCTTTTGGCCAGGCTAACCCCTAGTAAGCCTTTTTGTTCGACACAGCGACGCTCATTAGCGCCTCAATTAAAAAAGCACCCAAAACAATAACAACAAATTTTGTCCTGCAGACAACATATATTTAAATAATTCTCTCTTTTTTTTGACCCTGTGTCCTGCCACACAGCCTTGACATATGTGTGTGTGTGTGTGTGTGTGTCAGTGCGTGCGTCTGTGTATGCGAGTGTGTGTGTGGGACAATTGTTTTTGACACAAAATGATTTTAATCATAATGTCATTAAACACGCAACTGTCAACTGAAATATTCAGTGAACATGGCGCGACAAGGGATAGTCCACACACACACACACACACACACAAAACACACATACACACACACACGCATAGAGAGAAGAGTCCCTTAACATACAACCCTGTCGTGTTCCCCCTAACCTAAAAGACAGCGGCGAGAACAAACGAGTCGGCAACAACAGTAACAATAACAACAACAAAAACATCAAGCTTGCCACATGTGAAGATCTCACACAACTGATAATTTGTGTCACTTAATTGCCGGGGCTTAAACATTACAAAACTTTTCCTCTTTTCTTTTTTTTTGGCTCATTGTTAACATAATAAATTAATTTTTACTTCTGCCTTTTGGCCCCCACTTGATTCTAAGAGGGGCGTCACTTTGCTCGAGTTTTCGGTTTTGGCTATCGTAAAAAAGTCAAAATATGAAAAGTTACTTCATGTCCGGCAGCACGCACCAAAAATGACAACTTCCGTTCAAAGAACATAATCAGTTTGAGCATTAAAAGAAAGTAAATATATATATATATATATATATATATATATACTTGATCAGTATAAAGATTATTTCTGATTATTTTTGTAATGTATGATAGTATGATAACCAAACTTGATTTAGATCTTAGTTATATCAGTAGAAACAGCTACTATAGTTAATTAACTTGATGTAGATCCGATTTTATTGCAATATGTGTAGCTGATATCGATTATCGACTTATCGATTCTCTAAAAATTAAAATAACTAATCAAAAATTTGGCTGCTTTGTGGAAAAAGAGATTATTGTATCAAAGAGACACAAGGGTATTTACTAGTTCATTATACCCCCAAATTATATATTTTGGGTTACTTGTGTAATACTTTTTCGAAATGAGTCGTAACGGTAATTGACGATACTTTGGCAGCCAATGCGAGAGATCATCGAGGGCGGTGCTACGGTAGTTTCCGTCTTGCCAAGTCACGCGACACGTCAAACCCGAGAATACAATTAAGGAAGCCTTGCAAAAACAACAAGAATGAGAAGAACAAGAAGCAGCAGAAAAAGTAGAACAAGAACAACAACAACAAGAAGAACAGAACATAAGAGAAATGGCGTTTAGGATATGTTTGCGACGCCGTTTTGTGTCCAGTTTCGCAGGGCGTTGACCAATGCAATTAAAGCGATGACGATGACGATTGTCGATTGACGATAATTACAAAGCTGCAGCAGAAATTGGAAAGTTAACTCTAAAGTCGCAACGAGATGATGACTATGTAAAATAGGCGATTAAATACGTGCAGAGTTCTCCACTCAATACTCTATATACTTATATACATATATATAAATTTGTACACGCTGTTGCAGCTCTCTCTCTCTCTCTCTCCTCTTGTATCTGAGAAGGGTGGGTTGCCCTCTGGGGGGTTACTCAATTTGCCACAAGTTGGCCTGCGTGGCAACGCCCACGTTACGCTTGATTAAAAATGTGCAACAACAATATCGGACGCCAGCAACAAAAACAACAACAAATACAGTGGACAAAAAGGCAGTCGCAACTTGTTTGTTGTTGTTGTTGTTTTTGCTGTTGATTTTTGAAGGGTTGCAGCAGACACGTTTTCCTGTCGCGCTATTTGCTCTGATGAGGGTGCTGCTGCTGCTGCTGCTGCCAGCAGAGAGATAGGCAATTTTCTTCTAGAGGAAGAGGCACTGAGGGAGTTTTTTTTTGGGCATTTGCGAGCGATAGTGCTTGCGTCTGTGCATAGATGGCGCCACTCGTACTGAAAATTGAAGTTTGACATGGAATAGAGAATGAGAAGGAAAATATATGGTGAAGCGATGGAGGGAAATTATTATACTATGATACTGAGGGTATAATAGTATATTGATTTGTGCAATATCCGTCATGATTGATGTAGAGGCCCAACTATGATTAAAACGCCCTTGCTTTTGAAAATCGGTTGAGTTTTGACGAAGTTGTGGCATTTTGAAGGTTCGACCTATGCCCATATGCCGATTATCGATTTTCGGACTTTATTTTTGACTTATGTTCCGACCCAAAATTACGTTTTCAACTTTAAATGTACGATTGATCTAGAGGCCAAACCATGATTAAAACGCCCTGGCTTTTGAAAATGTATTGAATTTTGACGAAGTTATGGCATTTTGAAGGTTCGACCTATGCCCATATGCCGATTATCGATTTTCGGACTTTATTTTTGACTTATGTTCCGACCCAAAATTACGTTTTCAACTTTAAATGTACGATTGATCTAGAGGCCAAACCATGATTAAAACGACATCCCTTTTGAAATTACGTTGAGTTTTGACGAAGTTATGGCATTTTGAAGGTTCGACCTATGCTGATTTTCGCCCATATGCCGATTTTCGGACTATAATTTTGACTTATGTTCCGACCCAAAATTACGTTTTCAACTTTAAATGTACGATTGATCTAGAGGCCAAACCATGATTAAAACGCCCTGGCTTTTGAAAATCGGTTGAGTTTTGACGAAGTTATGGCATTTTGAAGGTTCGACCTATGCTGATTTTCGCCCATATGCCGATTTTCGGACTATAATTTTGACTTATGTTCCGACCCAAAATTACGTTTTCAACTTTAAATGTAGGATTGATCTAGAGGCCAAACCATGATTAAAACGACCTTCCTTTTGAAATTACGTTGAGTTTTGACGAAGTTATGGCATTTTGAAGGTTCGACCTATGCTGATTTTCGCCCATATGCCGATTTTCGGACTATAATTTTGACTTATGTTCCGACCCAAAATTACGTTTTCAACTTTAAATGTAGGATTGATCTAGAGGCCAAACCATGATTAAAACGCCCTGGCTTTTGAAATTACGTTGAGTTTTGACGAAGTTATGGCATTTTGAAGGTTCGATCTATGCCCATATGCCGATTATCGATTTTCGGACTATATTTTTGACTTATGTTCCGACCCAAAATTACGTTTTCAACTTTAAATGTACGATTGATCTAGAGGCCAAACCATGATTAAAACGCCCTGGCTTTTGAAAATGCGTTGAGTTTTGACGAAGTTATGGCATTTTGAAGGTTCGATCTATGCCCAGATGCCGATATGCCGATTTTCGGACTATATTTTTGACTTATATTCCGACCCAAAATTACGTTTTCAACTTTAAATGTACGATTGATCTAGTGGCCAAAATATGATTAAAACGCCCTTGCTTTTGAAAATGCGTTGAATTTTGACGAAGTTATGGCATTTTGAAGGTTCGACCTATGCTGATTTTCGCCCATATGCCGATTTTCGGACTATATTTTTGACTTATGTTCCGACCCAAAATTACGTTTTCAACTTTAAATGTACGATTGATCTAGAGGCCAAACCATGATTAAAACGCCCTGGCTTTTGAAAATCGGTTGAGTTTTGACGAAGTTATGGCTTTTTGAAGGTTCGACCTATGTCCATGTACCGATTTTCGGACTATAATTCTTACTTATGTTATAGTATTTATATCATAATATTTCGCTGTCGGTTACGTACGTCTCCAACGTTTCCTCGTGTTTTAATTGAAGCAGTGTCAAATTTATAATGTAGGTAGGCATACAAATGTGCAGGAAGTGAATGACTTTGATTTTCGGGAAAATAAATATTTATGTAAAATGGATGGGCTTTCTTTTGCCGGTTACATACTTTGTCTGCTTATCATATTTCTTTATCTATATTCTAGGAAAAATAAAATCAAGAGTTCAAATCTACCTTCTAAATTAAATTCTCATGCATTTAATTCATTCATAATTATTTAAATGCTTTCATAAAGTTTTTCCACTTATGGAATAATTACACAAAAGTCCTCTCAACCACTTGCAACATAATAATAAATATTCTTCGATGAAGATGTGCCCAGCTGATAGCATTTATCAGTTTACCTGATGCTCAACAATAATTTGGCTTAAAACATCTGTTTACACGTAGCACTTTCAATTTCAAAAGATCAACAAGAGGCAGGAGCAGCAGCAGCAGCAGCAACAACTTATGAGAAGTGACTATAAAATGCCACTCGTCGCACTTCTGCATTTTGCCACACCTCCACACACACACACACACACAACAAATATATACAATTTGTGTCATAAAGATGCCGTAGTAAATGTATCTCATGGCTGCGCTTGCCTTCTGGCCCTGTCCGCCAGCATGGCCCAGAGCATCCTACTACCATAAATGTTTCAAGAGTGCGACGACTGCTGCGCATCTCTTAATCCCTCATCATCATAATCAACTGAGCCAAAAAAAAAAAACAAAAAAAAAGTGTGAAATTCGTGGAAACAGCGTGAAGAGTAGCTAAAGACGGAGTTTGGAATCGGAGTTGTCCGGTTGAAGAGTCTTTCGTGTTGGGTTTTATGCGACTTTTGTACATATACGGATACATTACCAGACTCTAAAATGTCTATGTGTGTGTGCGTGTGTGTTTGTTGTGTGTGTCATGTTATTTCGGGCAGTTCTTGAACTTTGCCAATGTCATGGAAGCAGCAGCAGCAGCCGCAGCAGCAGCCACTTTTGGGGGCCATTGCAGTTGGTCAGGTATTTTAGCGGCAGATACATTTGTATCTGTATCTTTTTACCTGTATCTTTGGCACGTCTACAAAAGAGGCCAACAACAGCGGCGATGACGACGTCTACATGTGTTTTGTTGTTGTGTTTTGTTGTATTTGTTATTGTTGTTGTTGCTGTTGTTGTTGTATATTTCATGGCGTTTTTATGTAGTCGCCCCGTGTCGATGTCTCAGTTCCCAGTTGTTGCCGTGTGTGGTTTTGGGTTTTAAGTTTGTCTCTCTCTCTCTCTCTTTCCCCTCCTCTTTCTTGCTCTCTCTCTATCTCTTTTTGAGCCCTTACTACCTACCTGAAATTGAACAAGAGCCGTGAGCCTGCCACAAACTCCAAGCCCTGTATATTTTAGCCTGCAGATTTTGCCCATATGCCTCTTTAAACTTGTTTCAAATAATTTCAGACTAGACGTGCATAAATCTACTTAACAACAACAACAACAACAACAACAACAGCAACAGCAACAACAACAACAGCAACAATAACAAATAAAATACAAAATATACTTAAAGCAGCGCACAAAGGAAGAAGAAAAAGACGAAGACGAAGAAGAGAGCGAAAAAAGAATAAGCAAAAAGAAACGAAACGAAACGAAACGAAAACTTCAAGTTCGCGTCTAAAGATTTTGGCCAGGGCTTTTCTTTGTTGTGTTGTTGTTGTTGTTGTTGTTGTACAAGTTGCCATGCTAAATAATTAAGTTAGCACTTTTGTGTGTTGCGGATTTACAACTCAATGGACAGCCGTACAGCTAGACAGCAGCAAGGGGCGTGGCAAAGTGGGCGCAAATGTTGTGTGTGTGTGTGTGTCTGAATATGTTGACAGTTTCTTGGTAGAAGCAAAGCAAAACTTTTGCTTTACATATGTCGCCTTGTATCTTTATCTACACTGGGCTCATCTCTTGGGTTTCCTATGAAACATACCTATATATATATATATATATATATTTATATATACTTACAAAAGGGAGATCCTAAAAGCCAAAGCTAGTTGTTTCTGTGGAAGTTTTGAGCGCACATTACAAATTCACCGGAATCCAATTTATTGTTGCTGCAGCCATCAGAGGAAGCCAAAAATGTTGTCTGTCTGTCTGTCTGTCAGTCTCTCTGTCTGTCCGTCAGTCTGTCTGTTTGTCAGTCTGTCTGTGCGGCTTTTCCAGCTTACGAAGCGAGCGGCCATCAAATTTTGTGTGTCGAGTGTGGTAAAAATATGTTTCGGCTTTGGCTTTGACTCTTAGCCGGGCTTTGTTGCTTCACCTGAGAGTCGAGTGCAAGTGGAACTAAAACATGCCTGGCACAGCCTGCTGCCTGCCCCATGAACTGGAGAATGAGAGTGAGAGTTATGGGAGTTTAAAGTCTTTGGCAGTTTAAAGTCCATGAAAGCATTTCGTCTTTTCTTGAAAAATGTCTAAAAATAGTCTTTGCCAATTGAAATGCTGGAGCAGTCTAAAGTTTGAAATACATTCAGCTAAAGGAGTTAGAAATGTAGCAAAATAATTTGCAATATGTATTTTTAATAATTTTTAAATTTGAACCAAAAAGCAAAAGTAATCAAATTAATATTTTATATAGCTTTCTTAGTAAATTTAAATTTATAGTGAACTTTTGATGTCTCCGGGCTAAAAGGGTCTATTATCATGGGCATGTCTAAGCTAGCCATTATTTTGTTGTTAAGCATATTTCTTTAAAAGCATCTCCAATCGATTTAACTAATTAATTTCTACATTTAAATTGCGCAACATAATTTAGTGTTATCTTTGGGCAAATGTGCGCTGTGTCTGTGTCTATAATTTTATGGCCATAACAAACTATCACAATTACTTATGCATATGTTTGTGGCTGTAAAGCAGTAAAGCTGCCGTCGGCATTTTGCCTTTGAAGTGTACACGAAGTAAAAATTATGCAAAATCAGCGAACGTATTTTGAGATCTTACAACGAAACCGTTCGAATCGAATGCAGCCATGCAAATTTCCACAAAAAGCTTTTTGAGTTCTTCGTTTTCATATTTGTTGCTCTCTGAACCGCTATAATTCACACTGCTCCATTGAGGCAATCGTCGATACCTGTTTCAGAATGTGATCATATACACACATATACATATATATATATATATATATATGTATATATACAGATATCTGGCTTAATGCACAACACTTAAGCACAAGTTTATGACAATCAGCCAAGTTAACAACAAAGGAAGCCTTGTATTGACGAAACCCCATTGTCAGAAAGGTTCCCTCTGCTCAGGTTGCTCAGAAATGACTCACGCCAAAGAATGCAATTCTCGTGTATTGGGTTGATAAACTGTTGGAGCCCTCTCTGAAATGGGTAGGGCTCCAAACGGACTCCAACGGGCTCCAGAGATTGATACAAGCAAAAGGTATTAACAAAGCAAACATCTCTGGCAAACGAGTGAATGTATATATCTATACATATTTACATATATATAGAAAGTTATATATATATATATAGTATGTGCTGTGAAATCGGGCAGCATTGAAATATGTCAGCTCGTTCAAGCAAATTTATTTAAGGAAACTTAATCCTTTAAGTGTTCCGCTTGTAACTCTAAAGATAGTGTGACGATAATTTAGCTGAGAGTTGATGGATAGCTGAGTGAATATAGAACAAGTAAGAGAGCTGCAGTCGAGAGTGCTCGACTGGGAGTTACCCTGACTTACATATTTGCATTTGCTGCTGTATAATTTGATAGATGTAAATAAGCGAATTAACATCTGATCAATCAATATTAAGTTCTATTCGTTTCGAATATAGAAAAATATATATCTTGAAAATTGTGGCTTTTTTTCATCATCTTAACTTTTATAATCTTTGCGTTTTCTTTTATAACTCTACTTATTTTAAACTTGCGGTTCAACTTCAACGTGTTTTAGATTGTATATTATTTATGTGTTTATTAGGTAGTATATTTGAAGTAAATAATTAGCAATAAATTAATATTTTAATGAAATTACTTTGTACATAAATTAAA
Organism: Drosophila mimica; assembly: GCA_037043585.1. Lineage (NCBI taxonomy): Eukaryota > Metazoa > Arthropoda > Insecta > Diptera > Drosophilidae > Drosophila > Drosophila mimica. The sequence goes on along the minus strand of JBAMBE010000361.1, from coordinate 3,676,421 downwards.
TGCAGTCTTTTAAAAAGAACATTTCTTTAAAAATGCTTTAATTGCTGCTGCAGAGCTCAACATAAGTGAGGCAACGTGTCGCTGCCGCTGCAGGGTTTTCCACTTGAACATATCAGCTTTTCAGTTTTTCTGCATTTTCCACCCGCCAATTAACTGTGAAGCGACTGCTCGCGACCCTTTTTTCCACCACAAAGTCGGGAGTCGATGGAGTCGGGAGTCGATGGAGTTGAGAGTCGATGGAGTCTTGTACTCGACATTTAACGCTTGGCGAGGCAAGAAAACCGAAAGCCGAAAGCCCAAAGCCGAAACCCGATACACATGCCTTCAACGGGTAATTACCGGTCTTACAAAAGTGCCTGCTAACATGTAGATATATATATACATACATATATATATATATTTATGCCGATAGATAGATAGTAGTATAGTAGCCTGGCGGATGGCATGTCTCCATAATTTATGACAAGTACAAGTTTAAAGCGTTTTGTATTTTTTTTTTGTGTATTTTGTAGTTTTCTTTTAGTTTTGGTTTTGCAAGATATTTGGAAACAAATTCAAAAGCGCATGGCATGGTAATTAAACATAACGCGCCAAGCAGCAGCGTCTAAAGTATCTGCCAGATACAAGTCTCTCGGCCCCCGAGGCACACACAAACACACACAAAAACCTATTAAAAAGGCAAAACGTTAGTTGTGGGGCTGAGACGACTTTAACCCGACCCCGAAGATGTGGCAGCAAAGATGTGGCAGTGGCAGTGGCAGAGTCTGCGTCTCACTGTGTTTGCCTGTGTTCGCATGCTTGTCTGACACACTGCTGCTGCTGCCGCTGCTGTTGGAAGTTAAGCCTGACTTCTGCCAACAGATACAGATACATAGATACAGATACATAGATTCATAGATACACACACACAAGCTGACACTTAAATGCACGCTGTGCGGTAGTTGGCCTGGCGAAATGAAAAAATTACTAAAAGTAACGTAAACTAATATATACATATGTAGCCATATGTCTATGGCAGGGGTGGGGTGGGTTTAGCGAGGGATGGGGAGGGGATTCTTGTGTTAGGGGTAAACCTGTTGAACGCATGAAATTAACATGAGCAGAGGCAGCAAGCAGCGAGCAGCGACTTGGACTTGAACTGGAATATGAAGTTGACTTCCTGGTTGAGCCCATCTCTCTCTCTCGCTCTCTCTTTCAATATACACCCATCTCTGTCTCTCCCTCTCTTTCTTTCTTTGGTTAGTTTAAGTTCTGCCTAACCATTAACATTCATAATTGATAGCTTATACCAAAAAAAAATAAATAAGAGTATTTAATATTTGGTTTGCGGGCAAACACAAAACTAATTTTTTTTTTTTTTGCCTGCAGCCCTTTTAAACTATTTACATAATGTTTATTTCTAAATATTTTTACAAGCGCCGTGGGCCAATTTGATTAAATGATGCTACAAAAGTTATGTGTTGAATTCAACTCTTCAAATATTTATGCGGGTCCGAATATTTTTTTTTAAGACATATTTTGGGAAAATGCATTCCAAACTTGAACTTTAACTGTGTTTGTTATGAATTTTTATTACAAATTTGCATGCATTTATCTAAAATAGGAAAATTTATATTTACAGCAGTTTATCATCATATAAATTGTTCTAGGAAATTAATATATGGCTTAGATCTGGCTAAAGAATATCCAGATTCCACACTGAAAGAAATACAACATTGAAATTCTTAAACATAGACTAAGCTTATTTCATATGCAGTCTTTTCCTAATGGAAATTGACTGATTGAATATTAATGGTGCTATCTAACCTAATTTTCATGTTCACTACACACTTTCGTAGCTTTTCGGACTTATTTAGAAATATTCAAATGATTTCGTGCATATGCAATTATCTAAAAATAAATAAATGCCGCAAAAATATCGTAAAAATTATACACATTCCACAAGCACCTCCCTCCCAAACACCCGCAATTCCTCGCTGTGTAAGTGTGAGTGTGTGTGTGTATGTGTCAATTGCAATAATTCGCAGTTGTATTTTTAATTCAATGAAATTGTTTTCATTCCAATCGCCACTCGCCAATTGCGATCTTTGCCAAGTTCATTGCCCAAATGCAGCCAAAGGCGGCAACCTTCAAATGTCGAAACAGATTTCTCGTTTTTGCAAATTGAATACTCATGACGGGGGGAGGTGGGTGGAGGCTGCGGCTGGTTGCGAACAACAATCACTTGCGCCCCTCCCCATCAATGCAACCAAACATTTCGTTGTGCTTCCGTCTCACCTCGGCGCAGCCACCCACAATAAATCTTAATTCTTGTTCTCCTCACCTGGCATGTCAGCAATTTGAAATGACACATCAAATTAAATACGTATAAATGTGATGAAAAAAAATACAAATAAAATACAGAATGCAAAGCGGCAACAACTTGGCCAAAACAAATGTATAATAAAAAAGAAATAAAGATAAAATATTTTCGCTCGCGAGCTTTGCATATGTGGGTGGCAGTTGGCAAGATAGGATGGAGGGGGGGTGGGGAGAGGGGGAGCTGCATGTCAGACACTGTGTGTTATTCACCTTGAGTGTGCCCCAAGCGCTTTTCTTGAGTGATGCTCGCTTGTCATTATTTGTAGATTTTTATAAGAATTTTATCATGTTTGCAATTAGATTTAAATAAAGTGAAATTAAATAAATATGCTTTGGTACTCCACAAAATGTTTGCTGAATTTTAAATATGTTTGCTCTAATATTAAATAAGAAATAGCAACAGAAAAGAAGAGAATTATAAAAATGATCTCACTCAAAACTCATTATAGCCAAAGCAAAATATAACCACTATTTATATAGTGACTATGAAAAAAATCATTTAATATAATGCAGCTGCTTATACAAACAATTCTGCATTAGCTAATAAAACAAACGAGTTTTGTATAATGCTTAAATATGTATATATTTTTTTTATAGAATTTTTTGCTGTGGTCAATTAAATGGTACTATTCAGTTGTTAATTGGCTGTGTCATTGCCACAATTTATAGTAAACTCATTTTTGTCCACTCAAACGTGTTGCAAAATATAAAATAAAATTTTATTGCTTCCCACATAAATTAATAGCAAAAAAGCAAAAAAAAAAAAAACAAAAACTAAATTAAATACGCTAATTATAAATTCCCTTTCAAAACACACACAAAATAGAAGAAATACAAACTGGATCAGGGAATAAATAGAATAGAGAAACAAAAGCAAAAAAAGCAACAACAACAAAAGAAACAAAAAATAGTCGTAAACTTTCATTGAGGCAGCGACGCTGTGACAATTGTCGGCCGCAAAAGGTGGTTTTGGAGAGAGGGGGTCGGGAACTACTGTATTCAGAGTGGAACCGGCACTGACAAGTGCTAATGAACTACAACAACAACAACAACAACAACAACAATAACAGCAACGAGAGCAACAACAACGTAGGCATTTCGTAATAATTGAGCGAGCTGAAGATAAGCGCAGGTGTGTTTGTATTTGTGTCTGTATACGTGTATCTATAGCTGTAGCTGTATTTTTGCGCTCTCGCTCGCTCCTTCTCTTTCCGTCTCCCTATTGTTGAAGTATGCTAAAATATGCTAAACGATTCTTGACTACCACCTCCCTTTCTCTCTCCTTCTCTCTCTCTGTCTTTCTCTATATATACCTCTATTTTACACACTTGTTATTCCTGCTGTCCCAGCGACCTTCTTCTCTCTCTACCCTCTCTCACTCCGCCAACGCCTTGCGTCGTGGCCAACTCATTTGGGCAAACGAAACTCGTATTGAGGTAGTCTTGAATATTTAGCGCGAATAGCGTCAATGAAAAACAAGCAAAAAAGCGAACAAAAAATAAAAAACACACCTCGAAATAGAAATAGAAATTGTTAAGGCGAAAAAAAGTCGAAGCGCTTGCAACAATTAAAACAACATCAACAAATTGGTATAAATTTATGTATTTCTCTCAAGAGATTTATTGATAGAAGGCGAAATTTATGTAAACGGTTGACAGTTTTTTTTAAGTGTTCTTCGCTGCGTGTGTGTGTCTTTTTTTATGGCATCCGGGGACACGCGAAGACGTGTGAAATAATTTAAAATGCTAAGCGACAGAATCTTTTTATACCCTGTATACATTTTTATTGCCAGCTCTGTAAACATTTATTATGAGTTTTATTTTATATATTTTTAGTCAGAAATAGTTAATAATGGAAATGAAGATGAAATTTTAAGTGTATTGTAATCTTGTAATCATTAGTCGAACATATGTAAATTATTTTAATGTTAAGTTGGGAATTTTTTTCTTGAGCATTGTCAATATTATTGTTAAAAGAGGATCAAGTCTTCAATGTTGCCCAAGTTGTTAACTTCATTATGAGTAGCTCTCGAGTAGTTGAGTATATTCACAATAAGCTATTGCATCCGCTAATTAGCTGTTGATTGTGCTAAATTATGCATAGATGGATAGCGAGAGAGAGTGCGGGCCATAAATGAATACAATCTGTGGATGGATGGATGAGAAGTGCACGCAGGAAGCCATTAGTTATTTATAAAGAACCATTCATCAGTGGCGAATGTTTTTGAAAATGTTTTACGAAATAAATATTAGAATGAGATTTACATATACATATAAATAAAGTAAGTAGCGCAAATGGCATAATAAAAACCGTTTGCATTTCCGGTTAAATAAAAGATAGGAATGCGTCAGGCGCCGTTAATGGCCAGATTCAGAGACGGAGAGAGAGAGAGAGAGAGAGTGAGAGGGAAGGAGCGTAAAAGTCCCCAGAGTTGCCTGATGCCAGCAAACTCGGCTCCCCTTGGCTCCCCTCTCTCTTCTTTCTCTCCACTGGCTGCACTTTATAAATATGCATAAGTTGGTCACGAAGAATTGCTCAACCAGCGAGGGGGGATGCGGCTCATAAAAATGTAATAAAAAAAATATAATATATATATATATATATATATATATATGTGAAATCAAATGAAATTAGATAGCATGGCATGAGATAAGAGCAAGAAGAAGAAGAAGAAGCAGCAACAGCAGCTAAAATTTATAACGACAACTCAACTAGGTGAAATGAAAAATTAAATTAATGGATGGATGGCAAAACGCAACTAAGTAGAAAATTTTTACGTGCATTTCTAGTTGCTACTCGCTTCCTAGTTGCCAAGAAGCGAAGAGTGAGGAGTGTGTGGGAGGGGGAGGTGAAGAGACACTGCTGTGTTGAGGGGCAGCCACATGAAGCACTGGCTAATTATTCATTCATGACATGTTGAATGCACACACAAATACACACACACACACAAATACACACACTGTCCGAGGCAGACCAACCGATGAACAGATGAGTGGGGTGTGTGGTGGAGAGGGGGACTGACAAAAGTTACCTCGTGAATGCACTTAAACACACTCGCACACACACAAACACACACACACACACTGTGGGCATTATTTACAAAAGTTTTGCGGCACTTGAGCTTATGTGTGCTGATGTGTGTGTGGATGTGTGTATGTGTGTGTGCCAAAGTATCTGACGGATACGCATGCACACACACATACACATTCGGGCTGTGTGTGTGTGTGTGTGTAGGCAACAGTAGCAGTTGAAACTTGACTGCTGTTCTCATTGTTGTTGTTGTTGCTGCTGTTGCTGTTTGTGCCGCAAAACAGCATTAAAAGTGCCTCAAGCGGCATATGCAGTTCACAACCTTTTGTGTTATGTGTTGCAACTCTGCAAAAGTCAAGTGCAAATTGCTATTGTTTGAGATGCCACAAGTGTGAATCGTAAATGCATTTGAACTTAATAAACAAGACTCTATTTTAATTGGCCATAAAAAGCAATTATTATTTATAGTTATTTATATTGTTAGCTGATTAAAAGCAGTTCAATTATTTTTGAGGCCTAGTCTTATTGTGTCTTGAGCTATTTTTGCTGATTTGTCAGCTTGCAGCAAATTTCAATTGTTTGTGAAACCAAAGTGTGATTTTCTTTAAGGGTTTTCATAATTTTCCTCAGCCAGATTTTTGCTGACATTGCAAAATTAATTTGAGCTCAATGACTGAAATTCAAGTAATTTATTGCAATAATCAAGTTTAAATCTAGCTTAAATCTTATCATATTTATGTTTATTATGAGCCAGGATATTGTTTAAATTTAAATTGTTAAATCATTTAATAGCTTAAGCAAACTAATAATAGTTAATTGTTTATAGGTTAATGTAGGAACAGAATCTTGGCTTAGCTTATTTATGTCAATTCATATTTCTATTGATTATATCCCAAAGCAGCCCCCATTTTTTTTATATACTAAATTTAAAATATGCTTTAATATTTAATACGATTTTTTTACGCTCTTCTACTAAAACTATAAACTATACTTTCTTTTATTAACCACGGATCTATAAATAATAATTATTATTATTGTTTTTATAGTAATCATAAAAATTATTTTAAGAAGACTTTTATGAACTTTCTTTTAATTTTTAATTTTTAGGAATATTTATTTTTATTTGAGAATTATTTTTCGCAAGAAATAGTTTCTGCTGACAAAAATTGATTTTATTTATCAATGGCTGGAGACAAATGCTTTTTTGGAAATGCAACTTTTAAGTTAAGATGAATATGAATATTTTGTTTCTCGTTTAATTGTGCGCTGCGTACTAGCCTTGAGTTGTGTTGCACGTACCTTCATCAGTGGAGCAAACAAAGGCTCAAATCCCTGACTGGCCAGCTCGAAACGAGTTGTGGCTGCCCAGCAAATAAGACGATGATGTGCTGCCTCTCCCTTCTATGCCCCCCTGTCCTCTACGGACCCTCTCCTCTCCTGTTCCCTACCTGTCACCTGGCACTGCCTGTGGTGTTTTTTTGTCCCCTGCCCCCGACTCCGTTTGGAGCCTGCTAATAGCTTGTGTTGCCGTCGCTACAAATTAACTTTGGCTCCGTGATGCATTTGTGTGCTGTTGCAATGTTGCAATGTTGCTTGCTGCTCAGCAAATTACACTATTTTTCACTTGGACGCCGTGTGAATTATGCAAAAAAATATGAGAAAAAAGAAGACGAAAAACAAAAACGGATGTTGCATGTGACTCGCTTTGGTTTCGCTGTGACTCTTGAGAGAAAAACTCGCGCACACACACACACACACACATGTGGCTGGAGAAAAAACGCGGCCAGGAAATTTTTGCAACAGGAAGCCGTAGATGGAAAAATAAAGCAAAGAAAAAACAGACCGTGTTAGAGTCGGCATCTCTGTCAAGGATAAGAGCGCTTAAAGTCGCACATTTAGTGACAGTTTGTTGGATTTGCATGCCAACAACAAAAATAACAACAACAGCTAAAGCAACAACAACAACAACTAAAACAACGACAAATGCGACAACTGCAAACGCGTTGCAACAACATGCATACGTTGACATGGCAAAGTTGTCATGATTAATGCGTGTGCCACAAGCTGTGCTGCAGCCCAGAAGTGGCGGCAGATTGTGCCGTAAGTGTGAGATACACACACTCACACACAAACACACACTTACTTTGTTAACCGAAAGTGGGTCAAAATTCTTTTCCAATTCAAAATGTCGTTAGGATAAAGTCCAGTGCAGCGCTTTGTTGTTGCCACATGCAACTCCTATTAAAAGTTATTTTTTTTATGGCATTCAATTATAAAGAGAATTTTTATTTTAGAATTAATTATGAATACAGATTTATAGAACTTTAGCTTACTATGTTAAAGCAATTAGAATTAAACAATTTTAAGATTTTATTTTAATAAATTGTTTTCACTTTTTACTCTTTTTATAGAATTAAATAAATTTAATTTTAAAATGGATTTTGTAGTTTAAATAAAATATTATTTTTATTAGTTCAGATGTCCAAGCGTGCCTCAGTTTGCAGTTCTTTAATATTATTATTTTAATTATTATTATTATTATTATAATTAGTGCGCAGTTTTTTTAATTTTTAAAAATTGCAAAACGCTGCCTCCCATTTTTTTCACTTTGGCTAACCGCTTGTGAAACTCTTTTGTTAACCTGTAAATTCTCAGGATTCTGCTATCGCTTGCATCGCTTGTCAACTTGCCAAACGACACACACACTCACACACAGCACACACACTACACACACTCCACACACACGCACACTCACGTGCTTCCTCAGAGCGACATTTAATACTTTTGTGTTGTGTTTAAAGGCTTTTTGGTGGCCGGCTTAAAGGTTTCGTGCCTCATTACATTAGAGAGTTGGTTGCAGCGATTATCTGCTATGCGGAGTAGATTTAAAAAGCCAGACTCGCAGATGCAGATACATTTTTTTTTTTTTTTTTTTTTTGTGGTTGCTGCTTCAGGCCGTGCTGCGTGGCGTTTAATGAGTTACGTAGAGGCCAACCAACTGCCATGCCAACTTTTGACATTTGGCCAGGCCAACAGCAGCAGCAGCAGCAAAAAAAAATAAACAGTAAATTAAATGCAGCAGCAAATAAAAAAAGGGAAAAAACCGAAGGAAATTCTTTGTTGGCAGTGCGTGCATCGAGGCTTGGGTTTGAGTTGCGATGCCAGCTCACATGTTTGGCTATGGGGCAGCAGCGGCAACAACAACAGCAACAGCAACCAAGTGGCAGCAATTGCATGCAATTGCCGAGAGTCACTGGCCCAACACGGTCTGCCACACCCCCCCTTCCTCGCCCCTCTCCCCGCAGTCACAAACTGGGCATTTGCCATGTGTGCACAATTTGAATTTTTTAATACTTTTTTATTTTGCATTATTTTTGTTGCCGTTTGCTAAAAGGCAGCGCATTAAAATTTAAATTGCATTTCGCCTGACGCGTGTGCTTTTTTTTAATTCTTGTCGTTTTTTTTTTTCGTTTTCTACATGTTTTTTATACATTGTTTTTTATTTGCTGAAAAAATGCTGTTTAATACAATGCGACGATGGCGGCAGCAAAAAATATATTTACAAAATGCTAATCAGTTGGCAACTGTTGTGTGAGTGTGCACATATTTAATTTTTATATAGACCCATGAATCGACTCGTCACCCTACCCCCCATCCAACCTCAGCCATCCCCCCGCAAACACTTTTCACAATTGTTGAGCTACTTTGCGACTTTACGCGGGGCATTTCAAGTTTGTCATCAAGTTTGCAACGCTTTGTTGAAGGCGTTTTTCGAAGGCATCTGAAATGTTTACAATGTGTAGAATTTGTGTAAAATTTTTAGTTTTTACAGCAATAAGAAAATATGATTTTTTAATTTGTTTAAAACTATATTATTTATATTTTCTTAGAGATAATATTTTTCCAAAAACTCTTATAAACAAATATAGAAAGAAATTCCATAAATCTTTGAGGAAGTATTCTTGACTATTTTAATTTCTTAAATATTATCTCTCTATATTTTACCTTCCACAATATCATTATTTTAAGCCCTATTTTCAGGGCATACCAAATTCGTGCACCCAATTGTAAGCTGTGAATTTTTTCCTTGTTTCATTAATCAAAAGGCTGGGTTCAATGAACGTCAGCGACTTGACTGTAATTTATTTCTGAAAATATAAGGTTTTAATTAATAAATGCACTGCAGATTACGTATGTTGTTTAGTTTTCATATATACAAAATTTGTAAATATAATTTTTGTGCAGTGCAGCCAGCCGGCGTGGCAGGTATTATTATTATATAACAGCAAAAAGCAAACACGAATGCTTTTAACCGAGTATCTTTATAAATATTTATGTAGCTGTGTGAGATGCATCCGTTAGATGCCATTTCGCTGCCTTTGCCTTTGTTTTGTTTTGATTTGATTTGCTTTGCTGCTCATTGAATTCCATTGTAATAATAATATTAAGCGTATTAAACGCTCGAGGGCCCATCAAAACAAACGAGATGTGGGCAATTTCTTGTTTATCGCACTAAATGTTGCCAAGGGCCGGCAAAAGGGTTATTTTCAATTATGCAAACAAACAACTAAATGGACAATATGTAACAAATAGTTATCTCTTCCTCTCTGTCTCACTCTAATTCACTCTCTCTCTATCCCTTTCTCTCGTTTGAGAGCAAACAAAGATGCAACTGCAAAACAACTTGAGGCAGTTATCAAAATTACGATGGTTAACTTGATTTGATTTGCTTCAAGTGTTGGTTGCATTCACAACTGATTTGTCTGTGATATGTGTTTCCCAAAGCCATTTAGCAAATTTGATGCATTGGGTTGAATAAGGCTTACTTATCAAACAAGAACAATGGCATTAATTAATGAGTAAGAATGCTGTAGTCGAGAGAGTTCGAATAACAGATACACAGCTTCAAAGTGCTCAACTATTCCAAAGTATTAGCAATTTAATATATTGAGAAAACATGAACGATGATTTTCTTCCATGTTTCTTATTTGATTTTAAAAACAGTTTCTTTAAAATTCTGGCTTTTCGTGCTATCGATAATCGATTTTTATTGTCATTCTCTGAACTTGGGAGAGTTATCAGTAAAATTAAATAAACTTGATCTGGTTCTGGTTCATGAGAACTTATACTAAAAATTTGAAGATTATTTGTATATTTATATATATTTATAGAGCTGCTTCCTTTTGTTAGTTATATCATTGTACAAAATTAAATTATGTTCCTTTTAGCTATTTTTAATGGAATAAGTATTATCGTAAACTGCTTAAAATTATACATTGGGTTCCCCTTAAAATACTCATCGACAAAGAACAATCGCATTAATCTTTTGAGTGCTGGGTTACTTGATGTAAAGCAAACAAAGTTAATAACTTTCTTAGACTACCCCTATTGTTTTCTGCGCCCACATTTTCAACTTATTAATCGAATTTAAATATTTATGAAATGCAATTGATTTCTCCCCTCCCCCGACGTGTCTCATTTTAGATTAGCAATTGCAACTGCGTCAAGTGTGTTGTTATCGAGCAGCTCAAACGGCACTTGTCGCTTATCAAACTAAGTGTGTGTGTGTGTGTGTGTGTGGGGGGGGGGGGGGGGATATGAAAACAATTTGAAAATGCTTCTTGGGTCATCATTTTATTGTATTTGGTCAATTGGGATCCTTGTGCTGCGTGCTGCGTAGGTCTTATGTGTTTACTTATCGGACTTTTCACTGCTTTCCACTTAACAGCTCAATGCACTTGCTAAGCCCCTGCCCCCAGCCCCTGCCCCCGCCACTCCCTTCGCCAGACTCGTATCAATTGTGGGCTTAGGATAGGCATCTTTTGCCTGAGGCCCGCGGCATTTGGCGTAGACAAACATTAAAAACTCCCTTCATTGTTTATCTAACAAATACAGGCATTCGTTTGCTTGCTCGTTGCTGTTGCTGTTGCTGTTGCATGCCCCAATCAAGCAAGCACAATGTTTATTTTGATTTGTATCTGCCCCAGCCCCCAGCCCCCACTCGCACTCGCATTGTGCCTTAACTAAAACTCACTTATCAACGGGAGGAAGGCCCACATACGTTGGCGCGTTGTTGGTTCATAATTTTGTTTATTTAATTTTTATGTCATGTGCCCCGTTCCTCGTGCCCCCTGCCCCGTTCCTCGTGTCCCGTTCCTCGTTGCCCGTTTCTCGTTTCTCGCTCCTCGTTTGTCGCTCGTCAAGCGGCGGCAGCGTGTGGGTTTTGTTTTGGGGGGCAGGCAACAAGCCAGCCAGCCAGCCAGCCAGCAAGCAAGTAAGCATTCTCTCCTCTCCCCTCACCATTGCCGCCACATCCGCATCCATCTCTCCAGCGATGAGCAGCAGCATCTAAAAAGCATTTTCTTTGCCATTGCTGCTTGCTGCTTGCTCCTGGCATCAAGTTGTCATGCTTCAGTTGTTTGATTGCCTCTGCTCGCTTGCATTGGCCCCAGGCGGCGGCTCACCTCGTTGTGCATCCCCCTCTCTTACTCTCTCTCTCTCTCTCTCCCTCTGTCTCTCTTTCGATTGTACCCCCCTTTGGTCTATCGTTCTGCTTAGATTATATGCCGCGTATTCCCCAGCCAAATGCTGCTTGTTATATCCACAAATATACAAAGTACACACACACACATACACACACACACATACACACACACACACACACACACACACACACACACACACACACACACACACACACATATATTGATACACACACATTTTACACACAAGCGCTGCTGCGTTAGACAATTTTATTTTCATTTTCCATTTGGTATTTTTTTTGTGTACCCTGTTAATCACAACAGCGGGCAGCAAATGGGCATTTAAGAAAGACCCTTTTTTTAAGCCGTTAAATATATGCATAAATCTTATAAATATTTTATTATTTTTTCATTTATTTATAATTTTAATTTTATTTTACATTTTATTTAATTCAAATTTAATTTTTGTATTTTTGCTGTCGACTGATTCTAGTTGACAATAAATAAATAAAATAAAAATAACAAATATTTGCCATCAGCCAGACAAATCTAGAATGAACTTAGAAAGAGGTAAAAATAATCAGAATTAAGTATTAAAATTGTTTATATCTTTATGGAGGTATTTTCCTAGAATATGATCAAAATTATAAAATACAGATAAGCAGAAGAATGGGACAACAATTCTTCTCTCAAGGATTACATTGTAATATTTAAATGATGATATAATCGAAAAGAAATCGAAAGAGCTGAAAAAAAAGGAAAATTTTAATTTAATTAAAATTTATTATTACGAAATAATCGAAATATCGTTACAAATGTAATGTTCGTTGTTTTGTGGCTGCCTTTTTTGTTTTTATTCGAAATCTGTCCACATAGGATTCGAATTTTTTGCTTAAATATGATACAATTAAAATTAAAAACTAAAATATTAAAATATTTAATTCATGATCGATATCATCTATTTATTCTATTATAAATTGCAGATTCCCCAAAAACTTGGTTATTTAAACAATATTCTGTAGTTAACAATTCAAAACAGCTTTACAGGGTATCTTTGAGTATCTCATACTCTGCAACTAAGCATTCTTGTCTGAATTTTTCTTTTTTTGGGGTAATACCAAAGTTTTTTTCTTCTGTTGCTTTTCTAATTTTAAAATCGTCTTCGAAATGTTGTCTGGTCGGGTGAAGCTTCGACTTTGCCTTTGGCTGTGGCTGTGGCTTGGGCTGCGAACAACGTTGTTGTTTACGGAAGTTTTTTTTTGTTGTCGTTGTTGTTGTTGTTGTTGCTGTTGTTGTTGTTGTTGTCATCGTCGAGTGCATTGCCATGTAGTCATCATTGTCGTCATCGTCATCATCATCGTCGTCGTCGTCGTCGTCTACATTCTGGCTATCTATGTATCTTTGTATCTTTTGCAGTTTGAAGTCAACTTGTTGTGCAAGTCAATGTCGTTCTTGTCATGCCCCGTGCGCCGTGCCCCGTGCCCCAGACTCGGACTACGACTCGACAGCGGCAAACTTTAATTTAAAATCTATTAGACAGACTGAAAGTTGCTGTTGCTGTCGTTTGCTGCTGTTGTTGTTGCAGTTGTTGCTGTTGTTGCAGTTGTTGCTGTTACTTTTGCTGCATCGTTTGTTATTAATTGATTTCCTTATTAAGTTGAGCAGCCAGCAGCTCAGTCACCGTCGAGGCAGCTTTGACGCAGTTTGTCTAATTAGAATGTGATTATAATTAGTCTGGCTAAAGTTTGCACTCTGCGCAAAGATTGTTGAAACAACTTAACCCAAAATTATTGCTCTGCTCAACTAAATAATCAACGTCTGCTTCTCTCTCCCTCTTTGGTCAGATCTGTGTCTGTCTGTCTGTCAGTCAGTCTGCGGCTTTTAAGCTCTTTGATTTGTTGCCGTTGTTGCCGTTGTTCAAAGTGAATCGGAAATGGAAATGAACGTTCAACACTTTAACCATTGAGAGCAGCAAGTTGCATAATGATTAGAAATGCGATAAGTGCACTGTGTGGCGACTCTGAGCTGAAGTCTCTAGTGTACATTGACTGAAGTGCAACTGCAACAACAACAGCAACTGCAACAACCGACAGTAGATTGAGTGTTGAAGCCTTTGGCGTGTTTGCTGACAACTAGCTGGAAAGCAATTTGTGCCGCCAAAGAGATCAAAGAATGGTTCCATCAGCTTTCAACTGCAATAAAGAAAATATAATCTTGGCAATACTTTAAATGATTACAGATTGTACAAATTGCTGAATTATACACAATAATTAGCCAAGAATCAAAGAAGAACACTTAATCTTCAGAGTTATTCAAATTGCAATAAAGCAATAATTTCCTTATTACTTGAAATGTAAAGTGATTATTAAGTTAAATATATTACATATTCAATTAAGAAATATTATTATATTTTCGTTATCTAAACTAAAAATATACAACTTCTTTTTAATTACTAACTTTAATCTGCAAAATAAAAAGATTATCTTTTCCAACCAAACAATTGCAATGGAAACCTTTTAGTTGGTTTTTCTTCTAAGCCTTCTCCAACTAATCATTAAATTTAGCTTAATATGGCTTTCTCACATTAACCGTTATAGCTCTTATCAGCTAGTGGGAAGTCTTTTGAGTGAAATTATTAACAACATGTAGCGTAACTTTTATTCTATTTGAAATTCCGTGTGGCAAACGAAGCGTGCCTCAAACCCACTTACAACTTTGGTGCACATTCTCGCACATTTTACAACGCTCCTGCCCCTCAATTTCCATTCCCTCTCCCACACTCTCTTTCTCTCTCTCTCTCTCTGTTGCCCAAGAATCCCCCTTGTTTTACAAGCTGGCCATTGCTGGCAGTTTGCAATTTTCACAAAACAATTTCCATTACTACAACTTTTTAATGCCCCCACAATGTGGTACGCTGCCCCGTGCACCCCTCATTCGCGTCTCATGTGTTGCCACTCAATAAAAATATGCTTTATGAATTAATGAAAAGAAAATGTTGTTGCCAACAACAACAACAACAACAACAGCAACAGCAACAAACGCAACAACAGTTAAAGTCGCTGCGGGAGAAGTCGCTTTAAACGAGGCTCGCGATAAGCATCTTTCTGCCGGGGCAAGTCTCCCTCTGTGCGTGTTGGCGTGTTTGTGTACACTCAGAGAAAATGAGTGCTTTAAACTACAGCACATTAAGTGGCTACAACTTTATCAAAACTGAAGACATTTTCAAAAGCTGTTTCTTTGTGTGAAAGATTTGATTTGATGACTAGATGAATACTTTCTTTGAGTTGATAACACAATTTTGTATCAAAATCCATTTATAAATTCAACTTTCAAAATGGGTGTAGAGTGATATATCAAAATTTTCAACAGTTTTAACTTAGTGAATAAAAGCTAGCCTTTAAATCTGAAAACACAATTTTGAGTTGAAAGCCTTCAATTATTTTCTAAACCAAAAAAAAAAAATGGGGACGTTTCTAGAACTCCACAACTATGTACATATATAACTGCATTTTAATCTGGAAGAATAATTCTTGGTTAAATTTGTTCCATAAGTTCTACATTATAAAAACCAAATCGCTTACAAACTTTCCACAGCTATAACCTTGTCAAATCTGAACCGATTTTCAATGGAAAAACATTTTTTTTTTGACTCCTTTTGCTCTACAGGAATCACTCCTATTTCAGTCTTTTTTTTTACATTTTTACAACAACATTTGCTACTCATAAAGTTCCCACATTCTTTAAAATATGTATTTTTTTAAGGCGCTACATTTTACCTATGCAGACGGACCAAGTATGTTTTCCAGTTTACCAGCTCTCATCACCACCGTCCGTATCATTATCTGGGGCCAAATCGAAGACGGACCACATTGTTGGCTGTGTAATTAATGCATGACAAGCGATATCATCATGAATATATATATGGATGCATTCACAGACAGACAGACACACAGACAGACGGACAGTTGACTGCATATTGATGGCCAGGGCGTACTCCAGTTTAGCTGCCCATTTGCTTGGCCAACAAAGCAGATGACTTGAAAACGGAAATTGATTTCTGGCATGCGCATTTTGCAATCTGCAAAGCGGAAATGATTGCATCACCTAATGCAACCGACCACGTGCCACACTCAAACATACACAACACTAAGAGAGAGGGAGATAGTCTGCGTCCAGTTGAGTAGAGTTCCAACTTGGACTTGCCACTTGCTGGAGTAAGGGGCTTATTGCTGCAGCTGTTGTTGTTGTTGTTGTTGTTGCAGTTGCTGTTTGTGCTGCATGCAAATTGCGTCAAATTGCATATTTCCGGTGGTCGCCGACGGGGCAACGCGTAAATATTTTATGCTTCATTTTGTCTTGGCCTAGGCAAGTGAATTATGGCTAATTACAAAAAACAAGAATGCAGGGCTATGCTACAAGAAACAGGGCAAGAATGAGTGTCTTAGTCGGAAGTGATGGAGTTAAAGATACCCTGTCTGTAGAGTAGAAAAAAGATGAGTATATTTAGTTAAAACTCACTTGATACACCCTGTAGATGGTTTAGAGTAGAAAAGAAATGTGTGCAATTTGTAAAATGTAAAATGTGGTCTTGAAGCAGCTTCAATTATTTTGTAAAAAGTAATTTTTTTTATAATCATACTAAAGACTTTGATCAAGTTGTTGAAGTTGTATAAAATGTTAAAAAATTCTGCTTATAAGGATACAAACACTTATTGTTTAAAACTGAAGTCTTTGGTTTTTATTATTTATATTTTCTTTGTGATAGACAAACGATATTTATCGATTTGTTGTCTCAGCAAGCAGTTATCTAAATATAGAAATAGATTAGATTAAAGTTTCTAAATCAACAATACCTGTCTGTATGCAGCATAAATCTATAATCTCAATTCGTCCTTCTCTGGAATACGTGTTTACCCCATGGACTCAAAGATGTCGCTTTTTCTTGCACAACTTTTAATGGGTATTTGGCAATGGGTATAATAAAACTTGGCTAGCAAAACGCAAGAGCTCAAGTCAACGAGGCGAAGCACAATGTTCACGTCCACAGCCACGTCCATGTCTACTTCCACGTCCTCGGTTCCCCTCCTGCTCCTCGTTCCCATTCGCAGTGTAGCCCTCGTCCCTGGCCCTGACAATTCATCCCCCTAGGGCGCTATAATGCGGTCGACGTTGGTCGCCGTTCGACGACGCCAGTGTTTGGTGGCCACACTTCTAGGGTTACAAGTCGAAAAATTCGTTTGCCGCATGCCGCTCTTAATTTATACCTTGCCCCCACTCCACGCCACCTTTTACAACACTAGACTGAACTATTCACAGTCACATTGTTGTTGTTGTTGTTGTTGTTGTTCGTTTTGTGGTCGCTGTTGGGTTTCCCTTTCAAGTTGGCTGCCCTCTCGGAACATCAGCGCATTTGATTTAGTGCACGGTCCTCGTAATTTAGATTTGTGGTCGCCTAGCTATTTGAAGAAGTTGCAACAAACGAAAGAAACATTAAACGCGCTTACAACCAATTGCTTCCCCTCACCTCCCCTGAAATCGGCTAGAAATTCTGATGATTTTTAATTTCCTTCACAGTTGAGGGGGGTTTAAGCTTGCCAAGCAGAGATCTCTAACCCGGATATGGAGTAACCAAAGCCGCCCGCTGCTTAAGCCTAATGTGTTCTTTTATGCCCGGAGCATTCATGGGTGAAAACCACCCAGATTTGCAATTTAAAAGATATTAAGTTTTTCCCATTCTTAAAGGGGTTTTTTTTTGCAGTTGTCAGCTTCATGTTTGATATTTTAATTATGTTACTTACCTACCAAAGCAGGTAAGCTTTTCAATTAGTAGCTAGAATCCGAATTTTATTTCTTTATTTCAAATGCTAAATTCTTTGATATATTGCCTTGATCTAGAAATTAAACCCGGATATCGGAGAATGCTGTTAAAAGAGTGTACATCAGCAGGCTTTGCTCGTTTTGCATTATTCACAAAAGGAAAGCAGACATTGCGCTAAAATCACAAAGTTTTTGCCAACTCAGATATTCATTAGACAATACCCCAATACCTTCGGTAAACAGTGTGCCCAGCCTAACAAACAGTGTCCACTCGAGTCCCATCTTCGCTGTAAGTCCTTCAACACTTCCTGCGCAATTTCTCGCAACTGTTGAAGTTCGTTCAACTAACTGACTGGTCCAAAGTCAAACAAGACAAAACATTTTCAGTCACAAAAGGCCCTCCAATTAGTCATCATCAGCACTCTGACAATAGACCAAGGGAAATACCTATACAGATACATACATATATATATACATATATACATATATATAACTGAGTTGAAAGCGATACAAACATCTTGCTAATTTCTTGAGCAAACACAAACTTCCTTTAGCTAATCTACATAATTATCAGTAGCTCCTTCTCATGTCAGCTATCTCACTCACCACCACTCTCTCTCTCTCTCTCTCTCTCTCGTTACAGGTGAGTGGCAGGCTTGGTCAAACAATGAGGCATATTTCAGCCTGAATGCGTTAATGTGCTCTAATTTGCAAGCGAAGATGCAGCAGTTGCAGAAGTATCTGATAGATACAGGGGGTATCTTGTCTCCCTAGAGAAGGAAGGGTTTTTGTCTTGCCCCGCTGAGGCAGCAACAGGTAACACTGAAATGCAACCACTTTATTTGCATTTCACATTATGGGACTCGAATTGCTGCAGTTGCCTGCCAGTTGGCCAGTTCTGTGTTAATGACCAGTTTCCCCAGTTGCCAACTGTTTCAGCAGCGTGTGAATTGTTTCACTACAGCGACGAGGTGCGTCAGGAATATATATGCAAATATATATATAGGTATATATATATATATATATATATAGGGGTCTGATATACTCGGCCCAATGCCCGGCAGCTAAGTTTAATGAAGTTCTCAAGGAAATGTTGCTGCGGCTGCTGACGAACTTCCTTAATTAAGTTATTGCCAACTTGACAGAATGACAAACAGCGGAACAAATGTATTTCAGAGAGGGAGAAGAGGGGTTGTAATGTGCTTATAATCGATTAAAATGTTAGACTTAAAGATATATATATATATATATATATGAGTAAAGCTTATCCGTTAAATATGTGTAAGTCTGAGTTGAGAGTGAGATATTTGCATAAGTTGGCTAATAAGTAAATGGAGGCTATTTCTAAAACGGCAGCACAAATAAATAATTGCACACTTCAAGTTATTAGTGACAATTAAATAGTCATAATTAATTTAAATTATATTTCATTAATTTCAATTATATTTCATTAATTTAAATTTATATTTCGCTTGATAAATGCTGCCTTAGCCAAAGTGGATTCCAATTCACCAAATAAACCCAATATACTAATTGCAATAATTACTGTTGTTGTTGCGATCAATTCACATCTAATCCTATATTATTTATGCATCAATTATATGCTCAAAATATTAATGGTATTCCCTGTATTTAATGCAAAGCTGCATAATTCACTTGCTGCTGGTGGCTCAGCGCAGCAATCTTTTAATCTGGCCATAATTTCTCCATGCGACTTGTTTTGTTTTCTGTTAGTTGGCAGCATAATTTGCCAGCAATCAACAAGCAGTCGGAACAAAAGAGTGTTCGCAACACACACTCGCACACACACACACACACACTCACATACACAGTTGCTGCCTCACTTAACTAGCTGGGATCAGCTGACAATATGCTCTGGCTTAACTGGGAACAACTTGCAACTTCTAAGCGGCTTCCACTTGCCTTCAAAATTGCTGCTGCATTGATGCACAACAAGAACAAATACAACAACTAGACACAAACAACAACAGCAACAACAACAACAACTGACTGCCGTCAACTGCAACACGCATAATCAACACTTCATCCTTGGGGTATTGGCCTGGCCCGTTCACTGCTGCCTGCCTGCTTTCAGCTCCCAGCTCCCAGCTCCCTGCTCCCAGCTCCCTGCTCCCTGCTCTCAGCTCACCACTCAGTTGAGTTTAGTTTAGTTTAGTGCGGTGTTTGGCTCTGTTTTATGGCCAGCGCATCTAAAAACAACATCAACAAGCAAAAATGTTGTGGCTTAAATTGATAGACTATAAAATACTCTGCTTCTTAGCGTAGCACAAGTTGCAGAGAATCTTGATTTTGGAATGGAATTTGGGGTTACAAAGGTTGTAAAATTACGAATTTGCTTAAGATAATTTAGCTGAATGAATATGAAATGTTTTTTAGAATTTTGGAATTATAGATTCTTGGAATTTAAGGTGTCGACTGAGGACACAGCGATAATATTTTTTGGTTTTTATTTAGAGGCCTTTGATAATCTACAATATATTAAAAAAAAAACATCTATCAGAATTAATTACTCTAAATTTTGAATGCTAATAGTTATCTTTTAAAAGTTATTAATTTTCCATTATTATTTCAAAAGGTATGATTTTGATGAACTCAGTCTTTGAAAGCTTATTTAATATACTTATGAAATATTAAAATTATTAATATGAACAGCAAAATAGAACTTACAAAACTAAACAATGTATCTTAATGGGTTATAGTTGATATAATTATTATTTACAATTTAATAACCTATGATTAGTAGGCGATACTTTTTCAATATTTTTATTACTTTAATTTAAAGCTCTGAAGAAGTTGCAACAATTCCTATTAAATCCATAAAAACCAGAGTGAATTAAAAACCATAAAATGTAATAAGCTGACTTGTCAGAAGCATCTTTAAATACTACCTCGCTTAAAAACCCTTTCCCTGGTGGGCACAGTGTATTTAAAGGCCACAACATTAAAGCGCACACAACATTGTCTAAGTCCATTTAAAGAGGCGAGCACCCTGTAGAGGGAAGGGGAGGGGAGTGGAAGGAAGGGGTTTCCAAGCGGAGCTCATTGCAGCACGGTAGTTGCAGTTACAATGTCCGTATGTGTGTGTGTTTGTGTGATTGTGGAGGTCAATGACAAGGCCCAAGACCAATACAAATACCAATACCAATACCCATAGCAATGCCAAGCCCAAGCCCAAGCCGAAGCACAGACCCAGGCCCGATACCAAGTCCCCATATCAAGCATGAGCCCAAACCCAAACCCAGACCCAGGCCCAAGTCCAGGTTCAGGTTGGACAAAGGCAAGCCTAAGACTTGCCAGCCAGCCAACGAAGCATGCATACTAAGCACAAGTGAAGAGAGACAGAGAGAGGGAGAGATGGAGAGGAGCAAGAGAGGGGTATACATTGCAACGGCAGCTATGTGTGACCACTGGCCAAGAGACCCCACTCCCCCCTCTCCCCTGGCTCTACCCTCAACTCTCTTTCGTCTGAATGCATTCGTGCGTATGCGAATGACGACGGTGCCAGTTAACAACACGATTTGTTATTGTTGCTCCACACACGAGAGAGGGTTAAATGAAGAGAGATAGAGAGGGAGGCATGGGAAGAGGGGATCGGGTGTGTGTAGAACAGTTCCCGAAACGAACCTTGAGGCTAGCAACCTGCTGCTGGCTTTGCTGAATTTATTAGCAGTCAGTTGCCAGCCAGCCAGTGCAGCAGCTACCAAAGTCAGACAGACAGACAGAGGAGGGGTGGGAGCAGAGATAGAGAGAGAGGGGGAGTGGGGAACGGGGGTCTTAGATAGAGGTACTAACCAAAAGCGGGCATTGCGCCGCATGATGCACCGCATTCCTCGGCAATCGATGAGTAAATAATGACCAACGCAACGCAACCAAACTGGGGCGTACCCAAAGGGCAGAGGCGTAGAAGAGGAGGGGTAGCTGTAGCTGTAGCTGTGGCAGTGCTACAAATGAGAGGGCAGACATGGGGGTTTTTGTTGTTGTTGTTGTTGTTTTGTTGTTGTCGTCGTTGTTGTAATCACACTCAGCATGCATTTCAACATGCTGGCTGTGCTGTGTGTTGTGTGTGTGTGTTTTATGTGTGTGTGTTTTATGTGTGTGTGTTTGTGCTTGCCCCTCTTAAGCGCTGCCACATCCCTATGCACTGCCACAACCCCGAGATCCTCTTCTGTTCTGTCCACATTTTGTGGTTTCTCGTGGCACTGGCGCTGGCGCATATTAACGCCTATTGTTGTTGGCCGCCCCATTATAATTTGAGTTAATTACGTATTTTAGCTATATAAATATTTCATTTATCATTACTGCTGCATCCACTCGGCCAGAGCACCCTCTCAAGCCGTACCGCAACCCCCTACCCCCTGCCCCTACCACTCTAGACTCTGCTCCCCAGTGGAAAATGCAAACAAATTCATAAAATTTTTGGGCTGCAATCGGAGGACGAACTTTGAACCTGAAAACATTTTGTTGTTGTTGTTGTTGCTGCTGTTGTTGTTGTTGGTGTTGTTGTTGTTGCTGTTGTTGTTGTGGGCAGCACGCGTAATTGAATATGAATTCATAATGGAGGCCAGTTTCGGTGCATTTCGGCCAATTTTCAATAGAATTATGTGTGTTGTGTGTGAGTGTGTGTGTTGTGTCTGTGTGTTGTGTGTGCGTGTGTGTGTTGTGTGTGTGCTTGTAGTTTAAATACTAGTTAGGGATAAGGGTTGGAGCTGACTAATAAAAGGGGTTGGGTCAACGCTTTGTGCAAACACTTAACAATCGAATTATATGCTTTGAGTATATATACTAAATATGTGTGTGTGTGTGTGTGTAAGAGTGTGTGTGCGTGTGTGCTTTTGAGCAGGGCAATCTTTGAGTGGTCTCCCGAGGCAGTCCCTGAAGGGGAGTTAGTTAACATCAAGAATTCCGTGGAGTTGTTGGGTCCACAAATTGGCAGAGTCAGTTTGATTGGCTTTAAGCTCAAAGCCCCCTTAAATAAATCAGGCATAAAGTTTTTAATGGGGTTGCACGTATTTCCAGTAGATTGGGAAGATGCCTTTCGATTTGGAATTAGATAACGAAATCAATGAGCGATAAAACGTTGAGAGAAGACAATTGAATGCCAGATAAGCTGATGAGCAAATGAGCCAGAAATAAATAGATTAAGAGAGGGAGAGGGAGTGAGAAATACGTTTAGAGAGAGAGAGAGAGAGGGAAGGAATGGAAATAATGAAAAGAGGGAGACGGAAAAGACAATTAGAGAGAGAGAGACAGAAAACAATGAATATTCACAGTTTTTAAAGCAGTATTCATATAAAGGCCAAGTTAGCTATTGTTTATTGAAAATCCATTAAGTTTTAGCCACGTTATGGCATACAGTGGATGTGCCCTGGATTCGATTACAATTCAATTAAGTTGGCTAACAAAATTGGCTCAGTTTTTGCGCTTCCTCATCAAAACTTTGCTTTTACCTTCATCTAAGATGTTGCTAAACAATTAAGTTCGCACCGACTTTAACTCGATACGCAGTTCTTTATGCCACAAAAACACACACACACACACATACAGACACGCACACTCACACATACACTCACAAACACACTCCTCCACCCCACAGAAGCTGCCTAGTCATAACGCCCAAACCATGAACTCCCTGTGTTGTGCCTGCCTTGCAACTTGCTTCTTGTGGTCTAGACTCGGTAAGAACTCTGTAAGACTCCTGCTGCCTGCTTCTGCTGCTCCTTGCTGCTCCTGCTTCTTCTTGCTGCTCCTCCTGGTCAAGTTTAACTTATGTTTTGCTTCATTATGTAATTATTAGTTTGTGCAACGAACCGTTAAATGCTTACCATACAACAATACACACACACTTAAATACACACACATGTACAAGTGTAATGAATTATTCAGCTGGCAACATGCCCCACGTGTGTTGTGTGCCTCTGTTCTTGTCGTTGTTTATGTTAGCAATTAGAAATTCAACGCAACACGCAATCTGCAATCAACCCAAAG
Organism: Drosophila mimica; assembly: GCA_037043585.1. Classification (NCBI taxonomy): domain Eukaryota; kingdom Metazoa; phylum Arthropoda; class Insecta; order Diptera; family Drosophilidae; genus Drosophila; species Drosophila mimica. The sequence continues at coordinate 3,652,725 of JBAMBE010000361.1, read as the reverse complement.
AAAGCTAATTATAAATTTTACCAATAATTTGCAGACGATTAATTCTCAAGATTTGCAATTGTTGTAAATATTATTTAATATATTTTATAGTTCTGTTAGAAATGGGAAATCCAAGTGACACACATTTCTGCAAATACTGCAAGCTCCCAGATAGCAACTCTGATAACTGATATCCGTCTCTGCTGATAGCAGGTGGACAGTGGAATCCATTGTTTAGTGGACTTATCAGACAACCACGACCAGCTCATGTCATCCCCGATTAATGCAAACACCCAAAAACGTCAACTCATATTTCAATTTGGATTAGGGTTTTTTTTTGTTGCTTGAATCCCAAGGGGTTTTTTTTCGGGGGTATTTTAAGTATTCTACATGGAAAATTTGATGTAATTTTAATATATTTTATTCATTCTCTCCCCACTCCCCACTCCCGTGTCTATTTTTACTTTGCGTTGCGCATATTGATGGAAATTCGATAAGCTTCTTCCGCCGACTGAGGCGATAACAGCTAGCTGACAATTGTGGAGGGATCCGTTCAAGTTGTGGTGTTTGTCTTTGAGTATTGGGAACACACACGTCCGACCAAAAGGCTCTCGGGGTGGCTTTAAAAGCCATTAACGGTAACCAAAAGCGCCAAGTTTGAGCACAAGGTAAACAGTAAAAAAAAATAGAGTAGTCTAACGAGGGGGCTTAGACTGTCAGTCAACGTGTGCCAGATATTTCTAATATTTAGTTACTATAGATAATATCTGGGTATATATCTATATCTCTTAGAATTTCAGTTTTTCCTTAACATAAAATAAAATATGTTTTTTTTAGGAGATTTTCCACTTATATTTAAATATTTTATGATTAATTCTTCAACTCTTAAAAAGAAATTCCTTTTATTATTTAATGGAATCTATTTCAGCTATATCATTAATTATGTGATATCTTTTAGATCTTTTCCAAGGAGTTAATCTGCAACTCTTTTCAAAAATAAATTTCCATTAATATTTCATGGATTCGAAAGTTTTTTTTTTTGCCTCCCACGAAACTTTTGCCTGCAATCTTTTAAGCCAAGACGAACTGAGCCTTCGCGCAATTTGTAATCCACAAATTTAAACCCGTCAACATTTCGCTTGGTTCACTTGATGGAGTGGTTAGGTGGAGGGGGTGTAGGGAAGGGGTTTGGGGGTGGGGGTGGTAAATTGGGGGCGGGGTTTATCCAATACCTTATACCATAATAACATTTTTGCACTTTGCGAGTCAAGCGACCTGCTAAAAGTTCTTGCTTCACTGCGTCGCTGGAAGTTCAGTGAAGCATGAAAGCGCTTTTCGCACTTGCAACCGCGCTGTCTGCTTCCTCTTTAACCTTTTACTTGCAGGCGGCTTCATCTTTATACACACAGATACACACACCTCCCCCTCCTCTGTTTTTGACCATAACAGCACGTTGACATTAGCCTTACACAAGCTCTCGTGAGCTGGTTGTCATAAACTTTTATTATCATTACACTTACGTTGTTCATTGCTGTTGCCCCACACACACACACACACACACACACCCCTTGCCCCACGTCTGTGCCTCTCTCTGACTGTCATATTTGTTTTATTGACTATGTCACATTACCGTAGCACTCAGGGGGGGTTTGTTGGGTGTCATGCTCTGTAAACTGCAGTCAATGTCCTCTTTTGTTTTCAAACACTGTCTCTCGGCCAAAGTAGTGTAGTATAGTGTTGTATAACAGTGGGAGAGAGGGGTGAGTGTTGAGGAGTGAGTTGGGGCCAAAGCAAATGCACTTCTAACATTTGTCAGCGCCAAGTGTTGCAGTTGTTGCACGATAAGATTACCGTTGCCTGATAACGCCTTAACAGTTTTACTTCGTAGGCATTTCCTACATACAGTAAGAGAGAGAGGGAGACGGGACGAGAAAGAGAGAATGAGATAGATAGAGTCGCACGTCGTGACATTTGATAAGCACTTGAGCGGTCGTTTTCCAGTGCTGAGATTAGTGCTTACAGTGTTGCCACTTGAACTGCCCCCATCCTCGTTCTCATCTCCAACCAACTAGCTAAATGTTTTCCCCTTCTACTACTAGTCAGCCCCCCTACCCCGCCCATTTATGCTTCTTTTTGGACAGGCCCATCAAATGCTTGATAGTTGCGCTGTGGGGGAGTTTTAGAATCGGGGAGGGTCGGAGGCCCTACATGGGACATTCTTTTGACTTGAAAGCGGTACTTGATGCGCCCATTTCTGACATCCTTTTCTTATTCTCTTTTTTTAACCCATTCCCACACACACCCACACACACACACACTCGCACACACACTCGCACACACTCGCTTCAATTTCAAAGTGCGCCTCGTAATCAGGCAAAAGAGAATATAAAAGTGTTGCTAAAAGGCAACACTGCTCTAAGCGAAAGTGAGCGACTTGAAGATACCCTAGTAAGTATATTTTAAGTATTACCAAAAAGATGAGAATTTTAAAATATTCAATTTTCATAACTTGAAATTCTTACGTCTGTTAATCTTTAATCTCGAATAATCTACCGGATCCGAGTGCTGAATTTGAAATGCATTTTTATTGTAATGAAACATCGATAAAATTATTAATGAGATAAGCAAATAGATTATCGATATCAGAAAGGGTTCATTTAATCTATCTACCCTTTGTCACATGTTATGCAGGGTATACCGAGAATGCCTTTGAGCAACTGGCACAATTGAAATGAGAACTTGGAATATTTGAGGCAGTGTCGAAGCTAAAGTTGCCAGCTTGCTTTGCTTTTGCCGTTTGCTTTTGCTTTCTTTCTTTGCCACTTTCTTTTGCGGCATGGCACATGACAATCCATTCCTGTGTGTGCCTGCGTGTGTGTGTTTGTGTGTGTGTGTTTGTGTGTGTGTGTGTGTGTGTTGGCATTGTTGTAAGTAAGCCGTGAATGGATGGGAATGAGAACTGAAAGAATGGGTTAGCAAACAGGGTGCGACGACAGCTGGCTGAAGGGGTTGCAAGGAGACGAGGTACGGGTATGCCACACGTACCATATACAAACACATGTGTGTATGTGCGCGTGTGTGTGTGTGTATGAATGGGAATACGAGCTCATCTACATGAAGATATCTATTCGGCGAGTGCATATCCCTTGGCTTATCCCTGTCGAGGTTGGCGGAGAAGGGGAGGAGGAGCGAGCGTGTGCTTTGTGCCTTGGGGTTATACATTTTATTCGCTCATATTACACAAAACAGAAGAAGCACTTTGCAACGGATTAGGTTTTAGGTTGTAGGCTTTAGGGGCACGAAGGTGTTAGCCAGGGGGACAGGGAGGTGCTCTATGCCTTTATTTCAGTTGATGTTTGAGGATTTATAGATGAAACGAACATTTCTGCAGCGTATTGTGTAACTCATTACATACACAGATAGAGATAGAGAAAGAGAGAGAGAGAGAGAGTGAGATAGATGGAGATGCTTATCCTTATCAGTGGAATTTACCTAAGTAAACAATTTACAGCATTTAAACAAGAAACTTAAAGTCTTAAGTTACATTTGCTCAAGACTCCGCTGAGCACATTTAAGCAGTTAACACGAAATGGAAATGTTCACAGAGATTATGCCGACTTTAAGCTGTCAACGTGCAGGGCACAAAAGTTCATTAACGTAAGCCTTTACGTGTAAAATAGATGTATATATATATATATATATATCTTAATTCTTGAAGATTGGTCATAAGTCGGTTTTTTTCTGTGTCAGAGTGAAGCAACTGACTGACAAATTAAGGCTGGAAAACTGAATTTTTGAGCTTTATTAAATTTTAAATGTTGAGTTTAAAGTAGACAAAAAGGAGCTTAGCAGAAAATAGAAAATAGAAAAATAGAAAATAGAAAAATAGAAAATAGAAAAATAGAAAATAGAAAAATAGAAAATAGAAAAATAGAAAATAGAAAAATAGAAAATAGAAAAATAGAAAATAGAAAAATAGATAAATAGAAATAGATAATGAAATAAGCTTTAAAGCTTCGTTTTAGCTTAAACTAAATTCCATAAAAGTAAGCATTGATTTTAATTTATGACAGAGTCAAAGTTAAACTATAATTTTTGATTTATATTTGAGTCCTTAACTGATAGATTCAATTATAGATTTAAATTACTCTAAGTATAGTTTTTAATCATGTAATATAACCCAAAGCTAATCTATCTTTATGCTCTGTCTTTAATCTTAATCCCTGGACTCTGTTAGACAAGTCTTTCAATAAAATAAAAAATTATTTCATTTTTAGCTTACATTCAATTCTGTTGCCTTAATCTGGCTTAAAGTCCTTAAGCTCCTTTTGATGCATTCCGTTGTACACCAAAATTATTTTGATATGCCGCCGAGTACAGTTGTGTTCGCGTTCAACTAAGAGGCTTTAGCCAATGACTTTAAACTGCAAAAAAAAGTAGAAATAAATATATAAAAAAAAGACGGCGCAACAAAAAAAAAAAGAAGCAATTGAAGCCCTTCAATCAACAAGCTCCCCAAACGGCAGCGCAGCCCGGGGAGCGACAGACTAGCATCAACAATCAGTCAGTCATTCATTCCAAACATACACTCGTACTCGCACACTCGCATTGCATTCGTACACTCGTTCATTCATTCATTCATTCATTTGCTCATCCATAGAGTCGTCGTCGTCGGCCTGGACTCATTCATGCCCAGCGAGGCATTCATTGCAAAATCCGCACAATGTCTTTAATTCCCTTGATATTTCACTTTGTCGGCAGCCAACGACGCCCCACAAATAACTAGGTGTATATATTTAGTTGTCTAGCATAGTGCAAACACACACACACACACACACACACAGAGAGGTAGAGTAGCTTAACCCATGGCGGCACGCCAATGCTGTGGAGGGGCGTGCGGAGGCGTGGCAGCACCCATGGGTGTCATTGCTACGTTTAATATTGCAAAAAGGATGCCGGCAGCGACAGGAGCAGCAGCAACAACAACAACAACAACAACAAGGACGTCGACGTCGCGGTGGCGCCCACATTTGTCTTGTGCAGCGACTCCCTCCTCACCCTCCTCCCCACACACACACACACACACGTAGAGTGGGGGAAAGCGGAAGCGGGTTAGGTGTTCTGATATTTACTTTAGTCTGGCATTTGCTTTATGCTCTCAAATAAAAAAGCGCTTTCCCTCGCCGCTGTTTGCCTTTCGCTCTCGCTGCTCCATCTGCTCCTTTTGCATTTTTCTTTTCTTTTTTTTTTTTTTTGCCTGAGTTTTCCACAATTTTCCTTACACATTTTTATACTTATTTCGCTCGCCATTTCACTTTTGCTGTTTGTTTGGGTGTAATGTTTGATTTAGTGTTTGTTTTTTAGCTCTCTGCTTCCGTTTGCTGAGCTCTGATCCAAGCAGCTTCCCTCCTCCCTCCTCGCTCCACCTCTCTTCTCTCTTCCGACCCCATTTTCCGTTTTCCCTTTGTGCGTGTGTTTTGGCTTTAATAAGCTTTCATTTCCGTTTTTCAGCATGTTTTACTCTATATGTGTGCTTTTTATGCAATATTTTCTTTATTTTTTATGCCATTTTTATTTCCATTTTTTGTTGGCAATTTTTTTTTGCACTTTTCCTGCACCTTGTTGTCTGTCTGCTGGTGTGTTTTTCTTTTGGTGCTGCTCCACTTGGCGCTCGTATTCATAGCTTTTAATTTGCGGTCCAAATGAAATAACAATAAATAAAATAGCCACTCCGCGGACTTGCCCCAACCTGCTTGCCCCAACTCCTAGCCCTGCCTTGTCCTGTTGTGTCCCCTGCAAGTGTCCAAGAATTGTTGGAATTTTATGTAAAAATGTGCTGCAAGAAGCAAAAGGAGAAACCAGCAAGCTGGGAATAAAAAATGTAGCCGCTATTTGTTTATATTTGTTTTTTATCTAGATGGGCGTTGATTGCAGGTATTTGTGTTTTGTGGCCACTGCGGACGACGCATTTGGAGACCAGCCCCAAAAATTTTGTGGTCGGCGGCCCGCTCAATGTTATTAAGAAGTTCGCCCGGGACACAATCTGTGAGGAGAGCGAGATTAGTGTTTGCCTGGTTCAGAGCTGAACCCAAAAGATAAGCGAGTGGAATTTATCTACTCCACCTTTTAATTGGAACCTTCAACTTTAGTTTTTTTATGAATATAATGCTGAAGCATGAACTGGCTTAGATTGTAGATTGTTGTAGATTGTTTAACAATCCCGAAATCAAAACTTCTGCGCTGCCCACTATTAAAGCAATTATCAGCTGTGAAACTAAAATATTTCATTAAAAAGTTTGTTTGCAAGCGAAAGTTTTTTGGGGTTTCCATTTGATGGAACATTTTTGGTTTTGCAATCTTTGGCAAGTAGCTAACAAGTTCTAAGCACTTCCGATAAGTTGTTTAAGCAGTATTTTCATTTACCCAAAACGCACACACACAAAGGCACACACACACACACACAGACACACACACATTTGGGTGTGTATAGAGAAAATTGGCAATGAAACTTTTTAGCTGCCATAAATTGAGTTTGGCACAGTTTGGCAGCTTGGCAACTTTAAAATGCACGCAGCGCAAATGCTGCTTGCTTATAAATAATAATCATTTTTGTGCAACATATTGGCAACTTGGCTACTTGGCAAACGCCAGCTGCATGCAACGAACCAAAAATAGAAGTCAACACAAAAAAATAAAAAATATAAAACAACGTTGCAATTTGATTGTCACGCGAACGTGGAGATATCCTGTGTAAAAAGATACACTTTGTGGAAGGTGAATGCTAAATGTGAGATAGAATTACGAATTTAGATAGTAACGGGAACAGATATTATTAGTTAATATAGAAACCAATTCTTTATATTTACTGAACCAATTTGAAAACTGTTTAAATAAAAGAAGAAAAAAGTGTATTATAAAAAATTGTACGATCTTTTTTATATAACTAAAATCCTTCCTAAAAGTAAAGAAAACCTTTTCAACCATTATAATATTATCAATATGACTTTTCATGACTTTTAATCAAACCAGCATACCTTTCCAGTTGAGCTGATTTTTCACAGGGTATCTGCAAACACGCAAAAGTTGCAGCGAGCAAAAAAGTTGCAACCAAATTGTACAGAATTTAATAATTTGTGTAATTCATACTTTTTTGAAGTATTTTTTTCGCCAATTGCAGGGTGTGCATATGTTGTGTGTTTAGTTTTTTTGGTGTCTTGTTTGGGGAACATGTTGCATGTTGATTGTTGTAAACTGTTTTTTGTGTGTTTGCTTCTTGGCATTGCAATTACGTAAGCGTAAAATTTGCAACTCTATCTGTGAATGTATCTGTATCTGTATCTTTAAGCTGGCCAGTGTTACTTCCGCTCATTATTCTCGCTGCTGAGAGCAACAGCTCCGCCTTCGCCATCGCCTCCAATTTAAACTGCAACTCGAAGTCCAACTCCACCTCCACAGATCTGTGCGTGGACACACCTCCAGCTTTGTGTGTGTGTGCCCCAGCTGAGTTAAATGTGCTGAAAATAAAATAAAATAAATCAAGCTATAAATATGAATATACTTTGTACATATGTATATATATATATATGTATATATAACTGGCCCATGCTGTGTGCCGCATAAAATGTTCATTAAACTTTAGTTTTTCTTATTTTATTTTCCTTTTTCGGTTCATAATTTTTGTGTTTCCATTGTTCCGGGGAATGGGTGCGACGACAGTCGTCGTTTTTATAGCCCGGCGCTGTCCGCTATGCACATTAAATTGATTTTATGGCCATTTTAGGGCTTTATCTTGTGCACCATACAAAAATGCAAATGAATTTCAAATGCATTTGATATTTTTAGCCCCAATTTCAAGCTATGGCATATAATTAAAGTGCAGTTAAAATTTAACGCACAGCATCGTAAAAGTCACGACCATAATCTATATGTATATAGTATATAGTATATATCGGAATTGCAGACATTGTCGATCCCAGCAACGCTTAATAATATCCAGTGATTGGTTTATGAATTCGACTCGAATTAGAATCAACACAGCAGGGATGAGATGTGCCACATCTCAAGTGTCTCTCATTAAGTAAATATAACAGTTTGAGTTGGCGTCTTTAATTAGGCCATCGACTAATAATAAAATTAAAGTTAGATACATTTTTATGTGAAGTTTAGGTTTATATATTTATTTGCTTCATGTGAATATAGTCTTTAATCATTAAATTTATATCTATTTTGGCCATCTCAAAAATGTCTGTTAGAATGAATAGATTTCGAAATTAGTTTAGAAATGATATATATACTCGTATATATCTATATATATATATATTCATTTCATGTTGACAATCTCTTTTCTATAACAGATAATCTTTGATTGCTTAGAAATCTGCTAGCTTTTGCTATCTTAAATAAATATAGCTTTATATGAATTACAAATTTTGTATTAAATTAATTTCATTACCTCTCCCAATTCAAATGCATAATTAACTTAAAATGGTCTGCTTTGGCTATCATTATTAATTATTCTGAGCAGGGTTTACTTGCTACGATTTCGATTGTCATTTATCTTTTGGATGTGTCTCATACGGAACACGCAACACGCTTCGACTTTGATTGATTGATTGAAACAGCGAGTGCATTTTACTTGGAATTGTATTTGAAATACCTTTATGTGTGTGTGTGTGTGTGTGTGTGTGTTGGTGTGTTTGTGTGTGTGTTATGACTCAGCCCTTTTATATTTGGAAATCAATTCTCTGTTCGATTCAGTGGATTCAACACCCTTCGTGCGTTTAATCATCATTGCCACTTGCTGTGCCTGTGCTACGCTTATTAACTGATACACTCGGTTCATCCAATAAAGCGACCCACAACATCCCACATACCCCTCTCCCCTCCCACCTACCCACACCCCATCCAATCAAAACTTCTTGTTCACCCCCTTCCATTGCTTCTTGCACTTTAGCTGCTAACAGTGCGGAAATTTTTGTTTCTTTCAATTCTTTTTCGTTTGCTTTGTTTGCTTTGTGCGCTTTGCTGTGCTCCGTTCCCTCCCCCCCCCCTCGCTTTATTCTTGCTTTACTTATTTTTTTTCTCATTTGTTCCATTTGCCAACTTGAAATGCAATACAATGGGCATTAAGTAATTGTTGCTGTTGTTGTTGTTGTTGTTGCTACTGTATATATTGTTGTTGTTGTTGTTGTTCTGTATATGTTGCTGTTGCTGTTGTTGTTGCTGCCGTTGACAAATCCACATCCACACATATTTCATAAGCTTACAGAGCAGGCAGGCATTGCTTCCACACAGCTCGAATGCGTTATCGTGTCCTAGAGATGTGTGCGTGTGGCTGTGTGTGTGTGTGTGTGTGTCTGTGTGTGCAAATGGATTCAGTCACGAAAATTTACAGTGAATAGGTGAGGATTATGTGAGTAAGCGTAAAGGGGTCTTATTCAAAGATGGATTTAAAATTATATCAAACATGACACTTTGTAGAACATATTTAATACCATGTGTAATTTTAAACGGTTTTATTTAAATAAATAAAGAGCAATTGAAGCAACTGGAGGAAGATAGCAAATAGAATTATAATTTATATTATTTATACCATCCTTGCATACTTTTTAATATAATAAATATATTTCCAACAATTTACTTAAAGCACATAAAAAAGACTTTCATAAGCGATTAATCAAAACAGTAAAGAAGGAAGAAGCCTAGTTTAAATATTAGACAAAGAAATAATTGGACTTATCAATATTAACTGTAATATATTTATATACAAATAATGTGATAGTAAATAATACAAGTAAAACTAAGTAATACAAATAAAGGCGAGTAACCTTTTGCTTTCAACTAAGATTGATGGTTTTTGCTCATTGAAATACACATAAAAATAATAAGAAAATTCATTAAGTGGCAACTCCAATTGTTGCATCTTGCTTCGAGTAATCAATGCACGCACTCATCTCTAATTGGCACTCATAATCGTATTCACATGCGCATTTACATTCGTACTCATATTCGTACTCATCGTACACGGTACTTATGTGTACTCAACTTGTTATATATACATATACATATATATTTATATATATATATATATATACGTTATATTGCAGCTGATTTTTCGTTTGTCGCATTTCGCTGTCGTGCAGTTTTTTGCGCCTATTATGACACGGACACGGACACGGACACGGGTAAGGCGACGCGACATTTCAATTGCGTCGAGTGGCTGCCTGTCCATTCCCTGCCCTCCCATCTCCTACTCCCATTTAGTGGCATATTCCCCCTCCCCCGTCGTGGTACTCCACAGTTTTCGCTGTTATTCGTCACACGGTTTATGAGGGCACATTATGCCATTTATCGCAGCTTAAATGCTGCTCATAAACCGACGGCGGCTTGACTCACTTGAGAGTGCTGAAGAACTCCGCTCAACCACTCTCCTCCTCCCCATTCCCCCCACTCTGCCCCTCGCTCTGGGCATTTGGTCCCTTACCACAGAGACAGATAGCAAAATACGAGCAAAACCCGGATCGACTTCTCGATGGGACCCACATGTGTTTGGTTGTATGAATGCACTTTCGTTTATGAATATTAAACTTAATAAGCATTTATATTGAGCTGTACGGGAAGAGGAAGACGTAGTCGTGGGGGGCGGGGGGTGGGTAGACAAATTATTGTACTTCTCCGCCCATTGGCAGTTGATTAATTAAACTTATTTTGCATAAGTTGATTAGCATACACTACACTAGGCTGGAGGGTATTATGATTTTGTCATGCATTAGGAATGAGTTAGTCAAGCATAAAATGTAATTTTGGAATATTATAAATTTGTCATGCATTAGCAATGGTAACTGGGTAAGGCTTAAAATAACTTAACTTTATAAAAACATTCGTGATTATAAATTACCATCATTTTGAATTTGATTAAGACAAATTACCATATTGTTAGCAACTGCAAGAGTATTAAAGCTTCGTTAATTTAATGCAAACTATTCCTTCTATTTTTTTTGCAAAATATTTTCACGCTCATTAATTATTAAAAAAAAAATCTTATATATATATATATACTAATTCATTATTAAAGTTGGTTGGTTGCGGAGTTAAACGTTTTTGCTTTGTTCGCAATTTATTTCCTCTGCTTTTATTTTTCGCACACACAATAAAATGAATAATTGTGCAGTTACCTTGACTTTTGCATCTGTATATATATAATAATTAGATAATGATGACAACAACAACAACAACAACAACAATGCCTCAAAAAAAGAGAATAAAACAACAATTGCAACAAGACATAAAAAAATGTACAAAAACTCAACCTTTGCATTCTTATGATTTCATTTTGTGGCTCGTTAAATTCGCAGAACAGCAAAAATTAGCTGGGCAAAAAATAAAAGGAAAAGCAACACAAAAAAATAATAATATTAAAATAATGTAGCTAACCTTGAGGCAAAGCTTGCCAAATGCAACCAAAAAAAATTCGCCAACAAAATCAACAAAAATCTCTGTTAGCCAAGATTACTTTAAAGCTAGCGCCTTTGAGTCTGTGGGCAGCGCAGTGAATTATGGCAAATTTAATGCGCTTAAATCTGCCAAAGGTGTGTTCGATTTTTATATTGAAATTTGCACAGAAATAATCAAGATGTGAAATATCTCAGCCAGCTGCAACCAAAAGAAAAAAGGCTAGTTTTCGGAAACCGAAATTGAAATAAATAAAGTTGAAAAAAGTAATGGCCAATTTGCTATCCACTCGTTAGCTTGCAACTTGTCGATAAAAACTTTTCCTTAAATGCTATTTTTTAATATTTTTTATATTTTTAATTTACTTACTATTTATTATTTGTATAAACCCGATGATCCTTCAAATATATTGAGCTCTTGCTTGCCATAAGCAAACCCATTGCTAGTATTTATCCATTTGAGCTCATTGAATCGATACATTTGAGTTGTATTTCAAAATATTTACTCATATGCCCCTATCAAAAAAATTGAATATTTTAGAGCACCGCTTTCCACTTCACAACAACTGCTGCAACTTGATAACTTAAAGCACTGCCCCGTTCAAACTGATGTTGTTGTATTTATGCACATGTCACAACGTGCCCCACAATCCCCTCCAAAAGGCTCGAGGTTCCTGTCAACCCCCCATCCTCGCAGCGCCCTTCGCAACCGCCCTTGAGGAGTAAAGCTTTAGTCGATTATATTGCTGATTGGTTTCCGGTGACAGGCATCTCCACACACTATGTATATGCATATCTATATATACATATATATGTATATGGTATATGCAATCTCTGACAAATATTCCCCGTCCCCTGAGGGTGCCCCTCAACAGACTGTCGCACGCTGCTTTGAATACGTCGCATTCCCTCCGCAGACCATGTGGAAAAATGCGGGAGCCCAGCAAAATCCACCAAAACCCAACCACCCAACCAATCCCAAAAAAAATAAGCCAGCAGGCGAGCAGCTTGTCACTTCAATTGTGTGGAACGCTCTGAAAATATTGGCAAACTTTGCCACTCAACAAAAAAAGAAAGAAGAAAAACACTAAAATAACAAGAAAAACAAAAAGGGAAAAGCAAAAAAAAAAAAACAACAAAGAATTATGAAAATAAATAAAAAAGCAGAAATATTTTTGGTGCGTGACTCGAGACAACAGATTGATGGATATTTTGTGGCCATTAAATGGGGTATTCAATTGAAAGATACAATTGACCCGCATGTCTGCACTTCACTTTGGCCTACTTATCAATGCAACAGCATCTTAAACGGCTTGTCAGGCCCCACCCAAAAAAAAAAGAAGTAGACTTAAAACCAAGACAAGGCCTCTGATGCACACCAATCGATAAGTCTAACAAATATCACAGTTGCAACCAGTAGGAAAGCTCTAGTCGAGAGTGCTCGACTGGGGGACACTGTGTATCATTAAGTATATGCGTCTGTGTGTGTAATGTGTAATAATGAGTATGTATATATCTTTGATCGATTTCTATCGATAATCGAGAAACAAATAAAGTTATCGATAAAGTGAATTAAACTTGATCTGTTCGTGATATACGATAAATTATATTTCTTTTTTGAAGTAGTTCAGAGAAGCTTTCTTCAGCCTGTTACAAACTTTGTGCACAACTTCATTATACCCCTTTGTGCTTGGCTGTGCAGGGTATAATTGCCAGAAACATGCAAAGCTGTGCAGCTGCGGCATTCAAATTATAAAGTTTAGTTCTTCGGAACTGACGCAAACAACTATCCATCTGAAAATTGTGGTTTTTTGGGGGTCTAAACTAAAGAAATAGTTGCTTAAATATGCCATCACTTTTTATTCCGTGTATTTTGTTTTGTTGTTGCCTGTTGCAAGTTGTAGTTGTTGACTGTTTGTAGTTGACTTCATTTGGCCAGTTTGCCGTTGGCCGCGTTGCCTTCTAACTTTGTCTGCCCAAACAGTTTATTTTACTCTATTCTCTTTTTATATATTTTTATTTTTATTTGCCGGTTTTTATATTTTATCTGTGTGTTAGTGTGTGTGTGTGTGTGTGTGTTTTTTTTTTATGTACAATATTCTGTTGTATTTCCTATGCAATTTGTGTGTCGCCTTTGTTGTTGTTGCTTGTAGTTTTTGGCTGGTTTTGCCAGTTGTTGTTCGCTTTGTTGAAGGTCGTACAACAAATTTTTGGAAAGTACATTTAGAAGTTGCTGCCGTTGCGCAAACATAATTGTTGCAAAATGCTGTTGCTGTTTGGTTAGCGAATGCCGAGAGTACATTTAGTACAAAAATAGATTGTGATTGCATTGTGAAGACCTTAACTACATGTGTGTAGTGTGTATATCCATAAAGTTGGCTTGCTGAAAAACACACACATTTAAGCCGACTTTTACATTTTAGCTTGAATATCTTGGAAGACAGAAATTGTTGCTGGTTAAATCAGTATTTTTATAATCTAACTTATTCAATTTATCGTTTATATGTTTATTAGTATATTTATTACTTAATTATAATTATTAAAAACATTATATAATTGTTTGTATTTTAATTAAAAGTAAAGTAGAAGCTAATTATGTATTTAAAGTATATTTATAATTTAATTCTGCTTGCCTTAAAATAATGGACTATATTTTAATTGAAAGTATTTCCAACAATTTGGCGTATCTCTATAAAAACTATACTCCTATTTATTTCTTCAAAAACTTTTGCCTTTTTAACTATACACCCACACACACACACTCACACACACAAGCTTAGAAACTTAAAAGCTGTGGATTACTTGCCCAGAGCAGCCCCTAAGCGCAGCTCGTTGACATATTTGCAAGCATTTATATAAAAGCAAATGGCAACAACGCCTGAGAGAGACATCAATGAGAGCCTTTTTCTTTTTTCCTGTTTTCTTTTTTGGTTTTTCTTGTTTAGGGCCGACAGTATTATTTGGGTGGCTGTGACCAAAACTACAAGCAATAAGATTATATCGCTGGCATTTGGCCAAAATTTATAAATCAGTAGAACAATTTGTGCTGATTTAGTGACATGATACAGGAATGGAGCCAACTAAAGGCACAAGGCACAAAGCACAACAACAACAACAACAGGAAGATGAGCACAAAACTAAAAAAAAAGCAAAAAAAGAAGGAAACAAGAGAGCACATTGCAGTCGGACGTCACCGACAGCGAAATACTATGATACCATCATTTGTGTGAAGCCAGGAAACACTGTCCAAGTTTCCCTTTCAGATTCAGGTAGATATAAGATAGTAACATAAGTCAAAATTGTAGTCCGAAAATCGGTACATGGGCATAGGTCGAACCTTCAAAATTCCATAACTTCGTGAAAACTCAACGCATTTTCAAAAGGAAGGTCGTTTTAATCATGGTTTGGCCTCTAGATCAATCGTACATTTAAAGCTGAAAACGTGATTTTGAGTCGGAACATAAGTCAAAATTATAGTCCGAAAATCGGTACATGGGCATAGGTCGAACCTTCAAAATGCCATAACTTCGTCAAAACTCAACGCATTTTCAAAAGGAAGGTCGTTTTAATCATGGTTTGGCCTCTAGATCAATCGTACATTTAAAGTTGATAACGTGATTTTGGGTCGGAACATAAGTCAAAATTATAGTCCGGAAATAGAAAATCGGCACTTGGGCATTGGTCGAACCTTCCAAATGCCATAACTTCGTCAAAACTCAACGCATTTTCAAAAGGAAGGTCGTTTTAATCATGGTTTGGCCTCTAGATCAATCGTACATTTAAAGTTGAAAACGTGATTTTGGGTCGGAACATAAGTCCAAATTATAGTCCGGAAATCGAAAATCGGGACATGGGCATAGGTCGAACCTTCAAAATGCCATAACTTCGTCAAAACTCAACGCATTTTCAAAAGGAAGGTCGTTTTAATCATGGTTTGGCCTCTAGATCAATCGTACATTTAAAGTTGATAACGTGATTTTGGGTCGGAACATAAGTCAAAATTATAGTCCGGAAATCGAAAATCGGGACATGGACATAGGTCGAACCTTCAAAATGCCATAACTTCGTCAAAACTCAACGCATTTTCAAAAGGAAGGTCGTTTTAATCATGGTTTGGCCTCTAGATCAATCGTACATTTAAAGTTGAAAATGTGATTTTGGGTCGGAACATAAGTCAAAATTATAGTCCGGAAATCGAAAATCGGGACATGGGCATAGGTCGAACCTTCAAAATGCCATAACTTCGTCAAAACTCAACGCATTTTCAAAACGAAGGTCGTTTTAATCATGGTTTGGCCTCTAGATCAATCGTACATTTAAAGTTGAAAATGTGATTTTGGGTCGGAACATAAGTCAAAATTATAGTCCGAAAATTGAAAATCGGCATATCGGCATATGGGCATAGGTCGAACCTTCAAATGCCAGTCGGACAGACAGCATAACGAACATTGCACAAACCCAATATACTATTATACCTTCGGTGTCATAGTATAAAAACGGACAAAGCCTCAAAGTGAAACCGTATAGAGAAGCCATAGGGGATCTGCAGCTCAGACAGTCAGAAGAACAAGAGGAAGAGGAAGAGGAAGAAGAAGAAAGAAACGCTCTCTGGATGAAGTGCAATGAAGTGAATAACGTTATAAATAAAGAAATGCTCAAATTAAAAGTGCACACGTTGCAAGATAAATGGCCCGACAAGCGGACAATTAGTGAGAGATTGTAGAATGCGCTGCTCCAGACTGAAATCGCCATAGTCACAGTTTATATATGATGGTATACATACATACATGTATATATGTATATAGTGTTGGAGTGAAACAGTTGACAGCGTCGCCAAAAGTTCTTTGCTCGCCTGGCAAATGGCCAAAAGGGAAAAATAAAAAATAAAAAACAAAAAAACAAGCATCGCACGCCAAATTGAGTTACTCAAAAAGCCAAGCAAAGTGCACAAAAATATGGCAAGAAAAGCAACTATGAACAAGTCAAGGAAAGATAGCAAGCTTTACAGTTATAAAGCTTTGGGATACTCTACAAAAGTCACCATAAAAATGATTGATTGAAATTATAGGGATAGAGTTGGGATGGGGTTAGATATTGAGATGTAGATATAAAAAAAGATATGTGTATTTTTAATTTTCTATTTAAAAATTTTGTCGGAGTTCGAAATTCGACTTTAATATATTTTAAAGATAAATAGAATCAGCTGTTTAACAGCATTTGTGGACCAAATATTGTTTTTTTTTTTCAGATATTTGTACTGGTTTATAAAATTTTCTAAATAGTTTTCAGAGTTGACAGCTAAATTTATGCATTTATTTAAACATCACTCAAATTAGTCAGCTAAATTTGCTGAATTATTATTAAATGATACATGGCAGGGTTTTTTTGTGATAATATTCAAAATATTTTGCATAGCTTGGAAATTTTTATTTTATTATTTTGTAATCGATTGATATATGAAATTGATGCCAAGCTATCAATTTGAAAATATGCTGCATTATTTATGGATTAATTAAAATTTACTGGAACAAGACAAGCTGTATTCAATAGTGAAGATATCTTTTTTTTGTGCAGTGTGCTTTTTCAAGCGAAGGCAAAATAATGCAGGCAACCTAATTTGGGGGCGTTAGCAGCTGGTTGTGCGTGTGTGTGTGTGTGTGTTTGTGTGTGTTTGTGTGTGACTTTGCAGCGGCGAATTTCGCACGAGATGTCAACACACTGAAATGACGGCATAAATCTCGAGGTCAGGGCGCAGCAGAGTGGCAGCGAATGGGAGAACGGAAGCAGATACTGATTAGCAAACCGGAAGTGGGGCAAAGACATTAAAATGCAGACTGCAAAAAGCAAAGCGCACATTGAAATTTGAATAAAAGCAGCAGCGAAATGCAATTGGGCAAACTAATTATGCAAACCAGATGGGCAAATAGTGGCAATGCCACGGGGCAATGCTGCAAGTGAAGCGAAATGTTGCAGGCGAACGCAAACATTTTTAATTTAATTTTAATGATGCGCGCTTTTCAATGTAAGCACTTCAATTTGTGGCCAAGTGGCGCCCCTCCGCCAACGAAGCACGCATAATTTATGCAAATTTCGGCAAAAAAAAAAGAAAATAAAAAAAATAAAGAACGGAACTTTAACTAGGCAGCGAATGCCGAGGGACACTTTAAAACGCATTACGTATGCGTCCCATTGTCCAGGTGTGGGATCTGGGTGTGTGTG
Organism: Drosophila mimica; assembly: GCA_037043585.1. Taxonomy (NCBI): domain Eukaryota; kingdom Metazoa; phylum Arthropoda; class Insecta; order Diptera; family Drosophilidae; genus Drosophila; species Drosophila mimica. Next base: position 3,635,077 of record JBAMBE010000361.1, on the reverse strand, counting down.
TGTGTGTGTATGGGTTAGACACTTAAATGTTGCGGACTGACTGACTGACTGCCCGTTCTGGCCTGTTCTGGCCCGTTCTGGCCTGGCCCGTTCTGGCTGGCTGTTCACGTTGTTGCGTAATTAATTGGCCATGTTGCATTTGAGTGGCCCCCAACCAAGTGGCGGAATGAAGGCAGTCTTTCAACCTATTCAACCCTATCCCAACCCAATCCCAACCCAATCCCAACCCAATCCCATTCCAATTCCAATCCAAATCCCTTCCTGAGCTCAAAACTCAATCCCAATCCCAATCCAAAACTCCGCCCCAACCGCCTTCAATTTCACCATGCCACATTCACAGGTATCGCATTACAACAGCAACACAGCCGCAGCAGCAACCACAATTGAATTCTGTTCTCTGCTGTTTTGTTCTGGCTGCTGTTGCCACCGCCACCAGCGGGTCTTAAATCGTGAGTGGATGAGCGGGTGAAGAGAGGGGCATCCATCTGCAGCACTTCAGCAATCGAAGAGCATTTACAATTGTGTGTTGCACCAGTGGAGTGGGAGGTTGTGTGGAGAGTGCAAGTGGCATAGGTTAAACTATGCAACTTGCCACACCACTGCCAAACACCTCAGCAATTGGACAGGGGCAGCAAACAAATTGAAAACTCTTAATTGCCTTCCAATTGTTATATTAAATAATTAACTTATTTTTACTGGCTGCCGAAGAGAATAAAAGTTGAATAAAAATAAAACAGCAGAATTAAGGCTAATAAGTGGCTAATTAAAGCTAAATAATTGTAAAAAACTGTCCAATGCAGTTGTGAATTGAAGTCGAAAAATAAGCTAAAATTAACTTAATCGATTATTAATCGATATAAAAAAATGTACAACTCAGTTGTGAATTGAAGTTGAAACAGCAACTAGAAGAAACTTAATCGATTAATTATCGATATAAAAACTTTGCATGTGATTAGCATTAGTTTAAGCATTATCCAAGCATATAATATAATATAATAATACTTTGTCTTTTTAAAATGTGTTGAGTTTATTTCAAATTTGAGTAATTTCTGCTGATTTTATTTATAATGATATGCTTGACATCTAAATTAAACTGCATTAAAATTTGGAAACACTATTTTAAGCTGAAATTGAAGTAAAATTTCTCGTCAAGAAAGAAAATCATTTGTGGATGGGTTTAAATTTCCAAAGGCGTTACTTTCTCAAATAGGAGTTAATTATCATAAGGGACTGCTTTTTGATCTTGGAATAATGCATTTAAATTTTGAAATATGATCTTGACAAATCTTTGATCACTAGAAAAACCAAGTCATATTTCTCACACTCATAACTTACTTTCCAAAAGCAAAATGTTTTTCTTATTGTTTTGGCCTTCTAAATTAAAATAAATGTAAATGTGGTAACATGATTTTAAGTTAATAGTTTAAATTATTTAAACTAATAAGAACGATTCTAGGTCCAAATACAAACTGAACTTTAAAATGCTTTTCGGGAATCAGTAAAAAGATTCACTAATTTAAGTTTTAAGGCACAAAGCGCTTATCTGAAAAGGCTTTTCTTGCTTTTCCTATTCGATACTCAGTCACAATTTATTTGTCAACTAATTAAACAAGCCTTAAAGCGTCAAATTTACCGTTGTCTGGCTTCAGTTTTTAAATTCTCACACCACCAAAACATATGCAAACTCTCAAACTTTGCGTCAAGTGTTCACACACCCACACACACACTTGCACACCCTCACACACACACTTGCACACCCTCACACACACACTTGTGCACACACAGACAGTGCACAGTTAACTTTCACCGTTGGCCACTTGATAAGGAAAGTACATGAGGAGCAGAGGCAGACAACGAACGAAGGAGCGAACGTCGTCCTGTCAAAAGAAATTTGCATAAGTTTATTAAACGTGCGGCTGGCGGTGGCAGCCTTTGGTTGGACTTGAGCAATGCACTTCAAAGTGCGGCAGGACATAACTTGAGACTTGGCAATTGAGCCGGGCCGTGTCAGAAGCAGTTGCAATTGGCAGCAGCAGCAATTGCAGTTGCAGCAGTTGCAGTTGCAGCTGTTTTCGAGTCGTCATTTGCAGCTGTGGGGCAATGTTGCGTATGCGTATTATCAGAAGGCTGGGCAATAAATTATGTGCCAATTACAAGAGGCAATTGCATTAATCATGCGACGACTTGAGTGACTACGCAAAGGCGCCAACCCCCACTCCCCCCTTGAATCTCCCCACCACTGACACTGCCTATGCCTGCGTCTCTTGTCTGTTTTGCTTGTCAAGAAATGGGCGTGGCAGCTGTGTGGCAGCTGCGTCGCTGCTGCTGCTGCTGCTGCTGCTGCACGAATTGCAAGTTGAAACTCGTTTGTTTGCGCTACTTGCTACTTGCTTGCCGCTTGCCGCTTGCTGCAAGCAGTCTGCGTAAATGTCATAAATTTAACGCAGTCTCGAGTTGAAAACTTTACAAACACCCCCACACCCGCAACTGCCATTTATGGGTTTTGGCCAAAAATGCCAAGTGTCATGTAAATGTGCAACAGCCTGGAGACGCAAAGCCGCCAACTGCTTTTAACTGTCATTAATTATGTCCAAATAAGATTTAAATGCCTTTTTGTCTGCACAAACATCAACGGCATGCGATATGCCAAACCTCCCCCCCCCCCCCCCCCTTCGCAACCCTCAAACTCTCCTCTCTCAGACAGGACTCTTTTCACTCTCTCTCTCTCTCTCTTTTTCTCTCTTTCTCTTTCTCTCTTTCTCTTTCTCTGTGTGGAGCAAAGTTTTTAGTCGCACTAAGCTCCTGCTGCATAAATATCATTTGTTTAGCACCATTTTCGTTGAGGCGACTAACGCTAAGACTTTTGTGTGTTTCGGCTGGGTTTTTGTTGACGGCTTCGTTTCCTACTTGGAGTAGGGAAATGGGTGGGTTACTGGTGGAGGAGCAGAGGAGGAGAGTCAGGAACAGCAGCAGCAGCAGCAGCTGTACAAATAAACTTTCATTAATTATGCGCATTTGGGCGTCGTTCCCTGTTTTGGCTTCCCGCCCCGCCCCTCCTTTGCCCAGCCCAAAACATAATGAGCCTCAATTTGAAAGAGGGTCTTGAGGTTGAGACTAATAGAATTTTGAATGAGATATAATTTCCAACAGTCACATGCAGTTGGCCTTTATGTTGATTGAAATTCTAATTTCAATTTGGCTAGCGTTGTGCAAAAGTGAGCAAATTGCGGAAATGAGAACACAAACAATAAATATGATTAAGATATATATATATATATATATATATATAAATATATATAAAAGCTTAGCTTTTATAAATTAGATTTGTGCCTTTGCATAATATTTTTAGGTTATTTACTTTACTCATTGCTAACGCTTTAAATAAGCCAGCAAATCCTGTTCTCTTCTGTTTACCACAGTAAAATGATAACTTAAATATTCAGCTTCCGTTATCCTTCTTTACAGTTCCGATTCCTTTTTCACGTTTATTTCAGCTCATTTAATAATTTCCTCATTCAAGATTTTTAAATATTCTTAACACCTTTTGCGTGAATTCCCTTTCTCCACTTCCACTTATTTACCGCTTCTTCTTCTACCTCTCGCCTCATTCGTAAACGTTGCCCTGCCTTGCATTCAACGCTTGTCTTCCAAAAACGTTTAAGTCGCTTATCGTTATATAAAAAATGTATATTCCAGAGTAATTACGGGACGCTCACGCCTGCTCTGCTCTGTTGCCACATAACCGCAATCAACCCCACAGCTAAACCGTAACGCTAGCCAACCCCATTTCCCATTGAACACCCACCCCCCACCCCATCATGTCAGCTAAAGTCACAAAAATCTGTTACTTAATTTCAATTGACTTTGAAAAGCGCGACGTATGGCAAAAAAGTAGCTGTAGCTGAGGCTGGCCCAAAAGACTGCCTTCGAATTCGACATGGAACAAATCAGTTTAATACAAACGCCCTGTCTCACTCTATTTCTCTCTCTTTGACTCTGTCGCTCTCCCTTTGCTCGCTCCCCTTTGCCTGTTCGTGCCCAATTCGAGGCATTCAGTCGTCAGTCAGTCAGTCAGGGAGCGAGATGCTTATCAATTTGAAATTACTTTAGCCTCGAACACAAAAGACAAGCCACGCACATGATAAAGAGAAAAAGCCACACACACACTTGCACACACACACACACACACACACACGCCAGACACTGTAAGGGTAGTGGTTAAGGGGTGGGCGGGAAGTGGTCGAGGATAGGGTGTCCTGGGCGCAAAGACAATCGCGCCAACATCGACAATGCTGACACCCCATAAAATATTTAAGTTAACAGCGGCTGCTGTTGCCCGAGGGGCATGCGAGACGGGGGCATTAAAGGGCGTCACACAGCGCTCGACACCCGACCACCCCCGGCATGGCCCCCAGGACGAACTAAAAAAGGACACGGGCAGGCAACGAGAGGCAGGCAGGCAGCAGGCAGCACATTAAAGCGCCTCAAAATGTGTTCGTTGCCTTTTGGCTTGCCTCATATTTGTCGACCCTTGTAAAACTCGCTTGGCACTTGTGTGTGTGTGTCTCTCTCTGTTCCTGTGTGTGTGTGTGTGTGTGTGTGCATTACTCCGTGTGTGTGTGTGTGTGTGTATCTTCCTTCCTTCCGGTTTCGTGTTCGCCTTTTTTGCTTGGGCTCATTTCTCGTTTTTTTTTTGCACGCTCAACTTTCTTTTTGGCTGTTGCGCCTGATAATGTCAGTTGCGCCACCCCTCAGCCCCAGCCCTTTCACGTGCCACAGCGTTGCCAGACTGTCACGCTGCCTGCCATCTGGCAACGCTTTAAATAGCTTGCCTCTCGCTCTCTCTCACTCTTGTTTGCAATGTGCAGGCGGCTACTTTGTGCAGCTTTTTGTTGTTATTTTATATTTGTGGCGTCGCCAACGTTGCCACCTAACCCCAACCACAACCGCATCTCCTTGCTGCCCCCCGTCTGTGCTGGCGTTGCACGCTTGTCTGGCGTCTCGCAGGATACAATGTTTCATAAGTTTAAAGAGGCGTTAAGTTCATTTCGCTTTGGAAAGTGGCAAACTTAGCTCTCCTCCTCCCCCCTCACTTTTGGTTTTCTAATGCCACATGCACCCTCCTCACACATCGCAGTTTTCGTGCTTGCTTCTTCGCTACTTGGCTTCGTTTTATGTTTGTTTTCCTCTCTTTCCCTCCCTTTTTCTCTCTCTCTTTTCCTCTCTTTCCCCTCTCTCGCTCGCTGTTTCTCGCTCCCGTCTAGACACTGGCAAACGACTTGGCTGTTTCTAGCTTTTACTTGGCTTATTCATTGCCAGCCTCAACTTCATCTTCATCTTCATCAGCATCATCATCTTCATCAGCATCATCTTCATCATCATCTTCATCATCGTCATCATCAGGATTATTAAGCAAACTATAAATATAAATATAATAATCATAAAAGCTGTGAGCTACCAACTTTATTGTGGCCACAATTTTGACTAGTGTGTCTCGTGACTCGTGCCTCGTGTATCGTGTCTTGTGTGTGTGCGTGTCACGCGTGATTTGCGCGTGCTTGAGCGCTTAATTTCATTTTACCAGCAGCTGCTGCTGCTGCTTCTGCTGCTTTGGCTGCAGCATAGGATGTGGCACGTGCCTCCGGGGCAAACACATGCCTGTTACTGTTTCTGCCTCTTCTTGTTCTTGTTCCTTTGTATCTTCTGCATTTGATAGCGACTCATTTGCTGAGGCATTAACAAACAATTATGCGAAAAGAATTACCAAGTTTATTGAAAACAAGCACGCTAAGCACTTAATCATAACTAGTTTGAGTGCAGCTGAATGAAAGATGCGATTCACAAAGTTTGTGCGCAATTTTAATTAGAAAACTTTTGCATTTATTTTATTTTTTTTTAATTTGTTTTGTTTTGTTGTGTTTTGTTCTGTTTGCTGAGCATCGCCAGACATGCTTAATTGTAAACAGAGTTGTGTGCTTATGCTGCAAATCAAGCTAACAGTTACCAGGGCTGCAAGAGTATCTATAAAAATATTTGTAGTAATCATGTTAGAAATAATACTGTTACAAATCAATGTTTTACAGCCTTTAAATAGGTTGATTAATGTTTAAATAAAATTGCTATATAAAAAATAAATAAATCGATATAAAAGTTGTTATAGCCACGTCAACATATTGGCTTGCACTTTTGGCTCAAACACCATTAAAATTAATGTCTAATATTTAATGTTATTTATTATCTGTTAAAATCATTCTTATCTTTAGGCTATAGATTTGTAGCTCCTGTTATTATTAAATAAAAAAAAATACACCTAATTATTAAAAAGTAATCATTTAAGAAATGCCAGTCTAATTATTTGATAAGAAATTTCAATAATTAAACATTCGCAATCGATTTGCCAGCCCTGCAGAACCACCCACCCTCACAAAGTAGTCGTTTATTTGGCTCATTGAGCGACTTGTCTTAACCAGACATGATTTGTGCATTTTTGGCAATAAACTTGTTAATTGTTGATACTCGAAGTTTGCTGTTTTTCTTAATCGACTTTTAATTAACATGTTTTTCTTTTTTTTCACTTTTGCTTTCATTGCAGGTAAGAGAACCAAAAAGTGCTCAAACAGCTCAAATGGCTAACAAAAGAAGCGAAATGCCCAATTGGTAAGTGGATTCGAGTTGAGTTTTTGACCAGAAACGGACTGGGGTTTATAGAATGAAATATACTGTTGTATTTTTGCACGATTGAACATTGATTGTAGAGTTAATAAAAACTTTATAAAGCCAAGTTGATATCAGTTTTGAATGAATTCATTGTTTGATTCATGAGTGTTCGCTGATTTCAAGAGTCAATAGATAAAAGTAAATAAACGTTCAGAGGTCAACAACACTGGCGTCACTGATAAGCGTACATCCGTGAAATATAAATATATATGTATATATATATATATATATATAGATAGCGATAGCAGCGTTTGGAGTGTGTAGCGTGCAATCAGTCAGTCAAGCAGTCAATGTGTCAATCATAATTTAATCGCTTGCAGTTCGCCGTTCGATTTGTCATCGAGGTCTGCCGCTGACTGCTGACTGTTGACTGCTTACTGCTGACTGTTGTTGTTGTTGTTGTTGTAGTTGTTGGCTGCTTTCAGCTCGGGGGCCCCGTGACCAACTAGAGTAAAACAAGCTAAAATAGTTGTCAACATGAATTATTTACAAGAGACGTGCGCGGCATGCGGCATACGGCAGCGACACTCGACAGGTGCCACAGACACAACGCAACGCAACGCAACGCAACGCAACGTGAAGCGACATTCACCTCTTCTCTTCACCTATCTTGCCCCTTCTCTGTGGCAAACGCGGCGTATGCGTAATGTGAATCAATTCAGCTCGCTTCAAACTCATTATAGATGCGGACGCACGCGCACCTTGCCCAAAAGCGGATTGCGGATGCCTACTCAGAGGAGGTGTGTGGGCGGAGGGAGGGGGAGAGGGAGAGTGCGGGGCAAGTGTTGCTAGGGGGCAAGTGTGTGCGGTGCGGTGCGGGGCGGGGTGTGTGGCTAGCGGGATACATTGAAATTAATACGCGCCGACAGCCGACAGCAGAAATGTGCGTCAAGTTATGGGAAACAACAGAAAAACATATAAAAAAAATATATAAATAAATATATGTATATACATAAAAGAACAGTTAGTTTTGCAGTGTCGAACATTTAATACGCTTCCGTAAGATATAGAAGAAGATATATAAGATACATATAGATATAAATATTACGAGACTTTATAGAACCTAAAAATTACAACAACTTAAAAGAAATGTGGAATGAAAGATTTATTTTTTTTTTCCTAAGATTATAGCCGATCAAGTTTAACTGTGCAGAACAAAATTAATAATAATATCTAAAATTGTTTCTATATATACCATTTATTAAATCTTATGGGAATTGATAGAGCAGTTTGTTGTAGATCAGTGTTGGGAGTTTAATAACACCCGGGAAAAATGTAGTCAGATTTATCGAGATTCCTTGGTTAATAAAAACGGGTTTATCCCAATCTGCTAGTCTTACTTTTGATATTGGCAACACAATATATTAGACTAATCTGGCTGACCAAAAGGTTATATATAGTCAAAATCTGATTAACAGGCTAAAAACTATATTAATGCTGATCAATAAAGAATATCTTGTGGAATGTGTTACACACTCCACAGCAAAATTAAAATACTCTACGAAAGGGTTTAAGCATGAGAGAAAACAAACCAGTTTGGCAACAAAAAATTGGCAGGCGGACACAAAGACAGACAGACAGAGGGACAGACAGAGAGAGAGACAGACAGACAGGCAGAGAGACGGACAGAGAGACAGACTGTGGCCACTCACACAGCCACAATTACAGGGCACATGGTCCAAGTTCCTGGCGGAGAGCAGGCAGCACATTTAATGGAGTTAAGTGCCGGGGCCGTAAGCGAGATGATGATGTTGGAGGAGGAGTGGAGCGGGTTGGATGGAGGTAGGAGGTAGTTGGTGGTTGGTAGAAGGGGGTGGGAGGGGGGAGAGTGCTGGTAGTCGTTGCTCTTAGCGAGCTTGATTAAAAAACGGTAGCAAAGCAATTACAACAACAGCAACAATTCAATTACAAGAGCAGCGCAGCAAAAGAAGCTGCTGATGATGCTGATGTGGCTGATGTTGATGCTGATGTTGATGCTGATGTTGATGCTGATGCGGCTGATGCACTCCACAAAGATTATGAGCGATAAAGTCAAAACTTGAGTGAGTGGCGCGACGGGGTGGGGGGGAAAGCTGCAAAGCCTACGCTTATCTGATTTGTGTTCTGGGTGGTTTTTGATTAGGCTCCGGACAAATTTGTAATCAGCTTCGAAGAAGTATGGCAACGATGCAATTAATCACTATCAAAGAAGCTGATTAATAAACTAATCGATAACTATCGATAACCATTTTGTTGTGGCTTGTATATAATGCTAAAATAATTATAAATACATTTGTGCAAAAAATGTAGTTTAGCTGAAATTATAATGCATTTAAATAGGTGGTTAATTTTCTACATGGCTTAAAATAGTTGCAACTTTCCCTTAAGAGGAAAAACAAGTGTTTTTCGTAATCTCATTTTTCTGGAGAACTGTTTTTAAATAATCAACTTATAAAAATATATATTTGCATATATTATTAAGAAATAATTGTTACTCAGAGTAAGCTAAAGTTGATAAATCTGAGAATTATCAAATATTGAATAATAAATACTAAACCAAATCTAAACTTTAAACTATGCTATTAAGTGGCAATTTCTATTACAGATCTTTATATTCCGATGTATTTATCTAACAGCTATATGCAAAATAAAATGAGATATGTGATTTATTGTTTCCTTATTTTTTTTTAAGTTTTTTATATATCGATGGGTCTGTTATCCGCTGCCGCTGGTTGGGCCAATTGATATGCACACCCCGATCAAGTGTAGCGCCTGGTTTTTCGTTTCATGAATAATGTAAATCAGCAGCAGTCAGCTCCACGGTGCAGCTCCACCTTCAACTCAACTCAGCTGCACCCTGCAACCTGCAACCTGCACCACCTCCCCCGCCCTGCCACAGCCAGCTTGCACATTTATGAAGCGTGCGCTCATAATACCGATGAAGAGCTGCACACGGTGTGTGTTGCAGTAGTGGCAGTGACTGTGGCGTCAGCTTCTACCACGCAGCGCGTTGCAAGTCGCGCTTTATCATGAGATAAACAACAACAACAACAACAGCAGCAGCAGCAGCAACAACAAAAAATATGGGCCGGGCCCTGCGCTTTGGGTATGAGTCTTGTTTCGGGGTCTCGGCCTGGGTCTGGGTCTGGGTCTGGGTCTCCTCGGTCTGTCGGTCTCGGTCTGGCTGTGAGCCGTGCCTCATGCCTCACCTGCATGCCGATAACCGCAGGCAGCCACCAGCAGGCAGGCAGGCAGTCAGCCAGGCAGGCAGGCAGCACAGTCAGTCATTCACTCACTCACTCATTCAGTTGGCCAACAAAAAGAGGCAGAGGCAGAGGCAGTGGCAGAGGCAGTGGCAGTGTTAGTGGCAGAGGCACCTCTACCTAACCGAAAACCAAAATCAGCCTCAGACTCGGCTTGCAACTCGTGCCTGACGCCAATCAACTGGTTGCCCAACAGAGTCCACTCTGCTGCACTGTGGTTGGCCCTCATGATGATTGCCGCGGGATTTGCTGACGGGTGGGGGGGTGGCAGGGGGAGTCGTTTGTTGAGGGGCGTCTCCTCTGGCGTCTGTTGTTGTTTTCTGTATTTTTTTTTTTATTTTCATTTTTTTTTTTACGTTAGCCGTCGTATTTTGCGTTTCCGTTGCATTTTTTCAATGTCTGTCGGGTCCGTCTGTTGTTGTTGCAGATTTATATGCGGTTGAATGAACACGCCCGCCAGCCAACAGCAACAAATGCGCATTAACATCATTATCAACATCGTCATCATCATCATCATCCTCATCATCATCATCATCATCATTGGCAAAAGGCAACAACAGACTTTTTCGCTTCGTCTTTTTTTTGTGTGTGTAATAAACAAAATTTTAACAAACTTTGGCAGTGTCTTGCCACACAACAACAACAACAACAACAACAACAACAACAAGAACGACAACAATATTTACAAAGTGTGCTGAAAAATTTCGCATAATTATTTTTCATGTTTCCCTCTCTCTTCCTCTCCCTCTCCCACTCTCTGTCTCTGTCTATCTGCGTCGTCGCTGTAAGTGAAAAAATTTGTTAAAGTGTCAACATTGACAGCGATTTAAGTCATTTTACTGTCATCATTAAGTGTCTGGCAGCATTGCCACATTGCCAGCTTGCCACTTTGCAGCTTGCCGAATTGTCGGATTGCTGTAGAGTCATTTTTTGTTCGAGTGTAGGTCGAATTGTGGCTTTTATTTAGCTGTTGCTGCTTTTAATTTCTGGTCGTCAACTGTTGATTTTTGTTTGTGAATTTCTTGCGAGTGGGTTGCAATAAGGAATTTAAGTGCGAGTCTTGTGGCACATGTATTTTATTATTATTAAACTAATAATTTAAATAAGAGATGGAGCTCGACAACTCAACTGTTTTTATAGCAGTTTGCCTTTGGTTAACAAAATCTGTGTTTCTTAGCCAATCTTATAGAGCTATTTAGAGTTGATTGTTGATTAATAAAGTGTTAGATTATTTTATATATAGGAAATAGTTGACTGTTATAAATAAATATAATAAAGTTATCGATAAGTAAGAAATAATTATAGTAACTTATCTATAAAACTACATCCAAATCAAAGCTGCAGAAACTCAACTTTTCGTAAAATCTCAACAGCTGACATTAAATAGCCATTAAATAGAAAAAATCTAATTATGGCTTTAACTCCCGTACCCTTACACCCTTAACCCTGCCCCGTGCCCCTCGCCGTGGCAAGTGAAGCGCGCCAAAGCGTGCTGCAAAAAAATTTTGCGCTCGACTGACTAACTGAAACTGAAAACAAAATAAAAAAAAAAGAGTTGGGAAAAAGTGCGGGAAAAACAATGAAAAACAAGAAAATTGCAGCGAAATCAATTAAAAAAGTTTTTTGCCAACATATTTTCGAGCAGTGAGCGCCAGGATTAAGGATTAAGGATTAAGCATCTAAATTACGAGCGCCAAGTAGCTCAAGGGACAGTTAGTTGTTGGGGAGGGGGAGGGGTAGTGGGGGATAGGGATACAAAAGGATAGCTCAGAAATTGGCAATTGGCGGCTGCGAGTAAGCATTAATTAAATTTCAATGTGACTTTTAAAGTGGCTCAAGAAACCAGCCCCCCCATTTGGGGATTCCCCTTTGCAAATTGTCTAAAGAAAAATTGCTCAAGTGTATTGCGAATGGTGTCTTCTTCTTTCTCTTCCTCTGCTTCTACACTTCAGTCAGTGGTAGGCTGTTTGCCAGCCACGCCCCGCTGCGCTTAAGTTTAGCGCCTTTTTTACGCCCCCCAATTTGAAAAGAAATAGAAAAACAGAAAACGGAAAATTCGTATTTCGTTTGTTTTCCGTTTGGTGGCTGGCAAAACTTTTTTGGCACAGACATTAATCTTGAAAAAGAAAATTTGCATGAAATTAAAAAAGTGAAAATATTTTAGCAAGAAGAAGAGGCAGAACACATTTTCCTTGTTTTCTTTATTTTGTTGTTGGGGGGAGCAAAGCGTCTGCGTAAAACGGAAAAGTGAAATTTGCAAGCACTTAAAAGAGGCATCGACTGGCGGCGCCCCGCTTTAAAAAGAGAGAGCGGGAAAAACAGTGGGGGTGGCAAAGAGAGAAAGAGAGAGGGGAAAACTCAGCCTTTTTCTATGTTTCGCATATTTTTGGGCGGTAATTTTGTATTGTGCTTTAAGCTGGTTTGAACACAAGTCTGTAAATGACAGCTAGCTGAAAGTCGAAGAGGAGCTGCAAATTTTACAGGGTTTTAAATAAATACCTTAAGGATTAGTAGAGTAACTTTTGATGCTTTTTTTAAATATTGCTGTAATTCTTTTTGCTTAACCAGGCTAAGAGCAAAAATATAATTTGTGTAAATAATCTTTACGCGTTTTTAAAAATGTTTAAATTAAAACACAAAAAAAGCAGCCAAAATTAAAACACTTTATTTGTTAATATTTAATGTGAGGCATTTCACCCCCTCCCTTGCAGTTCATATGCCCACCAAAATAATTAACTAAATTGTGTTATAATATTATTTAAAGCTACAAAAATATGTTTTGTAATAAATGTTTTTTATGTTGCAGTCGGCGGCATTTCCGGTTGGCATCTTTTTACTGGTGGCATGCGAGGAGCAAACACGAAGCCTTTAAATATTTAATTATGTAATGCTCGTAATTCTCTGTCAGCCCTTTTTGCCACTTTTTGGCTGCGGCAAATTGTTGTTAGCTCCACACACACACTGCTGCTGCAGAGGAAGGGGCAAGGGGAAAAAAACACAAAAAGTCGCTGTGAAAAGAGAGCTTTGATATTCTTTTGTTGGCCGCCAAATGCTGCCAGTTTGCAGCATCAGCTTCCAGCTGCCAGTTGGCACAGGCAACATGCCTCAAGTGTTTGCGGCAGCTACTGCCCATGCCACATGCCACACGCCCCATGCCCGCACTCTCACTGTTGCGCCCACGCCATTGGCAGCTGGCGCCTGCAGTTTGTGGCACTCTCGACACAAACACATACACACACACACACACACTCACACTAACACTCGCACACACGCACACACAATGAACGCATTTGCATTTGTGGCATGCCTCTACAGTTAAATCCCCTACAAACTCAGCCCAATCCTCAAACGTATTACTTGAGTCTGCTTTCAGGCGCAAGAATTTCATTCATTCATTTTCGCATTCAGTTCGCTTTTGCGTTAAAATGTGATTTTTCACTTGACTTTTTAATTATGCGGCAATGGCAGCCAGGCAAGAAGAAGAACAACAACAATAGCAACAACAACAACGGCAACAACAAACACAAAATACACCTACTTGAGCGTTTGCCTTTGTTGGCCAAAACGTGCCTTGGAATGAGCCCGCAGCTAACCAAAAAAGTTAAGCAGTAAATCTAAAAACAGAGACGTAGTTAAGTATAGAGGGGGGGGGGGGGGGGATTGGGACCAGTCTAAGGTAAAAGTACTATGAATTGTGTGCTTAGCCAAGGGCTGGGGTTAGATTTCTGTTGATTTTGCTTAGGCTGGCAAATTGCAGCGATTTCAGTTGATATATTTCGTGTGTAGCCAAGTGAAACCTGGTAACAGGAACCAGGACACACAGGAGCCAGGGACCAGGGACACGGGTCCTTGGAGCAGCACTTGATTAAGATTGTGTCTAGACAACAAAAAATGAAATTACTCGCAGCTGCAAAAGCAGCAGCAGCTAAAATTAATGAAAGCATAATTAAACTTTAATTATTAAAGCTAGTTAAATTCACTGTTTGAGCCTTGTTTGGGAGAAATCAGACATGCGTAAAAAGGACCTCAAAATTATGAATTGTGCTAATATTTATCTAAGAAGTTAGTCAACTCTAGTCGAGAGAGAGAGCTCGACTGGGAGATACCCTGTACTTAGCTATTACATACTTAAGATACTCGCCAATGCTAGGTTTTGGTTAACAAATCTTTTACGATCTTAAAGTAGTTTTTAGAGTAGATCAAGAATATGTTAGATTATATATCATATATATCATATATCAACTGAAAGGCTTAAAAAAAATTGTGTCTTTTATGAACATCTGAAAACGATTAAAGATCGTGTGCAGTTAAGGTTAAAATAAAATAGACTTAAAAAGATCTAAAATAAATAGAGCTTATATTCCAAATTTAAATTTAGACTGGCTCATAAAATCTCTGAAATCGGGGTATTCCATACAGACAGATAGACAGATATGGCTGAATCCAATCCACAATTGATTGTGATGAAGAATATAATTTACTTATTTTATTGTGGGTTTCTTAGACGATTTCTTTAATGGACAAAATTATAACTTCATAAAAATTTTCATCACAAACTTCTTGTTCGGCAAGTAAAACTTGAGTTCGGTTTTTGAATGTCCTGTTAGACATTTTCTATTTCCTCCTGCCCGATAATTAGATTCCATTCCACAACGAATATTTTGTGCGTCTCTCTTGTTAAACATTTTCCATTTCCTCTGATGACTTGAGAATTTGTCTCCAATTTGAGTGTTTCTTCTGCATTGGAAATTCCTTTGATGACCTCATCGAAACTTCAAACTTCGGCCAGACTTTAAAATTTAGTTAATGCCACGCAAGATGTGCAATTTGTTTGGAAAACTGTTGCCAAGAAAAAAACACACAGAGTACTTAGATTTGTTCATTCATGTTAAATTTGCATACAAATGAGTGCATTGCGTGCAAAGCAGCCCCCACCCCCTCCGCATCGGACTCCCCTTCTACCCTCTCCTGTCGCGCCCCCATCCCTCACCCCCATTACAAAGACGGAAACTTTTCAGTTCGTCCCTCATTTGTAGTCGCAGCTTCTGTTCAGTTGTTTGGCTATAACCCCTCCCCTCTCCTCACCCCTCCACTGCTGGTGTTGCCCTTATGCAAATGACTTAATTTAAAACATCAAATTTTGCACTTTACCCCCAATCGAAAATATTCGCCAGTTGCGACGATGGAGACGCCTCATTCGAATCATTTGAAATCATTATTATACCACTCACAGACAGGCAGACGAGTCCGTGCAACCAGACCAGAGCCACGATATCATCCACATCCACATTATCCGGGCCAAAGTAAGGAGGAGGCTGCCGGGGCATCATCATCATCATCATCATCATCATAATCATAATCATAATCATTATCGTTGTCTTCATTTTTATGAAGTGTCATTTGTGTACAACATTTGCGCCTATAAAGCAAGTCGCCTAAGCTCAAAAGGCGCTCGAACACCCCTTTTCCAGACAGACAGACAGACAGAGAGACAGACAGTCGTTCATTCATTTCATCAGTCAAGCATTCACTTAAGCTGCAGCCGGTCGGCGAGCTGCTTGACTCTTTATATACCCTGTAAAATGTAAGAAAAGCGATTAGAAGATAATCCTATTAACTATTAACAATTAACTATTATTATTAATAGAACAATTAACAGAACTACATCCAAACTTGAGTAGAGTTGGAAATTTAAGTTAGCTAAATTAAAAGGCCAAACTAATTAAACTTTAGTATGTTTTCTACACTTTGTAGTAAATAATAAAATGTAGTTTGGTATTTGACTTTCTTAAAAGAAAAATAAATAAAAGAGGTGCTTTTATCAATTTTTATTAAAACCAATTTTTATTATTAACAGAACTACAACTACGCTTGAATATAGTTTTTTATGGCATTTTTTACACTTTTGAGTATTTGAAATGTAATTTGTTTTTTTAGTTTCTTTAGCTAAGAAACCACATCCTTTTTTCCAGGATATCTACAAGTTGGGTGCACGTTTTCTTTGGCTTTTATTTTTATCAGTTGTACGCAATCATTTTTGTTGCTTATTTTTGCTGGTTTCGTTTTTCTCCTTTTTTCTTGCACATTCCTCGTTTCCTTATTTTTCACCCGTTTTTTTGTGCCCTTTTTTGCCATTTGTTTTCCACCCGTTTTGGCTTTTGTTGTTGTTGTTGCTGTTGCCTGAATTTTTCATGGCGCGCGCATTTTGCCAACGTCGATGAACTTAAGCGGAAAATTCAGGGTGCCTATTGTTGGGTGCTAGATGCGAATGAGGGTAGGGGTGGGAGGGGGGGGGGGGGAAGGATTTGCTTGGGACTGGGTGTGCGACAGGGCGTATACTTAATAACAGTTTAATTAAATTGAATTATATTTTAATTGCGTTTGCCATGCGCCCGTGGGGCAAACGCCGGCGACTCTGAGCCAAGTTAAAGATGCTCTGCCCAAAACGACAAACTGTTTAAACACTACTCGAGCCACAAATAATAACGGCAAACGTATTTGTGTGTGTGTGCTCCTCAACATGTCAAACTACTTACACGTATTTGGCTGCCATTTGCCCACTTGTCACAACATTGCCAACAACAACAACAGCAACAACAACAACAGCAACAACAACAACAACATCAACAACAGTCAGCTATCATAAACATCATCATAATCAACATGAACAATCGCACATATACCACTACATATATACACACATACAGACATATATATATATATATATATATAGTCGTAATGTTCATTTGCCATATCAACGTCAACAATTCCAAACACCACCTTCCACCTACCACCTTCTTCTTCTTCTCTGCTTGCCACCAAACACTGCCCGTTTGACCGGCAAACGACCCACAAACCATTCAACATTTTTGCTACCCACTCTATTCCCCTCTCTCTCTCCCTCTCTGTCTCTCTGTCTTCCCTCTCTTTCCTACTTGTAGCTCGTTTATGGCCCAGCTGTTGTCCACTTTTAGCCCAGTCGCCGTTCGGCTTTAGACATTTTTATGGTTTCATTGACATTTTTGCCTGTGGCCAACAAAACTCACACACTCCTCTTCTTCTTCTTCTTCTTGTGCTGTGCGTCTAGGAAATTGATATTGTTGATAAAATGCCGCACAATAAATTAGCGCTGGGGAGGCGCCTCAACAATATTGCGAATGATTTAATTGGTACCGAGTAAATTATGTGCTAACTACAAATAAATATATATAAAAATAAATCAATAGACTAGATTTAGAAGTATATATTTATTATATATATATTATTTTATTTGTAGACGATGAAATAATGTTGTAGTTTTGTCAAAGTTAAGGCCTTGTAAGCCATATCTCTTGGCCTCACTTCATTATTAAAGTTAGGTGTGTAATCAGCTGTCATAAACTTAAGCTACCCCATAAAACTTAATCACTCACATTTTCAACAAAATTTTCGCACCACTGTTCCGCCTCGAGCGTTAACTTGGCCATTTCTTGGACATGAATTAAATTTGTATTTAATTTTTTTTTTTTTTTTTATGGAGACCCGCTCCAGAGGCAGTTTTTTAATAGGCTGTTGGGCAAGGCAAAAGCGTGCGCTCGGCTCATGCAAATTAATCATATTGATTAACCAATTAATTGCCAAACATGTTTTGCGATTTTCAATCAGAAATTAAAGCAAAATAAATGAAAAACCAGCCACAGAAAAACCAAATCGAAAAATCGTCGAAGTGGGGGGGGGGGGGGAACCACTCTCTCGCTCCCTCTAAAACTGGAAATGATTTATGTTGGTTTTTGTGGCCAGCTCAGCTCAGCTCAGCGCAGGTGAGTTGGTCCGCAGAGCGGGAAGTGGTGAGGGGGGGGAATTAAGGAGGACAACTGTTTGGGGCTGTCAATATCACACGCTTCGCAGTCCGGTCGCTGATTATCGGCAAACGATAATGAACTTGGAAGTCAGCCTGCCCCCCTCCCTCCACCAGCTCCCCCTGGCCTATTCCACTTGGTGGATTGGCGCGTTTTTGTGCAATGAAATGTAAAATGTGCTTCAAATTGACATTTAATTGGCTTAGAAGAGAGAGTGAGAGGGGGAGAGAGGGAGAGAGGGGAAGAGGGAGGGATTGCAGGATTGAATGAATAAGAAGTTTAGAAACTTGAGAGCAAGTTGGCTGATACAGTTTGGTTAGCTGGTTTTGGTTTTTTTTTGGTCCGGCCCGGCCCGTGCTTAATGATGATATATTTTATGGCTAGTCATTAGCCCAGTCGGTTAGGGCCTTAAAACCATTTGAGTAGGGTCAAGGTGACTGGACAACTCTAAGCTTGTGCAGCAAGGAGCGAGAGAGGGAGAAAGATAGATTAAAAGAAAGAGAGAGAGAGAGTGATAGATGCTGAGCAAGATATATAACAACAATCAATCAGTTGCTCTATTTTAGTTACAAATTTCGAGGGTATCACGATTTTGTTGAGAATTATGTTACTAACTGAAAGGAAGACATTTTTTTTTAATTTAATTTAAATTAAAATTTAATCAACTAATCTTCATTTTTTGATGAAGAACATTTTATTGTACGACTTTTAAAAAATGTTACATTTTATAAGAAAATTGAATTAAACTTTCATATATTGTTTTTAATCACAATTTGAATTCAAATTCAACTGCTCAAAAAGAGCATTTGATCTTCGGATATTGCTTCCTTGCTATATCAATTTGCCGCAACAAAAAAAAAAATCGGGTTTAACTTTGTTATTTTAGCACTTCTGCTTGTGGTTAACTTACTTAATGCCATTTAGGCCATTTTAACTGCAATATTTATGAATTTTCCTTAAATTTCATGTGTCTGGAAATGCTCATAACCAAACTGAGTGCGGCACAAATAGAAGAGGCACCCTCAAGCAACCCTCATTATAAAGCTGCCGGCTTTTGTTTAAACCCGACTCCCGCTCTCCTCTCTCCCTATTCCTTCCCTCTCTCTCTCTCTCTCCCTCTCTCCCGACGACTTTCAATTTCATAGCTGCCACTCAACAGCTTTTGTTCACAATAATCCTGCTGCACACCAGGTTCGTTCCCAGTTACCAGGTTCGTTCCTCGTTCCCCGGGTTGCCCTTTTCCCATTCGCCACTCCTCGTTCTCTGAATTTTGCACAGATTCCACCCCACAACATAGTTTTTTTTTTTTTAATTATAATTAATACCGCTTAGATGGCAACTTGGATGACAACTGCGGTCAGTGGGTTCAAAAGAGCGTAATAATCTTTGGTTTCCACCTCGCTTAAATAATAAGCGCAATAATTATAACATTGGCCGATATCAAAAAACTTAATGCCAATTAAGTCTGCTCAAAATTAAAGTTCAATCCCTGAAACAATCAAAGCGAGCGAGTTTATATTGTGTGTAAGCCACTCTCTCTCTCTCTCTCTCTCTCTCTCTACCTCTCTCTATTGCTATCTCACTCTGTCGGGGGCATTATCAATTTATGTGGTAGCTGTTACCCTCTTAGCTACGACCCTCTCACACTTTGTTCGGCTGTCTGCCCTCATCATTCGCATTGTTATGCGCCACTGCCCAAATCTGTGTGCCCCGGCTGACTGGACCCTAATCGCATTTCAATCATCAATGACCGTGGCAGCCAAAAGACAAACCTGCAATCTCCCAGTCACAGTCCCAGTCAGAACTCCTCAGTTCTACATTGTGGACTCTCCTCTGTGGCACAGCAGTCAAGGGAAATCCTCAAGCGGACGTCACTTGCAGCAACCTCGTGTGTTTTTTTTTCGATTTTTTGTGGGGGGCCTTTCGTCTCTGTCTGCTCGGATTACCTATTCTGATCCGAATACTCATGCGTACACTGAACGAAGAGAGCTAGTAACACAAGGGTTTTGACAATCCCAAGAAAATATTTGAGTCTTAATTTAAAAAAGTAGCATCTGCATTGTTAGATTTTTAAACTCTCTATTTAAACATTTATTTAATATAATAATAAATTCGCAATTTTTTTCAGTGTATTTGTATTTTGTATTCAGCCAACAACTGGCAATATTCAGTTCATTTTTTATGCAACAAAAACACTTTTGTCTCGTTTTCGGTTCAGCTTGAAGATGAGCAGGAAAATTTATCTGGCGTTTTCTTTAATGATTACATGCAGTTTTTCATGATATTTTTTATTATTTGTTGTATTTTTTTTTTTTTTTTTTGGTTTTCCTTGCTGGAATTACATGCAACTTCTAAGGGGCAATGACAAGTCCAAGCTGGCAATGAAATCGAAACTGGCAACTGTGTTCATTTCATGACTCGCTGTCTCCCTCTGACACTATCTCTCTATCTCTCTCTCTATTACTCTCTCTCTTTCTCTCTGACTCTCTTGCTATCTCTCTCTCTGTGTGCTGTTTGCCAAGGACATAATGAACACAACTTCCGTTACTTCCGAGGCAGCATCTGGAAGACGACGAAAAAAGAAATTTGTACGAGTCGAGCATTGTGCAAATGACTCCTTTGAAGTCAAATGCTGATGAGACAGCATTTGTTGTGCAGGCAGCATGAAAAAGGATATACAAATATACCCAAATAATCATCGCATTGCTGGGGTGAATAGTGAATAGTGAATAGTGAATGGAGATCAAATGGTTGGTTGCATGAATAGTCTGCACTGTCCACTCGCATTTCCTTGGCTGTCATCGCATCTGAGGAGAGCGACAGGCACAAAACATGAATTGCAGCTCCGCTTTGCAGATAAGAAAGAGCTGCTTTAATGAAAATCTTTCAATTGAAAAGCCGACTCCCAGAAAATCCGACTCCTAGAAAAGCCGACTCCTAGAAAAGCCCACTCCTAGAAAAGCTAACGACTCATTTAAAAGTTAGTTTTTTGCCGCAACGATTACTTAAATATTTAAAACTCTCTTTACTAAAATACTATAATTAAAATAAAGTTAAAGCTGTCATAGTAAAAAAAAACTTATGCAGTATAAATTGAGTTTGAGCAAAAATCAGGAATCTTTTAACACAGCTCAAATGATGTGCAGCACTTGAGTTTTCCTCTTCGGGCAGTAAAAAACGACAAATCACTTGCCATATTTCATAGCGACTACCTGGGAAGCAGCAGCGCAGCTTCATAAAAAAGATATATATAAATATATATATATATACGTTTATATATATGTATATAAATAACCCATCAACGGCAGCTGAGCAACAACTAATTATCACCCCGTTAAACTTATGACCATCAATTTCAATAATTAGATTTTTCCAGCGAAAGGTGAGTGGCAAAAAGCGAGCAACAAAAAGGAAAACAACTGCAATAAATATAAAGCTTGGAAAAGCCGTCAAGAAAAACGCGTAAGCAAAAAGAAAAAGTGTATTTCTAAAAAATAAATAACAAAATATGAAAAACACTAATCCACAAGCTATTAAATTCAGATTTCGTAGAATGAAATTTCAAACTAAAAGCATTTGCGCCTGCGAGCAACGCAAACCAAGAAGAGAATCTTCTTCCTGAACCTAGTTGAGGGAGATGAGGGGGGCTAATTATGAGCAGGAAGATGACGGGGGCCAAGTCAAAGTTATCTACACATAGAAAGTGCCGTTAGTTGGAGACGATGTTGTCTGCGTTGGCAACCAATTAGCAGCTTATTAGAATGCACACCAAAAAGGCAAAAAAAAACAAAAAAAAAGTAATCCTTTGCAACAACAATTTGTAGACTTAAAATATTAAATTGCTAAAACTTAAAAACAGATTTCTCAGCACAAAAAACCAAACAAGAAGAAGAGCGAGCGGGAGAAAGGTAGAGAAGTGGAGAGAAAAGGGAACTGCAAAAGTTGCGCGACAGGCAGACAGGCCAGGAGGTCCAGCCAAGTTAGCCAGTCAGCCGGGTGGCCACAAGGAACAGGATGAAAGCTGATGCAGCGGGGGGGAGAGAGGAGCACAATTGCAGACGAGACGCTGCCCTCGAGCTGTTGCCCCGCGCTCAGTGAGTAAGTGGCCAAGGCACGAACCTGTGGCCATGTTTGCCATTAGGTTTGGCAACGGGAACTGGGAACTGAGCGAACTGGGAACTTGGAACTGGGAACTGGGCATTGGTGGAGACCTGTGCGCCATCGTCGTCGCTTCAAGCGTAAAAAGTTAAACTCGAAAATACTCTTGAGTTTGCTTTCTTGGAAATTGGCCCGTGGACAGACCAGCTGCACTTGGAGTAGGAATTGGAGTTGGTAGTCGTAGTTGCCAGCCAAGACGATCCCCCCCAAAGAAAGTAGGAAAGTACTCATCTTGCGTCTGGCTTCCATAACACGCCCGACTTGACAGCACAAATTATAAGCCAAACACATTCCTATGATTATAATGCTGTCTGTCCGTCCATCTGTCTGTCCGTCTGTCTGTCTCTGTCTGCACCTTGAGCAGTGGCAGCTGCTGCTTGGAGGCGTGAGAATGTTTTCTGCTTCAAGTTACCGACAAAACTCAAATTGAGTTCACTTTTTATTTCACAAAATTAACGTAACCAACAATCGTGTTTTCAGATTTAAATCACAAAATCACAAAAATCACATTGTTTTTTCAAAATCGTTTAATATTTTAAAAAAGTTATGGCTATAAAAAGTTTGGATCTTTTCTTGCTTGGTTTTTCTGGAATAGATTTTGTACCTGAATTTCGAGCCAGAATCGTGTTTTTAGATTAAAATCCATTGCTTTTAAAAATCGTTTAATATTTGAAAAAAGTTATGGCTATTAAAATTTTGGATCTTTTCTTACTTGGTTTTTTTTTGGGGTAAATTTTATACCTGAATTTCGAGCCAGAATCGTATTTTCAGATTTACATGCTGTATTTTTCTGGAGTTCAAATCATTCACAAAAATATATAGTTTTTTAAAATCGTTTCATTTTTGAGCAGAATTTGGATATGTTTTAGAAATTGAGAAACGTTTTAAAATGCGATTTCTTCTTTCAGTTTTATAGTTGATAGTTTGCCACTTGCAACTGTTGACGCCTTCTTTCAGCCAACTAAACTTTCCCAAAGGAAGCCACTGGTCAAATTGAATCCTTGTGCGCCTTAGGCTAAAAGCTGCATAAGTAAGTTTTAGGATTTTTCTGCTCTGGAGATCAGAGACAATACAAATTAAAGAGCCATTGATGTCACTATCTCTGCCTAATTTCCATGTTGCCAACATGGAACAACACAAAACAAAATGCCTGCATTCAACTCTAAGCAGCCCCAGTAGTTTTGACAATGCGACTTAATTACTCCACACACACACACAAAACACACACACACAACACACACACACACAACACACCCACACCCACATAATAATCAGGCTGAAAGTATGCAACTATGAGTGGCACTTTTGGGATAGAGCATTGGTATGCGTATTTGGCCAGAAAGGATAAACCAATTAAAGAGAGTCCAAAACCCACAGTTGGCCGTCAGCAGTTCAAATGCCAAACGACTGTCTGGCAATTTAAACAACAACAGAATTCAACTAACCAACAATGAAAACCTCAAAAATCTGCTGCCAGCAAATAGTGGCAATAGTGCCATGACTACTAATACCAAGTATGCTTTGGGGTGGGTATCGTCCTGACAGGTCCTGAATTGAAAGCTGATGGCATGACTGCATATTTGGACATTTATGTGGTCGTCATTGGGTGTCGTTTGTGTCGTTGATTTCTTGCTTAAGCGTTGCGCGATTCAATTTCAAATCCTGCAGCACATTTCCACGACTCGCTGGCTCCAACAGGACACAGGACACAGGACGCAGAGGCAGGCAGGCAGCCCAGCTAACAATGTTATCTCGTAATTTTACACGTCGATGATTTCAGGCGAATGAGTTTGATTCGATTGTCTCAAGTTTTTCTGCAATTGTATGAGGGGCAACAGCACACAAAAAGGATGCGCCACAAAAGTACAACAACAGCAGCAACAGCAGCAACAGCAACAGCAACAGCAACTACAACTACAACTACAACAATGTGGTGCACGCTGGTGACGACGCCTTTGACATGCTTTTGACAGCCAAACGGCGTCGCCCGCTGCGCCGCAGGACGTGGAACAGTAGCATTTTCGGGGCAGGACATCTGGCTTCAAGTTGCCGTGACTGGCAACCGGTAACTGGTGGCTGGTGGCTGGCAACCCCCATTGCATGTCCTGCGCCAGGACCTCTCACACAGTTGAGACCTTAACCAAACTCTCCATGACAGAATGGAAAACTCCTCGTCATCCTCAATCCTCAATCCTCAGTCCTCATCCTCGTCGTGTGCTGCTGCAATAAATTGTTCAAATGCAACAGCCCAAACGCTTCGTGCCAACAAAACATGGAATGTATTAGAAAAGGGTTTCACGTACCGCCAGCACGATACCCAAAACACACACCATCAACACACACACACCCCCCTACACAACCCCCTCCAACTGCCACCTGAAAAGGAAAAAATAGAATTTGGTAGACGGAGCGACGGCATTTGAATGACATGCAACGTTGTCGCCCCGTTTCGAAACTTTTCCTCAAAATAATTTCAAATGTTTCCATACTCTTTTTTCCGGCCAAAAGCTTCATAGAGATGACGAAACACTTTTTGAGCTTGAAAACAGCTGCTGTTTGTGGCGGAAAATAAGCATTTATTTATTATTTTAGATTTTTATTTTATGCTGTGAGGAAAATATATTTAAAAGAAATAACTGAATTAAGATACATATTTATTTTTAAATATGTCATTTTTATAAAGGCGTAAAAAACATTATTATTTTAGATTTTAATGAAAATATCTTTAAAAGAAATAACTGAATTAAAATGCAAATTTATTTTTAAATATATCATTTTTTTCAAGACTTAAAAAAACATTTATGGGATAAATAGGGATATAAAAAATCAATACATATTTATCACTAAGTAAATTAAGAAATTTTATTAGAGGGAAAGATTAAATAATAAAGTAATAAATAAAACAAGATCTAGCTACAAATAAGCAAAACAAATGATTTTCCAATTCTTAAAAAACCAACAAATTTAAAGCTAAATATTTCGCAGTTCGTAAATTGCGCGACGACTCAATGAATATTTTTGTCAACTAACTGAAAAAAAAGGGAAGTTTGCCAACTCAAGTGCCATCTACCGCAACACTTTAAAGGACGTCAAAATCGAAGGAAAAAAAGGGGGAATCTAGCCAAAAAATGGAAAACGCGGCTAAAAGCTATCAGCACAAATGCTTAGCTAACGTGTCCATGCGCGTCCTTTCATTGTCGTGGTAATCAAATAAAAATCAATGGCTTGTGAAATTCAAATTGTGAGTGCGATGATTGCGATGAGTGCCACTCGCAACAGTTCTGCCCCATCGCGAGATGTGTCCTAGACAAAAAGTACTCTCAACTTTCGACTCTATCCCCTTCTGGGTCCGGGAACCAACCAAGTTCGTGGAACTCATTTCTTGGAGTGCTTCGAGGCGAACGCGTCTGCATCACGTGCCCAATTCTCATTTGCCGTTAGCATTTGGAATCGTTGAAGTTAATGATCTGATGCAGTCTGGCACACAACTATCTACTATCTATCTATCTATGTATCTATGTATCTAAGTATAAGTGAGCCCCTTGGCCCAAGCATTCAGGCAACTAAATCAACTGTCATTAGAGCCAAAACTTGATGGCGCCCAGCTGCCCAAAGTCAGCTAAATGGAACTGTGAAAAGGGGAAAGGGGGGAAGAGAGGTCTGCAAAGACTCAAAACAAGTTGAAAGTTTTATTCAAGTCGCTGCATAAATTAATTTTTAAATAGCCCAAAAACGATTCCAGGTTGTTCCTTATTTTGCTGCTCTGTGATAGTTAATTATATGGGTTTATTCTGTTTTGGGGGAGTGGCAGGTCGGTTGCTTACCTTTAAATGATCTCAGATGTTTGAGGAATTTCAATTACTTTGCAAGTGTGTGGGCGTGGCATACAAATAACTGCTTTCGTATTGGTCTAAAGGAAATTAATGCCTTGGAATAAAAATGTTTTATAGTTTAAGCCATGTTCATCTTTAAAGAGGAACAGTTTGGAATTATAAAATGATGACAAGAAATTGTGTAAAAAGATAGTTATTTGCAGATATTAGCAGATTTTTAGTTTGTTTACTTAATTTTTATTTTGTTACTTTAATTAAAATTAACATAAATTAATTCCTTTTTTATGTAGAAATATTTTAAAAGATTGATCAACCTATTGAAATGATATAAAAACATTTATTATGAATAATGACAGTGAATTAAAATCTATAACAACAACATGAATGAATTCTTAACTTCAAATAAATCTCAATCTTTTTTCATTGATATCTCTCTCTCTCTCTCTATCTCTCTCTCTTTCTATTTATGTCACTCTTCTCTTTTCTTTTCGCTCTCAGTTTGTTAGTAATCATTTTAACACTTGAGGCTGTTTTCTACACCAAATCTGGAAGTTCCCTTGAGTCTCTTGGCGACAAAATGTAATAGCCAACTTATGCAAACTGTGGAAACCCATCCCCCTCATCCTCACTTAATTTGCAACAATGACACTTTAAAGGAATTGAGATGTAAATTGAAATTGTTGGGATTGAAATCTTGAAGGCCGGGCGACTGTTGGCACTTTTCAACAATTTATAATCTGTGTGTTCCTTCCGGCCAAGCCCATTTCCTTGGAAACAAACAAGAAATTAACTGCATATGTTTTGGGGCAGCGATGCGCACAGTTAAACCACAGCAACGCACTCCCCTGTGGCACCACACACCACCCACCACCCACCACCCACTGAAACACCCGCTTGAACCAACTTCAGCTAGCATTTTTCAATTTCATCGCTGAGGTAGTTTAAATTTCTTTAACAATTCCGATTTTTTTTTTGTTTTATTTTTTTTATTAAATGACAAATACTTGGCTGCAAATGTTGACATTTTGTCGAGGGCTGTGTGCGTGTCGGATATTAGCTTACGAGTTTACCAACCCCCCAAAAAACCCGACCCCTCCCAACCCTTAGCGCCGAACAAGCCAACTAAGCCGTGTGTAATAATTATGCTAACGACGACTGTCAATTGCAAATGGGGTGGATGTGGATGTGGAATAGAAATTGAATAGAGCCGGTGATACACAAAACCGCAAAGATAAAGCCCCAGATACGGAACATCTTTAAGAAGGGTTGCTTTCTGTGAGACGTGATGGGATAGTTGTTGTGACGCCCCTTCGCGAACACGTCGACCTCAAATCACAGCCCTTTTATTTGGAAATTAAGCTCGCTTTTGGCTTTTCACAGTCAATTGACTAGCGAACTACGCCACACTCCCAAAAAGAACACTCGCAACTTGCAACTCGCAACACTCAACTCCCCTCCAACAACAACTGTTATTTGCTTGTTATCAACTTTTCACACACACACACACACATATTTGAACGGGTTGCGGCACTGGAACTGGAACGAATTACTTTAGACCATTAGTTGCAGGCACTTTGGGAAACCTTCCCAATTCTTGGACTCCAACTCCGGCGGGTCGATTTACGAGTCCGTTTCACAGTCTGTCTGCCGATGCTGTTTATGTCTTGTGATGCTCTCTCTCTCTCTCTCTCTTGCTCCATCTCCCCCTCTCTCTCTATCTCTCTTTCTGTTTTGGCCACATTTCAAGTGTTTTCTTGTTGTTGCTGTTGACGCATCGCTGTCTGCGCCTTTGAAGCGACTGCCGCGGACTTTGCACCCACCCCCACCCCTCTCAACACACACACACACTTGCCCCAACACTCTTTGGCGACTTTGCATTAAGATTATGTAAATTTTGGGCACTCAAGCAACAGCCGAGCAAGAATAAAAAAAAGCACTTGAAAATGCGCGTGTTTCTGGCAGTATTCAAGCCAAAAAAAAACCTCCTTAGACTACAGCAAATATGTACAAAATGTAAATGCCAAAATGAAATGCTTTGCCTTAAAAAAGATTATTTTACTTTATTTTCTTCTTCTTTTTTTGGCATTAAATCATTTTATTCTATTTAGAAAATCTACCTACGCGAAGTTGCAAGTAAATGTTGAACCTTTGAGTTCAACTCCAAAAACAGCAGATTTAATGCACTTTTTGACTTTTGTTGGGTTGTTTATTTAAAATACCAACAAAAAAAACAAGAAATTCATAAAGATTTTTAAGTTTCTTCCCTCTCTTTAAAAATGTTCACTTTTCACAAGTTTTTTCTTTTTTAATTAAACTGCCAGCTAAAGGTAAAAAAGTCAATGTTGAAACCCCTAAATTACAGCAGAAAACAAAAAAAAACAACAAAAAGGGGTGCAAAACACGAGGAACCCTTTCGAGGACACTCTTTGCTTGCTTTTAAGTTTTGTGCGTTTAATTTGCTGTCATTTTCATTTTCATTTTCACTTTTCACTTTTGCTGGTTGCTTACTTTTGGTCAGCTTTGCGCAGCTCGCTTACATTTATCAGCATCGCCCAGCCACGCCCCTCACGCCCATGAGCAGAGCAATAAAAAAAAAGAAATGCTGCCCTGTGTCAACACTGTGGCAGACAAACACACAAGCACACACCCGTTAACACACACACACACTCACACACACACACACACACACACACACACTCTGGCAAAGTTAAGACTATAAAAAGTTGTTGTTGTACCTCTGCTAACTGTAAGTAAAATGTTTGGTCATAGTTTTCTTGTTTTCTAACCCTATACTTGACAGGGTGTGCAGGGGGTTGGGGTTGGGGTGGGGTTGGGTTAAGGTCCTGCCTACGATTACGCCCACAACCCCCCCCCCCCCACAGAGAAGAGCAAGCATAAGGAAATTTATTTGTTGGCCACACGGCCCCTGACATGAGTGTAAGTAACTTTGAAGCCGATAGCCAGACATTTGCATAGGGTATCCTTATGGGAAGGGGCAGGGGCAGGGGCAGGGGTGGAGGGGAAAACTACTTGTAGTCTGAAATAGTTGCAACATTTCAGCAATTATATTTATAGAGTCTGTGTGTCGTTGTCGTTGTTGTTGCAGTTGCTGCTTTGGCTGTTCTTGTGGCATGCCTGATACATATTGTATGAGGGCAATCAAAAATTAGCCACTAGCCTGGCCAACAATTTATTTAAAAGGAGCCAAAAGTTGGCAGCAAAAGCAAAATTTTGGGGTGCTTTCCAGGTAATTTCTGCATCTCTGTCTGCAATCGTTTCCCGAGGCACAAAATATAATTGTTAATATAGTTAAAGGACTCGGTTTTGAATTAAGAGGAAGTTGCTAAAAACTACTTCCATATTAAAGATGAAATGTTGAAAACAAGCCAAATAAATTTAGCTAAAAACAAAACTAGCTGAAAATAAAATATTTTGAGTTAACTTTAATATTTTAAAGGTGTAGAAGTTATTTATTTATTGTCAACTAAAATCAGTCGACACCAAAAATACAAAAATATAAAATTTTAATTAAATTAAATTTAAAATAAAATTAAAATTACAAATAAATTACAAAATACTAAAATATGGAAATATATCTATAGGATTTATAACATTTCTGGGGGCACAACTAAACTCTGTGAAAAGTATCTCTTTCTAATCTGATTAATGCCCTCAACTTGACTAAAGTATTAAACATATTCAAAACCACACAAGTCAGGTGAATCTACGATTGCCAAAGCTAGGGATAAAGATAAAACTAGTTAATTCAGTTGCCAGCATATATTTTTTTTGTGTCTAAGACAATCTGTGCTGCACTCTGTCGACCCGGCTAATACAACAAAGTCTGGCAAAGCTGAGCTGCGAACAGCAGTTGCCGAATGGAGACTTCTGACTTCAGCACGTGCTTTCGTGGCTGACAAAGTTGTGCAACTGACATGGGCTGACAGCCCAGTCAAAACTACCCACACAGACACAGACACAGACACAGCTGAGCTCCACAACTCTCAGATTCAGATCCAGTCCAAATGCTACTTAACACTTTTAAAAAAACAACAACAACAACAACAAAAAATGAGTTCAGGCCAAAGAAAAGAAAAAGAGGAAACCGCAGACATGTTGCCGTTGTTGTTGTTGTTGTTGTTGTTGTTGTTGTTGCTGCCTGGGAAAGGCAACCTGAAAGAAAATGAAATTTGCTCTACCAGTCGGAAAGAACTAAGATGAAGGGAGGGGGGCGGCGGCAAAGGGGAGTGGTTAAACCAGAGTTGCTACCAGCAGCAGCAGCAGCAGCTCAGCTGTTTTCTGCAGCTTATTGTTGTTGTTGTTGGTCCCAAATGCCATTTAGCATTTGACTTAAACGCGACTGCTGCTGTTGCTGCCTCTGACTAGCGGCTGTGGCAAGTTTGTCAAGCTGGGGTATGGAAAAAAGGGTGGCAACGTTCCCGACAACAGCGACAACCTGCTGAGCTAAAGCCGAGACCAGGCAACATATGTTTGCACTGTGTGTGTGTGTGTGTGTATGTGTGTGTTGTTGTGTGTGTTGCGTGTGTGTGTGTTGCGTGTGTTTGCTTGTGATTTCATGTTAAGAACGTCTGATACCATTTTGCAGCAGACTCCCAGCAGTGTTGCCCATTCCGCTATTTTTTTTTTATCTTTAAATTTGGCTTTTTTTGATTAATTGAAAATTGCACGACAAAAATAAGGAATTACATTTTTTTAAAGTCTTGCAATTTTTTCTAATTACAGAAAGTCTTTTTTTGACTTTAGCTTCATTGTAATTTATTTATTTATATTTATTATTATTTTGACTGTTTATTTTTAGTATTTTTAAAGTAAAAAGCATATCTCAACCAATAAAATCTCTGGCAGTTTTTGCAGCTTTACAAAAAAAAGCCAAACTAGCTTTTTAGCTGACATTTTTTTTGTTTCCTTAAAAGCAGCTAGTTTTTGCTCTTTAAAAACTTGGCAACACTGCAGAAACTGTTTAAACCCTAGCCGCTGCCCCCTCGACTATCGTGTCTTGTCCTGGGCTTAGTTCTCTTCTTTGTTTGCTTATGTCTCGCTGCAGACTCTTGCACCCCTCAACCCGTAACCCGTAACCCGTAACCCGCACCCCACTTGCCCCTCTCACTCTTCAACCCCCCCTCTGCATTGCAGCAGTCAGGCAACTATTAAGTCACATGTTTGTCTCTTCTTCTACACGACTTTTGAGTTATGACTTTTGCTGCAGAGCAAAGTCATCCTTTGCAAACCGAGAGAAAGAGAGAGATAGCAACAGAGAGAGGGAGATAGCGAATGAGAGAGGTTGCCCAAGTCGGAAACCCTGTTTAACCTGAATATCCACATTAGTTCTTTGGAGTCGCGTCTTTCTTATGCCTTTTGCCTTGGCTTTTATTTGCCTTTGTTTTTATAGCCTTTTTCTGCCCAGGTAAACAAAATGAGAGTGCAGCTTGTGGCAGTTGCTTTCAAGTCCAAAACGTGTGCAACAAAAGCATCATATGGTCCACAGCAGACTAACTAGTCTAAGTGTGTGTATTTGTATATGTGTATGTGTGTGTGTGTGTGGGTGTGTGTGTGGATGTGGGTGTGCTTGTGCTGTGTGGGCAGTTGCTACTGACTCATTTACTACTAGTTGAGGGCAGTCTGCACATTCAAAAATCAGTTTATAATTATATAAAATATTTTAAATTATTTTATAATATAAACAGAAAGAGAGAGAGAGAGAGACAACAAGAAGCCAAATAAACAGTTAAAAAATTATAATTTATAATTTAAACAATTAATTTACTTCTTATAGAAATAAATGCCACAAATAAATAAATTTAATTGAATAAAGTTACTAAAATAAAAATCACATAAAATTGAGGCACATCTTAAATTTGTTGCAGTGTAGTTTGGCTTGATTATGCGCCTGTTGGCCAACTACTTTCTGACTGCTTTAGTGCGCTGTCTCCTGCCTCCTGCCACTTGCCTAGCTGATGCCACTTGCCTCTTACCTGTTGCCAATCTTACACATTTTGGGCTCTTTGTGCTGCAGCAGTCGGGCTTTTCTCTGCTTTATTACTTTGGCCTGCGGGGCAGTTGCAACAAAAGGATTTCTTATTTATAAGGGCTGCCTGTGGACTACGTGCCACACAGCTGTCTGTGTGTGTCTACGTTGCAACGTATACATACTCTTGTGTGACACAATATGACTGTGTAGAACTTTGCACAGTTTCATTTGACGCCTGACACGTGGTTGCACGAACAGGACACGGAGGCAAGGAGGCACGTGGCAACATCATCATCATCAGCGGCATCGTTAGAGTTTCATTAAGGCAAATGGTCTAAAAGTGAGTCTAGACTCGGCTCGGGCTCTGCGGGGCAGCTGCTGCAACTTTTTTGCAGCCAGTTTTATCTATTAGACATAATTTACACGATTTAACTAACTTTATCTGCACACACACACACACACACATACATATATACACATACACATTCATATTGAGCCAAGTTTTAACTTTTCTTTCTTTTTCTGTGCTCTTCTTTTTGCAGGTAAGTCGACAACAGCTCGCCGGCAGCAGGTCTTAACTTCAATTAGTCGTAAGTGCGGAACCAAAGGCAAGTAGCAGTTGCCACTTGCCACACACCAACACTCCTCCTCTATCTGAGCACCCCTTTCTAGCCACAAAGTCGCGACAAAGCTTCGCACGCTTTTCGCGTATATTTTATGCTTTATCCAAAGACGCGACCAAAAGTTGTGCAAACTAATGTGAGTGTGTGTGGGTGTGTGTGTGTGTGTGTGGAGGTGTGTGTGTGTGTGTGGAGGTATGTGTGTGTGTGTGTGGGAATGTGTGAGCTCACGTTCAACGGGGCAAACTTCGCGTCTCTGGTGCCCGAAATTGTTTTCAAAGCTCTTCTTCTGACTGCATCCTTGGGTTTGTTATCTTTGTTAGCTTTGTTGTTGTTGTTGTTGTTGCCTGCTCGAGTTGCCACCGAAAAGTAGGCAATAATTATGTGCCAGCACACGTTGAATTTGAGTGTGTGGTGGGCGTGGCAGCCACAGGGGCGGTCTGTGGCTTTAAGAAAGTGTTTTACAAGCAACAAACTAAAGCGGCTTTGATTAAATTCCAATTTTAAAGCAGAGATTTGTATTTCATTTAAATTACAATTCACATAGATACTAATGAGTATCTCAGATATGAATACAGCAATGCTTCAGATAGATACAAAAGTTACCCATAAAAAATAAGTTTATTTAATTTATTTATTTATTTTCTGCTCAGCGGCAATTTATCTTCGTCTCATTGGTCTTTACCACAATTTACCACATTAAATAGAACATTTAGCTGCAGCTCGTAACTTTGCAGCCACTTAGAAGTAGTCAGTGTGCAACATCATAGATAAACAAAAAAAAAAAAACCAACTTGCAACACATATCACAAAAACATCTGACAGTAAAATATGATTTGGAAATGCTTTTGGACTCGCCGCATATCATAAATGCTGTCATCCTTTACTTTTCTCTCCGCTCGCCGCTTCCCTTGTTGCCCCTTTTTAAATTATAAATACTACACACAGTGCCACAAAATGTTGCACAAAAAAAACTTGGCTCTCTCCTGTATTTTGGACTTTGGTGTATGCAGAGATTTTTGTGAAGCTTTTGCTTTTGTCTGCTCAAAAATTCATTATAAAATATCCATTACTCAGGCTACGCACACTCGCACACTCGCACACACACACACACACACACACACACACACACACACTCGCACAGTCGCAGCAGGCTGGCAAAACGAGTGCAATAAAAAGTGTGGCACCAAAAAAATAAACAACGGCAAAAACTTTAGATATAAACTGTTTTCTGTTTCCCTCTTCTGTTTGATGGCTAGTGAAGAAAGTGGAAAAACAAAAAGACAAAAAAAAGGGGGCAACTCACGGAGCAGCTAAACGTGGCGCATCCTTTGCGAATCCTGGCGCCTGCCACTCGAAAACACTTGAGAAACTTTGGCCATATTCATATAAGTTGTCGGCGAGCCCGGCTCGCTGAGTTAGCCAAACAGATTCATTAGATAGAATAATAAGCACTTGGCTAAGGTTCACCGCAAAGGAGGACTCCAAAGCAACGTTGCGTATGAGCGATATTTTTCTGCTTCTTCTTCTCTCTGGACTCTGCTTGTTGCAAATGCAGTCAAAGTTTTAACACATTTCGTTGTTGCTGTTGTTGTTGTTTGCGTTGACTTTTGTTTTTGTTGTTGGCTCAAAACACTCGAACAGCAAACTTCAACACTTTGGCTCAAAAGCGAGCGGCAAAAAAAAGCCAAGAAAAAAACAAAACAAAAAAATAAAAAAAAATGAAAACCAAATAAAATGAAAAGAAACAAAAAACAGAGCAGCTAGCAAAAGTTTGCTACTTAAAAGCGCAAAACGCAACGCGATGCTCGAGTGGGTTGTTGCAAGGATGACGGGGGCGTGGTGTGGTGTGGGTGTGTGGGGGGAGATCTGCTGTGCTGACAAAGCTGCTGGGGCAAAGTAACTCCGAACAAACCAATTAAGTTTATTACTTTTGCGTTTTTCAAGTGCCTAACTCTGAATACTCTGAACAGAAGAGCTATGCATGTTAATGTGTGTGTGTGTGGGTGTGTGTGTGTGTGTGTGTGGGTGTGTGACTGTGTCGCAACATGATGCTACAATATCAGTGTGCGCTGGAGATGTGAAAATGTCGTGTTTGCCTACGTGACACGTTTTGCTGCAAGTACCTAAAAAAGATACACAATTTTAGATACTTGAGCTGTTTTCTAAGTGTTTTCTGATTAAATCAAAGAATTTTGCGAGCTTAAATGAGTAGATAAGAATATCAGATCATATATAGATTTGAGAGGAGAGGAAGTTATGTAATCAACAGTCTTATTTTGATCCAAGGAACCTTTCTGTTGAAGGTTGCATATCTTTAATCTTTGCTGTAGTTTTATTTGTTTAGTTTTTTATCTGCACTCTTCTAGATTTTAAATCACAGCTTTTTATATAAATAATTATACTTTACTTTATAAAATATGCAACATTGAAATATAAAATTTTTTTTATTTTAATTTTTACTTTTATTAAGTTTTGAACTTCGTTTCGTGTTGAAAATCTCTGACAGCCATCTCCAGAGTATGTGTGTGTGTGCGTGTGTGTGTATGTGTATTATGATGGCCAAGCATTTAGCTACGTTCCCCTACACCAACCAACATCCACCCCCATCCCCCATCCCCCACCTCCTCCCCCAGCCTCGTCGGCACTTCGTGTTTGCCCGCAAAAGTTGTTGCAAAACTTTTGACAAAGTGCTTCAAAAAGCAGCGCGTTTGCCACTCGTCGCCTGCAAAGCATGCAACAGATTTGTCAAGGAAATTAATAAATACCACGTCATGCTGTGCCACAAAAACTCCAAACTCCAAAGCCCAGCACTCTGCGGCACTCACATCAGGTGGTATATATAAGCAGAAAAAAAAACCATAGCATACATTTTGGGGCACGTTGGGCAATTAATTTCAGTCGTCAGCGTTCGCTGTGAATTATGTGCGGCGATTTGAAGTTGCAGTTGAACGTTGCCCGTTGCCAGTTGCCCAATATTCTGCTCGAGTGGCTCATAATTAAGATGCCACTCTTAACTATTGCAACACGGGTGCGGCGTGCCTCTTCCTCTTTTTTTTTTAGAGCTGAGCCGCGGCACATTTGCTGGCAATTAAAGTAAATTACAAACGGCGACATTTATTGCTATTACTATTATTATTATTATTATGCCATATTCATTTGTTGTTCTCTCTCTCTCTCTCTCTGTTAGTCTCTTCTCTCTCTCTCTCTCTTTCTTGTTCGTCCGGTTTCGTTTGGTGCCTTTGTCAAGGTGATTTATCACTTGGCACTCATTAATTTTTGATTGGGCCAAAAAAGGCAAACGGCAAAAGATGTTCGCTCGGACCCCAAAAATGCCTCAACGCTTTTTGTTGTTGTTGTTGTCGAGTTGTTGTTGTTGTTGTTGCTTTTGTTTTTGCTGTTGCTTTCATTAAAACTTCATCAAATGACTCCTAATGATGTGACCAGTCAGAGGATCCGTTTTCATTATTTTCCATACCCTGCAACACACAGTTGAAAGGTGATTTTTTATTTCGAGAGTTTAGGTTACAGTTTTGAGTGAATTAAAGTCATAATTAATAATTTATCATTGTTTAAACTTTAAGTTACGGTTTCAATTTTGTTGTAGTTTTTATACATAATATTAATAATAAAAATATAATATAATATAATTTTAAATAATATTTTTTTAACTCTGATTTGTTATTTTATTTCTTATTTTCTTTAAAGTAAAAGGTATTTCATGATGCGAGCTGAAGATTGTATTTTCTAAAATTTATTTCAAATAATTTCAAACTTGTTTAAATTTTCAATTCCAGTTTGAGTCTTTATAAGTAATATCAACCTTGTTTTATGTATGATTTATATGATGTAAGTTGAGAGCTATAAATATCAAACATGATTTTAAACATGATCTTATAAAATAAAACTAGCGTTTTACTTAAGATTGGATAATATAGTTTTATCTTTTCAAGTACTAGAAGTAAGTGCATATCACTTAAACTAATATTAGATTAATATCGTATTGTTTTTCAGTGGGTTGATCAATGTAAACAATTTAAAAGTTGTACACAAAAAGTGAAAAGAATCAATCTTTTTCAAAGATTAACATAATTTTTTCTATGTTCAATCAATTTACCACACTAATTCACTCCTTGACTCCAGATATATGCAACTATATTCTAGTTTTACAGGGCATCCCTTTAGTCGTTCATTTAAAACAAAAATTCATTCACTTGTTTTGATGGAATGAGACACTCGATGTCAGCTCTGTTTGGCTCTGTTCACTTCTGTTGTGTTTTGTTTTGTTCTGTTCTGTTTTGGAAATGGTTCATTAGACTGAACGATTGGCTTCACAAAACATTTGTCCAGCTGATAATTTTGTTTATTGAGCTATTGACTTTTATATTAGCTTATTGTCTGCGCTCCGGGTTGCTCCGGGTTGCTCCTGGTTGCTCCTGTTTGCTCCTGTTTGCTCCTGTTTGTCACTGGCCATAATTCAATAGTGGCAATGCCAACGGGAATATTGCTGACTTTTTCAAAAAAATACAACAAAGAAAACTTTCAATAGATGACCGCAAAAATTTGCACAATTAATTATGAGCGACGCCGGCACAAAAAACCAACAACAAAAAATTGGCTGGCAAAAAATGACAGCCGGCGGCGATGGCGACGCTGTCGTCGTCGATGGTGGCACGTACTACTGTACTACAGTACACACTCCACAACTACACAACTCCACACTCCTATGCTGTGCTGTGTCCACATGCATTATGCGACGCACCGCAACTTGAACTATGTGTGTCCAAAGCGGGGGGGTTGCAGGCAGGGGGAGGGTAAGTGGTGGGGGGCTACGCTGGCTAGTTTGTGATTTTTTTATGCTGTTGCTTTTTGCAAAACCGGGCTTTCCCGGAGTCCGTTGCCGGATTGCATTCCCATGCCCGTTAAAACTATGGTCGCCGCTTCCGCCGACAGTTATTTTGATTTATGTGGAATTCTTGTTGCCACGCTTGTTGTTGTTGTTGTTGTTGTTATTGTTGATTTTGTTGTTGTTGCTGGTGTCCGCCGGAATGGCAAATGCGTGCTGGGGTCCATAGGAAAATGGCAATAAATAGCTGCGCGCTTTTTGGCCCCACTAACAAACAAAGAACTTCTCTAGTTGGTCGTGGTCCACACCCCAAAAAGCACTCAAAACCCAAACAACAAATTGTCTACACCCTGTGTGTGTTTGTGTGTGTGTGTGTGTCCTCAAGCATAAAAAGGTGTTGCCATTGATAACTAGCCGTAGTCCAGGTTTTCTTTTCTTTATTTTCTTTTTTTTTTTTGTTGGCTAAATGGTCTACCTTTAGCACTGATAGCACCAAAGATGAGTTATGCGAAAACGCACATATTTCATATCGATTGCTCCTGGGCCGCTTTTGCCAGAACAATGCCAAATGTGAAGCATATTGAAAGATTCACAAAGTTCCGGCCAAAAAGGGCTTAAAGCCACAGCGTCAAAACAGTTAGAACCAGGTTATGACAATTGAGAGCATTTGATGGAAAATCCCTCTTCAATTGTTTGGCATTTGGAAAACACACATTTAATACAATTCCAAGTCTGTGTTGGAAACCTTAAATTACGTAAACTAGTCCAAAACTGAACTGATTTTGAATATGAAGTGGGCTTTTTATCAAAGTTTTTCTACATTTTGAATATAGAAATTTTATGTAGTACTTTAATTTTGCACAGGCATCTTTTGAACTTAAGTTTTTACTTAATATTGTCAAATTTTAAAACCATTCTAAAATTCAACAAAAGTTCTGAATATAAAATGCCCCTTTATTACTCTAGTGTACCATAAAACACCAATTAGATTAACTCAAATCAAAGTCAAGTTTCCGAATTCTCAATTTGAGTTCTTCTCTGAAATTCCCATTAGATCAAATCAAGCCGCATTCAGCAGTTTCTTCAGATGTAAATTCAAACTGTGCTCTCCCAAATGTAAGCAATAAATTAGCTGATTTGCAGGCCAAGTTACATTTCTTTAGATTTCCGTATAAGCCTTCGTCTGTTTCGTCTTCAACCCTAAGCTGAAGCAACCCCTTTGCCTTTGCCTGGTTGTTAAGTGGCCAAAAGCCACTTAGCAAATTCAACAGCAAATCCAACAGCCGCCTCTTGTCTAATAACTGTAATGGCAGCAATAAAATATCCATATACATTTAAAATTAGCACTCGGTCGGAGGAGGAGGGTGGAAGGAGGAAGGAGGAGGAGGCGGTTACTGAGAAGGGGGGCAAGAGTTAAAAGATCTACTGGGATGTCGTTTGCAGTTGTCCACTTCTAACCTAACCCATATGGCCGGGCCAAATGTGACCACAAACTACATAAACTATAATGTATATATGCGAGTGTGTGTGTGTGTGTGTGTGTGTGTGTGTGTGTGTGTGTGTATGTGCGAGGCCAGCAAACCAAATTGAATGAAATGCAGGAAAAAGGTTCCGTTGTGCAAAACAAAAAACAACAGCAAATAAAACACGGAAAATGAAAATGACGGAGAGATGACCAAACAACCGCACAAAGCGGCGGCGACTGTGGGTGCCACTGGCCAGTCACCAAAAACAACAACAACAACAACAACAACAGCAACAGCAACAACTACAGTCAAACCAATAAAGACCACTAAGTGTCTAAATGTGTGTGTATGTTTGTGTGACTGTGTGTGTGTGTGTGTGTAGTAAATGTGATTGTATTTGAAATAAACCAAATAGTCGCACATAAATGCGGGTGTCACAAGCGCCAGCCCCCCTCCTCGTCTCTCTGTCCGTCTGTCTGTCTGTAGAAATGCCACTGGGAGCAATGGCTAACTGCAGGCCAGAGATGAGCATTTGGCGTGATTTTGCAGTGCCCCAGCTGTGTCTGTGGCTTGAGACTTACATAAAACCATCCTGAACATAGTATATAAATTAAAATCACACTTTGTGAGAATTTTTTAGAATTATTGTTGCCACAAAATAAAATTTGCATACTTCATTTAAGTTAAATAAATTAATACATAAACTTTTTTCAAATTGCAAGTAATGAAAAAAAGGCTAAATAAACCAATCCACCAAAGACACCAATCCATAAAAGACACTTAATTATTTTTGTTCATAATTTTAAATAAATAAATATAATGATATAGATAAGAATTATTTTATAGTCGCTGATAATTTAATAATTTTAAATAAATAAATATTAAAAATGGATAAAAATTAATTTATAGCCGCTAAGCGCTTAGACTATTGCGATAGTTTAAGTCTGAAACTGATTGTCTTAAAAATATCAATACAATTATTAACTAATTAAACGTTTTATAGTCTTTAAAATTTGTAAATAAATATATAAAAAAAAACTCTGTAAAAAATAGCCAAAAAACTTATTCCAAGTTCAAAACCCTTTTCAAACTTTATTTATTTTATATGTCCAGGTTTTAAATTTTATTTTAGCTGTAATCAGCTCTTATTCCTGCAGCTTCTATTTTAAACTTGAAAAACTAACTGTTCCGAACTGAACTGAACTGCAATTGGCAGTAGAACATGGAGTTTATCCCCGGATTTGTTTGCACTATCCACAAACAGGGGCCCCGAGAGCCCGTCCGGCTGCGCTCTCATCTCTATTGTTTTGTCGTCTATCATAAATTGTGCACAGCCTGTGCTTGTGGCACGCCGGCGTGTTGCAAACACTGAAAATGTCCTATAAGCCATCGTATGAAACAAGCAGCGCACCAGTTTTTCCGTTTTCCGCTCCTTTTCCCCCCATTTCTTCACATTTTCCCATTCTCCTTGTTTTCACCCTGCCACCCTTGCAACATTGAATACCGCAATCCGCTACAAGCGGCGAGCCAACCGGCATAGCTAAACTTCCGGCTGGATGCTGGACTACGGACTGCGGACTACGGACTACGGTCTGCGGCTAAAGCACTGACTGCGGCTCCAACTACGGCTCCGACTCCGGCTGTTGCTGCTGATAAAAAAGTTTGCCTTTGAAAATGTCTATTTGAAAAGTTTTTGGGCCGTTGAAATCGGGACGGGACCATAGTTTGTGCCACTCCCACGTCCCCCCTCCCCCTGTAACTGGCCTTAACTGGCCAAAAGCTGGACGCTAAATGAAAGTCATTTATTTTCGGTAACGAAGGCTTTTCTAATACGGGTTTGTTTCTGTTTTTTTTTTTTTTTTTTTGCTTCTCGGTTTTGGTTCATTGCCGGGCTGTGTTTTTAATCAACTTGGCGCAAAATAGTTCGCGTTGGCCATCAACTCAAGTGGCGTCTAAGGGCAAGGTTTGTGTTGCATAAAAGGATGTGCCCCTTCCGCCTCATCCTTCCACTCCTCTCTTCAGTTTCAAGTGCACGCTGCTGGCTTTGATTAGTCTTGTGTGTGTGTGTCTGTGTGTGTGTGTGTGATGAAAAGGCGCTGCAATTTCTAATGAAAAGCCTAAAAGCAATTGAGATTAACTGCAGTTTTTGGCCAATAAAAAAGCCAATTTCTACAAAGCTAAGAGTTGATTTTTGGCCAACCAGCAGAGTATTCATTGTAGCCAAAAGTCCTTTGGGCAACGTTTGCGTTTTAAATTTCACTTTAGTGTTCAAATTAAAAAAAAAAAAAAATATAATCGATTTTTTGAGTTTTGAACTTTCATAACTACTTTGTCAGAATTGAGCCGATTTGTGCCGATGAAAGCAATACGTAAACCGATTGTCTATATCTGAAATAATAAAGATTTTACTGCTTTGATTCCATATTCTAATTTTAAGCTTTCTTGTTTTAAGTACTTTTTATATCTATATTTTTTTTAGCACATTTTTAAACCCCTTTTTTGTTTTTATTGCCTAAAAGCAGCCTGAGTCTCAGAAATATATTCCTATCGTTAAATTTTGCTCTTTAAAATTCACAACACACACAGAAGCTTAATAATAACTCCCCAATTTCCCTCAACTCCACTCACTCCCCCTCAAACCCTCTCCACCTCTCTTCTATGGTCGTTAGTTTTAGCATTTTTGTGATTCCGGATTTGATTTGCATTCGCATTTGCTTAAAAGTGCAATTTTCAAGGGATTTCACACGCCTAAAAACCAATGCTACAAATCAAATATTCTATATATCCACAGACAGAATACATGCGATTAGCAGTGCAAAAGGAAGGGGAAATGTGGGGGGGGGGGGGAAATCTATTGAATTGCATCCATTGAAATGCAGTTGCCTTTTCCTGTCAACATATTTAAAACTTATTCAGGCGGCAAATAAATATTTACACGATGTCGGCGTGGAAAATCCGTGCTTAGCCTGCCAAAAACGCGCATAGAAAATGAGTCGAGAGAGAGGGAATGAGAGAGAGAGAGAGAGGGAGATATTGATATGTAAAAGGGAGAGCAGAGAGGAGAAAGAGAGGGTGTCGAAGCTTTATCATTTGTCGCTTGCGCTGAGCATCAAAAACTATGCAAATAATTCATTTGACAGACAGACGGGCAAACAGATAAAGAAGGGTCTGCAGAGGGGGAAAGAATTCAACAGAGACAGAGACAGCGATAAGTGAGAGAGAGAGAGAGAAACCATCGACGTTTAAGTGTGAAAATATGCAGCAGTGAAAATGGCCAAAAGAAATTAAAACGAGCTGCGCAACAAACAAAAACAGCAACAGCAAAAAAGAAACGAAAGAATTTGTTGGCTCTCAAGGCATGTGTGTGTGTGTGTGTGTGTGTGTGTGTGCTGGCAGTGTGTGAGGGTGTGCGCACACACACAGAGACATTGACTTGGCCATTACCAACACAGCCCTGGCTCCGCTTGTCTTTCACACATTTTCCTCTGCCTGGCTTATGTATGTGCTGCAAGCCAAAAGTCAGCAGCCTTCTGTTTTGGCATTCAGGACCCCAGCTTGACTCCTTTCATTTTTTGCATACACCCACGCCCCTGAACCCCGCCCCCGCTCCGGTCCACTCCGTTCCTTGCCACTGAGCTGCACATGCCGCAGGCTCTGAAAGTCAAATGTGCAGATTTTGTTAAACTGTTTTGGCATTTTTGCCATGCTTGGCAAATTTCGCACCTTCCAGCTAAACTGACCTCGTCCCTCTCTCTCCCTCTCTCTCTCTCTCTCTATCTTTGTCTCTCTTTGTCTCTCTCTCTCTCTCTCTCTTGGTCTGGAATTTTAGTTCATTGTTTTGGCATAAATATAGCGTAGAAAGTATGCTTTAAAATATGTTTGCTCAAAAGCACAAAAATAAACAACAAATTGACGTAAAAATCCCCATTAAAAATGCAACATGTTATGTCGCATGCGAGAACCCTCCCCATCCCGACACACACCCCCCCTGGAACCACCCCTAGTTGGCTTAAAAAATTCACAGCAAGTGAAAAAAAAGGAAACCTCAGTCGAGGCCTTTTAAATATTTGATGGCTCAACATTATTTGTCAATTGATGCCAGACTTTTGTTAGGGTCGAGGGGGGCGGGGTGACAGGCAGACAGACATAGAGGGGGTGGTGGGGGTGGGGGGAGTTATCTATTAGTTGTGGCCAGGAGCGGAAGCGTTTATATATTGTTATACTACAGCTGTCAGCTGGCATTGAGGAATTCATCTATAAAAGCATTTTCCATGCATTTCCCTCACATTTCCTGCAACATATGCGATATGAAAGCTGTAACTCGGTAAAAGTAAAATCAAATACACTTAAAGAAATAACTGTTTAGCTATGAATATTGGCTTTTTATTCGATTATTGGATACAACTTTACTTTTGCTGGTCTAAAAGTAGAATTAAAGCCAAATACACCTAGAGAAATAACTGCTGACCTATATTTACATTTGCTTTGCTAGAGAAGCTAATAATTAATTAAAATTAAATTAAATTATTAAAAATAATGTTTACTTTTTATTTTCACCTAGCTTTACCCCATAAATGCACTCCTTGCAATCGTTAGCTCTTCTTTAAGCTTAGTATTTTTCTCAGTGTAGCCAGAGACAAGTGCGTCACTTTGCTATCATCGACGCGGAAATGCGATGTCAATTCAAATTTGCAAAAGTGTAGCTGCGTGTGTGTAAGTTAGTGTGTATGTGTGTGTGCTAGTGTGTGTGCTAGTGTGTGTGTGTGGGTTAGTGTGTGTGTGTGTGTGTTCATGTGTGTCTCTTTAGCGCGCCCTTTAAAACGCCTTTTCTAAGCGAGATGAAACTTTTACGAGTGCGCGAATGTTCTTCTTCCTCTTCTTCATCATCATCATCATCATCATCATCATCATCATCATCATCATCATCATCAGCAAACGACTCCAACAGCTTCTTCTTCCTCTTCTTGTTTTTCCTCTTCAGCTGCCACCTCCTCTTCTTCTTCTTCTGCTTCTGCTCGACTTCCCTTTTGGCTGCTGCGCATCGCTGTTCCTGTCACGCTTTGATATCCTGCCTCGTGTGACATATCCGTTGCTGGCAATACGTCGCCTCACCTACCCCTACCCCTACCCCCCAACTCCCCTCCACTCTGCTACCCCCTTTCGACTGCAGCTGGCTGCGCTTTTGTTTGTCAGCAAACGTTGCTGAAATTTTCTTCTCAATTTTTTTCTGCAATTGTTGCGATTTTTTTGTACCTCCCCCCGGCTTTTGTTTTGTTGTGTGTGCAATTGAATTAAATGCGACACCAGACAACAGCTGATGTGTGTGTGTGTGTGCGGGTGTGTGTGTGTGTGCGGGTGTGTGTGTGGGTGGTTGCTTGCGCCACCTGAGCCTCTTGAGGAGCTCTCTGGGTGGCTCACTCACTTATGTGAGTTGCGAGAGTGTCGCTTGTTAAACCGGCAAGATGACAGCTGCTGATAACCGTTCCGCAGATTCGAACAATAATCACGTTGCCTCCATAAAGTCCTCAGATATAAACGAGTTTATTTTACAAGCACGAGCGAAGTAAGAAGTCAACCCTACAATAAAAGATGCGACTGACTCATCCTTGACTTGAGCTGTTAGCTGTTTGCTGTTTATGTGTGTGTGTGTGTGTGTGGCATAATATGATTATGGAGTTGCAACATTTCGAGAATCATTCTAGTCTGAGTCTTGCTTAACTTGAATATCGTATTGCCTCTAACTATTACTCTTATCTTTACTTCCATTATTTTCAGTGTAGTAACTTACTGGAGAAAGTCATGTTTTACTCTTTCTCGAAGATTTTTCAAAAACGAGGGCAACTTGAACATGATTTGACATCTAAACCAATACTTTATTTAAATAAAATTTGAAGA
The DNA here is from genome assembly GCA_037043585.1 of Drosophila mimica. Lineage (NCBI taxonomy): Eukaryota > Metazoa > Arthropoda > Insecta > Diptera > Drosophilidae > Drosophila > Drosophila mimica. Next base: position 3,590,473 of record JBAMBE010000361.1, on the reverse strand, counting down.
AGGAATGTTATCGTTTGTTTATTACACACATTAAGTCAACTTCATTAGAAATCTACCCCCTTTGACAAATGACAGAGTCAAGTTACGTCTTAATTTGAATGCGTATAAAAATCACTCGAATAGAATTTGATATCTTGTTAAGCAAATGAGGCAGCGCCTAGTTTATGCTGATTATTTACGATCAATATGGCTCAAAGCTGAGCTTGTGGCTTGTGCTACACACACACACATACACACACATATCTCGTTAAGGGACAGGGGCGTGGCGAGGGAAGGAAAGTATTTGCTACTCGGTAAGAACATTAACATTAAAGTTGATGCCAACGCGAGGCTAATTTAACGACTCCAGCGACATTTCAAGGCACATTTCATGGTAACAACGACTATGTCTACACTCAGAAAAAATTTAGCTACATTTTAGTAAATCGCCCTAAAAGTACAAAGTTGTTACATTTCTCTGAAATAATTTCTAAATATTAGGAACATAATTTTCAAAATTTCCAAAGGCTTTCTCAAAATACATAATACCAAAAATATTCTAAGAAGTAGAAGTGGAAACGGATATTTTTAGTAAATATCCAGTCTAAAATTCAGAAACAAGTTAGAAAATAAATATTCGTGGAATTTAGCTGTTATAAACTATGTAAAATACTTGTTTATATGTGAAGTCTAAAATTACTAATGTTTAGTAATAATATAAGTAACAATATTAATTATAATTATGTAAATATTTTCTAAATTGAGAAAAGTTACATAAAAACCATAAATTTTAAAAATTACTGTCTCGATTATAGGGTGATTTTTTGATGAGTGTAGAACCGCCAATAGACAGACAGACAGGCCGATAGACAGACTGATAGAGAGACGGACAAAGGTAATCGTATAAAGAGAGGAGCTGCACACATAACGGTAGCTGGTCTGGCCTGTTAGAAGACCCTCTAAACACGAGCCAGACATACGAGACGACGTCGACGGCGACGACATTTACAGGTGGTCGTTGGTCTAATGAATTTTATAGCCAGGAAATTATTATGGCAGGCATCGATGGGCCAAGCGGAGGCCACTTCTCGTTTGAGACAGAGAAATGCAGACAGAGACAGGAGAGAGAGAGAGAGAGAGAGAGAGACGGTGACTGTGACGGGTGGTCGTTGTGCTTACAGTGACTGCGAAAACTTGTGCGACGGTAGAACGAGTTGAAATTGGCAATTAACAAACCATTGAATCCAATAAACAGGATTTTAACATTTTGAACAAACACACAAGCAGAACGTAAAGAACACACACACACATACAGAGACAGAAAGAGAGAGTGAGAGAGAGAGAGAGCGAAAGAGAAAACAGAGGAGCAGCCAAAAGGTAGCAAATAACGGCGCCAGGGCAACAGGGATGTGTGGAGCGGGCAGCGAGGTTGACAGCAGCAGCAGCAGCAGTAGCGACAGCAGGCGCACCGAGTAGGTAGGCAAACAAGGCAATCGTTAGAGGTATGGGAGGGGGAGGGGGCGAAAGTCAAGCCAACAAACTCCACAAATGCCGAATGCCAAGTGCCGAATGCCGACGTCTGTTCCGCTACTCGTCGCTCGTCGTCGGTTGTCGTCGTGTTTGTTTATATGTCATTTTTGATTATTTTTATCTTGGTGTGAGTGGGCGTGTGCGTGTGTGTATGTTTGTGTGCGTGTGCGTGTGTGTGCTTTGGAGCCGAGCCCTTGATCAAGTTAGGTCGGGGGTGGGGTGTGCGGGGACCGTGTATTGGTTTTTGAGGCCTGCCTGCGAAATTCTCGTCGTCGCTTTTGTTGTTGTAATTGAAACCTTTGAAGTGTTGCCTTAAATGTTAGTTGGAAATCTAAATGAAAATGAAAATGAAAATTCATTTTAAATTATTTCCCAGTGCTACAGCAAATTTCTAACGGGCACCTTTTTTGTTGGCCAAGAGTGTTTTATGGGTTAATGCCCAAAGGAAGAGCGTTCAAAGAGCCTTCGAAATGAAGTCAATGCAGCAATTCCAAAGTAGCAAAGTGCGACTGATTTTAATTGGAAAATCATTCGAATAAATTGTGGAAATTGCACTACACAAATTTCAAGTCAATCAGATTAAGAACTTGAAGAAGATTCTCTTAATTGAGGCCAACGAATCAAATGGACGCATTTGCAAAGGTAAAAGACGAAATTATTTTTGAATTTAAATGAAAGAAGAATTTTAAGAAAACTACTAGGAAAAATGATTTGTTTAAATGCGTGTGATGAAACAAGAGTAAAATAGGCTTTAAGTTATTGGCATAAGCCAAAAAGAATTAAACCAAATTTCAAGCAGAGCTAACATTTTAAATTAAAATCTTTTAGAATTTGTGAATACTGAAATGTATTGAAAATTTATGATTTTTATGTCGACTGGCTTTGGTTGACATTAAATGAATAAATATATCAAAAGATAAACTTAATACTTACAAAGCTGATGTGAGGAGATATTCAAAATACATCATTCCACAGCTACACTTAAAAAAATATGGCGTTATAATGGCCATAAATATAACATGTACTTAAAACACTCAACAACATATTTCCTCGGCATTTAATGAGGCTCTCCCAATTTTGCCATCTTCTCGTCGTTAAAAGGACAAAAGCAATTCAGTTGCCAGGTTCCTTCGGACCTGGGATGTGTCTCTAGGCACCTGGTCTGGTTAGGCTACCTATAAACCCACTTGAGAAGCAACAAGCCCAACCTCCCCTCTTTCCTAACCCCTTTTTTGGTGCGTTAATGGCAAATATCATTAGTGAAGCAGTTGAAAATTGTTTTTAATGAGCAAATTCTGACAATGGCCGAAATGAACACTGGACTCCATCGTACAATAGATCATCATCATCCGGCGGACTTCTACGACGGACGGACTACAATGCAAACCACTTAGACATACTTAGCAGCCACAATCCTGTGAGTCCACAACTCCTGCGAGTCCTGCGAGTCCTGTTAGGCGTGCCAAGTCCTCACGACATATGCTGCTGCGGCATGTATTATTAATTCAAATTAAATTAAATTAATGCCGCTGATTAAAACGAAACGCGACATAAACAAAAGCCAAACAAAGGCAAAGCTGAGGAGGAGAGTTGAGCTCCTAGCGACGAGAGCCCAACACGCCGGAGTAAACATCATAATCAGGCAGCATAATAAGGACAGGACAGCAGCACGCATGTTGCTCCCTTCTCCCTCTCTCTCTTCCACTCTCTCTCTCCTTCTCTCTTTGTCTCTGTCTCTGTCTCTGTTAAAGCCATGACAAAGAGCTGAACAGGCGCCCGGAAATGTGGAAATTTGCAATCAGCATAAAAATTACATTAACATACAGCCAGCTATAAGAGAAGTCAGCAGAGAAACAACAGCAACGGAGCAGAGCAAAAAACAGACTCTGTTGTTGTTGTTGTTGCTGCTGCTGTTGCTGTTGCTGCAGCAGTTGTTGCTGTTGTTGTTGTTGTTGTAGGGCTCGCCGCGAGCCAAAATGACAAAGTTTATGTGTGGATATTTAAATAAAATTATTTTAGGCTGCAACGCAACAAAAACAAATTTTATAAAAAAGCAAAGCGAGAGAGAGAGAGAGAGAGGAAGGGAGAGGGAGAGGCATGACTGTGGAATGCCGAAAAATAAATACTCTAACATAGCTACAGCTAGAGCTAAAAAGTTGAAGAAAATGCCGTTTATCGAATCAAATAGAGATATTTGGAAAAGTTATAGAAGAAATTAATGTGTTGGTGACATTAATTAAAAAAAAAATTGAGTAAAATTTGGAAATTAAATGAGAGTATTTTGGGTAGCTAAAGATATTTTTCCCACAACAATTTTATTAATATAAAGTTTCTATCCGAAAGACACCGATTGCCAGATAAATATAGATATAGTTAAGGCTATTTAGCCTTAAAACTGACAAGCTTGCCTAACTAACTAACTGTTAAAACAGGCCACGTTACATAGAGATTTGAGTAGACAATACCAAAAATATGTGCATCTATTCAGAACTAAGTACCCCTAAAACTGGCATAAATAACAGTTGATATTTTTTAAGATATTTATAAGAATTGTTATTTTATAAATATAAGATTCCATTGCCACAAAAATCTGAATCGATTTTGAAGTACTCCTTGAACTGACAGAATACCTCTGACATTAACTGACTGATCAAGAAATAATGTTTAAATATGTAGTATTATCAATAGTTTACAACGATTTCATGCAACAGACTGATATGTGTTTAAAAACACATGTATTTACTGACTGCCACTGGAAGGTAGATTTTTAAGAACTGAGAGGTTAGCTTAGACCTAAATCAACTTAGCAGGCATCAATTTAACATTTAACATATGTCAATCTCTCTGTTCTTGCATGACACACTCTGCATGACAAACTCGTAATGCTGGCTGCTGTCAGAGTTTAAAGCTTAAAAGAAACCCAGACATGAGTTCTCCTCAACCTTGCAGCTAAAGTGCTTAAACGGGAATGCACTACCGAGTACCAAGTAAAAAGTACCTTTCAGTTGCTCAGTTGCTCAATTGCTCAATTGCTCAGTTGCTCAGTTGCTCAATTCTGAAATTTTTGTGGAGTTGCTCAGTTTCTCCCAGTTTCTCCCAGTTTCGGTCACACGCCAGTGACAAAACGGAAAGTGATTAAAATCGCATTTAATGCGCAAGCGACGCGTTCTTTGCAGTGTTGGATGATGGAGGTAGGGGGGTGGATGGGGTGAAGGGGGGCGGGGCGCAACAGGGTTGTTGTTATTGTTGCGGCTGGTGGTGTTGTAGTTGTTGTTGTCGCTTTGGGGTGAGACTGGTGTAAGTGTTTGCTGTATTGTGTGTTTAGGTCTTGGGTTGGTTTGTCTTGTACCCGGGATGGGGGAGGGTGTTCATTAGGGGTGGGGTATGGGGTGTGGGGTGTGTGGGTTGGTTTAGTCGTTTGAGTTGGGTCTGTCGAGGGAAAAGCATTGCGCTAATCAACGCGCATCAGCGGGAAATTGAGACGAGCAACCGCCCAAAACGAGCTCGAAATCCTCTAATATATTTCAAGAGTTGGCTTTGTTATCTAAATGGGAAGTGAATGCTTTTCGCCGATATTAGCGAATGTGGTAACATATTGAACTCTGCACACTCTCTTTCTGTCTCTCTCTCTCTCTCTCACTCTCCTCCTTTCTCTGTTCTGTGATGCATAAAGATTGCCAGAGAAATTTGGCAGTTTGTAAGAATTTAGTGCTTAACATTCTTGAAATTCACTTCGGCTGTGTGAAATGAATTGGAAGAAAATGCAATTATTTTCTTTGAGGGTTGTCAGAAAACTAAGAATGCCAACTTATGGTTCTTGTTGAAATTATTGTCATCAGTCGTTTATTGGGTTTATGCTCTTGTATATAAATAACTGTATTTCCGTATAACTAAAGTTCAAAAGACTTCGTGAGATTCGAAACTGAGACACTCTTTTTTCAACTAATTTAACATAAAACAGCTTAGAAAATAATAAACTTAATTTGGTCGCATTGAGAAAGCAAAATATAAATAAATAATAAATAAAAGTATTTTTTATCAGATAACTTTCCCTGTTTTCAACTGGCTACCTTTTGGCTATAGCCATCTGAAGCAATAAAGTTCTTTGAGATCAGTTAGATCTTACATCTTACAAATTCCTAAGCCACACATCCCATTAGGTAATCTTCATCCGCTCTGCGCCTTGTGCAATCTTCCAGCAGATAACAAAAATAAAGAAAAACACCGCCGAGCAGATGCTCTTGGCCTGATTACTGTGGCAGCAAGAACAACAAGGACATCAACGGCAACCCATCATTATAAGTACAATGTAAGAACAACATGAAAATCCGTTTTATCAGCAACATGAGGCACATCGTTCATCATTCAGCAGGGGAACACTGGAACACGGCAAAGAAAGGACCAAGTATCGTTTGAGCTCGGGTTCATCAGAAACTTGCGTGTTCAGCTGTCGAGGATCAGTTTTTACCTGTTTTTACCACCAACCAGGACAACCTGCAGCGACACACAAACACACACACGCACACACATACATACCACTATCTGAGGGTCTAAACCATTTATAGAAAAAAATAATAGAAACGAAATTGTTTGTTTGACAAATAGAATTTCCATAGCATTAACCGAGAAGCCGTCAATAAAGATTAGATGTGCGTGTGTGTGTGTGTAGGTGTAAGTGTGTGTGTGTGTGTGTGTGTGTAAACGGAGATTGCATTTACTCTCTAAATAAAACTGAAAGGCATACATAACAAGAAATGTACACTCGGAAAAAAAGTTGACCCAAAAAACAAATTGAGAAATGCAACCAGTAGTTTTTAGAAACACAACCATAAATTCTCAAAATCTATTTTCTGAATAGTATGATGATTTAATACAATTTAGGTCGATTTTTTTGATGAGTGTATACAAATAAAAATGCTGGCATATCTGAGAAGAGCCTGCAACAAAGCAACCCTCCTAGAACGGTACGGACTACCCTCTGCGGTACGGCTCATTAACGACAGCTGCTCAACAGGCAGGCAGGCAGACCAGACCAGACCAGACCAGAGACCGATCACAAATGAGGATGAGGGAATGAGGAGAGGTCGGTAGGGAGCAGCGAGGAGCTTATGCAGGTTGCCTGCCACACTACCTGTGTCGTGGGCAGGGGCAGTGGCAGTGGTAGTGGCAGAGTGCTCCTTAACATAATAATCATCGGAGGTCTCGGCACAGCTCGGAGATCGCTTATTATGCCTGCTTCTGTTTAATGTGTTTAACCAGCAACAGAGTCGTCGCCTGGGCGTCCCCCCCTTTTGTTGTTGTTGTTGGTTTCTTTTTTTGCACCTTGCAGTTTGCGACGCTGTTGCATGCCACAGGCGCAGAGCAATCATTGCCGATGCTCGACAGCTGTTTCTGCGGGGCATCGCCTCGATCTGTCCCTGTCCTTTTGTTTTGTTTTGTTTAGCAATCATCTGTTTTTTGTGTTCCTGTTCCTGTTTTGCTGTCCACAAAGGAGGACAACTCTTTTGTGTGTATATATGTGTGTGTGTGTTGTGTGTGTTGCACAGTTATTTAAATTTGTGTTGCGGTTTCTCTCGGTTTCATTTGGCCCGACGAGACGACCTTATTGTCAATCATCTGTTGTCTGCTGTCTGAAATGCTATTAAGATCGTTCCCAAGATGCACACACAACAAGGATGTGGTCCCCAGACTCTGAGAGTGCCCCCAGGGAAGTACCCAGAGAGAGTGAGAGACAGAGAGAGAGGAGGTAAGAGCTTGAACTTTCCGCATTCAAGTTACATCAGCTGGAAAAAAAAAGATTCCAAGGCTAATCACAGAGTTTTCTCTAATTGCAATTTGTGGTTCAGACCTTAGATGAACTCGGAAAAAATAAAGTTCGAAATGAATTTCAAGTATGTATTTTGTAGACCCAAAAAAAGGAGGAGAAGATGAAGAAGAAAGAAAAAACACTTGAAAGATCATTGAAGCAAGAGTTTCTGAAGTGAATGAAATACGAGTGCGGAATAATTGAAGTGGAACAAAGACGAAGGCTAAATTGTCAATGAAATATAACACATTAGATATTGGTAGAAGCCCTATAAATTGGTTAATTGCGGTAGGGAAAATAACAGATTGAAGAAAAGCCTAAAGGTTGAAATAACTAAAAACATGCAAAAGCAATTACCAAGAACCTTTAAAGCTAAACAAAATATCTCAGCTTGCTTTCTTAAATGAATGAAATGAACTGTGTATTGTATCAATAGACACCTCTTCGTCTTATCCATCATTCATCTCAATTTTCCGACGGTTCCCCTTTAAACCCCGCCCTCCCCCCCCCGGAAAATCTTCTCACCAAATGCAACTGTTTGCCACTTGTGCTTTTCCACTCTTTGTTTACAATCAAATACCAATGTGGGGGATCTCTCCCACGACTCCTTTGTCTTATGTGTTGTTGCCTGTTTTTGGCTATTTTTAGCTGTTTTTATCAATAGCGCCTTGCGTTTGTCACAGCCAAAAATCAATTTTCTATCTAAAATGCTGCTTTGCCTTTTTCTTTCATTTAATTTGTTTTGCCTCACGTTTGTAAACAAAACGTTTGCCGCAACCCCTTCCTCAGTGGAATGGGGGAGGGGTTGCTCAGGCATGGTTACGAGCTCCCCTCCCCTCCTCCACTCCCTCTGCCTCCATCCAGCAAACGAATTTGACTAAACACTTGTAAAAAATACATAACACCCCCGACCAAAGCAGCATAAAACGAAAAAAAAAGAACCAGCTCTATATACATATACGGGTCTACATGTGTGTACGTGTGTGTGTGTGTGTATATGTGTATGTTTGTGTATATGCGTGTGTTTGCCCAGCCAGTGAAGTGCACTTCAGCCAACGGCAGCAGCAACAACAACAACAACAACAACTATCAAATTATAGCCCAGTATTTAATTTTGTTGGAGCGCTCTCTCGCTCTCTCTTCTGCTCTCTTTGCTTGCCCAGGCGCATGTGCAGTGGCAAAGAGAGTGAGCGTAAGAGAGAGAGAGCGCCCTTCAATACGGAAGTGTTGAGAATACTGGGAAATTTCATAAAAACAGACAGAGTTGCAGCAATGAGAGAGCGAGCAGAGCTGAGCAGAGCAGAGAGTGTGAGAGTCAGTAAGTATGTGTGCATGTGTGTGACTCTCTGTGTGTGTGTGCGTGTGTGTGTTTGTGTCTGATAGGGTAGCAAACTTCCCACCAGGGTGTGTTCAACTCTTGATGAGCAGCCGCTAAAATATCCTGCATGAAAATGTTCTCACGCTGCCAGAGCCAAACTAAAAAAAAAAAAAACCCGCTAACCCGCCGTCAGCTCAACTCCCCCCTCCCCCTGCCCCTGCCCCTGCTTTCCCCCCCAAGTCCTCTTCCTCTTCTGTCCCGCCTTGGCTGCCATTTGGCGTGGCTTTTAAAGTTTATTCCTTTTTGTGTGTGTGTGTTTTTTTTTGTGTTCGTTTTCAATTTTGTGCGCTTCGCAACGAGAAATACTTAATTTCTTGTGTCTAACTTCCTTTTTCTCAGGCACTTGGCGACTGGCTTAAAGGTCCTGGCAGTCCTGGCAGTCCTGTCAGTCCTGCGCACTCAGCAAATTTAAAGAGGAGCCGCCGGCACACGTATGTGTGACTGCCTGCCTGCCTGTCAGCCTGTCTGTCCCTCTGTCTGTCCTTCGTCCTTCGGCTCGCCTCCTTCTTCTGTGTGTGTGTGTGTGTGTGTGTGTGTGTGTGTATCACAGTTTGTACTTAGCGCCAGATGTTGCACGTTGCTGTTGTTGTTGCTGCTGTTTCGGCATGGCGCCTCTTCCTGCTGCCTGCTGCCGCAAAATCAAGTTTCCAAGTTCAAACAGTTAGACAGACAGCGAATCCGTTAGATATATAAATATATATATATATACAGGGACTACAATTGTCACAGAGTGAGTAGGTGTTGCAGAGAAAGAGAGAGAGAGAGAGAGATAGGCATAGTTTTTGCTCTTCTTTTTGCTACACATTGGTGTTAATTTTCATAAAAATTATTTTTATTTCTTTGCACCACACATAAATGTAAATTGCTTTGAGTCCTTTCGCTGCTTAATCCTTCCCTTCCAGGGCGCTCTCCTTTTTATCGCTTGAGGTAGGACTCGTACTAAAAACCAGTTATTCTTGCGAGTCCCTGTGTGTTCTTGAGTGTTCATGAGAACAAGTGCCTGCCTGGCTTTGTTTAATGATGGCCAGCAACGCAAGCGGTGCCGTTTAAGCCAACAATTAGATGTGGCTAGGCGACAACAGCAGCTGCAACTTAATCGCATATCATAACCTCAAATTGGTGGACACTATTACAAAAGGAAAATATGTACGAAAGGGGAAGAGAGGTTGGAAAGTTTTCTTGTGCTTAATCTCGGAAAATTAGCAGAAGTGGACATTATCCAAATCAGTTGAGGGGAGAAACGCTGATGTGCATAATCTAATAGATGTGTGAGGAAGAGAGAGAAAAAAAAGATGAGATTGGTCATTAAAATATATCTGAGAAGTTCCTTATCTTGAGATGAGCTGTCAAAGTGTGTCATAATAACATTAATGATAATAACGATAATAATAATAAAAGGCAAGTGCCCTTAAAATTTAGGAATTGCTTAACCTTCTCTTTAATAGATAAATCAAATTATTTTATATTATCAAATTATATAACTAAAAGCAACTCAGTTTCTAAATTCTGTAAATTCCCTGCTATTTAGGACTAAATAAATAATAATAAATAAAAATTAGCAAATAATAACAATTCTTTGTGAGTTAAAGTTATAAGATAACAAAGATTATTTTTTACATTCACGATTAACAAGATAAAATTCCATTAAGGAGTATCCAGTCAATAATCTGAAATAAACCATAGGATAACTTACTTTCTCAGGCATATCTCATTTCCAAACTGCATAAATGAACATATAGATGCCATATCTCTCACATCTGCAGCTGAACGAGCAAATTCAGTTTTGAAGTATTTAATGAGAACTTCAGAGCTGTCAAGTCTGCCAGATATCAGATAATCTACCTTTCAATCCCTGCTGTCACTATTCACGACTGCCATTCTTTATTTCTTCGACATTAAATAAAAAAGCAATACAGACTCGAAGCGATTCCATCTCAGCACCCTGACCAAGTCAGAACCACAGCACACACACAGAAATCCAACCACCACCACCACCACCACCCGTGGCACCACCCTCGGCAGTAGCATTATAAGCTCAGTTAGGCCAACTACACTTTGTATAGCAACCCACCCTCCACTCTCCCCCTCCCCTCTGAGTCTCTGGCAACATGACATCAGACTCATTAAGCTGACATTACATCTAATTAAAATCTGTGCCGAGCTATGCCTAAAATTTAATTTGGCTTTAAGTCCACCTCCACTCCCCTCCCCTCTGCCCAACAGAATAGAGGCGCCCCAAGCGTCCAGTCCCTGGCAATTTAAACGCTTGCTTATCAGCTAATTTCCCGTGCGGGTGGTCAACACTACAGTGTTCTCTCTCTACATAGAACCAGCAGAAATGTGAATTAATCTTGAGTTTGAAATTGTAGCTGAAAGTGCCTGAAATTAGAATTGATCATGTTTTGTCTGTTTTATATTACTGTATACAATTTTCTATTACCAAATTTTAATATAAAATAATCTTTAATGTAATAAATAGCAATAATAACTAAAGATATTTATTATAACTTTATTTAACTTATTTTTTATTTATTATTTATTTGTTAACTTTTGGCCAGAATCAACTCTAAGATAATTATTTCAATTATTGAGTAAACACTGTACTACCTGCCACACCTTCTACCTTCCAGCCTCCCTCTTCCTGTTAATCTTCCCCTCTCCCTGATGTGCTCACTTGGACCTCAGCTTCACAGTTTGTGTGTGTGTGTTTGTGTGTGGGTGTGTGAATAAAAATGTGTTTATTACATTTAGAATTGATTAACAGCTTTATGATTTCTGTTGCGCCACCAATTTGCATTCTCGAGTGCCGCGCGGACCACACGGACTTTAATGTCAACGCGTTGCCAATTCAATCAAGCCCAAAAGCCAGTGAGCTTTGAACGCGCCTGACTTGAACTAAGGGCAAAGGAGGAAGGACGAAGGACTAGGGATTCGTTACAGTCCGGTTTTATATGCCCCTTTATGTGCCATCTGCACAATGAGTTTGTCTTGAAGTTTGTTGTAGGAGACATCTCTGATCCCCTAAGGTGCCTATATTCTTGATCTACATCTGCAGTCGAGTCGATATACAAATATCGGATGTCTGTTGCTTTCTATAAACTATAACCTATCTTAATGATGCTTGGCTTATATCCGATTCTTAGCTGCAAGAAACATATATCTTAGTACCGATCCGATTGGTTTACTATATCATATAGCTGTCATAGGAACAATTGGTCGAAGTATAAATTCTTTTATGTTTCAATGTTGAAATATGCGCATTACAGTTGGCTATAAATTCCTGAAGATCGGTTCACTATATCCGACAACTGTCTTAGCAATAATCGGTCGAAATTTAAATTATAGTATGAACAACTTTTTCAACAAACAAAATATCAGAAAGTACTCATAGAAAACTGTAATATATATTTAAATTTGGTTGTCAGCAGTTGAACACCCTCCGCGCCGCAAGGGTATCTAGTCTTCGTTGTGTCTAGGCCAACTTTCCTCTCTTGTTCTTTCTGCCTGCCACAATTTGTTCTTGTATTTTATGGGCTGCCAGCTTTGGCTATAAAAGCTTTCGCAGGCGCATTCAATAATTCGTTTGGTTTTATTTTCGATTGGTTTTTTTTCGCTGCTTTTCTTTGCCAACAAATAATTTCATAAACGCAACGCTTTTTGTCCTTTTCAACCAGTTTTCGCATGAAGCGAAATTCACATTTTTTTTTTTTTTTGTTGCTGTTGTTGTTCGTGTTGAGGACGCGCGTCGGCTCGTCTGACGAGGCTCGGTTTGTGGCAGCAACAGGGGACGAGGTGTGGAAATAGCAACACAAGCAGCAGAGGCAGCAGCAGCAGCAGCTGCCTTCTGTTTGGCGGCTTTGAGTTCGGCTGTGTCGCTTAAATTGGGGTCGGGTCAGCAGCGGCTCATCGCATCGCATCGCATTCGGCTCAACTCGTATTATCCTTTTTATTACGTGTAGACACCCCTCCCTCCCTACCAACCCTCCTCCTCTCCCTCTCCCTCTCTCATAGTGCAAAATGTCAAGTTCAGTTCAATAACAAGGCAAACAACACGAGCCAAAATGCGTTCGGCAAACGATGGTTACATTTAAAATATCTATACAAATATATACATATATATATATATATATATGTATATATAAATATATATAAAGATCTGAGTCTGGTGGAATGCAACATCTGCGGTTAGAAGTCGACCGTTGAATGTCCTCGCATTTGCCACAGGTTTTTTAATAAGTTGCCGTTTTGTGGTCTCGAAATAATTCTATTTGACTGCATTTGAAGCAAGCTGCACAGTTTGAGGGTTAAAATAAAAATTCAATTGATAAAAAATGATGGTTAAATTAATTAATAAAATATGTAAATTGGATTAGTTAAATAAAATAACTCACACATTTTTCTATATCTGTTTCGCACACATATTTGAAAGTTACTTTCAGTTAACTTAACTAACAAATTTGTTGATAGATTTAGCAAATCTAAAATATTCGAACCAACGAGTTGAGAACTACTTTAAAATATGTCTACTTATTTAGATTTTGCGTAGAAATATTTAAATTAAGTAATTTACGGGCTGAGCACAAAATTGAAGTGCTTTTCAAATATATTTCTTAAATAAATTCATTTTGGACTTGCACAGAATGAAAAATGTATTTCATTGCACTATCTCTTATTATTCGTTATGATTTCAATAAATCTCAAAGCTCAAAGATAAGATTGATGCAATCAAAGTTCAATGCACCAATTTATTTAAATTTTGAATAGCTATTTTTATAGTGAGTCTAATCTTAACACGTATTCAAGTGAAGAAGAGCAGCTATAAATAAACATTATTGGCAGCAAGTGGATTACTGAAGTACAAAAACTTTGCCCCCGCTTTGAATATATATATATATATATATATAAGTATATATGTATATATATATATATTGTGGTTGTTGTTGTTTTGGAACACGCCCCAGCGCTGTTATCATCGTCCCTAGCTAATTTGACAAATGTAACGCATTCGTCACACAGTCCAATGGAAAAACGAATCCGAACCGAAACCGACACCCAAAAAAACACACACAACTAGCATAAAGGAACGATTAAGGGAACACAAACGGGAACGGGAACGGGAACGGGACCGGGAACGGGAACGGGAACGAGATCCACGAACGAGAAGCAGAAATCGAAACATTACAATTTCGAAAATCAAATACAAAAAGAGTGAAAATCGCTTGCCATTAAATGCGATGAGCTAAACGACAAAAACAGACAGCTGAATATGGGGAGGGAGGGGGAGGTGTTGGGGGCATGTGGCATGTGTGGTGGGGGTGTGGAAAAATGTCGCGAGGTGTTTGCTGCCTGCTGCCTGGCTTCCTGCGACAAATGAGTTATGAAGTGCACAGCTTTGGCTTGAGGATTTTGTGGTATTTGGCAGGACTCGTGTTTTGCTGGTTGCCACACCTGGTGGCACATTAGCATATAGTGACGGATAACTGGTAATCGTGGCGAGCGTGTGCGATAAACAGCTGTGAATTATTTATGTGACTGCTAAGCACCCAAGCAGCTTAGTTGGCGCCTGGCCAAGGAGCACACAACTTGTTGTGGGTCATTGGGTCATCAGCAGCTTCAGCTTCAGCATCAGCATCAGCTACATACCCCAACCACCCTACCCCACTGTGGTTGTAAAGCCCTTGGCCAAAACAAATTAGATTATATCGAAGAAGAAGAAGAAGCTGTAGAAGAAGAAGAAGGCAGCATTAGAGGAGAGAACTTCATTGGACAATGGCATAATTATGCAATGAGCAACCCTCGTTTTCAACTGACTGCAAATCGCAAAAGCGCCGCAGATGTTATCGTAAAATCGTTTACCGTTCGACTGCCCCCGTTGTGCCCCTCAGCTAGCGAACCCCCTCCACCAACCCCTCCCCTCTCAGCTAGCCAACCCTCTTCCAGCTAAAATTATGATGAAACACGCGACACAGCGCACGTTTCCCTCTCTCTCTCTCTTTCTCAGCTGATCTCTCTCTCTCGCTCGCTCTCTGCTGCATATTGAGATTTCTGCCCCTATCTGGTCAGCAGTTCTTTCTTGCTTTTATATAATTTTGTGGCACATGGCATGGGGCCAGCGGTCAGTTGAACCCCTTGAGAACAAGTTTTCGATTCAAACAGGTTTCTGCAGTTGCATGCCACACACACACACACACAAGCGCACACACGCACACAGAGCGATCCCGCTTAACGGTAGCATCAAGTCAAAGGCTTACACATTTCATTGATGTCGCTGATGCATGCACCCCAACCCAGCCAGGACACAGCAACCATTATCCTGGAGAGAAAAGAAAAGGGACAGCGGCAATCGCGGGCATTAAGTCCGCGTGACATTTTTAAAATTGAACAACATCCAACAACAAATAATAACAACTTGTTACCCGACAGCAGCAGGAGCAACATTAATCCCCTGGTGAGGGGTTGCTGCAAACGCGCTGCATTTGATTAAGGGCTTAAGGGTGGCACGAGCTCTTTGGGGTTGACCGGACGACTGCACTAACGAGAGGGCAGAAAAACTCTGCTTTGCTGACCAGAACTTCTAATAACCAAATATTCAAATGACCCACGGACTGCAAGGACTAAAACCATAGAGAGGAACCCCATTTCCGCTAGCCAAATTGGTTTGGGGTAATAAAAGTCCTTGCGAAAGTGCAGTGTTGCAAAGCTCTGCAAAAAATAACTAAGAACTGAGGACCCTTGAGCATTTCCTAAAACTGCTTGAAGTTAATCGAATAATATATTTTTATAGTAGTAGATTTCTTTAAGCTAGAGTAGAGCCTTTTAAATATTTCTTCTTTTAAATTTATTTTAATTTCTTAATTTTAATTGTATTTTAAATTAAATTCAATTCATTATTTTTGGTGTCGACTGAACAATAAAAAAAATAAATAAATATATAAATAACAAACAATTTCTTAGAACTAGTTTTCATTTCTTAAATATTTACTAACATTGTCATCTTTAACAGATAAATCCCTGTTTATAATTTTCAGATACTCATCAGAGTATTTTAAATTGCAATTAATTCTAGTTAAATTATAATAATAATAAGTTGAAATATGATGAATTTAAAAGACTCTTTTTCCCTGCTAAGTCTTATTACAAATACAAGAACAATTCGGCAATAAAGTTTAACTTAACCTTAATTCAATCAGCCTAACTTTAAGCTAGATTTTTTCTTACAATTGGCTTAGTTTATTAGAGACTTAACTCTTTTTAACTGCAGTTCACTTTGGTTCAAGCATAAACAACTTTACCTCTTCACCTCACCTCCTCTTGGCCCTCCACCTGTTTAGAGTTCTTTTCCGTTGTTGAGTGTTTAGCTTTACGACTCCTTCTTCTACTGCTGCTTGTGCTTCTTCTTCTTCTTGGTTGCTTGTGGCAGGCAACCCCTCTTTAATGGCCCGTCGATGGTTATGAATGCATAATTTCATTCCCAAAAATTGCTGCTTCCTTTATTTCTTGACTTTTTCCTTTCTTTGCTCGACTCGCCGCCTGCTGCTGTTGCTGTTTGTGCATATTTCACACACACACACACACACACACACACACACACACACACACTTACACACACTCGCACACACACACTATAATTTGACTGGGTTCGTTTGTTGTGCCCTCCTGCTCTGCTCTACTCTGCTCCTGCCAGCCCTTTACGCACACGTCCTTTTGTCCCCGAACCCCTCCTCGCATCGGCTATTGAATATGTTAGGGTAAAGAGCTCTGCCAAATCTGGTTTATAGTCGCGCTTATAAAAAAATATAAAAAACAACAACAACAACTCAACAAACTCCCCACGACTGAGGTCGGTTCGGGTTTGGGTTGAGTTTGCTTCGGTTTTTAGTCCTGGGCAAGGCTAGGCCAAAACCAGGACACAGACCCAAGCCAAGCCAAGCCAGGGGCCAGTCAATAGGAGGGCTGTACTGAACTAGACTGGACTGGGCTGGCCGCTTCGCTAATATCTACATAAATACATGCAACACGCTGCTTCCGGTGTTGAAAGTTCCATTTCACAAAACTCCATGACTCGATGCTGATGTTGATACGAGGTTGATGTTGATGTTCACGATGATGGCAAATGGCGATGACGACAAGAAGAAGAACGGGGGCATACGGATACCAAAGGAACATGGTTTTTTGGGGGGGAGTATTAGAAGAGAGGTGGTGCAGTAAATGGTGCTGGTGGTGGTGGTGGTAAGCGTGTGAAGGACGCCGGCAAAAAGGGGGCGACGCTTGGATAGTTGACGATGCATGGCCAACACTTACAGTGGTCAAAATGTATGCCATATGCTAATGAAACTGTAAGTTTTGGGGCGTATAAACGTAGCCAGCAGATAGCTGAGATATGCTTGAAAATCTGTAGAAAACTATGATAACTCCGATGTGTTAGTCAGACTAATATCAGATATGGCTATAGTTCTTGAGCCAACTATGGAAACTTCTTATATTAATTATTGGCTTGTAGTGATAATGCTAAGATATGTACAGATCTCTCTAAGATCTATTGTAGATCATAGCTTAGATATACATATAAGTAAATAAAAAAAGGTATTTAGCTTTCAAAGGAAGCACCTCGAATATGAATGATACCATTTCTAATATATTGTATTACTATTCAAATTTGTTTCATGCTTAAGAGTCACTTAATTTTTCATATAATCTTTGATATGGCAATATGTAGATAAGTTTCTCTGTATATAACAATAGTTAGGGGGAAAATCAAATATAGCTGTCTTTAATCCATAAACAATAAGCTTTACAACGATGCCAGTGTTAAACATGAAGTTCGACTTTTTAGCATAAATAACTTTATCAATGACAATTTCAAATAATATCTATAAATTATATAATTTAAAGGTTTCATAATAAAATATTACAGATAATAGAATTTGTAAATATATCCATATAGATATTTAATTTTATTCGAGTCTCTGCACTTTCTACTTTCTCTGGATTTCATTTCGCTTTCTAACATTTGGTAGCAGTGTGCCACTCTTGACACCCCCACCGCCTACCACCCACCATGCCACCACCAGGCCAGGCACCCAACCCTTAGCGCGGCACCTTGACGGGAAATCGGTTTCGGTCCCCGGCTCGTGTTTAGTCTCACATTAGCGTATTGCCCGCCTCCCGCCACCCGCTGCCCACCACCCGCCTCTCGCCGCTCGCCGAGTGGTAAACGACGCGTCCTTTCGGATACGGATTTGCGTTCGGGTGGGGTGTCGGGTGTTGGGTGTTGGGTGGGTGCTCAGCTGCCCTGCGGCGGCGTCTGCTTTGGCTTTGGGGTGTGGCTGCCACTGCTGCTGCTGCTGCTAGTGGGCTCTTTTCCTCTCCACTTTTCCCCCCACCCCGCCCGCTTGTCGTCCATTGGCTGTGCGGCTGCGGCTGCTTGTTTGTTTGTTTGCCTGGCTTCGCTTCGGCTGTCTCCCAACTGGCAACTCCCAACTCTAACTCAAAACCCACTCACAACACTCTCCCC
The DNA here is from genome assembly GCA_037043585.1 of Drosophila mimica. Taxonomy (NCBI): domain Eukaryota; kingdom Metazoa; phylum Arthropoda; class Insecta; order Diptera; family Drosophilidae; genus Drosophila; species Drosophila mimica. The sequence goes on along the minus strand of JBAMBE010000361.1, from coordinate 3,572,266 downwards.
CTCCTCTCCTCCTCCTCCCGCATCACCTCAGCTGAGTCTCGTTGCTGCCGCTTGAACGCATATTGACGCTTATTAATATTTACATTTTTATTTGTGCTTTGCTTTTTTTCTCTTTTTTTGTATTTTTTTTTTCTATTTTTTCTTTTTTGCTCCTGCCCAAGTTGGCAACAATTTGGGTGCCGTTGATTAAGCGCTCAACAATGTTGCGACAAGAGTGTAAAAAAAAAATAATAAATGTTTTTGATTGCTCCCTTTTTTTAATTGTCATTCGATTTGAGTCCGTTGTGAAATTACGATACCCTGTAGCTAAAGCTCAAGTGGGTCTATGCGGCCAAAAATTGTGCCGAGATGTGTGTCGGAAATTGTAAATGTTGGTAAATTGGTAACTAAATATGGTTTTCCGATAATGTAGGAAAAACATCCAAGATTTTAGAGACTCGAAGCTTTTGTGTAGTTAAATTTGGCTTGTGGACTTTTCATTTGAATTTCAGCTAAAAATATATTTTAAATTTTGTCAGTTTTGGGTGTGCAAAACGGGGTAATTCGAAATTTGTCAATAAAACAAGAATACATTTATTACATTTATTAAATCAGGGTACATCGTAGTCGAGCTCAGACGACTGCAGCATTCCTTGTTTGTCTTTACTTCCTGCAATTTGTGGCCATAAAATGCAGTAGCCATAGATTTACAGTTAACAATTTACAATTTACGATTGGCGCTTTTGTACTCCTAATTGGCCCTGTTCGACACATGCGAGCTCCATTAAAGCAAGGGACACTTGTAATAGAAATTTATATATTTTTTATATCTTTCCCCCCCGCGTGCACAATTTAATTAAAACCAACCAAATTTTGGTTCTTTTTACTCTCGTTGCAGGTGAGCGGGTGACAGCTGTGGAAGGAACTCTATCTGAAAATCTTGCCACTAATTTCCGAGTGGAATATGGAGGGGTCGTGAAGGGAGGGGAGGTATTTGTGCACGTGTCGTGCCACCACCCGCTCCACCACGGTTCGAGTCAGTTTATTGTTGACGATGACATGGTGGACTGTGTGGTGCGAGTGCCGCGAGTGGTGCGAGTGGTATCCCTAAACCACTTGAATTGTTTGCCCAAATTATTTTGAATTATTGCATGCGCCGTGCGTTCAATTTCCACGCGACTTTTGTTACACTCGTCAAATCCCCCGGCCCAGGAATCGAGTGGAATGAGAACTACCCTCAACTATACAACTGTTGGGTTTTTCTTCTTCTTCTTCATTATTTTTGTTGCGGCGTGTCCTTGAGCACAAATGTTGCATTCGGTGCCGCGCAGCATGTGGCATTTCTAACGCACTTAGAAAGGATTAGTTCGTTTCCTTTCGCTTCTCTCGTATATTGATACTTTGTCCTTTTGTTCCTTCGTCCTTTCCGGGTGGTGGCTGACTTGGCCATTAAAACAGTCCAATTTCCATTATGTTGCCAACTCACAAATATATATATGTATATACGAACCCGCATTAGCCAGGAACCAGAAGAGGATCACACAACTGTTATTTATGAATTCATTTTCATTTTGCTTTTCAAAAATCTTATGACTCGTTTCCAATTCTTTGGGTTGTGTGCCGAGAACTTTATTAAATATTCAGTGTACTTAAAATCTGTTAAATTTTAAGTGAATTGCACTGAGTGAACTTTAAGCTAAGAACACTTTGCAAATTTAAAATCTCTCAAATAAATGTATGTATTTATATATGTATATATACTCTTTTCTGATGTAAAAAAAAAAACTAGTATATTGGGTTTGTGCAATGTCCGCCATGCTGTCTGTCCCTCTGCCCGTACGATTGATCTAGAGGCCAAACTATGATTAAAAAGCCCTTGCTTTTGAAAATGCGTTGAGTTTTGACGAAGTTATGGCATTTGGAAGGTTCGACCTATGCCCAAGTGCCGATTTTCGGACTATAATTTTGACTTGTGTTCCGACCCAAAATTACGTTTTCAACTTTAAATGTAGGATTGATCTAGAGGCCAAACCATGATTAAAAAGCCCTTGCTTTTGAAAATGCGTTGAGTTTTGACGAAGTTATGGCATTTGGAAGGTTCGACCAATGCCCAAGTGCCGATTTTCGATTTTCGGAATATAATTTTGACTTGTGTTCCGACCCAAAATTACGTTTTCAACTTTAAATGTAGGATTGATCTAGAGGACAAACCATGATTAAAAAGCCCTTGCTTTTGAAAATGCGTTGAGTTTTGACGAAGTTATGGCATTTGGAAGGTTCGACCAATGCCCAAGTGCCGATTTTCGATTTTCGGACTATAATTTTGACTTGTGTTCCGACCCAAAATTACGATTTCAACTTTAAATGTTGGATTGATCTAGAGGCCAAACCATGATTAAAAAGCCCTTGCTTTTGAAAATGCGTTGAGTTTTGACGAAGTTATGGCATTTTGAAGGTTCGACCTATGCCCATATGCTGATTTTCGATTTTCGGACTACAATTTAGACTTATGTTATGGTATTTATATCATAGTATTTCGCTGTCGGTTACGTCCGACTGCAACGTTCTCTCTTGTTTATTTTGTAAAATATGGTTTAAATGTTGAAACTCTGCATAAATACTGCATTTCAATTTGAAAACTCGAGGTTAGCTCAAAATTAAGTTTTTACTCTTTTAATGCGCTTAGTGTTAATTTCTTCTAGGTTCACGTAATTGAAATGATTATCTTTCAAATTATTGGTTTAATCTTTCAATAGTTTAAACACTTTTACTCAAATTTTCATCTTCTATTTTCATTTACAAAACTCAATATTTACACAATGGAATTCATAAATTATTTATGCATCCTCAGAGTGGAGTTCTCTCTAACTCTGTCTCTGTATCTCTCTCTCTCTCTCTCTCTCTCTCTCTCTCTCTCTCTCTCTCTCTCTGTCTCTCTGCCGAACTACAACAATGAATATATCTTTTGTATGTCAACCGACAAAAAATATGAAGACATTTATATTCATTAACCCACAAATACCTGGCAGCATTTTTGCTTTGACACTTGACACGCCAGGCAAAGAGGGGGTGAGGAGGAGGAGGAGGACAAATTGCCATTAACATAATTTATATACTAACAAAGACGTTGTTGTGTGTGTTTTCGGATTACGATTTTCATAACAAGCTGCTGCTGCTGCTGCTGTTAACTTGGCCAATAGATTTTGATTAATCCACGACAAGGTGCAGTCAGTCAGCTGTGGATGTGTACTTCAATCAGCCCCCCTCTGCAGATCCCCAACACTAATTGTTAGTCTGGCCAAGGCAACGACAGCATAAACCATAAAAATATCAACTAGCTAACGGTTTGTGTGTGTGTGTGTGTGTGTGTGGGGAATTATCCGTAAGATATCTTAACGTGAAACGCACGCATCGAGAAAATTACATGAGGAAAATATAATTTGGTCACGTGCAGCGAAATCGAACCCAACAAGGGTCTCTCTCTCACTCTCTCTCACTATCTCTCTCTCTCTCTCTCGCACTCAGTGTGTGTGTGTGTGCTTAGCTTTAGTGTTATTTCCATTTGATCTGCCCAGTCCAAGTCCAAGTCCAAAGACCAAGTCGAGTTCCTGTCTGAAGGCTTATCAGCCGCAAAAATCCTCGAGTGAAAGCAAAAGTGAAAGCAGGAAGCGTAATGAAAATAGATTTTTGCTGCTTTCACCCCTGTGGGGGGTAGGGTTGGGGTGGTGGGGTTGTTTTGTATCCATGGCGATAAGCATCTGAAATTGAATTGAAATACAATTTTTGTGTATTCTTCGTTCTATTTTTTTTTTCTGCTCGCTCTTCTTCACTTTTGCAATTAGAGCAAAATGAAGTTGGAAAAGAAGTTGATGCCACTGGGTTGCGTGGCAAAATGCTGAAACCGATTAACTGTCACAAATTTGTGGCATTGTGGTGGGGTGGAGAAGATGTTTTGGGAGTGGCACGTTTGGGCCTCAGAGTGCAGGTGTCAAGGTGCCATTTCCTGGCTCGTTTGCCACTTTGACTCCAGTTTATGTCGCATATAAATAAAATAAATAAATGGCATTTCTGCTGCAGCGCTAACGAGCAGGTGAAAAGGTGTACAGAATACATATATATATCAATAATATATATATATATATAATTGTGGCCAGTCTCGATTACAAAATGCGTGCCAGCAACGCACGAATTGCGGCCAGACAACAACAACAGCAACACGGGGCAACAACTCGGACTCAGTTTAATAACACCAACAACAACAACAACAAAATATTGCTAAACATGAGGGTAGTTTTTATCCGATAGCCGTTTTTATTTAGCTTTTTTTTGTTGGTTGCGCTACAAAACTGCTATGCACATAATGAGCAAAAAACGATGCGTCTGTTTTAGTCAGGGGCTACGCTACGAGTAGCCAAAACGGACTAACAGACAGAAGGACAAACAGACAGACAGAGAGAGTAACAGAGAGAGAGAGAGAGGGGTGCAAACATGCATCGGAGTCGTGTGGCATAACTGAGTTTAATGCTGCCTTAGCATGCAGCACACGTATGCGCTTAATTTTTTGTTTATAACGCCCCCAAGGCACACGCCCCCAATGATCATCATCAGGGCTGCGTTTGTCACAAGAGGGGAGATGTTTATTTTGTTCGGTTCTTCCTTCCTTTTTGTTGGGGTAGTAGAACATTTTCGTTTATCTTGGCCAAAATGGTGTTATCTAATAACATTTTAATGAAGCTTGTAAACCATTTAGAAATAAAAATAAGTCCATTATTTGAGCAACAAGTTGCTTAAAGAACTACTTGAACTATGAAATATTTGCCGAGAGTTATTTAAAGTTATGATTATCGTAATTAGAGTAAAAGCACTTCGTTGTTGGGCCAAAATATAACATTTTTTGAATGTCCTTTTTTTTGGCTTTTTGTAAATCAAATGTGAAATTCTATGCATGGCGGCTTAGTTGCCGGGGTCATGTGTGGACCGGACCTCGGTCTGGAGCCTGGAACCCGTTGCAAAGGTTTTTCCTTGTTTTTAGCTTTGTCTTTGGCCTGATGATGCTAAAACGTATGTGTATATAGAATATTTTTATTTTTTTTTTGGTAGGGCTGGGGGATCTGGTAGACAGGTCTCTGGAGAGTACGACTTATATCCGATTACAACACCACAACTTTGTCTACGTGTTTTTCTTCTTCTTTTTTTGGTGGTTGCAAGTACCGCCTGAGTGACTTTCAATTTTTTTCACAGTCTGCATTATGGAGCTAATGTGAGGCTCAGTAAGCCGAATTTAAAATTTAATAAATTTCAATTTTTGTAATAGCCATGTGACAGCAAATATTAGGCAGAAACAATGCGACTAAAGTGAGAAATGGGCTTTTATTTTTATTTGAAGTATTTTCTCACCCATGTGTAAGTTAAATGCATAAACAATTGGTTATTATAATATTGTATATAATCTAATTTAATTTAAATTCATCTAATATCATATTTAATACAACTAATAATACAAAATTTAATTCTCATTGAGTAAAATCGAATAAAGAATAGTTTTACTCGAGTAAAAAGGAAAATACAACTTTAATAAGAACCATTTTATTTAGCTATCAATTTTCTATCTTCTCTTGCAACAAATTATTCCGTGAATCCTCTTATCTCATCCGTAGCTTTAATACTGATTACACATTTATCACATTTCTCAAGCAGAACTTTTGAGCTACCCACAAAATCCTGCTAACGTTTATGTGAAACCCCCACGCTATCTCTCTCTCCCTCTCTCTCACACACCCTCTTATTCTAACTGCGTGTGTGTGCGTGCGTGTTTCGTGACAGTGTAAAAGAAAACTATAATTACAGCAGAGGCAAACCACAAGAAGGCGGCAGCAAGGGAAAGGGGCAACGGCAGCCGACACACAGACACAGACAATGATGGGAAGACGGCGACGCTGTCAATGTAAAGGCTCAAACGAAGAAATTAATATTTTAATTACAACACATTTAACATGCGATTATGCGCTTGAATGAACAACCCAAAAAAACAGACACACACATACGCACACCAAAACAGGGTGGCTCGAGTGCACTCACACACATGTATGTTTACAGACGCCCCACAGCGCACAGTGAATGCTAAAAGTGTCATAACTTTTTACAGACTAACAGCCTCACACGTCACACATCCGACTCTGTTAAGCGCAAAGAGCCGCACCAGAAGAAAAAGAAGAACAACAGCAACAACAACAGTAACTGTAACAGTCGCCGTAACAGAGCTTAATAAAGCGTTCATCATCAAACGGCACGAACTAAGCCCAGCACGTAGTGCACTTTAATTACAGCCGAAAAGCCGAATGGCTGGCGAACTCTGCACTGGTCATTCGGCAAATAAGACACAGCAGACATAAACATGCAAAACGAAACGCTTTCATTAGCTTAACAGCGCTAAGGCTAAGCTGCGACAGCAGACAGCGGCTGTAATTGACAGCTGTTAAGTTAGCATGCGGTGTCAAAGCACTGCTGCATGCTCCTGTTGTTGTTGCTCTTGTTGCTGTTGTTGCTTCCGTTGGGAAATGTGGTTTGGGGACTTTCGGCTCTGCCAGCCAGCTGTCGTCGTCATTGTTAACGAAGTACGACGCCGTTGAGTGTTAATCAAAGCGTAGTTAATTGCTTTGCCGAAAGAGACCAAAAGAAAGGCACTGATTGTGTTTGAGAGAAAGAGAGAGAGAGCGAGAAACAGAGAGTGAAAGGATGAGTGAATTGAGTTTGGCTTGAGTAGTTGGAGTTTTAGTGGATCAGCAGGGGCTGGGAGGGACTAACGTGTGTGTTTGTGTGTGTGCGCCTTTTGATTAACATAACCCCTTTTTTTGCGTGCTGCTACTGAAAATGTTGCTGTTGTTACATGTCTAATTTAGCAAGTGTTAAGTATCCGTCTGAACGAGTGCGAGAGAGAGAGAAAGTGACGGCAACAGTCGTCTACAAAAACAATAAATACCAATTAAAATGTATTTAAATACAAATGCAGACACGAACATGCCCAATACACACACACAAGCACAAACACAAAATTCACATGAATTTTTATGCACTGCGAAGCGTATGTTTTTGTTAGTCCAAAACCACCACATTCCCCTCACTCCACTCACCCCTCCAACCAACAACCTAGCAAATACAATGAGTCTGGCGCCAGGCATGTATGTGTGTTGTGAATAGGTGTATGTGTGTGTGCGTGTGTGCATGTTGTTTACTTGTTTTTGCACACTAGCGCCACCTAACGGAAATGTTTCATAAAAACTTAATTGTCCATGTAACACTTTTTTTATAGCCTCGCTCGCTGGCAGCAATTCTGGTTAGACTTTAAATAATGCCACTAAGTGTGGCATAGTTATTAAAGACTTGTTGGGCTGCTTTTATAAGTACTTTTGATGAGACATGGAAATGGAAATTATGTTTAAGATGCAACGAAGTACTAACAAAATGATAATTTCTAGAGAATTCCAATGAATTCCTGTTCACTTAAAGCAACTTTTTTTTTCTGTGTTGACCAGCTCCAATTGTCTTTTATAGAGTCGAGTCTATTGAGGAAATCATTCGAATTCCCCACATTTATAGCCAGGCAATTTGGCTTAGCTGTTTTATGCTGATTGCACAGAGAGAGAGAGAGAGAGAGAGAGAGAGGAGACTATGTAAAAATCATCGCAGCATATAATAAAAGCAATATGTGGCACTACTTTTGTTGTAATCAGCACAAACCGAATGCAGTGCGAAAAATATATGTGTATATAGCTATCTCTGTCTCTCTCTTTCGCTATCAGCAGACAATTGACACGGCACAGGGCAAAAATCTGTAGCCAGGTCCATAACAAAAAGATTCGAAATGAAAAGAAAAAATAGATTGAATTGCGTGCAAAATGCGTTTGCCTTGCAGGGTAAACTAAAAGGTGGTGTTGGGGAAGGGGATGGTGGAAGGGGAAAGGGGCAGGGGGTACAGGGAAACAACATGCAGCAATAAAGTGCTACAGCCCTCGAATTTTCGGTGGTAAATATATATAGATAGTATATAATGTGAGCAAAAGTCAACGAAGCGTTTATACACTTTTCCATGATATTCTAGGGAATTGTAATAAAATATCTGATTACATTTTTGAAAATATATCTTACCACAGTCAATCGAATTTATGATATGAACTGTAAAAACATTGTAACATTTGCTGATGATGAGTAGAGATTGGAAAATATAGATGGATTATGCTCACATTAAGAAACATGATAGTTGGGAGAGGCTTTTTAATTTAAATAATATAAAAGAAAATAAAAATGAAAAGAAATGAAAATAAAAATTAGATGAAGAAAATTAAAATAAAATAAATGAAATATTTGAATTAAATATATGAAAAAAAAAACCTTCAATAATAATAAAAATTAAATATAAAATAAATATAAAAATTATAATAAAATAATAAACATAATTCAGCTAAAAATCGTTTGATATCTTTCGAATTTCTATAGTTAAAATTCATCTTTTCTTCGTTTGTCGCAAGCTGTTTGAGGAAATGAAAGCTGCCCGCTGCCAAAAAGTATAGTTAGGGTATTTAGAATGACAGCAACAACACGCGCCATAGACAAAGTGTCGCCGTCTGTCTGTCTGTCTGTCAGTCTGTCCGCCAGCCTAAATGTTGTACGTGTAAAGCATTTAAAGTAATGAAGCGACGCTGAGGTTTGAGCTGCACTGGGTGGTGCCGGGGGACAGTGTTGGAGAGTGGGAGATTGGGAGATTGGGAGAGTTGAGAGTGGGATTCTCGATATTAGTAACATTTGTGCGGCTCACTTGATGCGGCGACCGTTGGCTGGACAATCAGTCAATGCAATCGGCCAATACATCAATGTGTCAACCAGTGAGTTGTTCAATGATGCGTTCCAAAATGCGGAATGTGTCAATAGGTGTCCGCTGGACATATGTGTAACCGATAGAGGGCGTGTGCTTGCTTGTGGGTGGGGGACACAACCTCAACGAACCTTTTGGCTTGTGTGTGGCAGCTAGCTGCATGGTGCAGGAGGAGGGGCAGGGGGCACCGTGTATATGGTAATTTATGTGCGGCATTTAAATGGATCAGCCGTTGCGCCCCCACTGGTGGCATCCACAAATTGTTTAAGCAAACATTTGGACGTTACCGTAACGCAAATAGAGGGAGACAGCTAGATAGAGAGTGAGTGAGAGAGATAGAGATAGCTGCAGGGTTTTTGAATGCGATCCTTTGGCATTTTATATATACGATGTGCTTATGCTTATGTTTGCCTTTGATAAATGCTTGGCTTTGACTGCCCCTCCCCCTTTCTCCTACTTGTTGTTGTTGTTGTCGCTTTTCACGCATTTTCCTTTTTCGGCAGACATTTTACGTGCTTGGCGATTATGAGCAAAGTTTTTGGTTATTTATCAATTTAATGACTTTGCACTTGGCCAGCAGCTTTTCTTCTTCTTCTGCTGCTGCTGCTTCTTCTTCATCTTTTTCACCTTCTTCCTCTTCTTGTTATTGTTGTTGTTGCAATTTAAGGTTTTTAGATTGGATTTATATTGCGAAATGAAGTCAGCAAATGCCTGCCCTGCTGCCTGCTGCCTGCTGGAAATAAAAGTGAAATTAATTTCTTTTTATAGCTGGAATTTGACTTTGGGCCATTGTGGAACCAAAAATGAGCTAAGAGCAAATACTTTGGCATATGCAAAGCAGTTGAGAATTTCCCAGCTATTAATACGCCAACTCAAGTACTATTTTGAAGAATTGATAAAGTTTTTTATTTGCCTTCGAGTGAAATTTAGCATTTAATGGCTAGGTGGAAATCTTGAGCATGAGACTAAAATTAAATGCAGAAATCTATTCAATATTAAGATAATATAGCAAGTCAGATAATAATGCAGAATTCAAAGTTATTAAAAAGCCAATAAAATAATGAAGATAAAATGAAATGAAATTTATAAAAAATTGTACAGTAAAACAAAGAATTTTAAATAAATTTTGGTAATTAGACAAACGAGTTAAATGTAAATTAGCTCAACACATTTGCCAGACTTTTATTGCGCTACTCGTGGAACGTGGGTAAAATTATTTCAAATCTGAATAATCCTCTTTCTAGTCTGGTTGGCATATGTGTTTTGAATTCCATTTTTCCCTTTTCATTGATTTCCATTTGCTCATCCACTCGAGTTGCTGTTGCTTTTGTCTGTGCTGTCAGCTTCTTATTGATGACAGTTCCGAAATCAATCCCTGTCCAGCCCAAAATCCTCAACTAGCACCTGTTGTTGGCGACAACAGCGCGCCACACCCACCTGCCCCCTGCCACACACCTCTTCTCCAAATATGTCAACCCTTGTTCAGTCACTGCTCATGCAAAACCGAGCGAAACCCCTTGACACCTTTTCGAGACTGAATCGCAATTGCTCAATACCCAAATCTCTACTAAAATATAACGCCAATAGTCTGCCAGCCACCCCCTCCCTCACCCTGTTACCTCTCTCTACCTCCCTCTATCTCCCTCTGTCTCACTCCAATTTGTTGTTGCTCGCTTCGTTGCACTTTTTGGGCTCATTGTTTATGTTGTGTTTGCTTTGAGGCAGAAGAAGAACAACAGTTATATTTATCGGCTCGTTCCCTCCTTAGTCACCCTGTCTGTTTGACGAGCATCATAAACCAATTTTTATAAAATTTTCCAATTTGTTTAGTTGAATTTAAGCAGCCATTGAAGTTATCGAAGTCGAAGTCGTTGGCAAAACAGCAAAACAAAATCCCAGCTAAGTAAATATGTTTTACGAGGGGGTGGTTCTTTTCTAAGGCTTAGGGGTTTGAGCTACAGCCAGCGACCTGTCAGCTGTGTGTGTGCGTGCGTGTGTGTGTGTGTGTGTGTAGTCTCACCCTTACGCACCATCACAAATTCTCATCATCATCATCATCATCTGTCAGAAATTGGAGTTGGGGCAGAGTTTCTGAAGACGCGTGCTGCCATTTTTTTTTTTTTTTTTCTGACATGTAGCATGTTCCCCTGACGCCTGCCACTCCCACCCCCACCCCCACTCATCCCGCCCCTCGCGCTTTGATAAATTGTTCAATAAACTTGTTTCGCAACTGATTTGGCACTGCCAATTTCCAAAGTAGCCAGCAAAAGTTTCGGAGCCAAAAAAAAATAACTTTTCTGGCCAAATTTGCTGGCTTTTGGGGCTGGGCCTAGCTACAAAGTAAAAGACTTGATCTAACTATATTGCCATTTAATTTGGCACCGCCTGGCAACCCTACAGCGCGCAGCGCAGCAACGGTCAAAATGCATTTACCCAGTTTGGCATTTAAAGCATGCTTTTGCCCCTTCCAAAATTCAGCTGTGCTTAATTTCAAATTAGGGTGGCAATTTTTGTGCCATGTGTGCTGCACGGTGCTGCACGATGGTGCACGGTGCTGCACGGTGCTGCACGGTGGTGCTCTTGTGTGTTTGTGATTTTCATTAATGGCATTTGGCACACAATTGCAGCCCTTAGTCCACTGATACGATGCCGACGATGGAACGAGCCGGAGTCAGCCCTTTGACGCACCAAACTGCAATTATGTTCCATGACTTTGACTTTGACTTTGTACCCTCGCCATCCACAGTCAGTCCATTCTGCCCAGTTATCACAAATCAACCAAGAGCCGAGAAAGAGGCCCAAACTCAACTTGAACTCAAACTCGAAACTCAAAGCTCAAAACTCAAACTCAAACTCAAAACTCAACAGCCCCCTTTGTTTTTGAGCTACCCACTTCAAGTCAATCTTCAGTATTTGCAATCAATTTAATTTCAATGACACAAAATTTGCATCGTTCAAATAAGGAAAGGGGGAAGCCAAAGAAGTGAAGAGGAAGGAAGGGGTGCTTAGGAAGGAGATTTGGTGGGATCTATGCAGTTGTTTCGGATTGTAGGCCTTACAGCATTTGTGTAAATATGCAAATCGAAAATGCAAATTAGTTGAATTCTGATTTAGCTTTGAATGGAATGAAATCGAAACGAATGAATGACTCGATTGGATTCGTTTCGTTTCGTTTCGAATCGAGTCGAGTCGAGTTGAGTGGAGCGAACTGAAACAAAAGCCAAAAGATTCCCATCTTACTCGTTGCAGTTGCCATCGAACTGGAAGCAATTGTGAAAAGTATGTCTTTTGGGGGGGGGAGGCAGATCCTGAAATAGAGCCTATGTCATGGGGTTGACAAATGGGTTGATGGAGGGGGGCGTTTCCTATCTGCTATTCACACTTGTTCTGCTCGGAGTTTAACACAAAAGCGAGTAAATGTTTTTGTAATGATAAGGTACGAATGCTGAGGAGCCAACAGATGCCAGCTCTTCCTTCCCAAAAACCTTAGTAATAATAATATCAAGTTGGGGCTGCCTGCATTGCGACCTATTAGATCTATTGTGCCCCCTTCTGAGCTCCATCAACACCAGGGCTTCTGAGGGCTTCTATGTCCTTGGTTCTTCCAAGACGTTATAATTTATAAATACTGAATTGATATCGCTTTGTGAAAGGTTAGGTTTACAGACTAATGTTACTTTAAAATCTGGAAAGACGATTCTTTGTAACAAAAAAATTGCTTGATAAATATATTCGTGTACTTCCAAACATCTCTCATAGCCATAAATATGTAAAAAATCAATCGATTTTCAAAAGAAATATACTTTTGTGAACTCCTGATTAAAACCTCATTTAAATCCTGAAACACGATTCTGTTTCTAAAATCAAGTCTACCAAAACTTTGCCAAAAGTTAGGGATTTTTAAGCATGATTTAAACTCTAGACTTATATAGTATTTAAAGTTGTAAACTTTTGAAATTGTAATGTGGATGTGTCTTTGTTGTTGTCTTTACAATATAATTGCTACCTTTTCCGCACGACAATACCTTAACTGAAGATGGTCTTCAATCTTGCATCTTGAATCTAGATGCTCACTTAACAAAGGTTTACACAGCGCAATTTCACAGGTAATTCTAGACGAGAACACGTTCTACAGAATGGTAGACCTTAATGTATGGAACTGTTTAAATATTTGTCGAAAATAAAGAAAAGAAGAAGAAGAAATGTCTAGGACACAATTTCGTTAGAAGAGGCACTCGAGAAGGTTTTTTTTTTTTTGGTGTCGGCTCGGTGCTCATTCCACTCTCCCCAGCTCCTGTCCCTTTTGTCAGCCACTCGAAATTCCACACACACACACGCACACACACACACACACATACTGGGTATAGACTTTGCCATTTCATGTCAGGCTCGCCCTCATTTTTAGCTTGTTCCAAAAGTGCTTTAAGCTGAAAAAAAAAAGATTAAAATTTCACGAAAACGAAATGCATTCTTCGAATAGCGCAAATATTTTCGAAATTAAACAAAAATAGCAGAATGCGAGAGGGGCAAAGGGGTAAACGGGGAAGTCACACTCCAGTTTCATGAGCAATAGGCAACCCTTTATTGTGGCAACAGCAGAGCAACCCTATGCCTGGGAAGTGACGCGCACAGCATTTGGCACACTATTATTATCATAATGCCTGAGCAGCTTTCATTATGTTGATTATGGTGGCTGTTGTGGCACGCGTTGCCCTCAAAGAAACGAAACAACAACCAACAACAGCAACAGCAACAAATAATGCATATGGAATATACTTATGTACATATTAATCGGACACAGAACAGAACTGAACAGGGTTGCAAGCCTAATGCAAAACACTTTGACAGCTACTCAAACTGAATGTGAAGTTTATTTTTTTTTTTTTTTGTATTTTAAATGCAATTATAATTTATACATGAACTTTAATTAAGTGTATTGCGGAGACATGGGTGCAAATTTGAATACACAAGGGTTCTGGGTCTCCTCAGTTCCGTTACGAATTGTAAATATGATTGGTAAACATTGTTTTGGATTTGTTTTTTGGATTTTTTCGGGATGAATACTTAGCTAATATAATATAATTACCTGACATAAGTATTTATATTATTTTCGTTGGCTCTTATTTATTTTAAGTAAATGGTAATTTTAGTTTCTCCACCTATTGCTTATTTTAATTAAAAAAAGAAAATTGTTTTTAAGGAAATGCTGGAATGAAACACATTTTAAAGACACGCTGAGAAAAGCTTAAAGTTTGTCAGCAAATAAATTTAAAAACCATCTTCTTCTTCAAGGTCAGCATTCAAAACGATGCTTTGCATATATTCAGAAAAGTCTTTCCTTTTAAGGGGAATAGTTGGCACATTGAAGTGCGGCAACAGCGCACTTAACTCCATTCTGGAATGAAACACAAACTCCGAATAACTTCAAGTTTGTCAACTAATAATTTGGAAAGTATTCTTCGTTGCAGAACGGTGCTTTTTATGTATATATGCTAAACAGTTGTTGATTTGGGAACATGGGAACATAGGGGAACACATGGAAGTGCGGCAACAGCGCGCAAGCAAATGCATTCATTGTTGTTGTTGTTGTTGTTGTTGTTGGGGGGGGAACGTTTGAGAAGAGAACATAAAAATGAACGCAAGGCAGTAAATTAAGTGCCCGCTGGGAATTCATTCGTTTGCTTCGAGCATAGGCAAAGTGCGTGGCCCTCTACACACACACACACACACACACACACACACACATATTGCTGTCTGACTGTCTGTCTATGTGTGTGTGTGTGTGTTTGTGTGTGTGTTTTGGCTGCATACAAATACCCAAACTAAAAACCGCTCGCTGCTGATGCTTCTTGCCACGTTTTAATGGGTTCGCCTGGGCTTCAATTTTATGTGTGTGTGTGTGTTGTGTGTGAGTTGTGTTGTATGTGTGTGTGTTGTGCTGTGTGTGTGTTGTGTGTGTGAGTGCTATGTGTGTGTGTAGCTACAGGGCCCTCTGGCTTATTGCTTACCCTTTCATTATGGGCTCAGGCGCTCGCCATTGTTATGGCACAAGAGAGAAGGGCCCGGCAGGGCAGGATAGTGGTAGGGGTAGGGGTAGGGTTGGGGTAGGGGTAGTGGTTAGGCACAATTTTCAAGTTCTTGCGCGCTTCGCACAAATTCATTTCACTGTGCGGCTTGCTTCCTTTTTTTTTTCTTTTTTTTCTTGTACGTCTGCCTCAGAAAACACTTTTTGCGTTGTTGTTGTTGTTGTAGTTGCATTGTTATGTTAATTTTGATTATACGCGTTGTTGTTTGTTGCTTGTTGTTGTTGCGAGCTCATTGTGGCACGAGCTTCGCTTCTCATATCTACAGCTCACTAATTTGTGCGCGTGCCGCAGCCAGCCCCCCTTCCCCCCATGAAAAACCCCTCTATCCCTGCAAAATCACATTTAAATAGTGTGGAATATGTTTTTTTTGCTAGTCCGTTCAAACCCAAGTCGAACCACCCTCTTCGAAGATGTGCCCGAAATTGGATGTTGCTCCAACTCAGCATCATCAGCAGCAACAGCAGCAGCAGCAACCTCATCATGAGCATCGTCATGTTGTCGTCGTGTCCACGTGCCGGGCATCAGTTTCAAGTTCGCCGCCCTCACCACACACACACACATACCCCCTCTAACCCCGCCCATGCCACAAGTAAAAAGGGGTACTCGCAACTCTCTGAAATTAAAAGTGTTGCGCTTAAGTGTTTTGTTGTGTTATTGCCAGTTGCCAGTTGCCAGTTGCCAGTTGCCAGTTGCCAGTTGTTGCCCGATTGTTGTTGCTGTTGTTGTCAGCTTGTTGTTAGTTTGTTGCTGTTGTTGTTGTTGTTGTTGTTGTAGCCGCAAGCTTTAACTAATGTGTAAAACAAAAAGGTGAGCGCAACTTGTCCCTGGCCATTGTCCTTGTCCAGGTCTGCAGTGGGTGTGGCTGACATTACAGCAGTCAATCAGTTTCGGTTTCAGTCTCTCCCCCTCTCTCCCTCTCTCTCTTTAGCTCTATCTCTATCTCTGTCACTCACTCGATCTGTTGCCTGCTACTTCCACTAAATGAGTGGCAACGTTTTGTGTGGTTTTGGTGTCGAATTGTGTCTGTTGTTTTACATAAATGTTTTGGGATTCAATTGGAAATATTTCTGCAGTAATGGGATATGTTTTAATTATATGGTTTATTTTGTATTCAAACAATACCTGTAATAACAATTCGCTTAAGCTTCTGGGGTTGGCAACTGTTTATGGGTTAACTGTTCAGTTAAAAGTGATACTAGTTTCAAAATACGAACTGCAATTTGTGGCTGGAGTGTCATTTAAGGCACTTAATCGATTTGTGGCATGCTCATTGCAAATAGCTGAACAATATTGAAAATAATGTGACAGTTTATAGAAACTGGTTTATTATAATCGAAACTGAGTTCGAGGAAGGTAAGTTTTTATGATCCTGAAGGAGAAAAGCAGTGCTTTCAAATTCTTAGATAAACTAAGGCGTAGCTTGAAATATAGTCTTAGAAAAAATATACGTTAATTTGTCTATTTTATTAAAAAAAAAAAAATACATGTAATATTTAATAAATATATACAACATATCTAATTAAACATTGATTTGTTAACATTTTAGATTATAAATAAAATAAAATAAAATATTTGACAAACATTTAGGCATATATAAAATTTAAAACTATTAAATATATATTTCTTAAAATCATAAATAATATCTTTGTTTTCACAGAATGCAAAGAATCGCAGTTTCTTAAGATTTACTGCTTTGATTATCAATAGATTTATATAGCAAGCACTGTTATATATATATATATAACCGTTTATAACACACATACAGAGCTAAGATCTGGCAATAACTTTAAGCTAAAGCTTCAGTTCATCAAGTGGCCAAATTTGCTTAGCCCGTTTTGATTACCCTTCATCTTTTGACAGTTAATCAAATAATTTGATATCCAATCAGGAGCAGGACTCCCTAACCTCTCTAACCCTATAAGCCTAAACCTAGCTGTGTCTGTGTGTGTGCTTGTGTGTGTGCTTGTGTGTGTGTGTGTTCACATTAGCTATTTTACTGTACAGTATGCACTGTGTATGACCTGCAAATCGCCCTCAGTATTGCGAATTAATGAATATGTATTATGGCCATCAAAGGTGTTAATGGACACGACACGCCACACAATTTCGGACCCAGCCCGGCCACCGGGGGGTCGTGGTGTTGAGAGGTTGCATGCAACTGCGCAGAAGGGGCGGAGGGTGGGGTGGGTGAAGGGCTGTGTGTGTCGCAATAACAAAAGCATTGCAGCCGCAAATTGCATTAGTAATGCAAACAAGTGGGCAGCACCGCAAGCAGCAGCAGCAGCAGCAGCGCCTATGTGTGTGGCAGCAACCGAAGAGTGCTTTGCCCGTGTGCAACACACACCCCCTACCCCTCCACCCAACTCGAACGGAAATGTGCGAGCAGCGAACCGGGGGCTAATTGAATATACAAAATGCCTAACCGAAAAGCTGACGAGACGCTCACTCTACACACACACACGCACACACACACACACACACACACACAGCGACACACACGTGAAAGTGGACGTGTCCGGGGCTGGTTATCCTGGCTATCCAGGCTATCCTGTGGACCACGTGTTAACCCTTCAAAAGTTGTTATTGTTGTAAACTGATTGACCGCCACGCTGTAGCTGGCAAAAAGTAGGCGTTTGCCACGCCTACCCTGCCCTGCCCCCAGTCACAGGGTGTTCAATAGCTTTAGCTACGGCTTAAGCATCATTGAGTCTGTGTGCGTCGAGGGTTCCACAAAAACACAACACACAAAATAGACTCGACGGCAGTTTGAGTTTTTCGTGCTCGGGGGTGGCTTTTTTTCGCGCAGTGTACTTTGACATCGTGGGAGTTTAACAGTTGTTACCCCTGACACAACACAAAACCAAACCAAATCAAACCAAACCCACCCCTTCCGCTTGAATTTAGTGCATTTGCACTTCCGCTCTGTGCGATATGCGCTTGATTATACCCCTTAGCTGCAGAGCTATGGGGTATATTGCATGTGTGCATGTGAGAAAGTATTTTTTAATTAGATTGCAAGGAAGGGTTCCTTTTAGTTGGGAATGAGGGAGCTCAAAGAGAGAAGAGAAGAGAGGGGTAGGTCTTAAGAAGCATCACAGATTTTATGTTATGATATCTATTTTTAATGAATGCAGATTTTACTGTGTTTATTTATTTTAATAATTTTATATTGATATTTACACTTTATTACAGGGTATATTTGAGTGTTGACACTTTTGTTGTCAACTCAACCCTTTGACTTTTTGTGTGGTGTGTTTTTACAAGGTTTTTGTGTACCTTAATCTCATCCAATATATTTATATAGTTGTGTGTCTGACCTGGCTGTCTGTCGTCCGACTGTCTCTCTCTCTCTCCCTCTCTCTCTCTCTCTCACTCTCTCGTATCTGTTGTGCTGGGCCAATTGCAATTGGGTTTCTCGCTTGCAGCCCTCAGGGCTGGCAACTGGCTGCCATTGACTTGTTGGCCTGCCCTTTTGCCATTTAGCATTTGCCTTTTGGATATGCGTGCATTTCCTTTATAAACACATACATATATATACATATATACATATATATATATATATATATATATATCTGTATCTACCTCCCTTGCACCCCTCCCCTCAGTGAGCCTATCGCTTTAATTGGAATTGTTTTACTCGCATTTTGTGCCCACATTTCGTTGTCTCTTTTGTTAATGTTGTTTCTGCTGCTTCTGCTGCTTTCTGCGTTTGCCTCGTATCTGTTGTTGTTATCAGTGTTTCTTGTTTGTTTTTTTGTTGTTTTTCCTTGTGTTGTTTTTTTTTTGGCTGCAATTTTCAGTGCGGTTCGGTTAATCGCCTGGTCTTGCGTGGGATTAGTTTCGGAGTTGGGGGTTTGGGGAGGGTAACAAACAAACCCGACTCGGAGTCAGAGTCTGGCTTATTGTTCCTGTTCCTGTTCCTGATTGCAACGCACAGATGTCTGGCCATGGCCAGAAAGTTACGGGCCCAATGTGAAATGGCCAGCAGCTAAAGTTAGCACAACAATAACACAATTTGCATTTGTTAAATTGTCAAATTCCTTGTGGCATATTTTAAATACAATATTTTATTGCAATAAAAGAATATTTAAGCAGCTGCTTTAATATTATTTTGTGCAATTGCAAAGATTACTTAGTTTAAGTACATTAATTTTATTTATATATTTTAATAAATAAATTTTTTTTTTTTGTAAAATAAAAGATTACTTTAAGTTCATTAATTTTGTGGATATTTTGACACCTTATCAAATCAATAATGAATTAAAATTAATTCGCTATTTTTTAAGCCCATTTTATGTATATATTTTAAAATCTTAATAGCAAAACTAAAGTTTATTATTTCTTTCCATTGCAGGTATGGTAATCCTATTAATCCTAATCCTAAAATTAGAACTTGACCTCCCAAGAAGTCATTTGATTGGAAAAATAAGTGCAAATTTGAGCGAGATGGGATTAAATAGAGATCAAGCTGTCACTCCTTGGTAGACCTGGCCAAAACACTCAAATTTGGCTACTCTTCGCCGTTGACTGATACTTCCGGAGATATCGGCATTAAGAAAGTATTCGATTTTTTTCAGCTGGACAGCAACAAATATCAAACAATAACTGAAATCGTTAGAGAAATATAAGAGAAAAGCAGCAACAACAATAATATCCGGTTTATTTCTGGAAATGCCGCCCCCTTTTCCAAATACTACTCGTATAAATATATATAAATATATATATATATTATGTCAGGCATCAGGCGATGAGAAACGAGAACCAAAAGGCAAAGTTTTTGTTTTTTTGTATTCCCCAAAACGCCCCGGGCCCACATGTTTTTGAACTGAATGGAGATGGGGGGGCGGGTAGCAGAGGGTTGGGGTAGATTTTTCGATTTCTTGACTTTCATTGAAGTTTTCATTTTCGTTATATTTTTATTTACATTTTTTTTTGTGGGGTCCTGTCAATGAAATGCTTATTGGCCCAGATTACTGCTGCTGCTGCTGGTGAACCAGCTGATTTACTGCCATATTTCAACAAAGCCACACACTCACACACTCACACACACACACACGCACTCACACACTCACTCTCCAGCATTTATTAGGTACTACATATTCCTCTACTTCAGTTCATGGGCGTCGACGATTGCAAGTCACGCACTTCCGGGCGGCGACACGCCCCCTAATTGCTGCAGCTACCAAACAAGGGAGAGGAGAGTAGGGGAGGTGGGTGTGGGGAAAACTCTGTGAAAGTCATCGCAGCGCTAAATTAGCAATTGTCATTGTTCGGGGCACTCGGTTCTGTATTGGCACAGCGTGAGGAATTTTCCATTTTCCATTTTCTATTGAACAGCTGACAGCAAAACTCGACTGCGGCAGAGTTGCTGCCAGTCCTGACCAGAATATCAAGGATAAGCCAACGGCAGGAGGGAGAGGGGAGAGAGGAGAGAGTGGTGGAGGGGTGCAGAGAAACTCGTAACAATTAGCACTCAAGATTGATGGCTGAGAAAGGGAGAGCAGCCCTCAGCTAAGGGAGAGGGTGCAAATGTGCGAAAGAGGCAAGAACAAAAAGAGAGAGAAGGCTGTCAGAGGAGGGTAAAGCTGATATGTGTGGTCTGATTTTGAATGGCTGAATATGTTGTATGTGTGTGTGTGTGTGTGTGTGTGAATATATATATACGTACATGTTTATGTATGTATAAATGTAGGATGTAAGCCACAGTAGGCGTGGCAACTGCATTCGATTGAGCCATGATGAATTGGAATTTTGGGATAAATTTCTACATATATATACATATACATAAGTATATAGATAAAGACTTAAGTGATTGCAAATGTCTGTAAGCACATTACAAAGCCGTAGCAAAATAATCAAGC
This sequence comes from Drosophila mimica, assembly GCA_037043585.1. Lineage (NCBI taxonomy): Eukaryota > Metazoa > Arthropoda > Insecta > Diptera > Drosophilidae > Drosophila > Drosophila mimica. The sequence continues at coordinate 3,551,471 of JBAMBE010000361.1, read as the reverse complement.
GAAAAGCTACAAAATAGCATAGCATTTGCAATCACTGGATTTATGCTCCGATAATAGTTTAATTAACAGGCAGAGTAGAATCTGAAACTTAGGGCATTGCTTAGGGTCTTACTTGTCTTACTTATCTTTTATTATTTTCAAAATATGAACTTCAAATTTTAGACTTGAAAAGTACACAAGAGAATTCGAAACACACTTTTAAATTAGCAAACTGATTACAAATTGACAGTTCATATGAGCATTTTAATTGTATAATTACCACATGAATTGGAACTAGTTAAAAATCATATATAAAGAAACTAACCAAATAAATAGCAACAATAAGCCTTGGCCAATGTTTGTGTTGTTATATGACTGTAAAACTGGAGAACCTTATAAAAATTGTAGTCCAAGTCTCAACTAATTGTCTCTTACATAGTAAAGAATTTGATGTGTGTGATATAAAACTGACTTGCCAAGTGCTGGGAAAAAGAAAAAGGGCTAAAGAAAAACTAATAAAATGTTTGTGTGGACTTGTTAAAGTTGCCAGTTAGCAGTTACCAGTTACCTTTTGAACCCCGTGGGTCGGCGAGTCTTACTGACACATCAGTCAGCTGCTTAGATCTATCAGTTACTCTCAGTGGCTTAATGATCCTTGTCGGCAAATCCCACTAAAAATTTGATGCCATAAAGTAATCCACACACACCCACAACACACACACACACAAGCACACACATCGACATCAGACATCAGACAGGCACATATCGGCAGACAAGTGCCCTATGCTCCATTAGCAGCACACAATTTGTACCTACCGAAAATCCATCAAAATGCCGAGGCCCACAAATAAAAACCAATTCCAATGAAATTGAAAAACAAGACAAGCCAAGCCAAGCCAGCAAAGGCAGGCCGGCAAAAGCAGGCAAAGGCAAAGGCAACGGCCAACGAGCCAACGAGCCAACGGGCCAAACAAATAGCTCACTGGGAACTGTGTGTGTTGTGTGCTGAAGCCTGAAATCCACAGCAAGAAATCTCCGAGAAGCACCCCTGCCCCTCACCCTCCCACTCCCTTTACCCCTCACCATTCGTTTTATGGTGCAACAAATCTCAAAGCTGAACACAACAAGAACAAAAAAAGTAAGAATGCTGTAGTCGAGTGTGCTCGACTACGAATTGCCCTGAGCTAATAAATATATTATAATTTATATATATAGTTAAGATTATAGCTGTTATTGTAGCACAGAAAGGAAGGTTACCAAAAATAAGACAAGTTTTTGGTTGAATTTGTGCAGTTGATCAATAATGTGATGAATAATTACAATAATTAAATTAATATTAAATCAATGGGTAGACTCTGTCTTGAAAATTGTGTATTTTTATTGCTATCGGAAATCGAAATCGATGTTCAAGAAACGCAGGCAGTTATCGCTAAAATGGAGCAAACATGATCTGCGCTGGGTATACGAGAATTTATATTTCAAATTTGAAGTGTCTAGCTCTTATAGTATCTGAGATCTTCTTCTGTCTGTTACATATATCTGCATAAATACAATATACCCTTTTCAATAGGTGCGTGGCATCAAAAAAACGAAGAAGAAAACGGCAGAAAAAGAAAATAAAAAGAAGAAGAAACGACGACCAACGCAAAGAGTGAAAAACTGAACAAACAATGCGGCCAAGGCGGCAACGAAGCTGAAGCCGAAGCTGAACCCGAATCCGAAATGAGTACCCCTCTCTCCCCCGCTCGCTCAATCTCTTTCTATATCTCTACACTCCCTAACGACGACGACAAGTTTAGGAGGAGGAGGCGGTCGAGTCAGAGGTAGGGTGGCGGGATATGAGGGGGTGTCTGACTGAGGTAACTGAGAACTTAAGCCACGACCACCACAATGACGAGAACCCAAAGAGACCTAAGACGATGACGTTGAAATTGTGGCTATTGCCTCTGTACGATTGTGTGTGTGTGTGTGTGTATGTATTGTGTGTGTGTGTTGTGTGTGCAATACCATATTATTAAGTGTAGCCAGAAGCAATTAAGTGTAGATAAGCAAACAATAATGTTCCTAGTCACGTACCAAAGAAGTCTTGGGACATTCTCTCACTTACAACCCCTACCATCCGCCCTCCCACTCCACGTCCCCCTTGCTGAGAGTCCTTCAATTTGACAGGACTAGTTGCTGCTTGGCGCTTGATTACTCGCCAGTGTTTACTACTGCTGAGCTCCATTCGCTTGATGTTCAATCACTCAAGTGTATTGGCCAGCAACGATTTCAAACTTCTAATTCCACCATGCCCCACACTCCCCCCATCACCAACCACAACCCCAACTCCAACTCCAGCAGTTCTGCTGCTGCTTACTCAACTGTTTACTCAGTTGTCGCTGGTTGTCTGGCTTTGATACATTTAATTTCATTAGATGATGCACCCCACGACAACAAAAACAACAACAACAGCAACAATGACGACAACCAATGTGTAGTGTGCCATTTAGTCCTGTGTTCCACATTGAAAAGAGGGTTGCCCCTTGCAGGGCTGAGGAGTTGGGGCTGTGTTGCATGGCTTCATCAACGGGCTAAGCGCTGTTTACCTGCAAACTGGACAATCAATAAGAAGAGCTGTTAAAACATTAAACGCCTCCATTAGATTTAACAGCAGGCTTAAAGTTCAACTTGAGTTAAAATGGCAAAAACTTTATAGCTTCAAATCAGGCCATTAGGGGCGGAATAAGGACAAACCTAATAGTTGCTGTTAATTGCCGGTTTTTAAGGCATAAATATTGTAAATGTGTTGTAAATGTGCCAACGGCAAAGTTAACAAAAGTAATTGCCAGTGGTTGTTTCGAATAAATATCTATAATTATGCAACACATTCGGTCTGGCATTACACATTAAATATTTAACCTCAATCGGCCAACAATTATTCAGCAAGTTGCTCAATTTAAAGACTTAAGCACCGTTTTTACACATTAGCTGACAACAGGTTAAGTATGCAATTTAATAAAAATATGGAGATTATGAATTAGTTAACAGTTTAGTTATTTAACTCAATTAAATATTTAATTACAATTTAAATAAAAAGAAGAAATATTTAAATGTGAAATGATTCAACATTGGAGAAAAGACGAACAAATCCAATTAGATTACAAAACATAATTAGTATGAATTAGTTATCAATAACATATATTTAACATTCAGAAGAAACTGTTAATTTTAACAGAGACATAAGAAGAGCTGACTTAATGTGCTTGTTACTTTTGCTAATTGTCAAATAAGAAAAGTCGAGTCAAAACATACCAACACTTTTCATACTCATTCAACTAAGGTTGCTTACATTTCATTATATTTTCACGTACCATTTCATGCCATTAATCACGTACGTATTTTGTTGTTATCGGAGGGGAATACAAAGTAGAAACTCCAATGCAATCTGGAACGATAGGCAACGTTAACTATTAATAGCACCTGCGTACCCGTTCCCGTTCCGTTCCGTTCCGTTTTGTTTCGTCTCGAGGCGTTTCTGTTTCCATCAACGTTTAACATCACGATCCGATAAACAAACATGTGTTCCCTCGACATTGTCATCGTCGTCGTCGCCGTCGCCGTCGCCGTCGCCGTCGTCGTCGTCTTCCTCTTCGTACTCCGCACGACTCATAAACTCGTAAACAATGCAAAGCGTCGCGACATTTCAAGCGACAATAGAGCTGAAAACTGAGAACTGACCACGGACAACAATAACAGAGCATAAACAAATAACTGAAAACACACACACACACACAAATCATAATAAACAAGCGAGCGAAATGAAATGTAGTTCACACAAACACAAACACAGACACAGTTACACCTACGACACTTTTTGTTTTTTGCTTTTGCTTTTGCTTTTGTTTTTGCATTTGCATTTTATTTGCCTTTTGCGTTCCACTTTAAACACACACAAACACACACATACATACGCACACAAAACGGCAAGTCGTTTAGCTATTTCCGTTTAT